>OY757314.1:101249008-101874008 GCA_963583905.1 Stenurella melanura
TTAACTTGTATTTTTTAACCGTATACAAATCATTTTTGGTAGAGCAGGTACCAAATTAAGTTTTATTTGTGTCTTAAGTTGTTGATAGCCTAGTCCTCAGGGTTATTTGGACTTGTATTAAATAATAATTACGAGAAGTTTTGATGTTTTGGTAGTTAAAAAATAATCAAGGTCACCGTGGTAGGAAAATGAAAATTGGTACATAAATCGTATCGGCCCATAAATAATAACCTTTGAAAAAATGATCGGATAGTAAAATAATTTAATGACTTAAAAGTACGTGCGCTGCGAGCGTCGCATCGGATGCCTTGTAAATGCTCCTCCGAATTTGAATTATATGCAAATTTTGGAAGAAAGTTTCGTATCTGCTCAGTATGTCACGACGTGACGGCTACGACTTCCCGGAGTTTCCGAATACCAAGCTTACCAAGTACGCCGACGACACGGCCATGTATACATATTCGCATAATGCACAAGCAGCGAACATGCTGCTAAGGGCACACATGGACCGTGCTACGGCATATTATGACAAGTGGAAGATTCGGATCAACGTCGCGAAGTCGGAGGCCATTCTCTTCACGCGCCGGTTCACTGAGAACCGCATATCGACACCAATCTCGATCCCGGGTCAACAAATTCCAATAAAAAGGTGCGTGAAGTATCTGGGAGTGAACTTGGACAAACGACTGACGTTTAACATCCACATCAACTACGTAAGGTTTACTCCGTATGCATTAGTCTGTATCCACTCCTGGTAAGGGGCAGCGGACTGAACAGATGAAAAAAACATTATTGTATACGATGGTGATCATTCCAGCCATCACATATCCGGCGCCGGTATGGTGCAGCATCTCGGTCATGACAATGAAAAAAACTCCGGGTCCTGGAACATAAATTTTTGCGCCCCATCTCCAATTCGAGTAGGTACACCTCCCTCAGAGATTTATATGATCATTGCAATGACATAGCGCCACTAGCGGACTTCGTCCGGGAGACACTGCAAAAATTCTATGCCTTTCAACTGGGCGACAGTCCGCTAATACGCAACATAACCAGAATCAGAGTGCATAATGCCCCATTCCAGATCAAACACCCCCTACCACATCAGGTGTTGCCTATCTTCCGGCAACCTCTCTAGCCACACTTTCCTTAACCATAACACATCACACACTTTTACCTACACACCTTTATATATTTATCTACCCTTTCACTCTTTTGTCTGTTTGTCAATTGTTTGTTCTTTTGACTGTCTTGTCATTTTGTCCTTTTCTGTTCTAAATTCAATTTAGACCGTGAAAATTTTTAAAAATTGCAACTATTAAAAATCTTAATCCTTCGCCTTCCCTACCTCGCAACGTGGTTGTCTGGTTGGCTCCGGATCGCGATCCGGGGAGGTAATGTTTGTATTTTATTAATTTAAATAAAATTTGTTATGATGATGATGGTGACGCGCCGGCTACAAGAAAAATCTATATATGAATTGAAAGAACTGATAATCTTTCTTTCAGCGTAGATCGTAATTAAATACAATATGAGTATTCAGTAGTGAAAGTATGTTTATAGAATATCCCCGAATTTGAGATACATTGCACATTCCTGTTAAATGTGAAGTATGACGAAAAACTGGTTATAATTTATTACAAGTAGATGCCCTTAGCTTTAATTTGCATTTCACTTCATATGTCAACGTTAATTTTTCATCATTTTCTAGTATTTTGAAATCAACATTTTATAAATCATAAAATATACGAAAATTAGAAAAAAGAGTCTACGCATTCTCTGTCCAGAACATTTGAACGTTTTTGACTACCATAATATCGAAATGTTCCGTATTCCTAGTAGCACACAATATTGGGCCAATATTGAACAAATATTCTGTATATTGGTCCGATATAGGACCAATATTGGTGCAATATTGGAGCTACTAGGGATGAAGATCCCAAATCCAACAGAATTTGTTTCATTTACGATTAAGCTTCAAGATAAACATTTGGACTTCAATATACGAAATGCATGTTACAACTAAAATATATTATTACCTAGTAGTAACAGCTGCATTTTCACCTTCATTTTATTTTTTAATTATGATTCGATTATTTCTTCACGAGTTATCAAGGCGTTTCAAAAAAATTGTACTTGCAATAACTTTTTTTTTTATGTTACTCTTACAGCCGGTTTTACAATCGCTAGTTAACTTCCAGTCAGAGTTAACTTTCAGGTTATTACAGAAATTGGGTTTTACAATATCTGATCATTTTCGATGTGGTAGTTATCTAGTAGTTAACTTTACTAGGAGATGAGGTGTGGGTTAACTAGAAGTTGGCAGTTTACCGGCAATTTATAACCTATAAAATAACTGTCACAAAATAATTTTTTGATATTTTGCCTGAAAATGGATATGTACGAAGTAAATGCATATAGCAATGAGTAGCCAAGGTAATCCTGTATAGACCTAACTTTTTCGAAGAATACGATGGAAGAGATTTTTTAAATAGATCGAGACGAAATACTTACCTACTTACTTAGTAATAGACCACTAACTCGTAAATTGCTTCTGACATTTATATTTGATAGCAGGTGACGTGACTTTGGACCAAAATTAATACATTTTATGTATATTATCCATTATTCCAGTACCAACATTACAAATTTTATTCACAACCTCTCGTTTACAAATTATCACTTAACTTTACATTGAAAAACTTGTGTCGGTAAAGTTATATTTAACCTGCAAGTAAAAGTCAACTAACATGAAAGTTAACTTGCGATTGTAAAACCGGCTGTTACTTACTCTTTATTGAAGACTATTTGTTAGAAAAATGGTAGGTATGTACGAATTAGAAATTTTGCCTCGTTGAATAAATGATAATTTTGTTTTGAAGTCAATTCAAACTACTACAATATATTATTCTGAACAGAGAATAAAGAGTACTTTTTTTTCATTTGAGAGAATCCGTTTTACAGATAAAAACTATTTTCAGTTGAAAAAATTGTTTTTTTGTCTGGCGGCCAATATCTCAAACAGCTTTGAACCAACTACCATATAATCCTGTACAGCACAAAGGGACTTCAAAAGGTGCTGATTATGAATATCTTGTTAGTTTAAGAGGAATCGCTATGGTGCGCGCGAGTGGCAAACGCTTGAACTTTAATGGTCACGTTTTATAAAATATGTAACATCATTGTTAACACATGGGAGCTCGCAAATGTTGTATTATTAGTTGTAAAAATACATAAAAAATTAGCCAGTATAAATCCTATTGTTTCCCAAAATATCAGCACAAGCTGATTCAGAGACAAGTGGATTTCCATCATGAGAAAGCAAAAGTAAATATAGAGTAATTGTAAATTCTTTGATTTTTAGTATGTATGAATCCAGTTGGAATCCCAAACCAACAGATTTAATCTGCAGCTCTCATTTTATTGGAGATAAAAAGGGAGAAGAAGAACTGAATCCTAATTATATCTACAAAATTTTGTTCAACTTATCTTAGAAAAAACTTGAATGATAGTGCAGCTCTGAAGAGATAAATTATTCCATTCTTATTATTAAACCTAAACTAATAGAGTTAAATGTAACAATTGACAAATAATTTCAGACATCAGTAAAAATTTTTAAATATTTTTCAGTTGCAAAATACCCAACAAAAAGTAAGAAAATCTGAATATGCCACAAATAAACAATTATAGACAATATTCCAATATCTTCTTTTCCTTTTCTAGAGTCGATCTACTTGCTTGCTTGCATTACATTTGTAATGACAAGTACCTCGTAAATTCATAAATTTTTACCAAGTGTCAAAATACACATCTCCATGACAACTAAATTTAATGTAACTAGATTTAAGCATACAAAACTTACACAACCAAAATTAAAAGAATCTTTAAATAACAATCTAATAACTTGTTCGCACTACAAAACTCTTCGTCGCGTGGGATAAAAAATACGTGCTGTCTTTTCGGATCACATATTTGCATTAAAATATGACACACATTTTCCAAATTAAAAATTTTGAAATATTTATTGTCTAAGATATATACTTTACGCAAATGGATCAAGAGCACAAATTTTGATACACTACCCTATATCAGCATCACAGAAATGGACTGAATATAAGTACAGAACAGTCAAAATATGTAAAAACGAAAAGAGAAAGAAAAGAAAATCTATTTAAAATGTTTCGTTAAGCATTGTTTAGCTATGGAAACACTCGCTTCTTTTAAATCTGAAGATAAGTTATTAATCACACAAGGACCTAGATATGAAAAGGCTGATTTGAAAGCTGAATTGAGATGTTTGGGAGTTCTCAATGCTTCTCTCTGATTAATATTACTATGCGGACCAAATACTGGAATTTTTTCATTATATAAAATGTTTATTATAAAATGTTAAGGCATTATATAACTTCTAGGGAACACTGCTAATAATTCAAATACAATAATTTTTTAATTTTTACAGACGAAATCTGTTTTTGTCATTAAGAAATGGCCCATAAGCGGCAGGATTTGAAATGCCAAAGGAAGTTACAATTAACAAAGTTACTTACAAGACATCAAATGAAGTGATATTTCTAGGAATTAGGATCGACGAGAAACTTAACTGGCGCATGGCGTAGCGACATTGACCATCTGTGTACAAAATTAAATACAGTATGTTAGCTGAGTTCTAGCTAAATACGTAAACAAACAAACATTAAAAATAGTATATCATGCTAACTTTGAGTCTAGCATACGATATGGTATAATTTTCTATGGCAGCTGCAGGGAACTGGACCGAGTATTCATAATTCAGAAAAGGGTTCTAAGGATAATGTTAAATCTAGGATACAGAGAGTCGTGTAGAGGTAAATTCAGAGGTAATAAAATTTTAACCACTACTGCCATTTATATACAAGAATGCCTACTATTTGTCTTTAAAAATGAAAACCTCTTCTTACAAACTGAACCTCCACACGAACATAATACAACATTAAATTATACATATCCAATCCATCGAGTGTCACTAACGAAAAAGAGTGCTAGGTATAACTGTTTGAAAGTATTTAATAAATTGCCACAGTATATAAAGGACACGCAGATTCTCGGTAAATTTAAATCTCAAATATACCAGCTATTATTAAAAGTGCAAGCATACAATTTTAATGAATTCATGACTTACCAACCATAAATCACACCACATTTTGCTTTTCTTTTCTCTCTTCGTTTACAAGTATTTTAATCTTAATAGCTTTAGTAAATGTTTTTAATTTTTTTTATGTCTTTTTCTCTTTTTATATTTTAATGTGTTGTTAATAGTTTGTTTTTCCTAAATGTTTTAATGTCGTATTGTTGTTATAGGAGATGCCAATTATCTTATAAGTACTTATTTTATGCACTGGATTATCTGTATTGTTGATGCAAATTCATTTTATGCTAACATTTAAATGTAACATCCTATGAATAAAGCTTACTTACTTACTTATATTATTGATATAGATGGATAGGTAGATAGATTTATAGATGTTTATTATGCCTATATAATATAATTAAAGAAATGTATTAATTGTAATCGACAAAACTTTGTAATAATCACAGTAGAGAATTTCTTTATGCAAGGAGAGACTATTTCTTGTAGACACGACAGTTTCTGTTAAATTTAAGAGCAAGTAATAGCTTTGTAGGACATTCGTTATTGAACTTAAGGTATATTTGTCATACAGAGCAATCCACAGCCACCCAGAAAAAAGTTCAGACCCATTAACTGGACCTACCAGTCTTTATGTATTTTGACGAGCTAAATTCGAATTTGATGTTAAAGAGCTCTGCGATACGAATTGTAACGGCTACTCATCAAAAGTTTGTAAAATCAGCAATTTTTTTATAAAAACGATCACCAGATGGCTGTGAAGTTAAGTTTCGTAAAGTAAATTTTCAGGTTAAAAGCTATCATATCGCTATGACGAATTTTTCCTCTCCGTTTTACTATACCGTCAATCTCCCATTGTTCTAATTTTTTTTGCTGTGATACATTGTTCTCTTATAACCAAATGATTTACGTAAAGAAAGTCTTATTTTCTTAGCCAATGAAGGGACAACTCTCTTCAATGACCAGCAACAGTCGGCCATGATGTGGGCGGTTCACCTCCCCTGACATCTGTCCTCCATCCCCCTTATGGCCTGGTGAAACCACTCATCATGTTCCTCACTGAAATCTCCTAGATTTACAGGGAAGTCATCTACGTGTGAATCGAGAAGGTGTAGTTTGACGCATCATAAATCCAAATCTTGAAGAAAAAATATTTCAGCATAAAAATGAAACAAAATAAAAAAAACGCATGGGCCAGCTACAAGGATGTTTGTGGCAATTTGGGTAACAATAAAAGCCCTGATTATAAAAATTAAGTGGAAAAATTAGTGAAAAATTTCAAGACATTAGCATGTCTAATGACAGATTCAGTGTGTCAAAATATAAAAACGCTATTTCAAAGATAAAATCTAAGATGAAAAAAGCCCAACGATAAAATGAAATTTTAACGGCGGCATCAGATTCAGAAAGTCAAAGTACAAAAATATTGGTAGGTCTAGTTTCTGAGTCTGAACTTTTTTTTTGTGGCTGTGATCAGTGGCATATAAATAATTGTCATCTCTTATGCCAAGAGCTCACGAGATCCGGTACGCACCCACTTTTTCTTTATATTTCAATATAAAAATTTAAAATTAAATTTAAAAACATATGGGATGTGTAAACTTAATACAACGCTTTCTACAAGCCCGGTTTAAATTTTATTATTATTCCTATCTAAGGGAAATAAGTATGCTCTTACACATAATACCGACTAGTTAGGGAGCTGGTGGCTAAAAAGTGTGCGATTCGTAAAATTTATTCAAAAACTTAGATGGCAATGATTTTTTATAGAGAGAAATTTCAAAATTGCAAAAATATTATCAAAAGATATGTGCTCACATCTGCCTCTTCGTGTATCGCCTTAAAAATGTTGCATTTTTAAGGATAGTGATATTAAGCATATAAAGAAACACTCTATGAAGTCATGTATTCTATAATGTATTTTCGCTAATTTTGTTTATTGCTACCCCCTGAACATAAAAGTATCTCAGGCAGACGCATATCTTCCTGACTTTGAGCCGTATATGAGGATCTATGGAAAATTAAAGAACTTGTTAAGATTCATTTAATTATGAAGGCATTGAGTGATAAGATGAGTAATTATATAATTATAATTCGTAAAGTAACAAAATCAGAACACAGTTATAATCATAATTGTATAACGACAATCATAATAAAAAAATATTAATTGTAATTATATAATTTGGTAGTATAATAGGTAATATGATTGTAAGGAGAGGAGAATACAAAATAATAATATCTTCTTTAACAATGAAAACATACTACAATGTATTATGAAAGAGATAACACTAATTAGAACAAATTTGTTTTAAACTGCTTATATATTATTTAGAAAATACTCTGCCTCTCATGTTGCTGCGTGTTAAATTTGACATATAGTATGTAAATAATTGATCATTGTAATATGATATTCTCTCCAAATAATTTTTAAAATAAAATTTATGTACATCTGGATAAACATTTGTCTTTCTTGACACTTTAGCAAACAACATAACTTTTATAATGTTCATGATACGCCTGATAGTATACACACAATATTTCATACTCATAGGAAATTTTATTAAAGTTGAGACTGGGCATGAAAAATTAGCTCATGCATTATTTGTACGATAATTTATATTTATTCCTCGAAATAACAGGTTATGGTTTTTTATTGAATGTAATAGAACATGTATAAGCTGTATTCTAATAATTGGTAATCTAAAGACCCAAATATGGATAAAAGAAAACGTTTAAAGAGACGGCTCTAATATAGAAAATCATCATTCGAATTGCAGTCTAATGCTATTCGAGATCTCAGAAATCTCGTTCCTCCCCTTCTTCTTGTTGGCATTGCACCTACATTTATTATTGAACATTTGTAAAAATTTTCCATTCGAAAGCTCCGTCTTTTACAATTTGGTTTTACTTCAACTATCAACCATTTTATAAGGCTCCGTAGTGCAGTGCTAAGGTGTTTGGTTTGCGACCACAGAGTCCCGGATTCGAATCCAGGGCAGTATATGTACGTTTAGTGGCATTTTTCATGTGTTACCGAGGCGGTAGCAGTGAGCTAGGCCACTGTTGAGTGGCACAACATGTCCAGTCGCTGTTAACTCTCCTGAGTTCGAGTCTCAGCTACGGTAGATGGCAATATCGTAGGGAATGGTTGTTGTGTTGTGAACAGTAATAGCTGAACTCTGTCAGGACTTTGATATAAATAAGGCCATTAAAATAAGTCCCCTCTCCCATTGATGTAGCCCAAAATTGGCGCTTTCAGGAAAATACGCCGCTGAGAAATCGCTTTTGGGGAAGTATTTCTTGGATAATCGAGCTATTGGTGCAAAGGACCAGGAAATTCGTAGCAGACGTCTCCAGAATAACATTTCGAAAGCAGGAATACGTCGTCTATCTAAGTAAGTCTGTGACAGTCCATGTTTCAGAGGCGTCAAGAAAGATGAAGAAAACTAGATCTTTGTCACTAAGGTGGTATCAGTAAATACTGGCACCGGCCAGTCCTCCAACACAAGCCGCATCACGTGTTCACTATAAATGTTAAAGAGGATTAATGACAGACCTTGTTGCTTTGACATATTTGCCAACTGTACATTTGCTGGAGTTAGCGATGTTGATTTTTACCAGAGCAGAATTTTTTGCATTGTAATGAAGCATTTTTTGGCATGGAAACTGCACCTTAAATCGCCGTTCATTTTTATATTTAGGATACGGAATATTAAGATTATATTATATACTGTAGGTACAAACCGTAAATAGTTGTTTTTACTTTAAATTATTTAAAGATATTAAAATGTTAAGTAGAAGTACAGTCCGCTAGGTAGCGCTAGTTTCCCGCCGCCAACCCAAGTTGATAGACAAGAAACGGTCTCTGGGTCAAGCCAGTGAAATATTGAGTTCATTTAGTTGAATTCATTCCGTGAAATTCATTAAGTTATAACCTTGCTTTTTTGTTATGCTGAATCCGCAATCATAAGTATAAATAACAATATAGCATAAAACCTCAAGGTGCAGTTTATCCTTGATAGTTTGACTTAATATTGGTTATCACTTACCTTGGCAAATACTCACTAACAGAAAATTACTAAAAAATAAATACAAAGCTCTACTAGGCTCAACAAAAAACGATAGTTGGACGCCACCTTATTTTTAGTTACTAGAAATCAACTAATACAAAAATTTCTGATCGCTTTAAACTATAAATTGGCCCAGCAAAATAAGGAAACACCGAGCTATCCTAGTTTAAATGAATGCTAGCTTAACGAAATTAAACAACTACTAAAACAAAATAATCTGTTAATATTCGGAGTTACAAGAACAAACAAAATACTCTATTCTTAAGTAGTATTACAGTGGTAGACCGATACAATATTTTGTATCACTCGGCCTGAGTTCAAGGACCGTTCAAGAAAAATTATAACTTTCTCACCAAAATTACTAGGAATTGTACAACAAATAGTATGTTAACAAGGATTAAACCTGTTAAACTAATTACATAAATCAACATGGCACTATAAACTTTAACCATCAAAAGGTTTCAAAACAATACAAAAAATGGGGAGACATGCAAAAGGCTGGCGATTACACACTAAATAGGCCACTAATTATGCCTATTGGGGCATCTAAATGATCAACAAATCAAGTCAATGCGGCCAATGTCCGCGACTAACATGACAGCGGTCAAATTGTCTACCGATCTCACTAGGGAAATAAAAATCAATCACGAAGCAAGTTCTTTAACGGCACTAAAATATATTGTTTTTCCTCGCGCGTAGCTTGAGCTACCACAACATAGTACATAAAATAAAAAACTTACAGTTTTATTCCTGGACACATGAAGGTCAATTGACGGATATCACTCCGAAAACTGAACGTACAAACTCTGACAAGTTACTTAATATCACAAAGTATCGTTGATTGCGTGAAAGCAAATAATTCAGATTAATAACGCAATTTGCTGCTATTTACTACAGATTCATTCTGTCATTTAATTGACTCGTAAATATTTGCACTTTGTGATTTACACATTACTCTGATGCATAATTTAACATAAAACGTAGCTACAATACTAGAACACCAATCATCACCATAAGAAAACTTTAAATTTGCAACTCAAATGACAGCTCAACCGTTTCTCAACACAGCCACAGTTCGAATTATATCACTACACCTAATTAACTCGGGGAGGTCAATTTCACCTTCGTCCGTGGTGTATCGGCCCGAGGCCAGAAATCGACTCCTTAAACCAAAAACATACCTTTTTTGAAGCAAACAGTCCCCTCTCCATGTTCCATCTCCGCAACGCGTTAAAGGTCAAATGGTCTTTATACCTGCTTACACGTTAAAGTTTTACTTTCGTACCAAAACAATTTTATCAATACATAAATTTTAAACATATTTTTATTTAATTTAATGTACTGAGTGCTATTTCAAAACATGACCGTTACAAAGTTGAATTCATTCCGTTGGATTCATTTAGTTGGATCCATTCAGTTGGATTGATCGTGCACCGAGCTAGAGGTGTCCCCGAATACTCTGTCGCCAGAGTGTGCCTATTCACTCCTGGTATCCGTATTACAATGTCTTTACTACCGCCCGTTTTTACTGCTTTTCACCGTAGCTTAGCGTTAAGCTTTTAAGCTCTTGGTTGTTTCTTTAGCATTGCAAATCGTAGGTTTTAAAATTATAAAAATTTATGTATATAATCTGAACCATGCTTTTTACTGTTGTGTATGTGAAGTCTAACTATCCCTAGACCCTCTGGACATACCGTTTCCTCACTGTAGCTATCCCAGCCCTACTGCAAAAGGCTGCGTTAAGAGGTTAGTGTGGGACCTTTGCACCACGTAAAAAATTGTAAAGGTGGCGCCCGAGCTTACCGTCAACCGACCGCCAAGACTCAAAGTGACAAGTGAATAAAACGTCACAGCATCCATTTGGAGAGTAATAAGGACCAGATGTCTGGACGTGACCATTGCTAATAATATGTCTATAGACATGCCTGTCGCATTCTACAGCAATATGCACTAAAAATCTTATATAGCACCCTCTGTTTCTAAGAACAAGCATTTGATGGATATAAAATTTATTGAAACATGCTGAAAAAAAGCAATATAATTTTGGGTGACCAATGAATTTATGGAAACTGCCTTTCCTTTCCTTTTTCAATTCAGGACAGCACTCAAGATCATCTCAAATAAACCATGTATGTATATTCCCTTAACTACAACTTTGTTGGACAAGTATATTAAATTCAGGGCAATATTTCTGTACGACATAAGTATATTTTAAAAACATATTTTTGCATTGAAATTGTACCGAGGTGAATTTTCCGTTGCCAAAAATGCAGTTTAAATTACTAATATACTTCGTTATTTGCTCCGCTTACATTCGAATCATAGGTATTGTAAATTAATATTATAGATTTCTCCTAATTTAGCTAGCTGAAACCGCGAAACAGATTTCTACTTTAAATAGAAATTTTGATAAACCTGGCAGTGAGAGGGCTGTCCGTAATA
Source organism: Stenurella melanura (assembly GCA_963583905.1). Taxonomy (NCBI): domain Eukaryota; kingdom Metazoa; phylum Arthropoda; class Insecta; order Coleoptera; family Cerambycidae; genus Stenurella; species Stenurella melanura. The sequence goes on from OY757314.1 coordinate 101,260,646, forward strand.
TTAACATTAATTACAAGATTTGATACTGATGGCGTTGGTAAGTCAGCTGCGTAAATCAGTTTCATTAGAACACATTTGAGAATCACTTCTGTCCGATCCGTCACACAGCCCAGTCGGGTACTATTCCGTATATTCTCAACATGTAAGTACACAGGGTTATCATCGCCGCTGGTTTCTTGTCGACCTTTTTATATTAACACCGATAAGAATAATTCACTGAAATGTGTGTTTGAAAGCAATAATTTGAAACCGATTCCGTTTAAATGTATCAGAATATAATTATTATTTTCCGACTTTGCCGAAATTAAATGAATTTAAATTATTACAATAGTAAGAGAGTCCAAGTTAGGACCTGTCAACTTCTCCGATTTTATCCAAATAGCTATGTTTGCAAGAATTTCCAAATGGGAAAAAGAACATAGATGATATTTCGAGAGAAAATGTGTACCGTTTACCGTTTATATTATTTTAATCCAGACCATTTGTGATGGTACTGCGATAGAATAATATGTTGTTCTACCAAATGGGTAGAAGTTATAATTACCGTTTATTTTATTTTAGCTAGTGCGTAGCAAAATAAAATCTGTATTTGCAAAAATTATTTTTGTGAAATTTATTGTAGTGTTATTGTTAATTTACCGTTCATTTTGTTCCCAATATTTTCGTATTGATACGAAATGGAACAAAATTCCTTACTTTGAAATAATTTATAGAAATTTATTATAGTCCGGGAATTGAGAATAAAATCTAGGCTACCGTAAATTAACTAACATTATATTCTGATACATAGACATTTTCCGCATAAAATCCGACAAGATACCACGTGGCCGAACCGAAATTCATTTAATGAAGGCACCCAGCTGTAGGGTTTGAGGCGCTTGGCAAACACCGCATCAAGTGTTGATGTAATTTCAACATTTCCGAACCGAACCGAAATACCACCGTTCTGATTATTGCTGTCTGTCCGTCTAGGCAGAATAATCTCCGCCGTAAGCTGATACCAAATCCGATAACCGTTTTATTTTCCGAACCGAGTGTAACCAAGGTTACACACCGCTCCGAATCCGATAACCGTTTTACTTTCCGATCCGAGTGTGACTCAAGTTACACACCGCACCGAATCCGAAAACAGTTTTATTTATTTGGTATCAGTTTTATTTCATTTTGCCAAGTTCTTCACACTTACACTCTGACCGTTAATTTAGGCATGCTGTGGATAACCGCTTGCTTTTGCCTGGTACTTGCATACTGCCTGCTTTTATTTCTTACTGTGGTGTTGTTTCTTACCGTTTACCGTTTTTTCCGCTTAATGTTTTTCTACCGATTTTATTTTTTTTTCCTTTACCGTTTTCACCGTTTGCTTGCTTACCACCGCTTGCTTCCGCATTAATGAGTAACTAGTAACTAACTAGCTTCTCACCGCCTGGTTACCCGTACGTCACAAAATGGCGCCCTACCTAATTCAAGTTAAATTAAAATGACATATCTTAAGTTTTTGTTATTGTATTTATCAGAAACTCCGTATTTTGGTACCTAACCGTTTTTTATTGTTTTGTAAAAATTCCATTGTGTGTTAATAAACTTTGTTATTTACCTACATCTGCCTTTTACTGTTGAATGTGAGTGGAAGTCTAATCTGCCGTCCAGACCCCTGGACATACCGTGTCTCCACTGTAGCTATCCCAGCCCTACTGCAACAGGCTGCGTTTAGGAGGCTAATGTGGGACCTTTGCCCCACGTAAAAATTGCAAAGGTGGCGCTCGAGATTACCGAATTTAACCGAAATATAGTTCAGCGCCAAAGTGACGCTTCCACTTGTCTATGCGCTAGGCAACTGGAAGAAAGCACGTCACAAAATAAATATCTCAATCTACCTCCATTCCTCAGAGAGTTCCCTTACTTTATTATTTCACGAAATCAACACGACGTCGTATTTAAATATACAAAATTATTCTCGGTAATTGCCCTAATCCATTTTACTGTAGTTAATTTGCAAAATAACACCAATAATAAAATTAAGCCATCTTTCTCGAGTTTTACAAATTGAACAGGATCATCAGAAAATGATCGTTATCTGTGCGAGGGATCTGAATAAATGAATAATTTTGTTTTCAAAGGAAGCATCTGTGAATATATTTAGCGCAAAGTTTTGTCTTTATTTAGTTTGTCTAAATAAGAATCTCGATAAAATTTTCAATTTTCCCTTTTCTTTATTACCAACCATAAATTATGGAGGTATGTCATTGGCAGCTTGATTATTTATAAGAAAGATTTTATTCTGTATTGAAAAGTAATTTATGAGTATCGAGTTCTTCTTATCAGATGCGCAAGTATTTAGTCGATGGAAATATGGATATTGGTTGCTTTAAACAGTACGTTTCAAAATGAATTAATAATTAATTTATTAATAGCGATTGTAATTTGTTATGGAACTTAAGAAACATATTTATACAACCATAATTTAGCGTAAACATATATACAGGGTGTCTTTTAAAGCGATTCCGGTCTTGAACAGAGAGATATAAGAGGTCGTTTGGCATGTATATTATTAAACACACCTGTATGAAAAATTTCTCACAATGCTGATTTTGCACTTTTTTAAATCTCCATTTTCATTATTTATGTAAGTATTACGCACTTAATTTCGATATACTGAAATATTTTTTATCGTTATGTGAAATAAATGATATCGCAAAATAAAAATGAATACTTTGTTTCGGTAGAAAAAAAATTAAGATACATGTACTCATATGGAAAAATTGTAATGGTAATTTAAGCATCGAATTTAAGACCCTCAAAAAAAATTTCTTAGGAGTCATCTAGGTATTATAATTATCTTAATTGTATCCTCTTTCTGTAGTATTATTATACATAGCATCAAGATTACCAGTTACTAAAAAGGACAAAATTATATCAATGGGAAAAAAATTTCATTTAACCAAAAGTCAACTATCTGGAGTTTTTCAATAAACACAAAATTTTCATTTCAAAAACTGTAATTAAAAGGTCACAGAAATATTATTTCTAATGTTCGACGTGAGATCGTTTACTTGTAATGAATTTCCGTGGTCGTCTTCTTATTTAAACCATAGTCGTCTCTAGTTTTATTTCTTTTCGTGATTGTAGGGCAGCCTGCTCTATTTCTGTTATCAGTTAAGCACAGTTGTGAATTATCTTAATCTGAAAAATTTCTTTCAACCTACCACATATGATAAAGTTTATTGGTGTCAACTCTGGGGACCTTGAAGGCCACAGAGGCGTGCGAGATAATTGCTCGTCAGTGACCGACTAGCAAACAACTATTGAAATGGGTCATACACCAAAACTAGCAAGACTATCCAGAATCACGTGCTCGTTCCGCACAAACTGTGTATCTGTATACATATAAAAACCTTCGGGTGTACGACAGTGTAGGTGAGATTGCAGTGTACGATTTCTAGACGTTAACAGGCAAATGACTCGATTTTACTTGCTCTGTACCAGAGCAATAGATAAGAGGTTGTGGGGTGAAATTTTTTGCAATAATACCCCATTTTTGTTGAAAAAACCCATATGCCTAAAATTCTATTGAATGAAACATTGTTGCCGACATATCTTTTGTCTTTTTTTAGCAACTGATAAACCTTGAGAGTACCACATAAAAAGGCGAAAGTAGAGAAGTTTTCAAAATGATTGTAACAGTTTATCTCAGTTAAGAACGCAGTGCTTGTCAAGATAGGGACCATGTCTCCTTGTCTCCAATTGGTAAATTTGCAAACCAAGTTTACGCAGGGAAAAATCATCATTAAAAGTCAGAACAGATTTCTTGCTAGGTTCGGAAAATATGTTGTTATGTAAGTAATAAAAATGTGATCTATTTTACAATGTTCTTGTTTTTATTATATAAAATTAATCCAAGTTTTAATACAATAATTGCAGGTATTTGTTATAGGATGGATACCATTTTCAGTAAAACATAAGTACTTAATAAAACGACGCTGATAATGGTCTTGCCTCTGTGGAGGGGGAACAAAAAGAATTATCCACGTCGAACTAGGCTGATTTTCAAGTTCAACTCTCTGTTCGACTTGTGTTAAAAGGGAGATCAAATCAAAGAAATTCTTCGGGCTGAAACGGCGAGTTATTCAGGGCGTTCTTTAATGACTTGTGAATATTTCAGGGTACCTATAATTCCTTAGGTCGCTTTATGAAGAAAAGTTCATATGAAAATATGTCCGCAACTGATTAAATTTTTTGCTACAGGGTGTTGAATTTAATTATTTCCACATCCACGTAATGGATTGGAAATTTGAGCGAAAAAAAAAAAATCTGTCGGTCTGTCGGTCTGTCTCTAACTTTTTTTTGTCCGCACGTTTTCTCCGGAACGGTTTAACATATTGACTTGAAATTTTGTACACGTATATATTGTAATAAAATCTGGAACTGGATTGTTTTTGAAGATATCCGGTGAAGGGTTGGGGGATAAATAGCGGTAAATACAGGGAAATATGTAAAGACAGCTGGTAAGAGTACAGAAACTTGAAATTTGATGTATCTACTACAAGCCAAGGCCTCAAATTTATAATATTTTTCAACCCCCCACCACCACTACTCATTCCATTATTAAAAGAATTGGTAGAATAAAATTGAGATATTCACTTGAAATTTGGTACACGTATGTATCATAACGACACCTGAAACTAGATTATATTTTGAGATGGTTCGGTTGAAGGGTTGGGGGTTAAATAGTGGTAAATAAGGGAATATAAATAAAGCAAGTTGGTAAGAGTACAGAAACTTGATGTTCGGTGTATGTACTAAAAGCCAAAGCCTCAGATTTCTTAGAAATATTTTTTAACCCCCCACTACCCCTACTACATTATTAAAGAGATTAATAAAATAAAATTGAGATATTCATTTGAAATTTGGTACATGTATGTATTATTACGACATCTGGAACTAAATTATATTTTGAGATGATTCCGTTGAAGGGTTGGGCATTAAATAGGGGCAAATAAGGGAATATAAGTAAAGCAAGTTGGTAAGGGTACAGAAACTTGAAATTTGCTGTATGTGCTAGAAGCCAAGGTCTCTGATTATTTATAATATTTTTCGACCCCCCACCACTGCTACTCCACTATTAAAGTGGTTGGTAAAATAAAATTGAGATATTCACTTGAAATTTGGTATATGTATGTATTATAACGACATCTGAAACTAGTTTAAATTTTGAGATGATTCTGTTGAAGGGTTGGGGGTTAAATAGGGGAAAGTAAGTAAAGTAAGCTGATATGAGTACAGAAACTTGAAATTCGGTGTATGTACTAGAAGCCAAGGCCTCAAATTTTTTTATAATATTTTTCAACTTCCCACCACCCCTACTCCATTATTAATAGCGTTGATAAACTAAAATTGAGATATTCACTTGAAGCTGTCGTTATGGTACATACGTGTACCATAACGACATCTGGAACTAGACTATATTTTGAGATTATTCCGTTGAAGGGTTGGGGTTAAATAGGGATAAATAGGAGAAACTATGTAAAGCAATCTGGTAAGAGTACAGAAACTTCAAATTCGGTGTATGTACTAGAAACCAAGGCCTCAGATTCTTTTATAATATTTTTAAACCCCCCAATACCCCTAATCCATTATTAAAGGGGTTGATAAAATAAAATTGAGAGCGGTTTTCACAATATTGTTCACATTCTATTACACAATACATTTTTAAATCATCTGCATATAGAAAGCGGCCTACATTCAGATTAGCTACAATGTCGTTTATAAAAGCAACAAACATAAGCGGACCCAGTACAGATCCTCGGGGACCGCTGGATGTCACCAGAACATCAAATGACCTGAAACCACGGTGTTCTACATACTGACGCCTATTCTCTAGTTACGAATAGCAGAAATCTAATTATGCTACTGATAATCAAAATTTACTAAATTTTTCTAATAGAATGTTATGATCCAGGTGATTGAATGCCTTGGAAAAACCTGTATAGATGGTATCTATTAGCAAAACAAGCAAACAAGCATGTTTGCATCTAATTTGGCTATGTACATGATTGAATAACAATGCATGCAAGGTGATCTCGAATACCTTAGCAATATAGCAGATATAATTGTTGTGAGCCTACAGTTTTCAACGATGCTCTTGTTATCTTTTTTAAAACTATTAATTTCTTATACATGGGCTAAAGTTATATATTTTCATGCTTATTCTTTAACCATTCCTAACTTTAACTGAAACACATGTCTTGATGATAATATGGTTTTCCAGACAATCAAGAATTTTCTAGATAGATCCCAGTAAAAGGTATGTCTGTGACTATGTTCCTTACTTACTTGATAAAAGCGTATTCTGAAAACAAAACATTTAACATAATATAAAACAACCAGCACTGTAAAATGCAGAAATAAAAAGTACCTACCATTGAAAGTTTCTACCTTGATTTCTTTAATAAAAAATAAAACTTCATGTAACAAGTTCAAAAGATATCCGGAATTAGACATGTTAATTAGACTTTTGAAGTGAATCATACTCATTTTGTAAAATTAATCTATATTCTCTTTCCATAGCAGTTTAAAAACTTTTAAAATTATTAAGAAGATTATACAGTTTATGCGTACGGCCAAACTTTTCCTTTTCAGAGTAACTAAACTGTTCTTTAATTTATTTTATCGTTTTATAAACTTTCACGGTCCTTTGTTTTGTGTTTGATGTAAATGGTATACCGAGTAATCAACTAAAAACAGAATCGACAACAAATTAGTTTTTGGAAGTACGTTCTTCACTAGACTCCTACTACTTTTATTTTATTATAATGTCAGATGTTAAGTTAAAATAATAGTATATGACCTTGCGTGCAATTATCTGACACATTTTGTATCAGGCACAGACATGAATAATCCCTTGCCTTATAGCGCAGTTCCCAGGGAAAAATAACGGCTAAAGCTGAAAAAAATAATCTTTATGATTACTTTTCATTTTTTGTTTGGTTTTTAGTAATAGAAAAGTGTTTTAAAGAGTTATCAAGGCCACTGTCAGCACAATATAATACAAATTGGCGTCAAATTTAAAACAGATTTTTTTGGAAACTTTTAAAATACGAAAAAACAAAACCTATCGTAAAGATGAAACTTGAAGAGCACAAAATTCTTTACAAAAAACGCCTTTACAAACGATTTCGTACATAGTGTTCTCGCGTAAAATAAGAATCACACTTATGGCATCACGTGCCAACGCACGAACGGCTTTTTCCCTGCGTCTTGGTACAAATGCTTCGATAACTGTTGAAGCAATAATCGGATCGTAATAAAGAGAAAATATTTTAAAGGGCACAGATGTAGCTGTCAAAATTATATAATAAAACCGCTGCCTAAGGAATCACTACTTCCACATCCAGATCTTTAATCGAAGTCACTTTAAAGGAAACATCTCGTTTAGATTTGCACTCTAGTATGTGGAAATTATTGGTCATAAAATTTTAATAATATTTAGGGTAGATGTCATAGAAAAGTTTGAGGCATTGGCTTCTACTATATACGTTAAAAATGAAGTTTTTAGTTTACCCTACTTGTTTCCCCTACTCACAGACTACCACCTCCCACCTCTTCAATGGAATCATCTCAATTAGATGCCATTACAATACATACGTGTACTAACTTTCAAGTGAATATCTCAATTCTGTGTTATCTATCCCATTAATAATGAAGCGGAGGTGGCGGGGTTTGAAAAATATTAGAAAGAAACCTGAAGCATTGGTTTCTAGTATATACACCAAATCTCAAATTTCTGTACTCTTAGCAGCTTGCTTTATTTATTTTCCCCTATTTACTCCTATTTAACCTCCAACCCTTCAACGGAATCATCTTAAAATATAATCTAGTTCCAGGTGTCATTATAATACATACGTGTACCAAATTTGAAATGAATATCTCAATTTAATTTTATCAACCCCTTTAATAATAGAGTAGGGGTATTGGGGGGTTGAAAAATGTTATAAAAAAATCTGAGGCCTTGGTTTCTAGTACATATACCGAATTTCAAGTTTCTATACTCTTACCAACTTGCTTTACTTATATTCCCCTATTTATTCCTATTTAACCCACAACCCTTCAACGGAATCATTTCAAAATATAATCTAGTTCCAGATGTCATTATAATACATAGGTGTACCAAATTTCAAATGAGTATCTCAATTTTACTTTATCAACCACTTTAATAGTGGAGTAAGAGTAGTGAGGGGGTTGAAAAATATTACGAAAAAATCTGAGGCTTTGGCTTCTAGTACATACACCGAATTTCAAGTTTCGGTACTCTTACCAACTTGCTTTATTTATATTCCCCTATTTACCCCCATTTAACCCCCAATCCTTCAATGGAATCAACTCAAAATATAATCTATTTCCAGATGTCGTTATAATACATACGTGTACCAAATTTCAAATGAATATCTCAATTTTGTTTTATCAACCCCTTTAATAATGGAGTAGGGGTGGTGGGAGAGAAAAAAAAATGAGGCATTGGCTTGTAGTACATACATGTTTCCCCCTAAATACCCCTCTTTACCCCCCAATCCCTCACTGGATATCTTCAAAAAACAATCCAGTTCCAGATCTCGTTATAATATATAAGGGTATAAAATTTCAAGTCAATATCTTAAACCGTTCCGGAGAAAAAGTTACAGACAGATCGACCGACCGACAGAACGACAGACAGACCGACAGACAGACCGACAGACAGACCGACAGACAGACCGACAGACAGACCGACAGACAGACCGGCAGACAGACCGGCAGACAGACCGACAGACAGATCGACAGACAGACCGACAGACCGACAGACCGACAAACAGCCCGAATTTTTTTTTTCGCTCAAATTTAAAATCTCGACGTTTCATGACATTCTAAACCCATTTAAAAAAAAAAAAAATTTGAATTTCTTTTTTCCGATTACTATACTTCCAATCCACTACATTGATGTAGAAGTAATATATATTTTGATAGTAACATTTCATTCTTATTTCTTAAAAGTTGATTCTCATTTTTGTTTGCATGTAATTGTAATGGAACATATTCATTATAGGATTTGGCAAACTGCAGAGAAAGTAATCTATGAGAAATAAAAATAAAAGCTGTCTACAAAATTGTTAATTTCCAGTCCTTGCGTTCTATTGTAATAATCGATAATCTGGTTGTGACAGCAATTAAAAAATTCTAAAATAAATCTATCTATTTCTTACTTGACAATTCTCATTGTATATTGAGTTATTCGTTATATTTCTGTTATTATTGGAGGTAGAAAAGAAGTTTTCTATAAAAGTTGTAGGGTAGTATATGTTTATTTTTTAAATGCAATTAAAAAAACAATTATTGCATAGGTCACGTGATATAGCAATGATTATTTTTTAAATGGAACACTCTGTATATTTTAATATATTCTTTTCAGACGTCACATGTTTGCGTAAAAACTGTACATGTGATTCCAGTGGTCTGTCTTATACATCGCACTGTAAATGTTCAGCAGAAATGCAATACAATAATCCATACAGGAACATAGAGCTTCAGTGAATAATATTCAGGAACATGGAAATGTTGTTGGTTCAGATGAAATGAGTAAAAAATGTTGTTAACTGAAGATTGCACCCATCAGAATTGAAAAAATTGCACATATAGGGAAAATAATCAGAAGAAGAAATTGAAGCATGTCATATTATTACCAAGATTACCACAAATATTCACTCACGCTAAACTAGACTATTAGTTAAAAAATATTTTCATCAGATACACTATGAATTTATTTGTAAACTGACACTCATATTTTATTTCAATTAGCATAATAAGACACAAAATATCCCACCCAATATCGATGTAAAACTAATATACGATTCAAATGTATTGACCCCTCAATTTAACCGGGAATATCTCAGAAACAGAGGAGAAGAAAAATTTGAAAAATTATGTGATTATTATGTCTCTATTGTAAATAATTAACTGAAATTTGAATAATATACGTAGAGCAGTTTTAAAGTTCTAAAGTTGTATTGAAAAATGTCCTACTTTTTAAGGAAACTTTGACCATACGAGATTTAAATCTATTATCTCTTGAAAAATATGACTACTATGTTAATAATATTTTAGATACCGATAAAGCACTGCATTCTTTACACGAGACAATTTTTTCGTAATTTTCTATTCTAAAATGTTGCAGTTATTCTCAACAATGTGACCTCATGTTTATTCGGTTATTTACTAATGTAGCAAATTTTTTTTTGATGAAATAGATAATTATATAAAATGTAAGCATTTTCAGAAAAAAGAATTGGTCTATCTATATCATATATTAACTCAGTTATCAAGCGCAATAGATAATATTACCGCAATCTTGCAATAATATTATCTATTGCGCTTGATAACTAAATTAATATTTGATATATACCAATTCGTTTTTCTGAATTTGCTTACATTTTATACACTTAACTATTATATCAAAAACCTTTTAAATACATTGATAAATAACCGAATAAACATGAGGTCGAGTTTTGTAGAATAACTGCAAAATTTTGAATAAAAAATTTTGAAGAAATTTCCTCGTACAAAAAATGCCGTGCTTTATCGGTATCTAAAACATTATTTCCATCGTAGGCATATTTTCCAAGATATAATAGATTTAAAACTGGTATGGTCAAAATTTCCTTAAAAAGTAGGACATTTTTCAATATAACTTAACAGAACTTCTAAACTGTCCAATGTACATGATTCAAATTTCAGGAAATAATTTAGAGTAGACACGTAATAAACACATAATTTTTTAAATTTTCTCTGCTCCTCCGTACCTGAGACATTAGGGGTTAATAAGAGGGGTCAATACATTTGAATCGTATGTTAGTTTCCAAATTCACTGTTATATAAAAATACATCGTTTATAAAGGTTTGAGACTTGTGTATCCCAACACATCTGAAACTTTCCTAACATGTTTTATCAATCTCCGCAAGAAAAATTAAATGAAAAAACTGCCTAAATATTCGGGTATGAAGATTAACCCCGCTCTAAATTTACACACGGCTGTAAAAAGCGCAGCAATATAACCTCATTATAGTATAATAATAATTATCACGTAATGAAACAAGAAATATTAGAATGGAGTAAAAGTTTACCAAACTTTTTAAATTAATATTTTTTATCCGCCTCTGGTGTAACAGCTTCCTATATTCTACGGCATAAATAATGGCCAAAGCGTACTGTTTCCCAGCCGTTGTACCACACTGTTGGGTTTTTGGGTCATGAATGTCAGCTGCGAAATACTGAACGCTAAGCTGGTCAATGATTTCTAGGAAAGCGGATGAAATTGCCAATCTTAACAGTCGAATCCGTGCAGTATCGGTGTCGAATTGACTTTCACTAGTTGGTGTCTGTGTCGCTCTATAAATGATAGTCTCAAGCAGCCGAATCACTTGTTGGATGGCGAATCCATTTTATTTCTTTCATCCCTTTACGACTTACTCAACTTCAACTATTTAATGGTACTTGTTTTATTTATTTGTTTTATATAGAACAGTGTTCAACAGGTGACAACACAACTGTTGAACAAAAAGGCAGGAACATAAACATGAATTTAGAACTTTCTATGGAATACCCTTCACAGTTTTCCTTGTAAATAAAATATCTAAAATTGTCTGTTTCATTACGAAACATAAAAATATTGATTTCTTTAAGTTAAGTAATTAATAATTGTTTCATTTGTTGACCATATTCATCATATATAGGGTGATTCACATAGGTCGTTCGTTACATTTTCAACTTGCAGTTGGATTACAGACTTGAAACTTGGCATGCAGCCATAATCGACCTTGCCCGTTCTACCTAAATTTTCAGTCCTCCAGCTATATAGGGTGTGCTAAGAGTCGGTAGCTACTTTCTTAAATTAAATAGAAACCTACATTTTACATAGTTCGATTGGCCTTTCGTTTAGACAACCCAAGTATTGTAATAACTGGGGTTTTAATCCCCTAATTACATGATTTAATCAGACATTACCATTGGCAGAGTACGGAGTGTCCCAATTACTTTTGCAGACTCCGTCGATATTATAGTATGTCCATCGAGATCAAAACTGTGCTTACCCTTTTCCTTCTAGGTGCTTATATCCTTTTGGTGTCCCGCAACCAGATTACTTCACAAACAAACTTTATTGCATATAAAATGAACTTAATTTCTTAATAAGCAAATAAAACACGTGATTTCTCAAAACACTTAAACCACTATATTTACAGAAGAGATATGAAAACAAATGGAAATGACAATCACAAACGTTTACGATTAAATAAATTAACAAACAGTAATTACACAATATTAAGAAATGAAATGGTCCGCGGCAAGTTCAAATCTTTAGCTGAATCGCGACCGAATATTCCTAGGTCAATTACAACACATTAATTTCCTACTTATTAAAACCGGCAAAATACTAAACAAATGTACTTAAACTTTACAATTGAAAAAGGTTCGCAAAACGAGAATTTATTATACCCTGTAGGTAGATGATGACCGAACAGACCTTAAGCCAAGAGTGACGATATTCTCTCAATCGAAATAATACGTTTGAAAAGTGGGCCGTAAACTTTAAACCCTCGACCAATTAACATCTTCTTTACTTTAAACCGTACCTTCTATTTGAAACTACCTAACGGACCATGGTATTTATCATATGGCCTCTGCTAACGTTTTAATACCAGTCCAGCAGATGGAAAAAAACCCCTTTTGTTTCTTACTTTGCCTTTGTATAGGGGAAATTATCTGCCGTAATTGGTCTATCTATCTTAGTCTATTACATGTTTTCTGGGATCGTGTATCAGCTGCATTAGTCTTGAACATTTAACTAGACCCCCGGTGGGTATTTCAACAAGTGTCCTTAACTTCAAGTGAGCAAAGCGAATTGGACATAAAATAATTTAGAAGGTTATTTATTGCTTCCAAGTGGCTAACGTCGACTACCTAATAAAGAGTAAAGTTAACAAAGCATGTTTCCTGGGCTCTAAAGAAAACAGTTTGCAAGATAAACCAGATGTTTCTAGGACCAGTATTTTATTATACTAAAATCTCGACCCTTAAAATATTACAGAAATCAGAAGTAAGAAAATACGGTGGTTCTAGGACACAGGGCCGGACTTGGCTGCCTTAATTTGACTTTTGTTACAGTATGTTGACTTATCTGTTACAGATTTTGATACATGTCAGTATACATTGCACAAGGTTTCATCAAAATCCATTCAATAGCACTCAAATTAGAAGTGAAACTTAACTGCACTAAATAGGTAACAGGAACGTGGGATCCAGTACTCTATTTATATTCAGTCATTCACGTACAGTTTTAAGCTCTATGTTCGAAAAAGATCAATTTTGAAGCTATATTCATTTCAAAATATTTCTAATAAAAGCGGTTGGTTGTTATAGTATGCACGATTTTAGTTGGGACAGCATAAAAACGAAATCTAGGATATTCACTACAATCCAAGGGAACTTTATCCACCTGCTACATAGAAATGTGGGCGGGATTAGATGCCTAGAGTTTGATTTTTCAACTAAAGGATATATCTACTTTACTCCCGGGTTTTCGTTCTTGTGCTGTCTCAATTGAGATCGTATATACTATACATTTAAATTAAATTTGACAACTATTTCCTTACATTCAGTGCTCCCTTTTTTGCGTATGAAATACGTAATGTTTTAAAGTGCTACGAAGTTGCTTACGCGTGATGTTTTCAGTCCTCTTTCTAGCTTGGTGATTTTTTGGGTATTCTCTTCCGTTATATCGTTAATTTTTAAATATAATGCAATTTCCTATAGAGCTGATTTCATTTTGATCTGTCGTTTGTTGACTTTACACTTGGGAAAATATAGGCATGTGTCATTCGAGGTTTGACGAGCTTTCGGTGGAGGCACTGGGCATCTGAAGTAGAAATGCATTCTAGCTTCCATCGACCATTCTTAGATAGTATATACACCATATGTTACAATAATTAACAGAATCAAACATACATTTTAGGTCTGGTGGTAAAAGTTGACAGATAGATCAATATTTGTATGTTTCTCTTTATGTGATTTTCTATCAGATTCGTTACATTGTTTCCATGGAATCTGCAAAATAATGAAGTTAACTAGTGTAGCTATGAAAGATAACCTCTATGTCTGTAACTGTTACTTCAAGGGGACAGATAGAAGGCGTTCTTTGTAAATTATACATATAAAAATAATTATAGTCTGTTTTTAAGCCAGGAGGAGTAAACATGGAAGTTCCATTCACACCATAAAAGTAACCAGAAAATAGACTAAAACCTTTTTGGAGTTTTAGGCAACCAACAATACACATCTATAGTGTTTTTGTGTGTATTTTATAATGCATCGACCTCTATTTGACCTTTAGGTATTTCAATACAGCATTCATACCATTTACGCAATATAAAGGCATCAAGTAATTAGCCACTTTTACATTCAAATTTATACAAAAGGGATTAAAAACTGATATATAATGTGCAAACGATAAAATATAAATTAGAACCAAATACTTTATGACATTAAATGAGAATTTTTACAATATGTCAGAATTTACCACTATTGCCTTGTGTAAAATTGGCGAAGGCGTATCCAATCACAGATGTATGATTTAGCGCGTTAAATTTAAAACGCTCCTCCTGTTTAAAAAGTAGACTATAGTATACTCTATTTACAAGCGATAATGTAAGTAATAACTCACGCAGATTGAGCCTCAGCACAGTGGTTCCAAATGTAGTTTTTGGATCCAAAAATGGCTAGAGAGCGAAAATCTTGTCGAAAATAAACACTTTTTTTTAAATTAAAGCTTATAGAATTTCCAACAAATTCTCGGAGCCCGAATTTTAAAGAAAAATCCCTTTTTTAATATTTTAAGTTAAAAACCAAAAATGATTAATACAATATACTGAATAACTTCATGCGATAAGAATATCAAATTATTGAAGCTGAGAATCATAACTCGAGTATTAGTAATGTCACTGGGTCAAAATTTAATGCCTAATTTGGATAAGACATTTATTGACAACTTAACAGTTATCAAATTACATTTAACCTATACTTTACAATTTTCAGACAAAAATAGTTGCTTCCAAGTTTTTTGTATAATTAAGCTAGTTAGAAAATAAAGTAAAGCAAAATCAGACACAGAAATGTCAATTGACAGCTGGAAATTAACATTTGACTTATATTCCAAAACTTGTTAATGTTAATCCTTAATTTTGGACTAGCTTTTATACATAGAGAAAAGTACTGTCAATGAAAACGTTGTATACGTTGAGCATTTGTTGTTATTGTGTTGTTACTATTTGTTATTGCAATATGATTTTTGAATAAAAAATCAAATGAAATGATTATATCCAAAGCCTACTATCCTTGAGGGAAAAAACATTTCTCATAAAATGCCAATAACTCAAAAACGACTGAAGATATGCATACATATTTTTAAGTAAATTGTTAGAACTCTCATTTGTTTCCATGGCATACTTGAAAAACCAAGCAATATCTTAGCAAGATTAGGTAATTCTTGACTTTTATGGAATCACTCGAATGGGGGTGAAGTTAGGTATAGGGAATGCTTAAGTAACTCACCTTAAAATTCGATTTTCTTTCGTATGATGTCAAAAAAATGGTATGTGCCATTTGCCTGATGGGACACAAGGCTGGATTTCCAGCTAACTGATTCATTAATTTGGTTTCATAATTTTGAACGATTTGTGATAAAATAATTTGTTTGTAAACTACTACAGAGGCAATTTTTTTTGACATGTGCAAAACCTGTAATAGACAAGTTAACATAACTTAGATTGTCTAAACTCAGAATTGGAAGATCAATCAAACCGTTGAAAAACTTCTAACGAACGACCTACGTGAATCACTCTGTATATTGATCATCATAGATAGACTTAAAATTAACAGTGTCGGCACTGAACTCTTTAGGCTTCTGTATAATTTGTCGAAACACAAATATTTGGTCTGTTGTTGACCAGTATAGTATGAAACTGCTATAGCACTCTATTCAGTATGCATCATAGGCGTTACTACAAATTGTTTAAAATTAACTCCTAGATGATACTGAGTAAAGTAACACATCTATATTTGTTAAGATTTAATCGATCTCCTTCTTTTTAGTAAACGTGTGCCTCTGACACTCCAATGATCTGACTTCATTCCTCGTTCTATATCTGTGAAGGTAGTTTATGTATTTCACTAATTAAAATTTGTCCTCCTCTTTTTAGCAACGCTGCAAGAGTACCATCACTTCTAGATATATTGTAAGTCTTTCATTTTTTATAGATCTCTCGAAATATCTCAAATGCTTCGTTGAATACTTCTTGTATCAGTAGAGTTATGTTCCCATCTACATCCTTGTTATAACAGTTTATACAGTGTTCACAAAAATTTTCCTAACACCTTCTTTCTACAGAAAATGGACCATTATTTTCTCAACATTTTAATCTGGCTTTCAATGTCCTTCCCGTTTCTCTAACTTTCTAACTAACCTTAGCTGTACTAAGTATGTACGGGTCCATATACCTACCGTACAATTCTCAAACCATAATAGTTTCACCTCTAATTTGAGTGCTAGTGAATGGATTTTGATGAAACCTTGTGCATTGTGTTTGTAATGACGTTAATAAAAAAAATTTAAAAAAGGTGTAAGAAAATAATCGGAAGGGGTAGAGAACACACCTTTTATTACGAAAAATTAAAAAAAGAACAGTATGTTTACATTTTTTGGTCCAAAGTAAGATGCTTTTATTTTGATGGATTTTTTCGAGAAATGCTCATTTTTCGAGATGTGGCAGTTCGAAAATTCCTAAAAGTGGGGGAAGGGAAATGTAAAAGTTGAAAAATAAAACTGAAAAATTTCAGGTGAATGTGTCATCGAAATAGGCTTTTTTTAGTTGCAATTTCTCTGTAAAGTGAGTTTTCACCGGGTTTCTTCGGAAAAACATGAAAAACTACTTACCCCTTTTTTTGAAATTGTAGCGCTTCAAAAATATGTAATTCAAACATTGGAGACGCATGCAATGAGGCCTTCTGAACATTTTTTGTCTCTTGGTATTTTTTTTATAACTTGCTAATTTTCCGAGTTACAGCCAGTACTATATTTTTTGCAAATTTTCAATAAAAAAATGCATGAAAACCAAAAAAATTTGCGTGATTTATATATTGTTATTAAAGAAATATGAAACCTAATATAGTTCTACATTATTAAAGGTTCAATATAATTTTTAAATTGAAAATGTGCATAAAATGTACATTATTTATCGTGAAAAACAGCCTGTAACTCGAAAAATTAGCAAGTTTCAAAAACATTTCAAGGGACAAACATATTTGGAAGGCCTCAATGTATACGTTTGAATTTCCCAAGTTATTAATTTACACATTTTTAAAGAGCTACAAAACAAAGAAAGGGGTAGTTTCTCGCATTTTTCAGGAATAACTCGGTGAAAACGCACTTTAGAGAAAAGTTGCAAATAAAAAAAGTCTTGTATTTCGATGAATCATTCACCTGTATTTGTTCAGATTTTTTTTAACTTTTACATTTGGCCATTTGGAAAAATAAGCTTTTCTCGAAAAAATTCACTAGAGTAAAAACATCTTATTTTGGACCAAAAAAAGGTAATAATATTTTTTATTTTTTCATTTTTGATCTAATCTACAAGTTACGGAACCCGTAATAAAAGGGGTGTTTTCTACCCATTCCGATTATGTCCTACTCTAATCCTTTTTCCACCTTCTCAGTTCCGTTTAAGCATAAATTAAAAAATATATATGATTGTCGGTAAAAAACAAAATCAGAAAAACAAAAACGATAAGGAAAATATATTTGAGATATTAAAGAGGATGATATATCTAGATGCTCTTGATAATCGACGAATATTCTGTCGAGAAAAAATTTGAGGATTAAAGACACCGTATTGATACTTTTAGAAAGTGCGTTTGGGGAAGTTTACTGCAAATTTGATTATCAATTGGTGAGGCCGCACGCCTAGCAGACATACGGTATATGGTGTGACACTGTAAGATGCATCGTACAACAAAGCGAAGCCAACTACTAATCGTAGAATAGTCATCATGTCACAAACATCTGCCAATATGGTTCGGTAGAAGTTCTAAAATCTAAAAGTGATTACCTGAATATTTCAGGTTTTAGTTTTCTAAAATTAATTTATCTAATTTTTAAGCAACGTTTTACCTACATAAAATAAAACGCGGCCTACATGATTTAATTTTCCAGAGTAGAAACATGCAACTGCCACGAGCAATTCCATAATTCCAAAATACGAAGATTGAAATAGGAACAGTTGTAGTTTCCTAAAATTTAATAATCACATTTTCTACCAACATTTGATCTGTATGAAATAAAATATCGCTGACATGATTTAATTTTCCAAATCCGAAACATGCAACTGCCAGAAGCTCTCCAACGGAGTTGAGGAAATTTATGAACAATGTTCTATTAAAAGTTATATCTAATTTAAAGTTCGGATATGCATGGTACAAAATATCCATAAATGCTCCTGGCATGTGAGGATCACGAATCACTTTACATTAAGTATTTAAATTATCCTAATATTTATAAATCATTTACATTTATCATAGGTTGGCTTTGCTATTTATTAATGCGCAATATTAACTTTCGTTGTTCTTATTTAATTGTTTATATCAAAGTGTATTGAGCGAAAACAATAATTAATGGCTAAGCATTATAAGCAAAGAAATAGGCTATTAAAAAATCAAACTAGCAAGAAAATATAGTGTCTGTAATTAAAATTTCGGAAATTCTGAGGAAGGTGTGCTATAATAGTGCTATCTTGGGAAACGGTGGAGTAAATTCGGTTTCTATCCATATATAACTAAAGCTGTATTCAAAAAAACTGAATCGCCTTTATAAAAATCGTTAATGGATTTACACTGAATTTACCTCTTTAATTATACGGGGTGGTCACTCGACAAAAATATTAATTAAGATACGACATAGCAAAATAATAATCGGAATGTAGCTATTACAATTGCTACAAACAAAATTTGATAATTTTGGTTTAAAAAAATATACGGAGTGGTCAGCTAACAGATATAATAACTAATAAATAAAAGGTGATAAATGTGAAAGGTTTTTGCAAATTCCTTTACAAGTTTCCACCTTATTTATATAATTTCTTAGGAATAATACCCTGTCTGTTTTTCATTAAAAATATAATATGCGTTTTGATTTATTAAAACACTTATTTTGTTTCTACCACTGTATATTATTGTAACTTAACACTAGTATAGTTTCGACACTTCAAGACATCATCTTTAAAGCGACTCAAGTAAATAAATGAACACAAGATAAAACCTAAGCTATTTATAATTTATATTATTTACCTTGTCTTATTACTACCGTGTAGGGGATCTAAAATTAACAGACCTAAAATTAACAGAACTAGATAGAAAGTAATAAAGGGATTAAATGATTATGAATGAAATATATTAAAGAGGGGTTTGTTATATAGATCCAACTGGTCGTTAAGTAAGTAATTACCTGAGGTTTTGTTTAATTTAAAAATTTCTAATGATTCTAATAAATTTAATTTAAAACCTTTATTTTGTACGTGTAATATATCAAGAGTATTTATATCTGGAAAATGAATATTTGATTTTAACAAATGGTTTGAAAATGTGAAGCCTGTTTTTTGGACTCTAAAAGAGTCTAGATGTTCTTTGTATCGTGCTTCAAAGGACCTACCAGTTTGACCTATATAGAAGGCATTACAGTCCGAACATGACAATTAATAAACTCATGAGTTTTTGAGTTTTTCTATTTTATCTTTTGCATTATATATTAAATGTGATAGTTTTGTTTATGGTTTAAAGGCAACCTTGAGATTATGATGACAATATGCTTGCAATTTCCTGTGAAATGTTACTGTAATATGTCAAAGAAGAAGTTACAGGCTAATTTGAACTGCTTCCTATTAATTAAATTTTGTATTGTTTTTTCTTGGAATCCGTTGGCTTTTAGCTTAGTTTAGTAAAACAATAGCAATTAACAACGGGTTCCAAAACAATACAAAATTTAATTAACAAAATGCAGTACAAACTACCTGGAACAGCATCTATCCCCCTGTTAAAGAACGTGAGAGTAAATTTGTATCTTTGACATATTACGGTAACATTTCTCAGTAACTGCAGGCATATTTCACTTCATAATCTTAAGTTTGCGTTTAAACCACAAACAAAAATGTCACATTTATTATATAATTCAAAAGATTAAATAGAAAAATTCAAGAACTCTGGAGTTTATAAATTGTCATGTTCCGACTGTAATGCCTTCTGTATAGGTTACACTGGTCGGTCCTTTGAAGCACGATACAAAGAACATCTACGCTCTTTCAGACTCCAAAAAACAGACTCCACTTTTTAAAACCATTTCTTACAATCAAATTATCATTTTCCAGATATAAATACTTACTTAATGAACAGTTGGACCTATATAACATACCCCTCTTTAATATAACTAATTCATAATCCTTTTATCCCTTTATTAGTTTCTATCTAGTTCTGTAAATTTTAAATCCCCTACACCGTAGTAATAAAACTAGGTAAATAATATAAATTATAAATTGCTTAGATTTTCTCTTGTGTTCACTCATTTACTTGAATCGCTTTAAATATGATACGTTGAAGTATCGGAACTATAATAGCGTTAAGTTACAATAAAATACAGTGGTAGAAACAAAATAAGTGTATTAATAAATCATTACGATCGACTACCACACGTAACGGCTAAATCCATAATTTTTTTAATATGTGTTTTCCCTGCCAATCATATTAACTATATGTCAAATGTTGTTGCCAATATTTGTCAAATTTTTTTGGTTATTTATTCTCAATAGGCTGTATTCCCTGTATATTTCCTAGTAAAATTCTACCGATTTTTTAACTGGCAGTAGTGTCAACCACGTACCAAATAGATACAGCGACTACAGACAGAAAAAGCGACAGATAAGGCAAACTGATGGAATTGAAAGATCTTAATTTTCGTGGTCTGAAATGTAAAAATCCGAAGAATTCTCGGAGGGTGATTTTTTTCACGAAAACAATATTTCCCTTCGGTAAGCGAAACAGCCACTAAAAATCATGAAATAAAATTTCATCGTTGTTCGATTTATTGAACTTTATTACCTAATACCGATTTTGAGATCGGGTAACAATTCGTTTGATTTTATTATTTGTTCATTTTTTCACCGATTGATATGGGGTAATAAGGTTTAGTTAACCGAACGACGATGAAATTTTATTTCATAATTTGTAGTGAGGGTTCTTTAAACACCATTCAATTTATGGACGTTAATATTGGAGTTCCCCAAGGCAGTGTCCTGGGCACGCTCCTGCCCTTATTATATGTTAATGATATTGAAAACTTTATTTCCACTTTTCACTGTGCTTTTGCAGACGATATGTCTCTTTTATCTTGCAATCAAGATGCTAATGTAATGTCTGACCTTCTACAAGATAATCTAATTTCCCTTTCTAATTATTCCACTACAAACAGTCTGGCAATGAATCAAGAAAAAACGTTTTCGATGCAATTTCATCCTGTTAGCGCCCACTACATATCTAGTCCACTTATTAAACTTCAGCAAAAAACAATTGAACAAGTAAAATATTTTAAGTTATTAGGTATTTATGTAGATATGTCACTAAACTGGAAAGCTCACGTAGATTATGTATGTAAAAAGTGTGCAGGTATTTGTTTTGCTCTAAAAAGGTTATCCCAAATTACAAGTAAAAACGTTGTAAAAATATTTTATTATTCAAATTTTGAATCGACAATTAGTTATGGAGTGATTTGCTGGGGTTTTTCAAGCACAGCCAGTCGTGTATTTGTGCTGCAAAATAGAGCTTTACGTTCTATGTACGGACTACAATTTCGGGAATCTTGCAAACAGACATTCATTTCGCAAAAAATACTAACTTTACCATGTTTGTATATACTTGAAATATTAACTTTTGTAAAAAAAAATTTGAACATGTTTACTTTTCAAAATGTATCACATGAATACAACACACGTCATGGAGAGAATTTGCAGCACTCTCTTCACAGATTAGAACTTTATAAATCTAAACCTTACTATGTCGGTACGGTTCTTTATAATAAATTAGATTTAAGCATAAAAAATTGTAGTGTAAAAAAATTTATATCTTCTGTTAAAAATATGTTACTTACTAATGCCTTTTATAGTATAGATGAATATTTAGCATTTTAATTTTTTTTCGTGTAGTATTATGTGTAAATGATCATTACTAATATACTTTATTTTTGGCCTGTCATATATCAATATTGTTTGATCTATTGGATTAATAAAGTATTATTATTATTACTATTATTATTGAAAACAAATTTTCGCCCTTCTTAGTGACCCAATTTCATGTAAATCCGCAAAAGATGTGGAGTTATGGCAATACTATTGGATTCGCCATGAACTGAATTGAATCTTTAACTTTGACCTTCAGTATTCAGTAGCAGTATGTTTAAAAATATTTAATTACTAATATAGATATTTGTTACTGGCGACTCCGCCAAAACTTTAAATTTCTTAGTAGAACATTATATTTTACGCTTTTATAGCCTATATAGCTTGACGAAACTAATATGGAACGACCGCCCAGCTACACTCCACAGTTTATAAATAGTTTCCATAGAAATCGCTTACGCCGTTTCACACGAATGGTTCAAAAAACCTGAAAAGAAGACATACATACGGTCCGAATTTTTAAAGTTGGTGGTGGTGAAAAAATCACATCCAAGGAATTGTTAAGCATCTACTTGTTTAAAATTTTTGCCGTTACTGTCATAACATCATTTGCCAGTAACCGCCTAACTTTAATACGTGAGATATAACATACAGGGTGAGCCACGGTGGGTGGAGTATTAAAAGTATATGGAGAACGGATCAACCGATTGCTTTCAAATTTTGGTTACCAAAATAATTGAGTATGATCTGTCCAACTAAAATATTTTCGAAAGTGTGGTGTTGCGACTTATACGTAAAACTGGCAACATCTTCGTTATTTTAAATAGAATACCCTATATATTTTTACATTTTTTGGATCATCGTCTCTTTCTGAGTAACTTTTGTTAATATTTCCCTATACCTATCTCAAGCCGTTTTCGAGATAATAATTCTTTTCTAAATTTATATCCGAAAATTTGACTTTCAATAAATCGTGTTTTCTCCTATCTACGCAGCAAATAAAAGATAATTTTTTAGTTGCTGCTAAGCAAGGCCTGGGGGCATCTCCTCCATTAATCAAATGTTTCGAATATCATACAGGGTGAGTTAGAGAACGCTTCCTATAAGTGACTTAGAAAAGTGCACGAAGGTCAATTTTTTTAAATGGAATGCCCTATATATTATTATCGATTCGGAAAGGAGACACATTTACCTATTTAAAAATTTTATATATCCTGTACCTAATGCGCACCGTTTTCGATTTATGGACACTTTTCTGTAACCTTTCCAAGAATATTAGTCTTTTGGTATATCATAACGGGTGGGCCATGAAATTTTTATGTTGTCATCTTGTAATGACAACTGACATGCTATTTTTCTAAATAAATTTGACGTTAGTGATATTTGCACTTAATTTGAATAGCTGTAGCACAAATATGGCAGAAAATAATTATACAAACACAGTTTTAATGGATTTGTTTATTATCCATGGAGAGTGCAATAAGATTATCAGCAGAACTTGTAGAAGATTTAATGAAAAATATCCGGATTTTCCGCAGATGAACAACAGAAAGTTTTTACGGTTTCAGAGGAATTTCATTAAGTGTGGTTCGTCATTAACAGAACAATAACAGTATCATTAGGAAAAAATAATACCTAAGCAGCAATAACAGTAACAAAGTCTAAGTAGCAATAACAAATATTATTAGTAACAGTAATAAATAATAAAAATGTTAAAACTGTTGTAATAATTGTTCGAAATGTAGACCGTTAACTTCCAGGTACTTTTGTATACGACGGTGGACGGCGTTTGTTGTAGCAGCTCTTATTTCAGCGGTTTCCAAGTTTTCAATCTCTTGAATCACTCGACGTCCTAATTCTTCCCTATTGTGGACTGAAGTTTTATAAACTCTATCTTTAAGAGTACCCCAAAGATAAAAATCTAACGGGGTAAGGTCAGGGGACCTCGGAGGCCAATTCCACGGTCCCAAACGTCTAATCCAAGGGTCATCGAAAAGACGGTCCAACTCCATACTAATTTCGTGTGTACAATGTGGAGGAGCCCCGTCGAGTTGATACCAACAAGTTCTATATTTTTCAATTGACAAATGATCAAGGAAGTCTTCCACAATTGTTCTAATTATATCTAAATATTTTCTGGAATTCAATTTTCCGTCGTATATGTAATATTTTATTTTGTCATCCATTAACATACAAAACACATTGAAACTAAATTTGACTTGAAAACCAGCCTCTCTAGTAACGTGGGAGTTTTCTGTGGCCCAGTGGTGACGATTTCGTGCGTTATACATTCCTTCCCTAGAAAATTTGCATTCATCAGTCCATATAATTTTCTTTAAAAAACTGGGGTTCTCTTGCGTACGTACAAGTATCATTTCATAAAATTCTATTCTCTGTAGATAATCCTGAGGCATGAGAAACTGGACTCTTGTAAATTTATAATTATGCATTTCATGGTTTACTAGTATTCTTCGAATGGATGAATATGCCAATCCTAAATCCCGTTTAGCACAACGTATGGAATACTGGGATTTTCATGAAAATATGCTAGCACATTGATTTCATTTACGTCGTCCGATGTCACAGGTTTAGGTAAATATCTTGGTTTTCTTAATGACGAGACAAAATTAGTAAAATTCCTCTGAATTCGTAGAAACTTTCTGTTGTTCATCTGCGGAAAATCCGGATATTTCTCATTAAATCACAAGTTCTGCTGATAATCTTATTGCACTCTCCATGGATAATAAACAATTCTGTTAAAACTGTGTTTGTATAATTATTTTCTGCCATATTTGTGCTACAGCTATTCAAATTAAGTGCAAATATCACTAACGTCAAATTTATTTAGAAAAATAGCATGTCAGTTGTCATTACAAAATGACAACATAAAAATTTTATGGCCCACCCGTTATGATATACCAAAAGACTAATATTCTTGGTAAGGTTACAGAAAAGTGTCCATAAATCGAAAACGGTGCGCATTAGGTATAGGGTATACATTTTTAAATAGGTAAATGTATCAACTTTCCGAATCAATAATAATATACAGGGCATTCCATTTAAAAAAATTGACTTTCGTGCACTTTTCCAAGTCACTTATAGGAAGCGTTCTCTAACTCACCCTGTATGATATTCGAAACATTTGATTAATGAAGGAGATGCTCCCAGGCCTTGCCTAGCAGCAACTAAAAAATTATGTTTTAATTGCTGCGTAGGTAGGAGAAAACACGATGTACTGAAAGTCAAATTTTTGGAAATAAATTCAGAAAAGAATTATTATCTCGAAAACGGCTTGAGATAGGTATAGGGAAATATTAACAATAGTTACTCAGAAAGAGACGACGATCCAAAAAATGTAAAAATATACAGGATATTCCATTTAAAATTACGAAGATGTTGCCAGTTTTACGTATAAGTGGCAACACCACATTTTCGAAAATATTTTAGTTGGAGAGATCATACTCAATTATTTTGGTAACAAAAATTTGAAAGCAATCGGTTGATCCGTTCTCCATTTTTTCTCAAGAAACTACCAGTAGTAATTGTTTGATTAATCTTTATTGCTGTAATATGGCTGTTTCAATCTGAAAATCTGAATAACATTTTTTATATATTTACTAAAGTTAAGATATTCTATATAGTAGAGTGCTAGCTTTAATTTATTTTCACTTCTGTGGACGTCGCGGGGTTACAAGTTGAATTGTGCATAAAATTGAAGTTCATAGCTAAGTGAATCGGAATCCGGAGGTAATAAAAAATAAGGCGGGCAAAAGGGCAGTAAAATCAAAAAACGAGTTATTACCACGGGCGGATAGTGCAGCACATAGGCTACAACTCCACATAAAAATCAATTTATATTTTGTACAGAATGCACTATTTATCAATTTTTGAAAGTTGGTCACAACGTTGAGCTTTACTGGAGAATACATTTTGAAACTCGAATATCTCGGTTCCAACATGTCGAAAATCTGGCTAAAATTCAACAATTTTTGTGTTTACACGCTATTTACTCGAAAACGAGGAACTTAATGAAAAAATAGTGACTCTAACAAATAGTTTCTGTCGTCAATTTAGAAGGCGTTAAATGAAGTTTTTTACTTGAATGGTATACATGAAATGGACAAGAATACAAAATAAGTCATTTTTTAACCGGCTGCCAGACCACTGGCGGCGTGTCGCGACCCCACTCTGCCACAGTCGCACCTGTCTCTCAAATCCCCGTAGCTCCATCTCCAATCAACGTGTTCGATATTAAAAGAATATAGCAAAATACACTTTGTATTTCATTTTTCAGTAAAATTTAGTATTTGCCCGTTATTGCTCTTTGGAAGGCAGAGTGCCTTTTTCTAACATTTGACTCGTGTTCAACATTAAAAAAATACATAGGAAAGCAATAAAATTGAGTCTATGTTTGCCCTTTATTGGCCTTTAAAGGGGAAGACGCCCTTTTTTGAGGACGAATTACTAATCATCGCAAAAATATACACAGGAGTTAGTAATTTTTATTGTTTTGGTGTAGGCCCCCCTCATGTAAAATACTTACAAACTCATTTTACGTCGAAATTTGGCAAGAAAAAACCGAATTTTGACAATAAACATCGAGATTTACTCGAAATGTACGTGGCAGAAAGGTTTTAAATTGGAAATTCTGTTCCAGTACACAGAAATACCTTAGGCATGATAGATTTAGTTCTTAGAGCAGAATTCTTTGTTTCATATAGACCTGTATTATTTACTTCTATTTCAACCCCCAAACCTTCAACAGAATAAGCTGAAAATATAATCTAATTCCAGACCTCGTTATAATACATACCTGTACAAAATTTCATGTCAACATCATTCTTCTATTCTCTGAACCCTTCTAATAATGGAGTTGGGGAGGTGGTGGGAGTGGAAAGTGCCATAAAGAATTTTGAGACATTGGTTCTAGTATATACCAAATACGAAGATTATGAACTCTCACTAGTTTGTTTTACTTATTTACCCCTATTTGACCCCCAGCAATTCAACGAAATAAGCTCAAAATATAAACTAGTTTCAGATGTCGTGGTTGAAGTAAACTTAACTACTCATCTTGTAGTTGCAAAAATCTTGACATTTTTTTGGACTTGCTTGCCGTAAAAGACCTCGATATTTACATACGGTTTATTAACATGTTCCTTATCTAATAAGAAAATATTTCCAAACACTACCACCCTGTATTCCAGTTTGCTTTGATGCGATTTAATTTATAAAGCGTACAAGGTATCCATTGTACCTGTCCGTCCACCCTGTATATCACAGTTATAACCCAGCTCAAACCTACATAATCTGTCATAAGTTTCCTCCACAAACGCATAGACACACATTTATAACTTTCAGACAACTTGCTGAAGAGCAAATGTAGCACGTCTCAGCCTCACAGCAACAGATGGCTGGCTTTATATGAAAGAGAAATTTAGCAAGCGGCAATCTTAGTTCTTCATTTTGTTCGTTTTATACTATATATTTTAGAAAAGTGTACAGTATCTTAGATATTAATTTACTTTTTTGTACATACAAGTTTCAACTTCTTAATGGGTTTTAGCCAACTGAGAGAATGCTATATTTACCCGTCTACTTTGTTTTTTAGTAGAGTTTTATTAATTTGTATAACGGATATTTTCATTCCTTTTATACTTTATAGGAAAACTAGGCCACCGTCTCTGCTTAAGAGACGAAAATAAATTGGAAAGATTATTCTCGTTATTATTATTACGGAAGAAATCTGAAAAAACTATAAGAATTTATAATATTAACACGTTAGTCGCATAGAAATAAGGGAAGAGCGATTATAGAATCGAAAATATCTGCCAAAGTAAGAAAGTAGGCCCCGTGCGGGATTCGAAGCCGGAAATCCAGTTAAAAATATAGTCGCCGCTTAGCACTATCGAAAAAACATAAATTTTTTGAACGCAAGATCTATTGAGACCTTCTCCTTGCCATCGAGACATAGAACAGGTTTACGATCGCCGTATTTATTTTGAATTTGAGCCGAATCAGACCATAAATGATGAAATATGTCCTCCAACTCGTGCCGCCATTTTGAATTTTCCAATTTTGATGTCAGCGACCTCGGGAACCCCCACATGCCGAATTTGAGTGGAATCTGATGATAAACGATAAAAATTGTCAG
Source organism: Stenurella melanura (assembly GCA_963583905.1). Classification (NCBI taxonomy): domain Eukaryota; kingdom Metazoa; phylum Arthropoda; class Insecta; order Coleoptera; family Cerambycidae; genus Stenurella; species Stenurella melanura. The sequence continues at coordinate 101,289,084 of OY757314.1, forward strand.
CCATTTTGAATTTTGCGATTACTACCCCCTCCTCCATAGCAATTTTCAGCGATATCGCACAAAAAATTAGGAAATTTAAATTGAAATCGATTTGCAGTAAATTGTTCACACACCCTGTATATGACGAAATTATTAATTTTCTTAAACGTTTTCGTAAATGTCAACAATACATATAACCTTTAAAACTACACTGACTGACTTGTAATGTCAAATATTTAATAACTTGCATATCGGAAGTAATTTAAAATGTCTAAACTTGACACCTTGCAAAATCTGACAGCTAACGAGAGTGGAGGGCATATAACCTCAATGTTCCTCAAATAATTATCGTGAAATTCGCTGTTCTCGTTTGCGTTTTTAACTTTCTTGTGCTATCAGCTATTGAAATAAACAGTTTTAAGTTTAGTTTTCATTATATATAGACAATTACGTGTTTTGTACAATAATATATCCTTTGATTTGGCGAGATGTGCGTTGTTTACTTATGTGTTTTTAGTTATTTTCTTCGTATTTAAACAACGTTTGGGATTGATCTTATTGTTATATATAGAGCATATTTAGATTATTTAAAATTTAAATGCTGTTAATTATTCTGTTACCAGTTTACCACAAAAAGCCATTATATTGAATGGAATTTGGTTGTCAAAGTCTCACCGAATGCCAATTTAAGCTTTACAAGGTATGTGATTATTACTTAACATTGAAATTTAATACTTATTATATAACATATTTAATAAATACATAGTAGTATACCTACCTCATGCACGAAAATAAAGTTATAGTTATTTCAGATTGCTATCGATTTACACCAAAGAAAATAAGTTTGTGGTCAATTAAGAGTTCAAAGAGAACAGTGGTTAAATGCTTTAAGGCTGCAAAACCCATAAATTTATTTGTTGGTCAATCTAGATGAGTTACCTTATTTAGTTCAGCAGGTTTTCCTAAAAATTATAGAGTATAAAATTTAAGTGTAATTATTATCCATAAAGATTATCCGTTAAGATAATGTCTGGAACTATGATCATACTTCATCTTTGACTCAGTAAGATCGGATCTCTCTAAGGCTCTTTTCGCGTTGCCCCTTTGGTGTAAATCGATGGCATTCTCAAATAATTAACATTTTATTTTCGTGCATCCAGAAGGTATTTACTATTATGTATTTAATAAATATGTTATATAATAAACACTAATTCTAATGTTAAGTAATAATCACAAACCTTTAAAAGTTTAAATTGGCATGGTGAGACATCGACAACCAAATACCATAGAATATGATGGCTTTTTGTCGTAAATTGATAACAAAATAATTAACAGCATTTAAATCTTAAATAATCTAAATATGCTCCATATATAATAATAATATAAATCCCATACATTGTTTAAATACGAAGAAAATAACCAAAAACACATAGGTAACAATGCACATCTCGCCAAATCAAAGGAAATATTATTGCACAAAAGACGTAATTGTCTATATATAATAAAAACTAAACTTAAAAATGTTTATTTCAATAGCTGATAGCACAAGAAAGTTAAAAAAGCCAACGAAAACAGCGAATTTCGCGTCAATCAATTTGAAACATTGAGGTTATATGCCCGCCACTCTCGTTAGCTGTCAGATTTTGCACGCGCTCTATAAACACTGCATATAACCTAAGACCAAACTGACTGACTTGTAATGTCAAATATTTAACCTATAAAATAAAACTCTTTGACTTGCCTGTCGGAAGTAGTAAAGTGTCACATTAGAATAATATGATTTAAACTTTTCAAATATAAAATAACTAAAATTGACTATGTAATTTTCGGTAAATTGTTCGCACATCTCGTATACGATGAAATAAATTTCTTTAAATTCAGGTATGACGTCATCACTGCCAGGATGGCCTCCACTTTGACCGCTCGCAGCTCGCTTATTTTTGGAGCAGGGCGAAAATGAAGAAGACGACTTTTAGATCATTTAATTGTGTACAATTTCGATAGGGTCGAAGTTTTTCATTCTAGGAGCCACCGTTTATAAGTTGTGAGGGTTTATGGGCGAAAAACCGCAAAAATAAATGCGCTCTTCGAAGGTGAATAAAGTTCGAAAACGTGCGATTTTAAAATATTTAAGTAAATTCTGTCATTGAAATTTAATCCATTATTTGCATAAATAATAAAAAAACTGAAAATAATATATAATATTGGAAAATGAGTGATCCGAAAAGTCATTTTTTTGGCATATCTCAATTTTAGGCGGTTTCGTGAAAAATAAACCAACATTAGACCAATTTAAAGTCGACATTTAAACGGATTTCTAAATCGAAAAAAACACCAATACAGTTTTCCGTGCAAGATTTTTTTTTTTTTCGAAAAATGTAAATACCTCGGAAACCACCTGTTTTTCAGATTCCAAAAAAATCATAGTTATTCAATGCAAAAAAAGTACACTTTCACAAAATTTCATGTATATTAAATTATTTTTACGAGAGGAAAAAATAAAAAACCGAGAAATTGATTTTTCGTTATTCTCTTGGAAAATCTGAGGATAGGTTGAAAAATGCCGCATATGGCAGTTTTATATTTTTTTATCAGCTACAGCTTTTGTGAAGAATATTTTCCGCTAGGAGGTTACGTATCGCCAAATTGCAAGAACTTTCAACCCCTAAACAGCACCCCCATTCCACAATTTCACATTATCCCTTATTTAATTTTTGTTTTTTCTCTTAATTATAACCTTAACTAAATCTTCCGGCTGGTCTTTGCCTGTAGCCATTTTTTTTTTCAAAAAGGTATTGGCACTAGCCTGAGAATTCGCCAGCCAATTGCTTTCACAACGAAAGCTAACCTTTTTTTTTAAATTACATAGGAAGGCTGTCGTTACAATATGGTACTACCAATTAAAATGAATTCTTACCTACAAAATCTTAAATCAATTCCTATTAAACCTTTCGGTCTAGTCAATGTACACGTTGGCGTCAATATTTATATCGCCAATAAAAGTACTGATTACAATTGTTTAAATAACTATACAAATTCTCGTTAAAATCGTATGAGCACGTTGACGGGGGTCTGAATATACCTGTAATAACTATTTTTTTATTGTCTGTACATAATTGTGTTTCAATTTTTTTTACTATAGCATGAATATTTTGTAATAAATATCTTTAATGTACATCACGACACAATCATTTTTATTGACAGTTCCCTCGTTATGTAACATTTTAAATCCACCTGTTTTAAAAAAGCTTCGATCAACAAATTTGCACGTCTCTGTAAATAATATGACCTCAATGTCATATTTTAATTTATGCAGTAGTACCATATTGCATCAAAGTTTTTCGCTATACTTCTTATGTTGCCATGAAATAGAGAAAAGTTTTCATTACTCTATTTTATCTGTGATAGTTTATAAAAATCATTTTCATCTTTTACATATATAGATTCATATAGATATAGTTGAAAATTTTTTTTTATCCAGTTTAGAGCGTTGTCAATTGACAATGCAGCGATGCCATGGTTGCGTCACCTCTATTACTCTTTACAGCCTACTAATCAAAACTAATATCGTGTGCCGAATTTAAAGAAATTGTCATTGTCATTCGTGATCTAATATATTTTATCACTTCGTGTGGCTGCCCATTAATTTATTATTGTTATTATTATTATGTTATTCTCTACAAAGGAGCATAACAGTAATAGGAATGTCATTACTGCTGCAGTTTCTTTGTTGTAATTTCTGGTAAATTATTACTCCAATTTAGAAGATTTTTCAGCTGCAAACATCCTCAAGGTATTTCAGCAGCATACAATTTCTTAGATGTTACCGCAGAAAGCTTTATAGAAAATGAGTTGCCTAATAGTAGGTCCCATTTGCAGATTAATGAAGACGTATGAACGGTGTTTAATTTTAATTCAAGTCATTACATTAAAAGCTCTCTTGCATACAACTTCAAGATTGTTGCAATTTTATGTGGCATTAATTAAATTAATCCCGTTGAGATACTAATACGTGTTAAATGGAATTATTTATTGTTTCAACGGGGTGTCTGTTGTATACACACAAATATTTGGAACGATGAAATGTTGGCATGAAAGTAGTCCTCTAATTTAAAAAAAAAACATTGTTTAAAAAAATTCAGATATAAATATATAGGGTGTCTCACCGGAAACTGAATCTATCGATATTGGGAAAAGTATGGAACAAAAAATTTAGAAAATTTTGGAAGATACTAAAGTCAGTGTGGTAAATCCAAATAAAATAATTAAATGAATGTGGTACTACCGGTTATACCGGAAGTCGATACCAACTTGCTTATTTAAAACGGAATACCGTATATATTTTCGATTTTTTGAAATGACCACGAAATTCTGAGTGAGAAATTCTGAGTCTGTAACACACCCTATACCTAAGCCTATCAGTTTCGGAGATATTTGACATTTTATAAAAAACGTAAAGATGTAATGGTTTACAATAACCGTTGTAACTTTCTTTGTGCTGGAGATTTTTATTTGCTCTTTGGCACGTAAGATGATGAATTGACAATAAAAATAATTTCCATAATAGTATACCAAGAGTTCAATTTTTCATGTTACATTTTGTCAAATTCAAACCTCAACAACTTTCTTTATTTCAAATACAACACCCTAGCCTCTATTTTTATATCGGATTATGTAAAATTAAATTTCCTTTTTTCCTATATAGGCATTGTTGGGGTTAAAGTTACAACTTTTAGAAATATTGGCGATTTTCAGAAATGTTTAAAAAATTTTAATAAAAATTGCCATCAACTTAGCCATGATTAGAAACAATTATTAATGTCAATCATTTTCTTATATCAAAAAATGCCCGCACGTTTTAATTACACCCACGAACACATTTTAGATTTGTTTATTATTTATGGAGAAGAGAATGTGAAGTAATATCAAGAATATGTAACACGCTTGCTACTCGATACCCACAAGAACAGAGACCATCACCATCCACTGCAAAATGCATATTGGATAAGTTTAGAATATTTGGTTCCGCCAAGGCAGTATATTTACCCGTAGAATTAGAATTTGTGACAAAAAAATTTTCTGAAACATATTCTTTATAGGATTTTGCAAACAGTGGAAAGAAAAGCTATCTATGAGAACTAAAGGAAAAACTATATATAAATATATTAATGAAAAAAATGTTTTAAAGACAAGGTACGTAAATAAATTAATTTCAGGCCTTTGTTCTCATTTTTAACTGAATTTACATATCGTAGGGGATCATGTAGATACTAGTTTAGCCTGCTTAGCCGTAGGGGACTAGGTTGGATGCTAGTGTTAAAATGAGAATGGCAATAAGAATTTTTACTTGTTAGCATAACCAGAAGTCAGGTTATCGAAAGAATGCAAAGATTTCATTAATATATTTATATATAGTTTTTCCTTTAGTTCTCATAGATAGCTTTTCTTTCCACTGTTTGCAAAATCCTACAAAGAATATGTTTCATTACTATAAGCAAACAAATAATAAATAATTCACTTTTAAAAAAATTCTATTTAAAATTTCAAAATTGACCTCCCGCTACCACCCACAAGAGGGGCGGGTGGATCGGGAGATCAGTTCTGACATTTTAAAAACGAATCTCCATTTTCCTCGTTACAGGCTCTAATTCTACGGGAAAAATTACGCAACTTTTATCAAAAACACTCTCTCTCATTCGTGGCGCAGTCTTCGCAAAAAATAAGTGTTATGGATATGGAACCAAGAGTTTCTCGATGCTCTACACTTTCCGTTTCCTCCAGGCATCTCATGGTGCTCTTGTCAGTAGATCTTTAAATGGAAGTGTGGGATTGACCGCGATTTTCGTTAAATAATGACTTGGCGTACGACCTTCGGCGATCACCCCATCCTCGTATCATAACAATAGATATTCTCTTGTTGGGAACGGTTGGTCATTATGTTCAAGCAGTTTTCACAATTTCGGTTTTTAAATTAAGGGCTAATTAAAATTAAAATTTATTTCATAATAATAAAAACCACGTTTATAAAAAATGTTCTGTAATTATTTTAACTAGCACTTTTTATTTTTAGATCGCAAGTGTAATTTTCGAGATATTACACAGCCCCGATATTTTTTTACACACCGTATAAAAAAATATCGGTAAGGTTAAATTTGCATTGCCATTAACCTCCAAAAATTACCACAAAATTTCCTTTCAATTAAGGAATAATGGTAATGTTACTGGCGCATTCGCCATATTTGTAAATTTCCACCATCTCGATCTTTTTCACATGCTGTATATTTCTTTTTGCATAAACATGCTGCATATAAAAGTTAGCAAATTTCTTATTATGTACGATAATATTAATAAGGTAATGGACAATGTTAAAAATAGATGATTTCTGACCCCCATCACGGAATGCATAAGTCCCAGAGAAAATGGTTGAAAAAGGCTCAATATTAATAAATAATACTACTTCGTGATATCAAAAAGTTGGGTAAAATTCTATTCTACCTCTAAAAACACAAATGCAACTCCTAAAATTGTTTTGAATAATAGCTACAAAATGATTTTTTAGTACTAGATGAGCCAGATCATCAACTGACCTCTGCATCCCTATTTTCAAAGACAACCCCTATAAGAGGTAATAAAAGGTATAATAAAAACCGCTGCCTAAGGAATCACTACTTCCACATCGAGATTATTCATCCAAGTCACTTTAGAGGAAACATCTTGACTAGATTTGCACTCTAGTATGTGGAAATTATTGATCATAGAATTTTAATAATATTTGGGGCAGAAGTCATAGAAAAATTTGAGGCGTTGGTGTCTACCATATACGTTAAAAATGAAATTTCTAGTTTACACTACTTATTATCCCCTATTCACAACCTACAACCTCCCACCCCTTCAATGGAATCATCTCAATCAGATGTGGTACTAACTTTCAAGTGAATATCTCAATTTTATGTTAACAATCCCATTAATAATGGCGTGGAGTGAACGGAATCATCCCAAAATATAATCTAGTTCCGAATGTCGTTATAATACATACGTCTACCAAATTTCAAGTGAATATCTCAATTTTATTTTGTCAACCCTTTTAATAATGGACTAAAGGTGGTGGGGGGTTGAAAAATATTACTAAAAAAACTGAGGCCTTGGCCTCTAGGACATACACCGTATTTCAAGTTTCTGTACTCTTACCAGCATGCCTTACTTATTTTCCCTATTTACCTCTACTTACCCCCACTCCTTTAACGCAATCATGTCAAAATATAATCTGGTTTCAGATATCGTTATAATACATACATGCACCAAATTTTAAGTGAAACTCTAAATTTAATTTCATCAACTCTTTTAATAAGGGAGAAGTTGGTGGGGGGGATGGAAAATATTATAAAAAAACACGAGGCCTTCGCCTCTAATATATACACCAAATCCCAAATTTCTGTACTCCTACCAGCTTGCTTTACTCATTTTCCCCGGTCTACCCCTATTTAACCCTCAATTCTTCAACGGAAATTTCAAATGAACATCTCAATTTTATTTTATCAACCCCTTTAATAATGGAGTAGGGGTGGTGGAGGGTTGAAAAATATAAAAATTTTGGGGCCTTGGCTTGTAGTACATACATCAAATTTCAAGTTTCTATACTCTTACCAGATTGCTTTACATATTTCTCCCTATTTACCCCTATTTAACCGCCAACCCTGCACCGAATATCTTCAAAAAACAATCCAGTTCCAGATCTCGTTATAATATATACGCGTACAAAATTTCAAGTCAATATCTTAAACCGTTCCGGAGAAAACGTGCGGTCAAAATAAAAGTTACAGACAGACCGACAAACAAACAGACAGACAAATTTAAAATCTCGACGTTTCATGACATTGTAAACCCATTTCAAGAAAAAAAAATTTTGAAATTTTTTTTGCGAATACTATACTTCCAATCCACTACGTGAATGTGGAAGTAAAATAAATAATAAATTACTGTATTGTTATTATTACATTGTTATAATAATAAATTATTACATTATTATATTAGTTCCCCTTATAGAGGTTGTTTTTGAAAATAGTGATTCTGAGGTCAGGATCAGTTAAAGGTCTGGCTCAACTAGTATCCAAAAATTTTATTGTTCATTTTTACCCACCTTGGTACCTATTTCTTAAATATGTGTGCTGTGTATGGCGTTCCACCCCCTGAATACAGTGTGAATATGGGTAGATTTTACGCTTTTGTTGTCCCTATTGAATTGTTACCTAATAGTTATCATTAAATAAATATAATTTTAATTTTTACTGTAAGCTGTTATTAAAAGCAATTTTAGGATTTGTTTTATGTTTTTTTAGGGGTGGATTAGAATTTACCCCAGCCTTTTGATACCACGACGTGTTTTTATTAATTTTGAGCCTTTCCAACCATTTTTCCTGGGTCCTATGCGTTCCACGATGGGGGCCAAAAATCAGCTCATTTTAACATTGTCCTTTGTAGTGCCATTAATCTGCCAAAGTCAGCACTAAATGATTCTCTTTAATTTAGGAAAGAAGACTAATGTTACTGGCGCCTTCGCCATATTTTTAAATCATAAATTGACTTAATGTCTATTTCTAAGATGAATTTAATAATAATAGGTGATTTCGATACCTACTAAAGCTGACCATAAATCTAAAGATAATATTACGTAATAAGAACTTAAACGTTTCAAAGGCTAAGCATTTCCAGGAAACAGAATGATAGATTTCATGAAAATGCAATCCATTGGAATGAAAAATTTTTTAAGACAAGGTAGATAAATAAATTCATTTTAGGTCTTTGTTCTCATTTTTGACTGAATCTTCATAATCGTAGGGGGTTATGTGGATACTAGTTTAGTCTGCATGGCCGTAGGGGACTGTGTGGATGCTAGTGTTAGAATGAGAATTGTCAAATAAGAAATTAGACAAATTCATTTTAGGATTTTAACTTGCTAGCATAACCAGAATTCAGGTTATCGAAAGAAAGCAATGATTTCATTAATATTTCTACACAAAGTTTTTCTTTTATAGATAGTTAATTTTTCTGCTGTTTGCAAAATCCTATAAAGAATGTTTCAATACAATTATAAGCAAACAAATAATAATTCATTTTTAAACAAGAACTTAAACATTTCAATCGATTTTTATATGTAGGTTGTTGTTCCGGGAGTAACATGAAAGCTCCTAATGAATCTTGATAGAGAATTGCCTAATATAAATATTATAACCCATTTGAAATTTAATTTTCAGGTGAAGTTATTTCAACGTTCAATAATTATAATTTTTACTATTCATTATTACCAAAAGAAAATTACACTTTAGTGACAATAAAATACAAAATTTATTATGGGCAATAATTCCATTAGGCCAAAATAACAAATGAACTGGAAGGCAACATAAGCTTGATCTATGCACATTGCACATTTACCATATCTTTGTGACAATAGCATCGTTGAGTGACATCGAAATTTCGATTATTTGGAAGAATCTCTATAAACGTAATCAAGAAAATTTAAGTTGATAGAGTAAAAAGTAACAGAAATATTCAAGTTAAAAGTCCGTGCTTAATATATTTTACTTACATTACTACCGATGTTGTACGTGATAGGTCTACTTTAGGAGCTTTTCTTAAACTAACTGTTACCCAACTTATTTCTATTCCGAAATGTAATCAAGGTATTTCACATTGATATTAATAAATACACATTCTAGAAAGGTGATATAATCTTAGCTTAATTCTTGCAATTTGTCAAATGCGGATGTATTCATAGTAATGAACTATTTAACCAAAAATAAGAAATATACTAACCTAAAATTAAGGGCAAACTGTTGAAGATATCAGCTTAGCAATATTTAAGGATTCATTCAAATTTGCTCAAACATTACTTCATGAATAACCTGTTTAAATAAATAAGTTTGAATATACTTTCATCGATCTGACTTTGTTAAATAAGAGTATGAAGAAAGTGTAAATAATTTTATTCATGGAGTTAATTAACTTGAATTCCAAGTTTAAATGATAATTCTACTTATAAATTAAACTTAGATATTTTCTCTACATTCATTTAATTAAACAATAATGAATTTACCCTTTAGAAAATGAATAGTACTAAGAGAAAGCAGCGTTTAAAATTTAATATGTTGTATTTATTAGAAACGTTTGTATATTGAAGGTACAAGTATCCTTAAAAATACTTAAATAGTAATAAAACTAAAAAACTTTTGCCAGAATTTTAACACTGATAAGTAAAATGTGTTATAATTTTTGACAATTTTTTACATCAATTTATTTTATTATTTATCATTAGAAGGCAATATAGACTCCATATTTTATGAAATATCCTGAAAATTAGGAAAAAATGTTAATTAACAACTTTGAACTTCAACGACTTTTTTTATGAAAAGAGTCGTTATTTTCGACTTATGACTCCCGAATATAAATATAGAGTAATGTTATTGAATGGAACCCACAAATGTCTATCAATGATTTTAATTTAAAAGGGAAAATTTTTATTTATGCAATTATTCATTTTGTTTTTTCTAGACATTTTGTAAAGTATAATTATTACAACACCTGTTTATTTTTTATTTGAACTTCGTGGACAAGACAGAAACCAGTAGGGATGCCAGGTGACGCATACTGGAACGAATTCCCACTGTACTACCCAAACTGCCCATGTGAATCCAAAGATTTAGCCAGTCGTGTATCAATGTGATTTTACACCAATTTCTTAACTTTATTTTGTGTATTGGTAGGACTACTTCAAAAACAAAAATAGGTTTCACCGATATATTCGTATTTTTTTCTGTATAAAAATATTGTACTCATAATTACATATTTTACTCAAACATATATTACTTCCACACGGATTGGAGGTAATTTTTTTTTTCTTGGAATAGGTTTAGAATGTTATGAAACGTTGAGATTTTAAATTTTTTTCTGTCTGTCGGGTTTTCTCCGGAACGGCTTAAAATACTGACTTGAAATTTTGGTCACGTATATATTATAACGAGATCTGGAACTGGATTCTATTTTGAACATATTCAGTGAATAGTTGGGGGGCAGATAGGGGTGAATATAGAAAAATGAATAAAGCAAGCTGGTAAGAGTACAGAAATTTGGGATTTGTTGCATATACTAGAAGCAAAGGCCTCAGATTTCTTTTGTAACATTTCTCAACCCCTCCACCACTCACTCAATTATTAAAGGAGTTGATAAAATAAAATTGAAATATTCACTTCAAATTTGGTATACTTGTATATTGTAATGACATCAGGAACTAGATTATATTTTCAGATGATTCCGTTGAGGGGATGGGAGTTAAATAGGGGAAAATAAGTAAAGCAAGCTGGTAAGAGTACAGAAATTTGGGATTCGGTGTATATACTAGAAGCGAAGGCCTCTGTTTTTTTACATATTTTCCATCCCCCCACCCCCACTCCCTTATTAAAAGAGTTGATAAAATTAAATTTAGATTTTTACTTGAAATTTGGCACACGCATGTGTTAAAACGACATCTGAAACTAGATTGTATTACGACATGATTCCGTTGAAGAAGTAGAGGTAAATAGGGAGAAATAAGCAAAGCAAGCTGGTAATAGCACAGAAACTTGGGATTTGGTGTATATACTAGAAACCAAGGCCTCAGATTCCGTTTTAATATTTTTCAGCCCCCCTACCCCCACCACATCCACTCCATTTTTAAAGGAATTCATAAAACAAAATTGAGATATTCACTTGAAAGTTAGTACATGTATGTATTGTAATGACATCTGATTGAGCTGATTCTATTGAAGGGGTGGGAAGTGGTAGGTTGTGAATCACTGGCGGTCCTAAGGCGGGCCATGGGGGCCATAGCCCCCTCCAGAGATATGATCATGACAAAAACTGATATATACGAACAGTAACTGACTCCAATTCCTTTTGTTAAATTATAGAGAACATCAATTAAGTAAATCGTTTTTTGTTACAAAGTTGAAAGAATTTGTTTTTAAGGTGCCTTTGCCTAGAAAGAGACGTCCGATAGGGAAATATTTATTATTTTTGGCCATAACTTTTTTTTCTTAGTATGTATATTTAAAAACTATAAGACTACCTAAGTAGAATCATAATAAGATTATTACTATGAATTTTCACTCAATAATTTCAGTGATTTGCAAAACAGTTCAATTTAAAACTACGAAATAGGAAGATTAGCATAGTTTTTAAATTTAAATCTAATTATTTTGCAAACCACTGAAATTATTGAGTAAAAATTCATAGTATTAGTAAATAGTATTGTTAAGGTTCTACTTAGGGAGTCTTATAATTTTTTTTAAATATAAATATGAAAAGTTATGACCAAAAATAGCAAATATTTCCCTATCGGATGTCTCTCTCTCTAAGGAATGGCCACGTTAAGATTTAGCACAAAGTAGAGGAAATTATTGATGACTTATAAAAAATAAAAATCTGTCTATTAAAATTTTTATTTCTAATCTTAGATATTTTTCAATATCCTACATTCTTATTATACAAGAAAATAAATAGCTATAGAATGAAATTATTTACAAAACACCTATCTATAAACGATTGAAGTACCTGCCTTGGAGTCAGTCTTCATCAGTCTCAATGAAAATCAATACCTAATCTTTGTTCTATTATAATAGCCAACACTGGTTATGAATGGTACAAAAAAGTTCTAAAATGAATTTATTTTCAAAAAATACTCATCCAGAAATTTTTTTGAAGTATAAAAATCACTCACTTCTTCCACTCACTTACACCTGCTTCAAAAATTTTTAGGTATATTTTGTACATAAATTCATTTGAAACTCTTTGTGTCTTGCATAACCATAACCAGATGGCGTTGAGGCGACCGCCTCAAGAACCCAGACTCCTGGGAAGCCAAATTACTAGCTGAACTTTTTGCTTAATTTCATAGAATGAAAATAGCAGCTGTACCTAATTTTAATAAATAAATAATAATTATTTGTGTATAGCATCTTCACCTAAGGTGAGCCTTATGATCCTTTTTAAAATGTATTTTGTTTTGCGCAACTGTTTTTTTGCCATCGTGTCACTTCAAATTTCGAGAAAATAAAAATGTCGAATTCCAAAAATTCTAGAACCTACAGAGCAAAACTACCTACAGATTTGAACTCAGCGCCTTCAAGTCAAGTAAAATAAATTTGAAGTTATAGAGTTTTATAGTCTGCTATACTTCTTATTACAATACGAACTTTCAGAACATAAATCATTCCTATCAATTTTGGACGGGTTAAAAAAAATTTGGTACATATTTTAATAGGGATGCCACTCCTAGAAGCAAATCGTAGGACCGCCGTCATTGTCAATAAGGAAAAATAGGTAGAACAAGCTAGAAACTTAAGTTTTAACGTATGTGGTAGAAACTAACGCCTCAAATTTTTCCATAACATCTGTTTCAAATGTTATTAAAATTCTATGACCAATAATTTCCACATAATAGAGTGCAAATATGGTCAAGATGTTTCTCTTAAAGTGACTTGGATGAAAAATGTGGATGTGGAAGTAGCGACTCCTTAGGCGTGTAATGAAGCATTTTTATAGTGTGGAAATTGCACCCAAAACCGCCGTCTATTTTCGTATTTTAAAGATTAATATTTTATACTATCCACACAGAGCATAACTAAGTATTATACTTTCATTATTAAAATTAGAAATACACTCCGCCAGATGGAGCACTGTCTCCATCACTGACACGATTGGCTTCACCGTTAACGAATACTTGGCCCAGCCAGCCAAATGATTATCAATTAATTTGGGATCAATTAATTGGGGATCCATTAATTTGGACCTCCATCCGTGGACCGCAACCGCCATTTCACAGGAGAGAGAGAGTAAGTAAATCCGACCGTAAATAAGCAGCTTGGCTGGGACTAAGTGCCACCTTGTGTACTAATCCCGGTTTGCTCCGCCGTGTGTCTGGGAGGATACATTGGTTGGCAACAGGTCTCGTGTTTGCCCTCTGGCCTAGCACCGTCGTCTGGAGGACAAGCGAGTACTTGGGAAGCTTGGGGCTTTCTGGTCTAGTTGCGTCGGCCGAAAAGTCACAAAGCCTTCTAGCACACCGAGATATCATCCCCTACCAAATACCGCCTACAGGAGTGAGCCAGTGTGCAAGTTGGGAGAGTGTGTGACTGGGAAACTTTCCGCTGGTAACCGGACTCGTGTTTGCCCTCTGGTCTAGTACCGTCGTCTGGAGGACAAGCGAGTACTGGGGAAGCTTTGAGCTTTCTGGTCTAGTTGCGTCGGCCGGAAAGCTACAAGGACATCCACCAGCGCAAAGTAGCGCCCGTGAACCTCGTTGGTTTAATCTCTCCTTTGGGGTGATTTCACCAACAAGGAACCGTGACCGGAAGTGTGTACTAACATTAGGCTCTGCGCCTTAGCCAAGTTGCCTGAGTATTTGTGTTTTTTTTAATCTCATTGTTTATTGTGTTTTTGCTTTCCTCCGCCTGGTATCTGCTCCGTCCGCTTTTATACCGCTAGTAGTTACTCCGACTCACCGCTCCGTTTCTCTAAATTCGTATTCTGCTTATAGCCTCCCTCTTGCTTCGCCACTGTCACCATAGTTAACCGTAGTAGTTATAGGTTAGGTAGAATTATATATGTTAGGAATAATAAATATCGATGTATAGGATCTGAACTGTGCCTTTTATTTTGGTGTGTGTGAAGTCTACTACCCCTAGACCCCTGGACGTACCGTGTCTCCTCTGACGCTATCCCAGCCCTACTGCAACAGGCTGTGCCAAGAGGCTAGTGTGGGTCCTTTACACCACGAGAAAAACTGTAAAGGTGGCGCCCGAGCTTACCGTAACCGCACCGAGCTCGAGTGCCAAAGTGACGCCCCTTCACTCAACCGACGAGTGAACGAAACGTCACAGGCGGCGTTTTTAACGTATATGGTAGAAAGCAACGCCTCAAATATTTCTATTACATCTGCCCCAAATATTGTTAAAATTCTATGACCAATTATTTTCACATACTAGAGTGCAAATATAGTTAATAATTTAAAGCGACTTGGATGAATAATCTGGATGTGGAAGAAGTGATTCATTAGACAGCGCTTCTTTTTAATTCTTAACTCTAGAATATTGATGACAGCTTTATAGTAGGGGAGCCCAATAGGGGATTTTGGGATTTACTCAAGCGCGGCAGATTAACATATAGGGAATACCTTGCACCCTGTTGGGTACCTCCACCATATCTAAGCCCTCTATATAGGGCCGCGCGTGTAGGGCAGCCGATCAGAATAGTAAAAAAAAATCCATAGTTGGAAATACTCGAGCGCGTCAGATTAAGGTGTGATGGGTTAATTACATGCTGAAAAGTGTGCGTTTCAATAATCTGACGATTTCAGCGTTACGCAAGGGAGTGGGAGGGTCACAAACTTGCAAAAAAAAAACGTCACCTCGACATTCTCGAGCGCGGTCGAATTTTTTTTGTTTTGAAGGAAATAATTCAAGGATAATGGGAAAAATATAATCTGCCGATTTCCACAAGCCGAAGTAACAAAAATCGTCATTAAAGTTTAGCGCGTGCACCGCAGTGAAGCACGTATTCCCCACTCCGCGCATCTCTCTCCCTTTCACTCTTTCTCTGTCTCTCACTCTCTCGCACTGTTCCCACACGCCAGACATCACGCCATTGGTGATCAATTACCAGAAGTATATGAAGATGTAGTCATAACACCAGATATTTTAGGGGATACTCCAGATTCAGGTACATTTGCTTTTCAATACTTTAATAATACGCTTTTCATTAATTAAAAAATATATTGTCAAGTATTATAAACGATTTATTGTTATAGATATGCAGGCTGTAGATGAAATTGATGATCAAATCGAACCAGACTTGCTGTATGATGATAATTCCACGAATGAAGATGAAGATCAAAACAAAATATTTTTAACATGTTTATTTTGTTTCATTAATTTTTTGTGAATTCTGTAAAGTTATCACCCACCAATAAAACTATCAAAAAGTTTAAAAATATCATTTTTCATTAACCTCGGTCAAATTTTTTTACCTGTTATTTATTTATCATTGGTAATTTTATCAGAGAAAGAGATTACCGAAGGTATTTATACATGTAATATATGTGTTTATATGTATTATAATTAAAAGAAATAGATTTACGTGTGCAGAAAATAAAATAAAAAACTTTCTTTACAAATTTCAACAAAATTTGTAATTTTTTTTTATTTGCATGCTATTTTCCGTGCATTTTATTTATCACATTCAGTGGTTTAAAAAAAAATCATAAAAATATTTTTTTTCAAACCGTCAGATTAAGAAAATCCCTCCAAATAATCGTCAGATTATTGACCAGCACGACCAGGACATCAAGCTAAACCATCTGTATGAAAATTTGACGCGCTCGAGTATTTCAAAATGGCTATTTTCCTTTGCATTTTCAAAAAGCCGCCACAAGCTTGCGTCACATCCGAATCGTCAGTCTTTTGAATGGCAGCTTCGTTCGGGTTCACTTAACATCCCCTCTGAATATCTGACGCGCTCGAGTAAATTTTAATTTTTCCCATTTTTAACACTTCCGTGCGGCCGCTCCCACCATGCAAACCGGCAGATTAACATACCTCCGTCATCGGAGACACGTGGGGCATATACACTATCAATATCTGACGCGCTCGAGTATTTCCATGTGATTGTTTTTTTTTACATTTTTGAAAGCCTGTAGACGCTTCCCCCACCGGGGAAAGGGTATACATCATATAACCTTTTTTTCTTTCTACCATCTAATCTTCAAAATCAAATAGTTCCCTACGACGCTCGAGTAAATCCCCAATTAGCATCGTGGCCTCCCCTACTATTAGGAAGCTAAAATGAACGTCGAATGCTAAACGCACTACAACTAAAATTATTACTGTTGTTCTGCACTATCAATCTCTCCTGCATAAAATTGCAGAATATAATAACCGCTTAATTTTCTAGTCAATGTTAGTTCGACGCTGTTAACCAATTCCTTACTTTTACCGTCGTTTTACTTGTCCGCATGAATAAATACTGAACGCGGTAAATAAGCCCAGGGGATCATTGCGTTTGGTTCAGTTGAAACTGTTTAACATGGTTGGGAGTAGCAACCACTTGCTTCCATTTAGCACATCATTATTACCAGCTTTATGGCTCATGTGAGTCGTTTATAACTTTGCACACCTGTTAACGGGTCTAAAAATAACCTACTCTTGAATTGAATGGCTAATAGAACCTGTTCCCTGAAAATCGATACGCTTGTAATAAAAACGTGAGTTGTTAAAAAAGGCTATAACAAAATACAAAGTTTCATCTGAATTTTAATACCCTGTAATTATTTTCCGCTGTAGATAATACTTAGTAAAGCACGTTTATGCTTTGGTAGTTATTACTTTTTGTTCTGCTGCTTCAATTTCATACGTGCATTATTTCGAATAAAATTTAATTAGAAGAATGCTTTATATGTATACCTCAGAATATTAAAATATACAGGATGTTTCAGATTTAAACGGACATATTGTAATGTTAGCTAGAGCATGCTTAGCTTAGATCAAAACATATCCAAACTTACCCTGGATGATAAGTTCATAAAATGTCATAATATTGCCACGAGGACCGTTAAGTTTTCAAAATTACTTATTGGCATGTTCTCTGTAGGTAGGCTTAATTGATTCCTAAATCTAGTAAAATAATTTTCGTATTTTTCCCAAATTAATTTTATGTATTTTATTTAACTTATAGCATGTTACAATATTTAAAGGAAGCTTAGTGTCATATTTCAAACACATAATAATTAATAGAGTTCACTTAACTATAAATTATATTCTACCTATATGGAATATGCCGACTAAGCAAGTAGCATTTATATAAATACTCGAATCATTTAATCATGGTCAGTCCATTGGCGTCCAGGCACATCTCCTCTACTAGGATGATTGGGTAAGAACACTTTTATTATATGTATTATTTTTGATCAATTTTATTATGTCTTATTTTTAATTATTTTATTTGCCAGTTCCATTTTATTTCTCTTTGATTTTTACCATGATTTAGTGTGTTAAATAAATATATGTAAAAGTTATAATAATTTATTTATTAAAAAGAGCAACCTCTTCTCCCTAGGCTCCCCCAGGTCGGGGCAATATTTAGCGGTACGTTAACTATTATTTCCTTAAAAATTTCGAAATCATTTATTGATCAATAACAATCAATTAATCAATAGTGGGTGGTCAGAAATAATTTTAAACTCTAAAAATAATGATGTCATCTGGCAAAACGTCAGTATTTTATTAATTTCACTTCAAGTGTCCTGAAAAAGATTTTATTATCTACTTTTACGCATGCGAGTTTCTAAGGTTCTTCGAGTCCACATTACCATTCAAAATAACACATTCTATTTCCTTCATTCTTTTTTAAATTTAATTTTGATTTTAATTGTCCTAAAATAGTATAATATTTGTACCCAATTTTATCCAAATATGTATGGCGGAATAATACATTATTATTATTAAAGGATAAAATTAACACTGTTTTAAACTCAGATAAGTGTGCTATTTCCTCCACTCAACTGTGTCTATTTAAAATAAATATGGATATATCAGTATACTTAACTAACAACATTGTTAAGTTAAATAATGTGATTACTTAATAGTCCAGTGTATGACGGTTTTTGGCTCCAATTTCAATCAAGAAGCATCATTTTGCTTGAAATTTGAACTCGAAGTATGAAATACCTTAAAAAGCAAACCCTACCCTGTATGAATGTGCGCATTTACCCTAGGGGTGGATACCACCACAACTCGGGGGTGGGAATTTTAATATTGAAAATAACGATAGATAGCGGAACACATTCTAAGCAAAAAATGTTCAATAGAGTTTTTCCGAAAACTCAATACATTTTGAGTTATTCTTGATTGAAAATTTCAATTTTTCTTAAAAATAATCATGTTTTCAAACGGTTTTTCACAAATAACTCAAAAGCTTTACATTTTGCCAAAAAAAGTATAAGGTAAAAATGTAGCTTATAAAAAAAACAAAGAGATTGGTTTTCTTTTATTGCAGTAGGCCCAATACAAACAAAGGACTTAAAATTATAGTAAGGTAAACACAATTTATCTAGCGGTTGACCCTTCGTCTATGGTATATTTATGCACCGAGCTGTGCAAACTGTTGTAATTTCTGTAAGAACTTTTTTATTCATGTATTAATGGTAGCTATTGTCTAACTTATGTGTGTTATTAAATATTCTCCTTTCTTTTTATTGTTTCATTTATCACTTACTTCTATCGTTAGATAGGTTGAATGTCGACTGAACTAGTACATAGGTACATGCTTGTAAATAATAAGAATAAAACAAAATATATCTAATAAATAAATTTACAATTATTTATTATCACCAAGTTTAACATCTGTAATATAACTTAAATATCATTTATACTTAAGTAATTACAATTTGAGTGAAGGTACTTATTTTAAAATATATCGTGTGGTGTTTAAAAACTACTCAATTCTCTTGTTTAACATTACAAAATTGAAAATGGGTTAAAGTTTGTGTTTAGACTTTAGTTTTCAAATATCAAGCAATCCAGCATAGTAGTTTTTAAACAACCGCAATATATATATATACTTTAAAACAATATATTTAGTCCCCAGATCCTCGATGGCACTGAACTTCCATTCTTAATCTATAAACTTTATCAGATTTTATATAATATGTAGTTTTTCTTTGAAGATCCTCTTGAACTGCACCATATTTAAAACGGATGTCTCTGTAACATTTTTCTCCTTTGACACGAGCCTCTTTTTCACTCAAGTTTTGATAAAAAAAATATCACTCAAACTAATATAAACTATTAATTTCTATACCAAATTGTTTAGAGATTCCACTAACAGCACTTATTTTATCACAAGCACTTTCAGTTTCATAGCTGGATTTTAAGTTGTATCTTATGTTAAGACAGGAAATCTAACTTGATTGTAGTCTTCTAACACAGTAGCGTGGCCTACAATATAAACCCACGTTAAAAATAAAATTGTTACTTTAACATATAACAATTTACCATTGACAAAATGCTTGAAATACTCCTGTAAAATCATTTCTTTTTACTGCTTGCAATCAATTGACATGTTCCAACTTCAACTTTTTCTAGTTCAGAAATCAATAATATTTAATAACAACTGGCGTCATTTCGTATAGCCACACTTCCACAATTAATAATACAGCCAAAACTTGGCAAATTGTGTAATACAGTATCCACAAAAATAGTAATTTAATGAAAAATTTGGTTAGTTGCTATTTAACACTTTAGGAATTTCGGTTGGTTGTCCTTAAGCTGACGAATGTCAAACGCGTTCAGTTGTCGGAGTAGTTCATTATTGGGCAATTGAGACGCCCGTGGGAACGAAATATTTTTCCTTTTAGCTTTGGAAAAGGTACGTGTTCGATTGTCGTAGTTTATTATCGGAGCACCGAGTCAAAGCTCGCAGCTTGCGTTCTCTGTTGCCAGAGTAAATTATCCTCTGGTAGTTGAGATGCATGTTGGTACTACCAATAACTCCTTTTCAGCATTGCCTGCAGTAATTGTTAGAATTTTACCGTTTAACTTTAAGGCGTTCTGCATTATCCAAGTTGATAAATTATTAGTTGCTTTCCACGATATATTTTCGGTACTTGCTTTGGTATCCGTAGTGAAGTGTCTGTATTACCGTCCGTTATACCGCTTGTGGCCATTGGCACTACTCACCGAGCGCTTAACATATTATAGTTCAATTAACAGCCTGCCTGTTTTACCGTGTTATAACCGTCGTCCTAGCATTAGATATAGCCTTGCCTTCGTTCACAGTAGCTGAAGTCCTGAGTCTTGGTTGCTTGTTTCGTTTGTTAAGGTTAGCATTATTGTATGTAGAATCAGCACCTAAATGGGAATGCGGGAATTTCGGAACACCTTATACATTAGGTTATTGACTGAAGTACGCCTCTACTTGAAAAAAACATGCTGGTATTCAGTAGAGCGATTCTATGCACAAGATGTTAGTTTGTATCTTCCAAATATCTCAACAAATTGTCGAATATATAGGTTTGCATATACAGGGTGTAATTAGTTTCATGTCATTAAAAAAACTGGTGGTAGGTAACGATAAGACAAACAAAAATACCTTATATAACATGGGGTCTAAAGCTCATAGTTTTGGAGAAAAAAAATAAACAAAAATTTACAACGTCGCACGCGCATGACGTATATAAATCAATAAGTCACTGCCGCCAACGGGCAAATATTGAAAGTACCACAAAATAGTGTGGAGTGGCAGACAAAAAATCTTTAGGGAGCGGCGCATTCAGTCTTTCTCGATCTCCCTGTACATTTATTATGCCAAAACACATCATAAACTCATAAGGTAGGTTTGTACTAGATTTAATTTTGTAAGAGATAACAAACTTACATTTAATATTATGATGTAAAATTTCAGATATGTGCGCCACTGGAATCAAATCCAAATTACGATCACTGGTTATCAGTGACCCGAAAATACCAGTATTGTGAATCCACCATACCAGTTAAGGATTTTAAGAGAGCAACTTTGACAGTTAACTTCCTATCAATGAAAAATATGTAGTGACTGTAATTAGAGATCCGGTTCATATTTCTGCTATACATGAGGATCAATTTAAACTTTTTCGTAAAAAATGGTACACAATGGTTGATGGTTCAGAGAAAAAGGAGTCTTCCAAATCGTTGGACCTACTTCACTAATGAGCTGACAGGAAAAAACATTGGCAAGGCCGTGTCTCTGATAAACAGTAGCAACAAACGGCGTGATGTTGTCAAACGTACCATGCAGCAAAGTGAGACCAACTAGGATAATGCATGGATCACAATAAAACTGCCAAGACATTATGAATAAGACGACAGCAGACTTTAATTATATAACAGACCCACATTAAAATTCTAATGATCCAAGAGTATCTTATTGATTGAGTTTGACAATTTTCCGATTACAGTTCTTTCTAATATAATCGAATTGCACGATAAAATAGTTGATGATTTCACAATCATACATAAAGTTGTTTTTTACCACAGTTTAATAATATCTCCACAGAACGAGCGCAAGCGAGCCGTCCCTGCGAATCCTTGTTCATTATAAATAAAAACCTAATTTCATAATAAATCATCTAAATTGAACATAATAATTTTACCTGCAATGCAACATCAGTTAGTTATTTGCCGCCATTTTTATAAGATAAACATTGCGAGGATCTTCTCTCGAGCGAAAGTAAGTAAGATT
Source organism: Stenurella melanura (assembly GCA_963583905.1). Lineage (NCBI taxonomy): Eukaryota > Metazoa > Arthropoda > Insecta > Coleoptera > Cerambycidae > Stenurella > Stenurella melanura. Next base: position 101,311,362 of record OY757314.1, read on the forward strand.
GAGAGTTTCATTAATATGCCTAATGCCGAGGATATTAAATGAAATTGTTTTTTATAAGCTTTGTCATCGAGAAAGCCATATTTCTACTGTTCTGTATATTTTAGAGGAGGCAAACGTAGGAATTCAATTTAAAATTATTTAACATGGACAAGTTTATATTAATTAATGTACAGTGCTCATAGTGACGCTGATATCATACAGTTTCCGTCTCATGTTTTTTGTCGAATCATCTGTTTATTAGAATAATGGTGCTATCCAGGACCACTATTCTGGCGCATAAGGGCTATTCACTTGGTGCATTTTTAAGAATATAATTTTAGAATATTTTTGTATCTATACCACTACAACATAGCTTATGCCTAAAAAACATATCAGATATTTAAACAATAGTTGTGAAGGTTATATCTATAATTTTACATATTAACCGTACATATTAGAGTGAATGATTGAATAGAGATTTTCATCTTTTAGTATGCGTGTTGTGTATTGGCCAGGAGATCGTGCTGATAGTTTGGCTGCCTGTTCGCTCTAGCTCATTTAGCGTTACACAGGGTATACGTGTAAAGTTCTTCTACAGACGCGAGCTAGGTTACACCCCTATGTTAACTATATTGTGTATACATATGCCATACGCTAATAAATAAAATTGAATAGAAAAGGATTGAAGTGTTAAAATAAAAATTAACAGAATTATAAAATCTAATGAATAAACAAATTAATTAAATTTCACTGAAGAGTCTCAATACAAAAGACAATGAAAGGGTGTACTGGCTTTGATTAAATTCTACATCTTCGACTTATTCATCTGTTCTTCTTAGTGGAAGTCAAGTTAGCTGCTTCTTCAATATTTTGTCAAAAGGGTATAAAAATTAGCAACTCTCCGTCTAAATTTATTGCCACGTGCAAAAGTATGGTAAAACCAAGTTCCTGTCATAGAAACAGATGTGATCACGATCAGTCTCCAAAGAATAAATATAGCGGGTGACAACACGTTCCTATTTCTAGGTTGATTTTAGGAATACAATTCTGACATTTTGGCATATCATTTATGACACAAAATGCCTCATATAGACGCACAAAATAGCCTGCCAGATTACCTGACATAGCTCCTATGGATTGTTTCCTGAGTGGGGTATGTTAAATAACGAGTTTATTCATCATCTTCAAGAAACCTCCAGGAGTTGGAAACCAAAATTCGCCAAGCTTTTGCAACAATAACTATGCACATGTTAGAACGGGTGGAGAGGGAAATCATCAGTAGGATTCAACTAAACTAAACTTCGGAGTAATAGGCTCCCCCTATTACTTCTCCTCTAAATACTAGGCCCCATATAACCAAAATTATAGCACCAAACAGCTTGGCCCATACATTAACTGCCTGACCCACACATTTTGTCTATGGCTTAACCCAAATATATGCCTATCCCAAATACTCTGTAATAATTACAATAAATAAGAACTAAATAAAACTCCAAATTAAATAAAATAAAGCTCATCTCATATAGAGAGTATTACATAACATCACGAAACACGTGGCGACAAAATTACGGCAACCAACAGAATTCCTTCCAGGAATTGACAAAACGCTCACAGAAAAGCGGTGGAGATCGTTGGGCACATCAAATCATATGCCAAACAGTGTTAGCGATGTAAAACCCAAATTCTTCAACACAAAATTGAAAACGCCGCCTTTCGATTATCTCGCGGCTGTCGAAGGACGAGAAACCAGACCGGAAATCTGCCAAAATTTCCTTAGTGTAGCGAACTTGCGCACTCTTAGAACATGTTCTCTAGCCAATGATAATGCAGCACCAAAGGACTCAATAATCAAAAGACAATTGAGACAATTATGTAATATCTTAACTACAAGAATATACGATTAACACCACTAACTCAAACCATTAAAGAAAATATGTTTACTTTCGGAATGATAAGACTTTTGCAGACATGCGACGCGCTGCGCCCTTCGGAGTAAGAGTGGTTGCATACCTCTCTACTCCAATAAGTGAATTAATTTACTGCAATTAATTATGTAGCTTTTTCAAATGCTACAAAGTTAAAGAAATTCATTTTGAACAAATGCTGTAATTTTATTTTCCTCTATATTATAAATAATTATTAATAAATTCTGTAAATTTTATTTAATCCCTGTGTATTTTTTTAACAATGCCAATTGGTAAATACAGCATCTACAGAAATCCAATAATTTCAGTGTAAATTAGCACCGAAACTAGATATCAAATGAAATTTTGGGCTTTGTTGGTGTAAGTAAAAAAATAAGGTCACCATTTAAAAAAATTTAATAAAATTCATTTGCTTTTTACGTTTTTTCAAAAAATTGTTTTTCAATTCAAAATAGTGATTTTAGCACTAAATAAACTTTTATTGAAATGCAACAATAAAAATGAAGGCGAAACATCAAATTCATGGCCTGCTAGGTGAATTTTTTTAAAACAATCTTGCAGTTTCCAACATAGTTTTTTTACTTTTTCGAACTTATGACGCGACTTGGAAAAAAAATCCTTAGTTTTAATACATCGCTGTAATGCGATTTTCATGTGGAATCTAAATATGTAAAAATATATATAGGTTGCTATTTAAAAATCAAAAGTTGTTGCTACTTCACGTTGAACCGAAAGTGATATTCTTCACTTAATAAGTGCAAAATGTGGCTTTTTGTGTAATAAATGATATGCCAAAATTTCAAAATTGTATTCCTAAAATCAACCTGGAAATAGGAACGGAACTAATGTCGTTGTCAGCCGGTGGCATAATTAAAAAATTAAAAAACTTGTTTTTATACATGAACTGAAAGAGTTTACATGACGAACGTATTTAACTTACGATGAGTAACATTTTAAAAAAAGCTTCCACATTTAAATCTTCTTATGAATAAAATAAGCACTATCCGGCCGAGGCACTTAAACGTTTTAGTGTTGGGGATGACGATCATAAAAAGTTCTTGAAGTTGAAAGTGCGATTTTAATACCTTCCTAAATTTTATTACTACGGCGTTGACATTCCTAAAGTAAAACTAAATAAACTTTATAGCAAATAGACGCGAATAAAACTCGTACCCATTGAAAAACATTAACAAGCTAATACTATATAAAATAAAAGATTTTGTTAGAAGCCTGACATAATTTGATTAAACACAAATTATGCTTAGCTTTGAGGTTGTAGTAAGTTACAACCTAAAATCGTACTGTAATCGTAACGATTATAATGCGGATTCTTAACACATCTTCATAGCAATCATCAGCAGTGGTTCTAATTATCCTATTATTTATTCAAAAAACTACCTAATAAACTAACATGCTGTGAAAGTTTAATGATGTCGATATATTTTATGAGGCTCTCCTCGAGTAGTTGCGAGAATGTTACTTACGGCATGCATCAGCATCCATTATTTCCTAGAATTACATGCAGAATCGGAAACAAGAGCTATCGACGTATTCAGCGAAAGGCATGAGTGAACTTATAAAGAGGTTATTTAGTACACTTCATGGAAGATTTAAACATATTAACAAAAGAACCAAATCGAAATAAAACTCGTTCTTTGATTTTCTCTTTTCCTTTTTTGTATTACACTCGTATATGTAGCTATTTACATGTTTTAAAACAACATTTTTCTGTATGCGCCTTATTGTGACATCAGGATCAACCTAACGCTCAGACAAGGTCTGATATCAACAAAAAAATCAATCCTCTGACGTCAGAACTACAGCTGTCGAAAGTTAAAAATATTAAAAATGGTGGTATGCTCATTGGATGCAAGAGCAAAGCAGACAATGAAAAACTTAAAAAACTGGCCCAAGAAAATCTCGCAGATTCGTACGAAATTAAAGAAGTACGTGGTGTTAGTCCTAGAATCCGTGTTGTAGGAATCACAGAAAACTACTCCGAAGAAGTCTTACTGGATTATTTAAAAAAGCAAAATAATGATATCTTTGCCGAAAATTGTAGCTGTAAATTTATTAAACTCACAGCCACAAAGAAAAACAAAAACATTTATCAGGCTGTATTTCAAATTGATAGGAGCTCCTACGATAAAGTCATTCAGGCTGGCAATTTGTTCATAGGCTACGATAGTTGCACTGTTTTCGATGCTTTAGATATTTACCGCTGTTTCAAGTGTAATGAATTTCACCATTCTTCTAATAATTGCGACAAACCCGTGTCATGCCCAAGGTGTGCTCAAAATCATGAAGTTCATTTATGCACCTCTGAAACTTTAACATGCTCGAATTGCTCGAATTTAAAAAATGTCCCCACAGATCACGCTGCTTGGGATACTAATAAGTGTACTGCGTATATTCGTGCACGCGATAAACTTCGTAGTGATATACTAGCTTTAACCATTCAATAGCAATCAGCGGCAAGTCCCTCAATGGAAGCTCATCTCACGAATGTAGGTCGCAATACGAGTAGTGGAGAATTTTTAATTTACTATCAAAATACGCGAGGTGTCAGAACTAAGACGGTCGAACTTTACAACGCATCGGCGTGCTCCGAATATTCCGTGATAGCTTTAACCGAAACCTGGCTAGATTCCTCCGTTTTTAATAGCGAACTATTCAGCAATAAATTCAATGTTTTTCGTTCAGATAGAGATTTTGCTGCCATTAATAGATCAAAAGGTGGAGGGGTACTATTAGCAGTAAATATAAAATACACTTCTTCTTTATTAAGCCTTGATACTGCAGGTTTTAACAACATACCTGCCATCGACATCTTAGGTATAAAAATTTCAAATAATTATCAGTCTCTTTACATATTTGTTATCTACATAACACCGAGTATACCTGTTGCCGATTTTGAATATTTTTTTGAGACACTAGGTACCCTGAAGTATTTACAAAATAGCGATAATGATATAGTCATTTTGGGCGATTTTAATATCCCCAAATATGCATCTTACCTTAAAGACTCAAAACCTAACGCCCAAATTAGAGCCTTGAATAATTTTCTAGACACTAATAATTTATCTCAATACAACTCAATATTTAATGGCAATGACAATATTCTTGATCTAGTATTACACAACAAAAACTGTGATGTATCTCAATCTCCTGATCCGTTAACTAATGAAGATTTTCATCACCCTGCTCTGATGATATCAACTGAAATAAGTACTGTTAAGAACCTTATTAATAATTTTCCAACTAATCATGACGTTAGTTATAATTTCCGCAAATGTGATTTCTCCAAATTGTATGAAAACCTTCTCAACATAGACTGGTCCTCCCTCTCTTCTTTTAATGACGTCAATGATGCATGCACTCATTTTTACAACAAACTTGACTCTGTATTTGAATCTTGTGTACCTAAGAAATCGACTTCTCATAGCGGCAGATATCCTCCGTGGTTTAATGGCAGTATCATAAAAAAAATTAGCCTTAAAGAACGTCTTAGGAGACAGTATGCAAGAACCAGTGATCCACTTATACACAATAACCTCAAAAACATCAGAAGGGAAATAAAATATGATACCAATTTAGCCTACAGAAATTTCGTGCAGAACTCTGAAGACAATATAAAAAATGATCCTAATAAATTTTGGGCTTTCATCAAAAGTAGAAAAGGGTCGGCCAGTGTATCTGAAGAGATGTTCTTCGAGGGATCTTCGCTAAACAATCCCTCTAATATACTAAATGCATTTGCCAATTATTTCGGTCAATCTTATAATGAGTCTTCATTAGATATCGAGGAACATCACTTTGAGACCGATATACCTAACAATAACCCTATTGTTAGCATAAACTCTTTCAGTGAAGATGAGGTTATTCGGGCTCTAAAACGAATTAAACCAAAAATGACGACCGGTCCTGATTCCATTCCAGCTTTTTTATTAAAGGATTGCGCTATCATCTTTGCATATCCTCTAACTCTAATTTTTAAGTTAATCTTAAAAAACTGCCTATTTCCTGACCTATGGAAATATTCCAAAGTATGTTCCATCTTCAAAAAGGGAAACAAACTAGATATTGAGAAATTCAGACCAATCTCTGTAATTTGTAATTTCTGTAAAGTCTTAGAAATATTACTTCATGATAGAATATATCATTCGATTAACACCAAAATCTCTATTAATCAACATGGATTTATGAAAGGGCGTTCAACAACAACAAATTTATTCTGTGTAACTCAATATATTTCTGAATCCCTAGATGAACGTGGGCAGGTAGATGTCATATATACCGATTTCTCCAAAGCGTTTGATAGACTTGATCACCAGTTGTTACTTAATAAATTAGAAAAAATCGGCTTCTCATATTCTTTGCTCCTTTTGTTTAAATCTTATTTAATGAATAGGAGTCAGTACGTTGCATTAAATGGGTTCAAATCGATCGAATTTGCTGCCACATCTGGAGTTCCCCAGGGATCTATTCTGGGGCCTTTGTTTTTTAACATATTTATTAATGACATAGTGAACGAAATTAATTTGCCTCACCTTTTATATGCCGACGATCTAAAAAATTTCACAGTAATTGATGAAATCGATGACTGTTTTCAACTTCAGACTTCTCTTGACAAAATAAACACCTGGTGTATAGTAAATAAATTATTCATGAATCCTAGTAAATGCAGCGTAATGTCTTTTTCTTTAAAAACATCACCTTTTATTTTTGATTACAGGTTAGATAATGTCATACTTCAAAGACCTATAACATTTCGCGACCTCGGCGTAATTTTTGATAGTAAATTATCCTTCACTGATCATATCGATACCATTGTGTCCGAAGCCTCCAAAGCCCTTGGATTCATCGTTCGTACTAGTCGAGAGTTCACTAATACTGATACTCTGAAAATTCTTTATCAATCCTTCGTCAGATCGAAACTTGAGTACGCATCGCTAATTTGGAGTTCCAGTTATGATGTTCACAAGAATAACTTGGAGGCAGTTCAACGTAGATTTCTTAAATTACTGTGGTTCAAATCCGACGGTACCTATCCAGTGATTGGTTTTCCGCACAGTAACTTGCTTGAGAGATATTCTATGACTACTCTTGAGGATAGGCGTACGTACTTTTCTCAAGTATTTTTGTTTAAATTACTACACAATGATTTTGACGCACCAGAAATAATTAGTAAGCTTAATTTTCACGTTCCCAGATTAACCTCTCGTAATCACCAAGTGTTCTATTTACCTACGCCGCGTACCAACGTACTAAATAATTCACCTTTATATACGATTTGCAGTACTTCTAACAATTATGTAACGACTTCGATATTTTTAATTGCAGCCTTAGTGACATAAAACAAAATGTTCTAAATTAAATAACCAGTGAGTGTCTTTGTTTTTCTTAATTTGCTTTGAATCACATATGTGTAATGTGTATATATGTATATATAGTTTTTATATTTAAACATTTGCCATGTTATTTTTTTCTCTTTCTTCGTATCATTAGTTATTCATAGTTCGTACATTTAAGTAATTTTTTTCTTCATTTACTTTCTTTCTATGTTGTTGTATATTATGTAATTAATGCTTTGTATGCCTTTATTCCTGTTCTGTAATTGGGTATCTTACTTGTTGAACAGTGTATGCAATAAATAAAATAAATAAATAAATAAATCACAAATATTGCAATTAATTTTATCGGTATCAAAATGTAGTTCTTTATAAGGCTTAATCCATTTTCAATCGTACTTTTCCTCGGGCTAAAACGCGGCATATTAGTTAACAACAACGCGCTCTTTCACGAAACACAATTATAAACTAGGCCCTAGGCCAAGTCCATGCAATTTCCAAGCGTCTCGGCCACGTGTTGCAGGTGTGCATTGCTTACGTACTCTGTTTCTTTGGCTTAGGCGTTTTTTGTGTAAATAGATTATACGATTTATATTACACGAAAAATAAATCTTATTATAATATTATAAATACTTATTTATTTTTTAGTGAACTAAACATCTGTGCTTATTTATTTTATTTATTATATTTGAATAAATCCTTGTAACGACGTACCCGAAAATTAAACCCAAATTCCGATCACTACTTATAAATAATAATTATTACATTGGGTTGATTCTACGGTTGGTTCCTTGTGAAACATTCTTCAATAATCTAAATATACAGGAAAAGTATGCTTTTTAATGTTTCAAAAAGTTTTATTAAAACTCTACACGTGTTTCGGCTTACTAGGCCTTTATCAAGAGTACAACATAATACTAAATTTAAAATGTGTTCCTTACTTATTTATACCTAATGGAAGGTATAAATTATTCAAAGCTTTTAATCTATTTATTACATGCAACTAGTTATATGATTCCTATCCTATGTAAATATACTACAAATAAGTTCTTAATGTTAAATTATTTTTTCTAGAATATTATGACCCATAAATAATGTTTGATCATTAGTTACATTTTTATGCTTTTTGACAGCTTTCATGATCTCAAATTGTTCTAGTAAATCTAACTTCTTTCCTTTATTTTCTGTATGGAGTAATTCGACTTCATTAAAATTAACAAAATGATTATTTTCTATGCAGTGTGTTGACATACCGGTGCTATGTATACCATTCGTTGTTGATTTTTTATGTTCAGCGAGACGGTTTTTTAATTTACGACCAGTTTGACCGATATATATATACCATCGCAGTCATTACATTTTAATTGATATACACCTGTTTTTTCTAATAAATCTCTTTTGTCTTTATTATTAACTAACATTTTCCCTAGATTATTTTTATTAACAGAAATAGTTTTACATCCTAGTTTTTTCAGTTTATGACTAATTTTATCACTAATCTTAGGCCTATAATTAATACATTTATATATGTCAGTTCTTTGTGGAGTATCAGCATAAAATTCTTTAAGTAACTTTTTCTTTTGTTTATGTTTTATTAATTTGTCTATGAGGTTTTCACTATAACCGTTGTTTCTAGCTATTTCTTTAATGGTGTTCACTTCTTTCATAAAATTATTTTTATTTAAAGGGAAGGTTAGCAGACGGTGGATAAATGAATGGAAAGATGCCATTTTTATTTGTGATGATTGCTTAGAGTTCTTGTGAATGACTGTGTCTGTGCAAGTTGGTTTACGGTAAATGTCAAACTCTAAGCTGTTGTTTCTATTTTTTAAGTTAACGTCCAAGAAGTTTAAACCTTCCTCGTTTTCTATTTCTAGAGTGAATTGAATTTTATCGTGAAATGAATTCAGAAGATTTAAGAATTTATTAAGTTGTCTTTCTGTACCTTGCCAAATACAAAACACGTCATCCACATATCTAGTCCAGAACTTAAAAAATAGAAACAACAGCTTAGAGTTATAATATTATAACCAATTTGTTGCCAGTAAGTAAGTAAAATGCTCGTTCACGCGAGTGTGAGTTCGAGGAGAGCGAGAGAGCGGGAACGAGTAAGCGCCTCCGGCGGCTCAACCGACGCTCGCCCGTTTCCGTTCTGTTTTTCCTTTTGTAACTCGCGCGGGCGGATAATGTATGCACATCGGGTATTTATAAAATAGAAAAGTCGACGAGAAAGACTTTTCTCAAAATTTTCATCCCTGCCCGAACCCCCACCCCTCTCCATTCTCCCGCCATGCAGCAAAAACTTTGCCGGCCTGTGTCGGCTATTAATTAGTGAACATATTATTTCCCCCACCCCCTTCCTTGATACCGAAAAAGACGTGTAAAGAATCGTCCCTTTTTTATTTTGCACGCCAGGCCAGGCATTCACTCCCAAAAAAAAAAAAAAAATCCGTCAGTGCTATCTTTTAACAAATAAAAAAATACGGAAATTGGTCCTGGTCCAGATTGCTGTAGCTCTATTAATAAGGAAGTTACCAACTTCTTAAAAATTTTGGTTTCCCCCAAAATCTCCCCTCTTAATTGTCCCACCACCCCCACCCTCAGGCATTATCAAATGTTCATCAATACCCTTCTATTCAGAAAGAATTGAGCCCCAACTATACTGCCTCTCGAGAAATAAGTAATTTAATTTTTCGTTTTATCGCAACTTCAATCGCGATATCTCGGGAATTAATTGCGATCGGGTTCGGGTTGGAACGACTTTACATGTTTTGTCAAGCTCTTCACATTTGGTAGGTACGATTTTTTGTGGGACTAATACCTACGGAGATATGTCAGATAAACTGATTTTCCATGCTTTTAATGGGCCGTTTCCCCCACCCCCCGTCGACTCCGCCCTGTAAAAACGTGTCTGTATGATGGAGGGGACTTAACATTATAAGTTCTCAAAAAGAAAATTTTCATTCGGAGCAGTCACTTTTTCTCCAGATTTGCCCCACTACTAGTACTATTCATTGCGATACAACTGTACTGTCTTGGATACACTCTGATAAATATTTTTTCAGTAACCTTAAGACAATCCTTCCCATTCTGTATTTATCTAACTTATCTAATAAAGACTTGTGACGTACAATGTCAAATACTTTTACAATGTCATAAAATATGCAGAGGGATGAAAATTTTTCATCTGATGCTTGACACGTAACGGATTAATTTGACTATTGGATCGTCAGTAGATTCATTTAGCTGCAGTCCAAATTGATTTTACGATATATTATATTTTATTAAAATATATTTGTGAAACTGACTTTAGTAATTTTTTCGAAAGATTCAGCTACGTTACAAACTACAAACTCCTGAGATAAGAAATTAAAACATTTGTTTCTCCTTTATATAATGGATTATTTACACTTATTTTTAGAGATTTGCGAAATCTCGTATTTTAAAACATTTATTTGTAATATTCAGTGATTGTTTTATTTCATCCGATATCCCTTTCAAAGTTTCAGTACGTATGCTGTCAAAGCAGAGAGAGTGTTTTTGTTTTAAATAAATTTAATTATTTCACTTTATTAATACAAACTGTTAGATACAGTTACATCAAATTATTTAGGGCCTGTTCTATTTGTTTAAAATTGGTTGGCATTTGAATTTTATTTTGATAATCTAATAATAGTTATCAACTTATCTGCATTTTTCTATAATTTATAGTAGTACTTTTATCGTTTTTCTTTATCCCTTTTACACTGAATTACCTAATATCACCTGTGGTGTCTTCTGTCAACAGACTATTGCCTACCAGAAAATTTCGATATTTTGGCTAGCACTACGAATTTTGCAAAAAAATTTTCAAGCATTTTTGCTTTATCTAATTTTTTTCCTCCTGAACTGTCGCTTCATCATGTATCGATCCTGCCGTCGTATTCCAGGAAACGATCCAATTCTGTGATACCTAATTTGAATGACTAACTGCACGTTTACTTAGGACAAACTGACTTGCTACAGCGACTTGATATAAGACACTGTGTGATATTCCAAGGAGATGACTAGCTTAATTTTGCGTTAATTGTTTTAAATGCGTTGATCTTTTTATTAACATAACTTTAATATAAATATGAAGTTATTCACAACAAAGATCAGTTTGATAATAAAAAAAGTGCAATAAAAAATGAAATCCTTCAAACATCCTGTATAATTTCCTTCGTAGGCGGAAAATAGGTCAATAGAAAAGTCAAGAAGTTAGCTGGAAGAATACATTGATGACATGAAAATTTATTTAAATATATTGGTTTATAACTTAATAACAATTAATTAACATCCATTGTCCTTAAACTATGGTACATATTTTTATTAGAAGCACACATTGCTCTATTAAAAGGCAATGGCAGGCAATATTGTAGATAAAGAAGCTGTCGTGGATGCATTTCCCTAAGTACTGTTGTTTACCGTGTTTCTGGGATGCAAGCTGTGTTCAAATCATATGTGACAAGAATAATGCGAAGAGAATGAATGCATCTGTCATTTATAACGTGTTTAGAATTTTGAACCTAGAGATATTTGCCGACGAATAGAATATTGAGAACGCATATTGCCATAAATTCCCGATAACAGTTTCCCATCGCGTTATTATTCAGCAATGGAAGAAACATTAAGTATTTAATAATAAATTATTCCCAATCTAAGTGCCCCATAGTCGCTTAAGAGGAAATTATTATTATCAGTTATTTGAAAATGTAGTCAGAAATATTTTAGAATATAAACCAATCCAAAATAATCTAATTTGGTATCAATATCATAGGAATAGAACAAGGAAAGTAACAGAACGGTTAAATATGAATGGTAATGCCCAATGGATTGGAATAAGGGTTTCAATAAATTGGCTGCAAAGATCTCCCAGCTTAAACACAGTAAAAGGGATAATTTCCGCTATTGACATAAACCAAGAGGAAAATTTACATGAAAAAATTAATTTTGCAATTGCCCAAATTCAAGGTGGGAATTTTCATTTCAATTTTATCGATGAGCTTGTCTGTTGACGTCGAGCCTGTAATACAGCTGATGAATCTGTATTCAATGATGTGAATGAACGATTTTCTGTCTCCATGCGTTTATTATTGTTATTACATTGGTTATTATATTATTGGAAGATACGAAAACAAATATTGAATTTCATGGGCACATTTTTGAAACAGTAAAATTATTTGTAGATAAAAAAGTTTCGTAATATTGTGTTAGCGATAGAATTCTCAACAACGTTGAAAATGTCCGTTTGTCCGACGTCACGTTTGTTTTAAGTAAAACAACTTAAGAAAGAAAAGTCTGAGTTCACTGAAACTTCAGCAGAATCTTAGTATTAGCTGACGCAAGAGTTAATTACTGAATAAAACAGTTATTAATCACTTAAATTTGAAATTACTGTCGTCTTAACTGCTATAGTTCGTAACTGACCTTTGAAATGTTATCTCTTAGCATTATTGATTTATATTATATTTGCTAATATACGTCTCACAGTAGTATGATATCCAACCGTCGATATAATGTTCATGAAACATTAGGTGTTTTCACTATGTGCAAATTTGCTTTTTTGATATTATTAAAATAAAGTACTTGTTATATTAAAGCACGTATTGATATTTAAACAGTATTCTGTAGTCCATCAAATTATAATTTTAACAAATAAATAACATAAAGTTTTAGTAATTGAACGAGTACGCAAAACACGCGGTGACGTCATCGATTATATTAGTTTCTTAAATCGCTTTTAAAAATTGTTAAACACAACATTTTATTCACTTTATTTGCATTTTACATGTGATTAAATAAGTAACGCCTACCTAATATGGGATTTGTAAAAGCTACTTTAGGAAATGTATCTGCAAAATAACGTGTTTATAACACAAAATGACACATGACAATATAACTGATGACGTTATGAGTGCGCAGTGAATTGATGTAGTGTCTTTGGCGAAAAAATTTCAATACAAAATTAAAATGGCTTATTTCAAGGTATTATTCGACTTTTTCTCAAAATTCAAGTGTTTTTAACTATAATAAAGCATTATCTTCACAGCAAAAGTGAATTTAAAATTTGTAAAAATACCTAATTTTATTTTTTTATTCTATTTTATAGTGACGAATGTTTAACTGACGACAGAATACTATTCAAGTATCAAAAAGTGCTCTAATATCACAAGTACTTCATTTTAATAATATCAAAAAGGCAAATTTGCACATATTGAAAACACTCCTCAATTGGAGTTTTCCTTAGTCATCGTATACACTAGAAATGTGACGGACAGACAGACGGACATTTTGAATGTTGCTCATAATTCAATAACGCGTTGATATTTCTTATGTCGTTAATCATAAGCTGATTGCTCCATTAGGTACATCAAAAATTATCTTTGGAACCCGTGTTGTTCAATGTCAAAATACATGTTGAATTTTGAATGTGACATATAATTGAATAATGCAATATACATATGACTTCCGAATTTTTCACTTCTTTAAAAATATAGATAATTTAATTCATAGACTTTCTTTAAATATAGATAAAACAAAATATCCTATAATATTATCGAGACAAGAAACTATACCAACAATTACCGTAATACTGTCAGAAGATTGAAAGAGTCAACAACGTATAGTTTGGAACTAGTAAAAAACTCCTATTACTTAAAATAAAATAATCACCTACAGTACGTTATGAAAAATATTAACCCCCTAGTAGCAAAAAGAAATAAGTTCGTACTACAAGCATCCAATATAGTATATGGTAAAAATAGTTTTTTCTATTATGCACTAAAACTATTTCATTCTATGTGAAAGGTTTCCAAAGAAAATAATATTATTGCGCGTTCAATTTTTTACTTTCTCTACTACATCTTTTTTCTATTGCTTGAAATTAATTTCCTTATTTTATAAAATCTGCCCTTACATCGATAAAGATCTCTTCTAAATTTATCGATAAAAAACTGAATATATTTATTTCATCGCTTAGTTTGCAGACATATAAGCTCTTTGAATGTAATGTTTACGAGAGTTCTAAGGGTTTTAAAACAATAAAGCCTGCTTTCGAGAGTAAATATCTGTCATATTAGTAATAAAATATGATTCAGCATTCAAGGGAAATTGAAAGTATTACTCAAAGACATTCGGCTTCTTTATAATACACAGGGTGATTATAGAAATAGAGAATTATCATTTTTTAAATTAACAGTTCGGCTAAAGTAACAAATAAGATGTCTACAGAAAACGAATATTGTAATATGTGACGTATTTTCTTCCAATTTCCTAGCGTATAGACAAGTGAAGCGTCTCTTTAGCGCTGAGCAATATTTCGGTTATATACGGTTTTCTCGAGCGCCACTTTTACAATTTTTACTTGGGGTAAAGGTCCCATACTAGCCTGTTGCAGTAGGGCTTGGATAGCTACAGTGAAAACGGTTATGTCCAGGACGGCAGATTAGATTTTCACTCACATTCAACAATAAAATGTACGGTAAATAGCAAAGTTTATTAAATAAAATTTACAACAACAATAGAACGGTCAGGTACCAAAAATACTCCTGCGGAGTTCATTATAAATAATATAAAAACTTCTGATATGTCATTGCAGCTTTCTTTAGAGCTCGAGCTGGAGGGAACTGTCCAAGTTAGATGAATAAATTGATAATATTGGCCAGTATTTGTAATAACTCTCCTTTACATTCTTTAATAAATTTAACCGGAATTTCATCTAAGCCAGTAGATGCCTACTGTGTGTACGGATCACTAAAGGATTTGAAGGACGCCTTCGTCGAAGAGAAACTTTAGAGAGCGTATTTCTTGGACAATGAGAGATGTTATTGTTATAACTTAGCAAAATCAACAAAATCAGACTGAGTAAAATTTTTCCAAACTACCATCTAATCCACCTACTTCATATTCACCTATTTTCAATGTGCTTCGTGGTTATCAGTTTTCGTTTTGTCATAATCTGCACTTGAACCGTACAGAATTCATTGTTTGAATATTATTAGCAGGTGTATGAGCTCATCATCGCTTACTGCAACTAAGTTCATACCATTTGCAAATATCAAATTATAAATATTAGTTTTGCTCAGAACCATTCTTACCAGCTTTCCAGCATATTCACTACAGATCTTAAACATGTTAGTGACAGGACACGATAAAATTTTACAACAAAGAGTATCATCACGGGAAATTTCCCGCTCTGTATCTTTGAACACAGTTCCCGAGGAACTGTTCAAGATAAGAATACAATCTTACTAACTTTATTATAGAAAAATTAACTGTCTACAACATAAATGATGTCCAATTTTTTAATAACTACCAAGGGTCTTTTCGTTTTGATTCATTTTTATACTATTTATTTTGTTGCATATTTGACAGTGAGGTTCTCATTTTAAGAAAACATTATCCTTAGGTTTTCAAGTCTATTGATTTGAGTATTCTAAATATATTTATTTAACATACTCTGCGTATGTTTTGGCTCGCAGTCGCATCTCGCACTAATAGAAAAATTAAATGTAAAACCAACTAAATGTGAAATATCTAAAAGTAAAAATAATAATTCTCCACATGTTTCCCAAAAATTTAGCACATTGTGTTTTTCTATTTTAATCTGCTTGTTCCGCTCTATTGCTGGCATGTATTTTATTCTATTCAAATATATATTGATTTGATGATGTTATTTGATTCACCCAAAATGCATACAAAATGAATTCATGTTATACCTGAATGCTATGACATCCGCGATCTATTCAACGGAATATATACGCCAATTCTGACAAATAAATTCCGCAATTATTCAAATGATTTAGAACTCATACATCGACTAAATTGGGTTTGTTCATTTTTCAGTGGAGCAGTTAGAGAAATCCACATATCGAGTGTGTTTGGAATACATATCGTGCCGAAATATATGCCTTGGGGATATGTACTACTCTACATAATAATTTCCAAGATATTTGCTTTCTCATAAAGTTACATAATGCTATGTATATCCAGAATTGGGAATGTAAACACCTGAAAGAAGTTCGATCCACTTCCGCTAGCCCAGGATTGTTGTTTTGTTATTACAACACATAAATGGAGGATCAAACGAAGGAGGTGATAGAAGTCATTTCCAATTGAAATGTTGATGGTTTAAGAGTAATTTGAATGTTTGCATTTTTCCCAGAAATTACGTAGTGACTCACAATATATTACAAGAAGTCCAGTCCGATTTTCGCCGCATAGCTGTGAGACAGCCCTGTTGAATATTACAGATGATATTGATTTTGAAAGGAACAGATATGAAAAGGTTACAGTGTTAGTGCTTATCGACTTCACAAAGGCATTTGACACCTTAAATCAGGAAGTGCTACTTTCTGTTTTAAATTATGTAGGAATGTCTGAAAACGTAATTAACTTTTTTCTTAATTATTTCTCTAACAAAGTTCAAAGAACTAAAATCGACAATGACGTATCTTCTCCCCTTGGAATATCATCTGGGGTACCACAGGGTTCAATCCTAGGTCCTCTTTTGTATACTCTATACACATCTGACTTTGTAAAAGCACTTCAGCACTGTCACATACACTTTTATGCTGACGACATGCAGCGATATTTATCATTTAACCCCTGAAAACTGAAACTGAAAACGCAATAAATAATTTAAATACTGATGTTGCGGCCATTGTAGATATATCTAAGCGACACTCATTAAATATTAATGCAAATAAAACATCTGTGGCTTTTGGTCCACAAGATGCACGGTCCTTAGTATCCCAACAAGTTCATGTAAATGTGAATGGACAGCTAATTGCACCAGTTAACCACGCAAAAAATTTAGGACTGACTTTTGACACACACCTGAGATTTAAAGTTCATATTAATAACTGTATACGTGTGGCATATATGAATTTAAAAACTATATACCAAAACAGACTTTTCCTAAACAAAAAAACCAAAAAAGTCCTATGTGAGTCATTAGCATTATCCAAATTTAATTTCGGTAGTATGATTTATGGCCCCTGCATCTCGCAGAATACAGGTGACCCAGAACTCCTGCCTACGGCTAATATTTGGTAATAGTCGTGGTCAACATATAAATCACTAATATATACAACTCGATTCCAACAGCCATAAAGAATAAGTCTATTATATCCTTCAAGCGTCATTATGGGCAATTGTTATTAGCAGAGCAGGGTAACTCCTTGAGTTGTTGAATAGAAAAAATAGATCTGAGCATGCCATGGACCAATGTTATTCCCTTTCCGTGTTATATAATTATACGTTACTTGCAGGTGTGTATGTATGTATGTGTATGTACCTGTACTGGATGTCTGCATGTGTATTTGTGTATGTGCTTATATGGATATGTTTACTATTGTACAGCTTAAGATGAAAAACAGAAGTCATGCAGCGCATGACTACCTGATCTTTGGCTTTTTCCAATAATTGTATTTTTTTTGCAGGAACTGTATATTATTTAATTATTAATATTTATATTGGAAATAAAGACATTTTATTATTATCATTATTATTATTGTTATTATTATTATTAGAGTAGGAATAGAACATACCCAGTAACTTGTAGAATTAAGTCAAAAATAAAAAGAAACAATGTATTTCCTTTTTTCAATTTAATTTAACTCTATTTCTACCATTGCTTCAACGGAATAAACTGAAGATATAATCTAGTTTCAAATCTCGTTATGATACACGAGTGTACGAAATTTAAAATTGATGTCTTAAAACCATTCCAGAGCAAAAAATGTTGCAGACCGACAGACAAATATAAAATCTGCACATTTTATGACATTCTAAACCTATGAAACATATTCTTTACAGGATTTTGCATACAGCGGAAAGAAAAACTATGAAGAACTAAAAGACAAACTACATGTAAAAATATTAATGAAATCCTTGCATTCTTTCAATAACCTGACTTCTGGTTATGTTAGCAAGTTAAAATTCTGAAATAAATTTGTCCAATTTCTTATTTGATATTCTCATTATAACACTGTCATACAACATAACCCCTACGGCTAAGCAGATTAAACTAGTATCTTCATGACCCCCCTACGGTATGTAAATTCAGTTAAAAATGAGAACAAATGCCTGAAATTAATTTATTTACCTACCTTGTCTTTAATTTTTTTTTTCATTCTAAAGGATTACATTTTCATAAAATCTCTCAATCAGTTTTTTGGAAATGCTAAGCCTTTGAAAGTTTTTTCGTCCTTATTCTGAGCTCATCAGAAGGGCACAAAGTCATTCATAACGATGTTCCATGCAAAACCAAGGCAATATCCATTAATAAGTATGAAATATTTATATTTGACATTGACTGATAAAATACAACAGATCTTCACCTATCTATTAGCTAACCAGTATTGGAGCCCATTTGCTCTATGCATGTTTAACTTGCTAGCATAACCAGAAGTCAGGTTATCGAAAGAATGCAAAGATTTCATTAACATTTTTACATATAGTTTTTCTTTTAATTGTCATAGATAGTTTTTCTTTCGGCTGTTTACAAAATCCTATAAAGAATATGTTTCATTACTATAAGTAAACGAATAATAAATAATTCACTTTTAAACATCCATAGAGTATATAGGCTCCAATACTAGTTAGCTAATAGATAGGCGGATCTGTTGTTTTTCATCAGTCAATGTCAAATATAAATATTTCATACTTATTCATGGATATGGCCTTGGTTTTGCATGGAACGTCGTTATGACTGGCTTTGTGCCGTTCAGATGAGCTCAGAATAAGGGCGAAAAATGTTTCAAAGACTAACCATTTCCAAGAAACTGAATGAGAGATTTTATGAAAATGCAATCCATTAGAATGAAAGAAAATTCTAAAGACAAGGTAGGTAAATAAATACATTTCAGGCCTTTGTTCTGATTCTTAACTGAATTTACATACTGTAGGGGGTCATGTAGATACTAGTTTAATTTGCTTGGCTGTAGGGGACTATGTTGGATGCTAATGTTATAATGAGGATGGCAAATAAGAAATTGGACAAATTTGTTTCAGAATTTTAACTTGCTAGCATAACCAGAAGTCAGGTCATTGAAAGAATGCAAAGATTTCATTAATATTTTTACATATGGTCCTTCTTTTAGTTCTCATAAATAGTTTTTCTTTCTACTGTTTGCAAAATCCTATAAAGAATATGTTTCATTACCATAAGCAAACAAATAATAAGTAATTCACTTTTAAAATTCCAAATCTATTTTAATAAAAAAGAAATTAAAACTTCTTTGCGGTTATTATACTTCCATTCGTGGATGTAGAAGTAATAAATCCTAATGATTCAGAATCGTGACAGTGCTTCAAGAAGTTGCGTCAAATTGTTTCCGAAATAATTGATTTAAACTTCTATTTAGGCAGATGGCACTAATACACCAAGAGCTAGCGCCACAGAAATTTGTACTATTTGTAAATGGACAAAATGTGCTTTAATAGGTTGTCGATGAGCCATTGAATACCCGTCCATCAGTCTGCCGTGCTGGGGGCGCTGCGTTTAGCGGCGAGAGGCGGTTTAGTCAATAACCTGACAGAAGTATTGTCACAAATGTCAAAAAAGCAGTTTTTGATTATGTCGTGCCGAGCCGAATTTCCGATTTTGCCGTAGCAATTTACGAGACCGACAAAATACCGATCTTTCTTTTTCTGTAGAGACATCACACGATCCTCCACTGGAAGTATTTATTTAGTTTTTAACGTTTGGGAACTTGATGTTTTTGCAGTTTTGCCTTCTCCTACGAAATTATAGTCATTTAAACTTGGGATCCGCCGTAGCCCATCCTGCTAGGCGGTGACTACTTTTAAGCGGATTCCCACCTTCGAATCCCGCACAGGGCTACTTTTTCATTATTATTTTTTACCATTTAGCAGATATCTTTAATTCTATAATAGCTCTTGACCTATTTCTATGCAATTAACGTATTAAAATTATACATTTTTATAATTTTTTCTGATATTTTGGCGATGCATAGGGAAATAATCTTTCTAGTTTAGTTTCCGTTTTTCGGTAGGTATGGTGGCGTAACGGCTAGAAGTCCTGATTTTCAAACAGAAAATCAGGGTTCGAACCACGAACCGGGAACTTTTTTTACATTTCTTTTACACTTTCGGTCATAATCTGATTCTAAAATATTAGCTATATATCACATGAGTAATTTTTTTTTGATTTTCGTATTTGCTTAATTAAAGGGTTTCTCGGAGCTTCATTCAGTTTCAAAATAATTTTGTTGGAATTCGATATAAAAAATTATGCGAGAAAATTTATAATTCAAATTCGGATTTAATCAATCGATAGAAGTCGGATTTACAAAAGCTTGCTGCATTTTTGCCAAAAAAACATATAGCGTTCATCAAAATGAAAAAAAGAAATTAATACATTTTATCTTTATGGTCTTATTCGACTGAAATTCGGTATGTAAATATTATAATCTCAATATTTACTCATGTGATATATATAGATAATATTTTAGCATCGGATTATGACCGAAAATGCAAAAAATAAATAAAAAAGAAATTTTCCTGTGTGTGGTTTGAACCCGGATTTCCTATTCGAGAATCAGGACTCAAATCAAATCAAAAACATATTTATTAAAAATTTAACCCGGACACCCATGTCCGGAGCCAGCCGAACATCATGTTTTAGAATCAGGACTAGCCGTTACGCCATCATACCTACTCAAGCACAGAACATAAACTAGAAAGATTATTTCGTCATGTATTGCCAAAAAATCAAAAAAAAAAATTTATTTATTTATTTATTTTTATTTATTTAATCATACATCATCCAACAGTATAAAACCATTTATAGGATAGAAATCTAAACTAACTTAACCTAACCTAACTAAGAAATACTAATTGAAATTATGAAGGCGATTGGACTGCACGATAGTAGATGAAATTTCTGACTGCTAGGCAAATATGTCCAATTCACTGCAATGAGTATCATAACCAGTACAAATATTAAACAGAGGAGAAAAGTTTAATACGTTAGATCTAGGAGTGGATAAATAAAAAGTATGAGAATGACGAGAATTAATCCGTAGGACATAGAAGTTCAGTTGGCTTAATATTATATACTACAATCTATTTTATTATGCATGATTTTATCTAGAAATCGCAAAGCAAAGGACTCACGCCTTTCGGAAAGACTAGTATCAAATTTTTCAAGTAATTGATTTTGAGAAGCTCCAATTGGTGGATATGTACCTTCAGTTTTCCAGTTTCAAAATTTCAGGAAGCGGCGCTGAATGTTTTCCAATTTATCATTATAAGTATTATACCCAGATTGCCAGACAAGTGAAGCATACTCCAGTTTAGATCGAAAGAATGCAAAATAAAGCATCTTTAAGGTCTTCGCATCATTAAAATCATGGCTGTTACGCAAAATGAAGCCTAACATTCTGTATGCATGCGAAATTACAGCATCAATATGGTTAGTGAAGGTTAATTTTTTATCAAAAGTTACACCTAGATCCTTGAACGTAGATGGTCTGTTCAGCATGTCGCCATTAACATTATAATTATACATAATTGGGGATTCCTTGGTTGTATAACTCATAATATTGCACTTGCCAACATTTAGGTGAAGATCATTTTCATCGCACCAAGCCGATAACTTAGTTAAGTTGTTTTGAAGTTTTTTGCAGTCATTAAAATCATTAATCCTATGCAACATCTTGACGTCGTCGGCATATATTATGAAATGTATGTCTAAGTGATCGCTGATGTCGTTAATAAAAATATTAAAGAAAAGGGGTCCAAGTATTGATCCCTGGGGTACTCCTGACGTGGCTCGGTATTCAACAGATTTATATCCATTATAAGATACGAATTGAACTCTATCAGTTAAGTAACTCTCAAGGAATTGAAGTAAACCGTCAGATAATCCGAATTTGTCAAGTTTACAGAGAAGTTTCCTATGATTCAGTCTGTCAAACGCCTTAGAAAAGTCAGTATAGACTGAGTCTACCTGTATTTGAGAATCTAATGACTCAGCAATGTACTGAGTAGTTCGTTACGGTGAAGCGACCTTTCATAAAACAGTGTTGTTGTGTAGATATTTCCAGTTGAACATGTGCATAAATGTTATCATGTAGTAGGATTTCGAAAGCTTTACCAAAGTTACATATGATTGTTATCGGTCTATAATTGGTAACATCATTTCTTTCACCTTTTCTATACACAGGGCACACTTTGGAGTATTTCCAAATATTAGGAAAATAGCATTTCCTAAGACATAAATTAAAAATTATGCCGAGAGGATATGCAAAAACGCTGGTCTTTCAGTAGAAATGCTGGAATTCTATCTGGGCCCGCAGTAAGTTTAGGTTTAATTCTTTTTAACACCATGCAAACTTCAGCCTCGGAAAAGCGTTTAATGTCCACGCAGTCAAACGAAAGATTATTAGACTCGGTTACAGGGGCGTCCGAGATGTTAAGGGAGTTAGATTGCTCGAAAAGCAAATGCATCAACGATATCATTAGGGGTCTCTAGATGCTCATTGTTATAAGTCATGTCTTTAGGTATGCTAGTTTTCCCTTTTTTTTTCATTGATGTAAGCCCAGAATTTATTGGGTTCAGATGTGATATTATTTTCGATTCGATTTGTATAAATTTGAAATGCAATTTTAATATCCGACTTGATTTGTGATCTAAGTCTACGAAATTCAGTTAGCGATTTATTATTACCATGACGTTTAAATAATATAATTTTTTTATGCTTTAGCTTTATATTTTTTTATAATTTCACCGTTAAACCAAGGGGGAAACTGTCTTCTATTTTTTGGAGTTTTGAACTTGGGTATGTTATAAAAATTTATAATTTTAACACGTTAGTCGCATAGAAATAAGTGAAGATTAATTATAGAATCAAAAATATCAGACAAAATTAAAAAAAAAAAATAAATAAAAATGTAACCCTGTGCGGGATTCGAAGTCGGTTATCCGCTTAAAAGTAGTCGCCGCTTAGCACGATGGGCTACAGCGGATCCCAAGCTAAAAATTGACTATGATCTGGTTGGAGAAGGCAATACTTCAAAAACATCAATTTTTCAAACATTAAGAACTAAATAAATACGTCGAGTGGAGGATCGTATGATGCCTCTACAGAAAAAGAAAGATTGTTGGTGTTGTAAATTGCGAAGGCAAAATCGGAAATTCAGTTCGGCACGAGATAATCAAAAACTGCTTTTTTTACATTTGTGACAGTACCGCTGTCAGGTTATAGACTAAACCACCTCTTGCCGCCAAACGTTCCCAGCCCCGCAGACTGATGGGCGGGTATTCAATGGATCATCTACAACCTATTAAGGCACATTCTATCCATTTACAAATAGTACTTGTCTTGTGACGCTAGCTCTCGGTCTATAACTCCGTTTTGAAGCATTTGCGAACAAATAAATGTTTACAGAATTTTTTTTTTACTATTTTTGCTCGTAAAATCAGCACCTACAGGGAACACCAGAAATTTGGAGCGCATTATATGTATTATTATCAAATTCATGAATAAACTGTAGTGAAAATTCTATTCCTCGCCTATTAATTGATTTTTTTGTATAACTGATGCACGTTTTATATAATATTTATTCTTCGCAACTATTTGTAAATAATGGTAATTTTAGACATGTTTAATTGTATGATCAGTTATTGAGGCATTCAGTAAAATATAAAGTGAATAATAAACCTATCTGTGTTTCGAAGCCAAGCCAAAACTTATTTATTCATAATTAACGCTGCAATCTGTCCCACCCGAACACTTGTACCCAGAGCCTAGCCGTCTAGTGTCTGCAGCGAGAGGTCATTTGCAAGGTGTTTCGAACCCGCACCTTTGGATTTCGCTAGACCATTATTAAATACAATAAGAAATGTTAATACGTAAATATATGTCTGTAATTGAAAATTATATTTCAACATTTGGATATTATATTACGAAATGTACATTGGTAAAATGTATACATACATGATAGGAAATAACATTTCGCAAGATTGTTATTCAATTATATATCCTTAAATTTAAGAGGTCTGTTAATATTACGCCGTTACCTGTGATCTAGATATTGTCCTCGATATTGTTTATAATTATTTCTTTGTGGATGTTCAGATCTTCATGCCACTTGTTGAGCCTTTTGCCCCTTCCATGAAAATATTTAAAAATGTAAAATTTGTGATCATGCGTGGGATAACAATCATAGAATTCAATAGGACTCGATGAAGATTTTGAGAAGAAAAGCAACGTAACTAAAATAAAACATTAATAGTAATTCATTTTCATTTTCAACATTAATTTTATACTTAACTTTATTTTAGTTCATATATTTTTATATGTGAGACATTTTGCATATAAATATTCAAAACCGATCTCTGTCTGAACCAATCGGCCTAGAAGTCTTTTTTATTAAATATTCTAATATTTTTATAAAAGTGGCAAAATATTCAACAATAAGCAAGAAAATTGAGAAGGCAATTTCTTCGTCTACTGATCATTTTTGTTTAAAAACAATAGAATTCCGCCCCTAGCTAACATTGACTTACTGTTTAAATTTTAATACAAGTAGACTTTTGTTTCGTAAGTTATTGTGCTTACAAAAGACGTGATGGAGAGACGGAGAGACACACAGACGGACGGATAGATATTTTGAATCTTGTTTAGAATTCGATCAGTAACATAATGAAATGAATTTTTTTTTAATACATTGGGTTGATTCTACGGTTGGTTCCTTGTGAAACATTCTTCAATAATTTAAATATACACGAAATTATGCTTTTTAATGCTTCAAAAAGTTTTATTAAAACTCTACACGTGTTTCGGCTTATTAGGTCTTTATCAAAAGTAAGTATTACTAAATTTAAAATGTGTTCCTTACTTATTTATACCTTAGGGAAAGGTATAAATTATGCAAAGCTTTTGATCTATTTATTACATGCAAAATAGTTATATGATTCCTATCCTATGTAAATATACTACAAATAAGTTCTTAATGTTAAATTATTTTTTCTAGAATATTATGACCCATAAATAATGTTTGATCATTAGTTACATTTTTATGTTATTTGACAGCTTTCATGATCTCAAATTGTTCTAGTAAATCTAACGTCTTTCCTTTATTTTCTGTATGGAGTAATTCGACTTCATTAAAATTAACAAAATAATTATTTTCTATATAGTGTATTAACATACCGGTGCTATGTATACCATTCGTTATTGATTTTTTATGTTCAGCGAGAAGATTTTTTAATTTACGACCAGTTTGACCGATATATATAGCATCGCAGTCATTACATTTTAATTGTTATACACCTGTTTTTTCTAATAAATCTCTTTTATCTTTATTATTAACTAACATTTTCCCTAGATTATTTTTATTAACAGAGATAGTTTTACATCCTAGTTTTTTAAGTTTAAGAAAGAATGTAATAATGCGCTACAAAAAAGTGAAGCGACGTCGACAAGAAACTTTTGTTGCCGCTAGCCTAGGAGGGACTTAAAAAGGCTTCCTTCGCATTTTATAATAATGATGGTAGATTATTATGTTTTTCGCAAATAAGAGAAAAAATGTTCATATCCCTCTGTCTATCTGGCCGACTGCCTGTCCGTCCATCCGTCACGTACCTTGCAAACACGATAACTTCAGAAAATAGTCTTATTGTACTGAACTGTGTACAGTAGATTAGTAATAGCTAGAGGACGAACTCTATTAATTTTCAACAAAATCGATCCGTAAATAAAAAAGTTACTAATAATTTAATTCTTAAATAAACCATATCCAAATTTTTAAGTTTTGTTATTGAATAGAAATCTTGTGAAATTTCAAGTTCAGTCATTATTTATTTATATATTTTACTAATATAATACATTTTATAATATAATATGCGTGGAAATGTGATTGTTATCCCAACGTTTTATTATGTAGACTCATGTACTCTCAAGCAATAATAAAGAATGGTTCAGTGTGTAAAGCTTTCGATATACAATCGAAGAGTAGCGAGGCCGAGTAGCTTACGTGATTTTTTTTTACTTTACTTCACATTGACGCGAGCTTGCTTCACCAATTAAATTGGAATTATAAAATTATAAATTTCTGAAACCACTTTATTTACAAAAAAACTGCGAATAATATCCTCTGTAATGTAAAAACACTACATAAAAAGTACAATAACCCTGCGAAGAGTTCAATATTTACCTTAGTTATTGCTCCTTTTTGCTGCTTTTCCATAAAACATATTCAAAAACATTTTTTTATGTTGAACCTCAAATAGAATATAATATTATAATAAATAATGCATTTTCTATGCCCTTAGCAGATTCTAATTTAAATAGTTAACTATAAGTGAAAGCAATTTTATTGATTCTTTAGCCGTACAGCTGAGGTTAAAATCATTGCGTAAAACATTAGACTAGCGTTTGTTCTAAACTTAGGAACAAAATTAACTTCGTTATAATGTCTGTTCCACTGAGAATTTTAGTCTCTCCTAGCTTGTATAATGACTATTAAATTTAATGATATCTGTTTACTTAATTATTTTAGTCTCTTTAACACCGTAGCCTAGAGATTTCCATATAGGTCTACAAATTATATAATACATAACTATATTCAATTATTCAATGATGTGCATTATTTCCGTTCTTATCTATCTATCTATCTATCTATCTATGTATCTGTACTTGTAATATATGGCTGGAGCTGCAAATTCATTCGTACATGACCGATGATTTGGAGAGGATGTCTATAAGGTCGGTAAGTACCTAACACTAAAAGATATTAACTATAAACCTATACTAAAATTATATCTATGGATAAAATAAATTATTTATGATATATAATTATATATGTATAAGTACCTCAAATAAATATATCTAATTTTTTCTTTTTTTTTCTTTTTCCAACCTTTCACCTTTATCTCTGTTTCTTTTTATCTTTATTAAAATCGGTTGTTCTCATGTACTTTTTTAATTATTTCTTTTTTATATAATACGTTTTTTAATTCTTTGTTTGTTTCTTTGTCCTTTTTGTTTTTTTCTTCTTTTTTTAAAGAATATTAACGAGGACCACAAGTTTTCCAAGGGGCGCATCATGGCATCTACATCACAATGTTGAGTCTTGGATTATTTTCTTTTAAATGTTTAATCTACACTAATTACAGAATGTTTAAAAAATTATCCAACATTTTTAAGGGAGGAAATACATAAGAAACAAACACATAGTGCTTCAGAGACAGATATTCTAGTAGTAGTATGGACAGCTTTCGGGATACCGAGTGCCGATTTAATTTTTTTGTCAAATTTCTTTATTACAGAGACAAAACACAACATACATTAGGCTATAATCAGAATGGAAGGATTATTTTTCTTTTCTCGATCCTTATCTAATATCTAATAGAACCTATTTAATTTCTTAACAATCTGTTCAGTTGCTTAATTATAACAAATAATTATTTAACATCACTCTTGGCGTCTTACAACAAATAATGAAACCCATAACTCACCCTAACTGAAAAACGGGCCAATAAATTGATCTAAAATTTTTACCATATTATTAATACATATTTGCGGCCTAATAAATATAGCAAGCCGGAAACTTTCCGATATAGGGAAGTTTTTGTAATGGGTCCGAAAATAAAAATAAATATGTTAAACATATTTTTCTGTTTCAAGGTCACTGCAGTATTTTTCAATTCTTTTTGAAAATAGGTATGTGATAGTGTGTGGGTGTGGGTGGGTGTGTATGTGTGTTTATGTGTGTACGTACGTACGTACGTACGTAGACACTTTCTTCTTGCACAAAATTTTACGAATAAGAAATGATATCAACTTAATTGTGGTGCCAGTCGAAACGTATTGACGTTAATACGATCTGATAGAATGCAAAAAGGTGGATTTTAGATTTTCTCGATAAGATTTAGCCGATCTAATGTGTTCTAGTGGAAACAGATACATTTTCAAAATTTTCTACATCCAGAATATTTCTACTAATAACATGGAATAAAACAAAATAAAAAAAGCAAAATGCCCACTTTCCTGTGTTATTACTATTATTGATATTCATATCATGCCGGGAAGTTGGCCATGTGTACCTCAAGGTCCGCCATTAGTTACAAATACCACCTTTGTAGAGTCTTAATATATGGCACAGTAATGTGACACCCAGAGTGGTCCCCACCCCTCAGTTTAAAATGGTGTATTCTATACTTTTAATAAATACGTTGTAACTCAGCTTATTATCTTTTGAAATAGATACCCCATTAGAAAGAACATTTACTTAACGTTTTTTTTCTCGGATTAACAATTTTCAAAAAAATCGTTTTACCAGTGTACTTATGTCGTAATGCTACTATGCTATTGAACAAAACAGTTTAAGGAGTGTGTACTGTTGGTTTCACCAACGATTGCATTTTTTTGAGATCCATAGTGACCTTCGTCGTGGGAAATCTCTTGATAATTCGGATTGTATCTACAACATATATGAAGAACAGATAATTTCTTGTTGTTTCAAAATATGCTTTAGTAAATTGTTACTGTGGAAAAAGATAAAAGGTGTCAAAGTTGCATTTATTTTTATTTTTTCGCAATATCACAACTAGCTCTTGACCGATCTTCTCCAAATTTGGCAAGGAAACACTTTTTAAGCTAAGAAAACAATAATGTATGTATCACGTTACGTTAGTCCGTGGAGAACGACTCGTGAGCTATACCTGATGATGAATATTTTTTCTCTCTTCTTTTACGAAAAGTGGTGACATTTTTTTAAAAGAAAATCTCATTTTGGAGTAATTTGTGTAAATAAGGTACACTTGATAGAACGTAATAATATCAATGATCTTCGAGAAAATTGTCGCAAAAGATTTCAAGAATACTTTGAAAACAAATTCTATTTATTGAAAAGTGTGCTTTGGTGACGTTTTAGTTCTGTCATTTACATACAATTGCATTAGATTGACATTCTATGTTTCTCCTGTATTCGTTAAGTTTAGAAGTTTCTTTTACTTCTTTATTTGAAATGCCTCGACATAACAACTTTTCCAATAGAGAGATGAGGGATATGATTTGTGTCAAGACACAGTTGTCATATCGCAAAAAACAGAAAAAAATTCAACTTTCACACCCCGTGTCTTTTTCCCCAGCACCAATTTACTACCCAAAGAGCACTTAGTCTTAAGAGACTTTTATGACTATGATAAACGTTTCTACTACTTATATGAAATTATAAAACTAAAAGGATAACGATGGTTATACAACTACTCAAAATTTTTCTGTACCACTTTTGAACGTCGTTCATTAAAGTTTTTGTGAGGATTTAAATTGGAGTTTTATTAAAGTTGATGTAAAGTATATGCGAATTGTTATAAAATTCTGGCTGGATTTGTATTAAAGTTCATACCACATCTTTTACGGAAGTTATTTAGTGGTTTGATTTGAAGTTGTACTGAATTGTATGCGACGTTGCACAAGACGTTGATTAAGTAAATACAATTTTTGAGTCCTAAACGTTTATAGATGACATAATAAATACATTCTATTCTAGTTTTATTTGGAGTTTTATAATGGTTTCAACCACGTTGTAATATGTTATTTTTATGTGTATATAAATATTCAAATATTATATTCTAAAATATTACATTTCTACAGGTGATATGGCGGGTAGATCTAGTGGTTCCAGCACGACGTCATATTTCCTATTCTGGAGCATCCTTAATAATTTAGCCTAATTTTGGAGCCGCGTAATTTTTAATTATAAACAAAGACATATTTTAAGAAATAAATTTATTTTCTTCATTTTAAATTGTTTTTGAAGCACTAGTTTTTTTTTTGTAGAGATAAAACAGTTATATTCACAAACAATATTCATTTACAGCTAATATTCAACATCGGACAACTCACACCATCTCATTATTATATTATGTATAATGTCTAAGTGCAATAACAGCAACAACAAGCACGAATACGATGGATTAACAAAGTGGTAATTAGTGCACATCAATGTTGAATGTATAACAAATGAATTAAATATCTTAGAGAATTTTGTAAAAGTAACAAATCCTTTGTTTTATGCATTAATGAACACTGGATTTCAAATCCAAACAACACAGTGTTAATCAAGCTAAATGGTTATAAAATTATATCATATTATTGTAGACAAACCCGCATACATGGTGGCACAGCCATTTTTGTTAAGGATGAAACAAATGAGAATAATATAAAATGCAAGGATATTCAAATTTTAAATAATCTCTTAGTTGAAATGTTATTTGAATGTTCAGCAGTCAGTTACAATAAAATAATATGTATATGTAGTTTTGTACAGATAGCCAATACAGGGCGACTTTGATGTTTTCATTAGCCAACTAACCATATTACTAGAAATTGCAACAAAAAGGTACCAGTCTGTTTATATACTGCGGCGATTTTAACATCGATAAATTAAAATTAAACATTGAAAATTGTATATTACATGATGTATTAATTAGATAGTTTTGGTTAAGAGTCTTTAATTAACGTTCCAACCAGAATTGATGTCAATTCACGTGGGATGACTCAATCTACAGTTGATTATTTAGTAACAAATACACAAAGTATAACTTATAAAATTGTCGCACCAGAAATTTCGGATCACACACCACAATTACTGATCTGCTATGAAAATGGCAATGATGTAAAACGAGATGAGGAGAGTGCAAAAAATATTCACGTTAGAAACATAAACAAATTTTCAATAGAACATTTTAAATATCTTTTTACCGAGGCACATGTAATCTTGTTACACAGCTAGAATATTAATAACATTGTTAAATTTTTTGAATTTTTTTTGGAGTAAATTTAACCACAGTTTTGAAATAGCTTTTGCAAAGAGAAGAATTAATAAAAAATATCAATCTAATAAATCAAATAATAAATTTAAGTTTGCTGATACATTACAGGCTCAATCTCAACAATTAAAACAAAAGAATTCATTGAGAAAAATATTTAATGATGAAAATTTAAACAATCAGTACAAAATTAAAAATGTAGTACCAAGAAACTATACAGACAAAAAATAACTGAAGAAAAGCAATTGCTTAACAGAGACATAATAATCTAAGATATTGTGCACTATAGTCAAAAAGACCGAGTTCAATAATATTGTTTTAAAACATAATGATAGTAAAATTAGTGACAAAAAAGAGTTGGCAAATATCTTTGGGAATCATTTTTCAACTGATGTTAAACATAAGTTGGACGAACATTTTTTCTCACTATCTAGTAATTGTACAAGTACAAGTTGTAAGCAAAAATCTATGTTCTTTAATCCTGTAACTTACTATGAAGTAAAAAATATTATACTAGAGCTATCAAACAAACGATCAACTGGAGTTGACGAGTGCAAATAACTTTAATAAAAGAATGCATTGATGAACTTGCGCCGTGCTTTGCATTAATAATTAACAAATCAATTGAACTAGGAAAATTTCCAAAAAAATTAAAAACGGTGCTAATTATATCGGTATACAAAAAGGAGAAACGGACAACATTAAAAATTATAGGCCCATTTCGTTGCTTAGTGCATTCTACAAAATAATTGAAAAAATCATGGCCAATCGTATTATAAACTTTTTAGATAAACATAACTTAATGACGAGCAGTCAACATGGTTTCCGAAGTAAACACTCTTCTGAAACTGCAGCTACTGAACTTGTGCAATTCGATTTTCTGCAAATGTGTGGTGTGGGATGTTCAAGAATAATCTCATAGGTCCTCATATTTTTTAAGGTCGCTTAAATGGTGACAATTATTTAGACTTTTTACAACATGCCCTTCCAAATTTATTAAATAATGTAAACACAAGAGGAATGTGGTTTCAACATGATGGGTCTACACCGCATTTTTCGGTACGAGTCAGAAACTATCTTAATGAACAATATCCAAATAGGTGGATTGGTCGGGGTGGTCCCGTTGCATGGCCTCCGAGATCACCAGATCTCACACCCCTTGACTATTTTTTGTGGGGCTATTTAAAAACTGAAATATATAAAGAAGAAATAAATACCAGAGAGCAGCTGATTGCAATAATTGAGCATTTTTGCAATGAAATTAAAAACAATTAAAGATTGTTAGAAAAGGCGTAAATGAAATGACAAATCGATCAAGAAAATCTATTGAAGTCGGCGGTGGTCACTTTGAAAATAGACTGTGATTCAAAATAATTTAATTGGATTTAGTAAGTTTGACTGATTTCTTATGTTCTAGTTAAATTGATAATTTTTACTATTTATTATTTTGTTAAGTTTATTAATTACACATTCATTACAAAACATTTTTTTATTCCACCAGGTATATATGAAGAATTTTTATTCTCCTTATTTGCACTACCTTTTGCTAGTGCAGATAGGGAACAAAAAAAATAATAAACAGTTAATCCTTAGACTGGCTTTTTTTTCTCAATTTCTCATTTAAAGAAAAAAAAAAAATGAACCCTCAACAATTTAATTTTTTTATTTAAACAGTGAAGTGGTGCCAAAAGATTTTTTTTATGGGATGTTGTATCTTTCTAGGTGTAAATTAATATTTTAATGTCAAATATTTTATAAACAGTATACTGAGTGTTATTTTCTAGGAATAAATTAAAAACATTTTTATTCTGGGTCCGGCCCTGATATTTTATTAATATCACAGGCATTAGATGGTGAAGGACTACTGTAATCAAAATACAAAATTTCATTGGATTCCGCTTATGCATTACAGATATATGGCGAAAACAATATTCTTCCAAAAAATAAAAAACACCCTGTGTTCCGAAAACGGAGCCGCTTTAGCTATTACTGTTTGTTGATTTAAGATCACGTCAATGCTTTCTATCTTTTGGTAAAGTACGATCCTCTCCTCACGAATCACCCTGTATGTACATAGAGAAGCATAACCCTTACGCCATTAAAAAAGTCGCCATTATGTGCAGGCTATTTGTATAATAAATTACCTAGGCACATCAAAAAAGTTACAACAATACATCGATTTAAAACTAAACTGAAATTTTTTTATGTATGAATAGCTTTTATTCGTTGGAGGAATATTTTAACTTTTCATGATATGTATTTTAATTCATTTCAATTATTTTTGTTTTTTTAAACATGTCTAGCTGAAATTTCTGTAGGTAAATATTTTAATAATTGTGATGTTTAACTGGATACCGGAATATATTAACTTTATAGTAATACTCATCAGCAGCGTATTTTTGACTAGAATATATGTAGGTACCTATGTAAATGCAAAATTATTTTATATAATAGGTGAGTGTACGTATACTATTGTATACCCTTCTTTATTGACATGTTCTATCCAATTGTAAATTTTTGGCACCTAGAATTAGTAAACTAAAAAAATTACTTACTTTTTGCTTCCCTCGCATACTAAAGAGAAGTATTGTATTTGAGAAAAAATCACCCTCCGAGATTTTTTCGGATTTTCACGTTTCAGATCATGTAGATATATAGGTTTTCCAATTCCGTAAGTCTGTCTGGCTGTCTGTCGGTCTGTTGGTGCATTAACTAAAAAACTACTTGACGGAAGACAGTCAAATTTGGTAGGTAGCTAGCGCCACTGCCACCGAAGTAATAGTTAGACTTTCACTGGAAAATATACAGGGTGGACCGTCTAAAGGGAATAAGTGAAATGGAAAAAATAATGTTTTCGTTAAAAACCTATCTCAAAAAAATTTTTTTTTGAAACTTGTAAATACAAAAAAAAATTGGAAATTTTGTATAAAATGGATGATGGAAAAAAATTGTTTTGTTAAAATTTAAAATTTCCACATTTCATGACATTCTGAACATATTTCAAAATAAAATTTTTTAGAAAATTTAAAAAAAGAATGTGAACATTTTTTATTAAATGGGTGATTTTTTTTGCTCAAATTTAAAATTTCCACGTTTCATAACATTCTAAACATATTTCAAGAAAGAAATTTGTATTGAAAATTTTAAAAATATATTTATTTTTTATTATTTTACCACTACAATAGAATAGATAATGGAAAAAATGTTTTTCTTCAATTCTAAAATTTCCACGTTTCATTATATTCTTAACCTATTTCAACAAAAAAATGTCTTGAAAATTAAAAAAAAATCTCACCACTATACAGTAAATGATGGGAAAAAATTATCAGGTTTTCTCTGTAATAATAGGGCTAACTACATGGCAATTATGATTCTCATATGTCATCTCTTAATTAATAATTTTTTAGAGTGTCCGTTCTGTGTAAATACATTTACCGATATTTTTAATTTTATGAATAGGTTGTAATAACGTCTTTACATATCATTAAGTGTATGTTGTTGAGACACCGCGCTGATATGAAAATAAAACACGACTGTTTAAGGTTAGTTAGTTATTTAGTAGAACTAAAGAAAGTGTTACTGTACGTTACTGCAATGTTTAATAACAGTCTTATAGATTCCCCACTTTATTGATATAAACGTTTATAAAACATTGACGCAGCTATGGTTTGGTTTTATTAGAGCTTTAGTAAAAGTTACACAGTTTTGAGCAAAGTTTTATTATTAACGTTTATTAAATCACTATATAATCAGTCTGTGCTACTTGGGTATAGCATGTTTGGTTACGTCCAAAGAACGTACCATTGAATTATGGCATATTTTTAGTGGTCTACCTTGAATACCAAAAATAATTTTTTTCGATAATTGCATAATACATCGCAGAATATAATTTAATATATAAATATTAAGAAATTCCACCACGCTATTTATATTACCATTTTAATACAATACTACAATATTTATTAGGTATGCAAATAAAACTAAGTGAACAAACGCGCAGCATAACAATTCCAAGTAAATTAAAAACAGGATATTGAAATTTTCAGTTAATATAAATTTTCTGCTCAGAACGAAATTTTAAATTAGGTATTTTTAATAAATGCATATTTTCTTTGTCCAACTACAGCCACTCTTTATTATTGGATAGAGCAAAATGTATGAAAGGGCAACAATACATGTCGCCTGGTTAACACTTGACAGATATTGTGCTCGAGCAGATAAATCAATAAAGGGGATGCGGACTGAAAGGTGGTATGGAAAGAATTATTAAATTTTATACAGTCGGTATTATGAATGCTTCAGGCTATTATATAACATATACCTGGAGGCAATATTACATTTTGATACGCTCAGATAAATTAGTAAATTATAATACAGAATTATGTTCGAACAGATGCACCGCATGTTAGCGAATTTGATATTCGTAATTGCAATTTTTTGTTCCAATAATATTAGGTGTATGGATGAATGCAAAATATTTAAAAAAATGTGACACTGAGAAGTTCCAATTGAGAGGTGAGATGATAGTAATAAATATGAGAATATTAGAAGACGTGATTCATTCACTATATTTATTAAATTAAATTTTTTCCATAATAACGCATATTTTCCATCTAAATCCACAGGGCTGTATCTGGGTGTTTGTTGTTTTCTTTAATAAAATAATTAAAGCATATAAATAAAAACAAGCTTTCCATTATACTCTTCGTCGATTCACTGTACTATTTATATAATTGTTGCACAATTTATGGGATACTCTTCCCAGTTTTCTTTTTATAAATAATATTAGCTGTAGGCATATATTGTTTAATTACAAAACATAAGAAAAATATATTTTTCAAAATTTTAAAAATTAATAACTTTTTATTTATTGATCGATTTTGATAAAAAAAAATAGGGTTCTTCCCCTAACTAACACTAACGTATTCTCCTAATTTCAATACAATCGGACTTTTTGTTTTTAAGTTATCGTGCTTACAAGAAACATGACGGACGAACGGACAGACAGACAGACAGACGGACGGACATATTGCAATATGTCCGGTACACGGTGTTAAATTAATGAGTTGTCATTTTCAAAATTTTAGTCCACGCTCAATTTTTGATCAAATTGGATGAAATTGGGTGCAAAATGTTCGATAAAGCTGGTACTTTATGAGGTAATTGCTGGTTTGACAATAGTGAAGGTATTATATTTGTTAATTTGTATAGTCTAAGTATTTGTTGACGGATTTTTATGACTTAAATTAATGGTTTTTGGGGCGCTGATTACGAATTCAATATTTATTTTAGTCAAAAGTGGTCCAAGTGTGGTTATTTTGGTCTAAAGTGGTCCAAGTTCAAGATATTGGCCATTAAAAAAAAATGCGCGGAGTTTGGCAGCTGTCAATTAGCATATAATATCTTAATTGTAAAACCAGCAGTTAACTCAGCTCTCTCGAATAATTTGCCTCTAATTTCATCCAATTTGATCAAAAATTTAGCATCGGCTAGAATTTTGAAATGAAAAAATCAAATGATAATGAAAAATCTTGACGAAAATCATTCAAAAAATTATGAATATTATTTATAAGTCGTACAAAAATAAATTATTCTGTAAAATAAGTTTGAACACAGAGGATCGTCTATTACATTGTACATATAAAACAAATTCAAACAAGAATGAATGATCTACGAGTACCTAAATGTAGTTACACCGAACTGCCCTCTTCATTTATACAGGGTGGTCACTCTAAAAAAATTATTAATTAAGTAACCACATAGGAGAATAATAATTAGAATACAATTATCATTATTGCTTCGAAGAAAACCCGAAAATTATTTGTTAAAAGATATACAGAGTGGTCATCCGACAG
Source organism: Stenurella melanura (assembly GCA_963583905.1). Lineage (NCBI taxonomy): Eukaryota > Metazoa > Arthropoda > Insecta > Coleoptera > Cerambycidae > Stenurella > Stenurella melanura. The sequence goes on from OY757314.1 coordinate 101,348,302, forward strand.
AAAAAATAAATATGAGAAAGGACTATTTTGTTTTCTATCACTCAATTCATTGCAAAATACACGTTACTGCAGTTTCGGTACCTTAACGTAACATTTTCAAACGTTGATTCAAATGAATGAACGAATTTACAACGGTCCATGCATGTTTATACTAATTACTTATTACACTATTCTAAGTGCTAATTGATCAGATCTTAGAACCAATAAACATTTAGAATTTTAAATTCGTAATAAATTATGTAAATTACGTAAATTACTTAATAATGGTTTATTTTAATGCATTAAACAGAATGGATTGATATAGGTCCAATTTGTCATTTAGAAGATTGCTTCCGGGAATTTTGTTGGATTTAATAATTTATATTGATTCTAGTAAATTTAATTAAAAACCTTTGCCATTCACGTGTAATATCTTCAGATCGTTTATATTCGAAAAATTGTGCCCAGTTCCTAAAATAAGATTTGCAAAATTTGAGTCTGTTTTTTGAAAATTAAAACAACGTAAATGTTCTTTGTGTCTAATTTTGAAAGAACGACCAGTTTGACCTATACACAAGGCATTACAATTTGAATATGTAATTTTATAAACCATTGATGTTTTTAGAGGATCAGTTGTATCCTTAGCATTATGCAATATACTGGATAATTTAAAAGCAACTTTAAACCCGTTTTTAATTTATTTTTGTATGACGTATTAATATTCATATTAATATGAATCTATTCAATGAAGCAACTTTAAACCAGCTTGTAAATTATCAAATATATTGTATAATGCTAAGGATAAAGCTGATCTTCTAAAAAAGTTTATAAAATTACATCCAGATTGTAACGCCTTGTCTATAGGTCATACTGGTCGTTCTCTCGAAATTAGATACAAAGAATATTTACGTCGTTTTAATTTTCAAAAAACAGGCTCAACTTTTGCAAATCATATTTTAGAAAGCAGTCACATTTTTCCAAATATAAATGATCTAAAGATATTACACGTGAATGACAGGTTTTAAATTGAATTTACTAGAATCAAATTCATTTGAATCTATGTTTAAAAATGGTACCGTAACTGAAGTAACGTGTATGTTACAATAAATTCAGTGATATGAAACAAAGTGGTGTCCTTTCTTATATCGTCATAATTAACTGTCACATATTAACGGCTCCCACAGTAATTTTTTTTTTAAATAAGTGATAAATAAAAGCTGTCGAATATGAAAAGTTTGCGTAAATAACTTTACAAATTACACCGTAGTTGAATTATTTCTTGGGATGACCACCCTATATATTTTTCAATAAAAGCATAATAGATGTTGTCCTTGTTAATTATCTTAATGATATGATAAATATTGTTGCCCTCTGTCACATTTTTTCTTTATCTCTTTATACGGTCATCCTTGCATATGTATCAGTGAAAGTCCATTCATTTCTTTGCTGACAATAACGTTAACTGCCTACCAAATTTTGCTATTCTCCGTCAAATAGTTTTTCAGATATAGCGCCGACAAACCGACAACAGACCAACAGACAGACAGGCAGACAGATGGAACTGAAAGATCTTCAGCTTCGTAGTCTACCTGATCTGAAACGTGAGAATCCGAAGAAATCCCGGAGGGTGATTGTTTCACGAATACAAGACTTCCACTCAGTAATCGAGGAAAGTGATAATAAAAGTGAATAAAAAATTTACTCCATATTCTCGATCTTCAGATACTCATTATATTTCTAAAAGTATTTGAACATAGAATTTTAAATTCTTAGAAAAATCCAAGTCTGATTATCTTTACCACTTTTGGAGGTTGCAACATTACATAAATGGAAGCACTGTTAACATATTTACGGAGAAGTGGTTAAGTTCATATTGCGATTGACTGCCGCTAGAGTATTTGTTTATGGTAATGCTACATGTACAGTCACTCTTCCCCTAGCTACAAAGAGGAGGTTAAGTTTATATTGTAATAGATGAACGGTAGTGTTTTTCACATAATTGAAATTCCTCGAGTTGCCAGGACACAATACCATTCGCAGTCCGGTATCAATGCGAAATGGATGTGCGTAAGACCACACTAAGAATTTTGGTGATAAAATTATTAATAATAGTCTAGTAGCAGTGACGCAGAAAAAATCATCGCTGGCTATATCTAGGTATCCAATTGCTACTGTAAATTGGAAGTAAAGTACCAAGCTGAACATGAATGAAATACCAAAGGTTTTCACTGACAGGTAAGATGCCTAAGGAATCACCACTTCCACATCCAGATTTTCCATCCAAGTATCTTTAAAGGAAAATATCTCGATAATATTTGCACTCTAATATGTGGACATAATTAGTCATAGAACTTTAATAATAGTGCGTTGCCGAATGCCAGCCAAGCCTCCGAAACTTCCGGGCGCTGCCGAATACCAAGGCAATTTCCGGGCGTTTCCGAATCCATATTCGGGAGCTGCTGAATCTAAATTGGGGCGCTGCTGAATATATATTTGGTTGCTGCATAATCCAATACCAAGGCAATTTCCGGGGCTTACCGAATTCATATTAGCCGAACGCTTATTCGGGTGGTACTGAATTCCAATGCAATTTCCGGAAGCTGCAGAATCCATGTTCTGGCGCTGTCCAATAGCAAGGTAATTTCCTGGCGCTGCAAAATCCAAATTAGGGCGTTGTAGACTCTATATTGCCAAGAAAGATTCCAATGTGTACCTGTGCACCATTCTCTTTATTACTTCATACCCACCTATTCATAATGTTTTCATGTGGTTTGAAGTTGCACGGACTACAATCATAATTTATATTTTGTTGTATTTTACATCGAACCACTTGATGGTATAGCTCTGCCTGGGAATTTTATTTGTTTGATAAAGAGAGTCTGCATACAGTTGACAAATAATACGAAACGTATGTATTTCTATTTCTTTTTATTCCATTCCACAATGTCAAGAGTCCACATTATAGCCTATAAAGGGAGGATGCACAGGCATGTAATATTCCTTTGATTTCATGATAATGTAAATATTTCAATGTTTGTCCTCCCGTACTACGTTTTAACAAAGCCTACTTGCTCGGGAATTATTTCAAATATAGATAATAGTATAGTAATAATAGTATTATTGAAGAATATAGTTTTTACTGGCTTGGGTCGTTAATATTAAAAATAGTCCTCACAGACATTCGTTGTAATCGTTTTAAACACATGTAACACTATTTTGGGTTGTGGGAACATTGCTTCATGAAACATTTTTGTAAGATAAAAAAAATATTTTTTCTTGGAAATATTTACCAGCTTGATGTATGTTATTTGCATTGGTTATTGGCATTGTAGATAACAAGGCGAACGTACGCATTAGTTACAACTCGTAGAAATTTACATTCTGCATGGTGCTCTGAGAAATGCTTTATATATAATGCCATTATTTTTAACAACATTTATCTTGCTTCTATGTTTCAGATATTGTTGATATTGCAATTTAATTATTTGTTACCATATATGCCGCTTAAATGTTGTATATGGTAGCCTTACGTAGTTGCCTGTCGCTCTAACGAATAGTATTGGTAAATATTACTATCACTATTGTAAACAATAGAAAGCACATTACCTACCGTCTATGTAAGTTGAATCTTACACACTACAAACACAAACACACTGTAAACAGAACGCACAATAAAAAACTCGCACGGAATACAGAGCAATTATAGGCGTTTCAAATTCGGTAAACGTGAAAAAATGCCAATTTTCTTCCATTCCTGTCGGCTCGAATTTACCATCTCACCGGTGCAATTTAAGATGTGGTGAAAATGCCAGTTTCGATCTTTCGAAAGCGATATACTTAGTAAAATCATCCACGTCGCGTATTCAGAAAGATCCGGTCGTTTAAAAATTTACTGTTTTGCCTTCGTCACTAATCAACAAATCAGTTATGGTGGTTCAAACAAACTTTAAGCAAGGTGTACAGTGTGGTAGCGATAAAAGAAAAACTTCATATGCATAAGATCTTCTTTCTATTCTCTTCTTCGTTTCTTTTTACTGCTATAAAATAATCTCTTCCCTATCATATTTTTTTTATACGTTAAAATCTTTAGAAAACAAATTGGTTAGACTATAAATTATGCAGTCTGACATAGCCGCTCGCTATATAGTTTGATAAGTAAGTTTCTCCGCATTACACTATAGTCTTCTGCAATCTATATACTAATTATTTTGTTACACGTTTCATCTTATACACTTAAAAATTCGACGATTCTGCGAAAGCAGATTGTGTTATTAGTTATTTTTTCTTTTAATCTGACCCAGTCTCGCTCTATCCACCCTTTTTTCGGTTGCCACAGCAATTTGCACCGTGGAAGTCTGGTCGGCCCCGGATGAATGCTCGGGGGTCACAATCTGTTTTAGTAATTTAAAATAAAATTGTTTTAATTTGATTTGGTTGAGACCATGAGATTTAGAATTCTAAATAGAATAAGTATTAAAAACACTTGCTATTACTCTTTCACAGTTCTGAGTCAGATTTCTCTGACATGTGTTTCGGCTTTTCGACCATTATCAAAGAGTTATAACAACTAACCTAAAAGTGAGCATTACAAGATATTTATAGGATTTGAGAGGTACAGATAACCTAATTAACATTTTATTACTTATTTCTAATATAGCTACTCTAGGAATTTAATTAAAATTTTTAATTACTATTTCTGGGTATGTTTAATTTTAGTATGGTGTCTATGATGGGGGTGTTATGAAATTTGGTTTGTGTATTAGTAACGTTTTCCTGTTTATTTAAGGCCTTCTTAATTTCCAAAGTTTCAAGCATGTCTAACCTATTTCCCTTATTGACATTGTGCAATTTAATACTATTACCGTTGAACATATTTTTTTATACAATGTTCTGCTGCGAAACTAGTTGATTTTTTTATTCTCTAAAATATACTTTTTGTGTTCATTTACCCGTACGTCTAAGCATCGACCACTCTGACCTATATACAGAGCATCGCAATTGTCACAATTTATTTCATATACTCCCGCTATGAGTCTTCAGTTTTTGGTTTTTTGTTAATGAACAAGCGATCTAAGTTGTTTGTATTTGACGAAATGGTATTAACGCACGCCAAGTTTACTTAACCTATTACAAATTGAGTTGCTAATATGTTTGACAAAATTAATACTATGCCACTTTTTGTTTTCTTTGGGTGCGCTATAAAAATGTTTTTCCAACAGCTTTCTACGTTTGCCCTTAATTAGCTTGTCTATGAGATGTATGATATCCATTATTTTTTGCATTTATTTTAAGGGTTGCAACTTCTTTTTCAAAATTGACATTATTTAACTTTAACGATAACAATCTATGGACATAACTATGAAAAGCTGACATTGTTATCTTCCAGGATTAATTACTATTTGCATGTATGAGTATGGCAGTGAAAGTGGGTTTTCTATAAATATCGATTCCTAAAATGGGACCTTTTCGTGTCATTGAAATATTTAAAAAGTTTACAGAGCGTTCTATGTCGATTTCTACCGTAAGCTGAATTTTATTGTTTATCGAATTAGTAAAATTAATGAAATGTGATAATTGCCTATCCGTACTAGTCCATATACAAAATACATCATCCACGTATCTTGCCCAATAGTGTACATATTTTAAAAGATTATTTTCTTTTCTATCAAAAAGGTTATTCTCGAAATTGGCCATAAATATTTCCGTTAACAATTGGCTTACCGGACTACCCATTGGTAAACTTACTTTACTTACTTACTTTACTTGCATGTAGAATTTATTATCGAATTTAAAACAATTTTGGTTAATCGAGATATTAATTAATGAGAGTAGATCGTTTTGTTCCAATTGATGTAATTCGCTATTCGAAACAAGGCATTGCAATATACCCTGAAGTTCTTTAATAGGGATAGAAGTAAACAAACTTTTTACATCAAATAAAACTAGTTTGGCATTAGCGGTTATCGTAATATTTTCCAATTTTGTCATGAGTTCTAAAGAATTTTTGATATTATACGGAGATTTAAATTTAGTAACGGCACGGCAATTACGCACTCATGGAAATACGCAGTCACTGATACACGGCTGCGTAATGATGCGTAATATGCCTCTTACAGCACTTGTTACGTAATATTTTATTGTTACACTGTTGATTATGTATTTTCTGGTTATCTATTAATTTCAGTTATACTGTGTTTCCAATTTTTTTTTAGTTAAAGATGTAAAAATTGGTGATGCCCTAAAAGCTATTACATCCACTTTCATTTATTTTTATTATCTACCAATTGATTTACCCGTTCACCTCGCTTAGATAATGAGGCGAGTGAATGTTAACGCTTTTTATTGCCTGAAAGTTTCTTGCTAAGGCTATATTAGAATTAAAAAGAATATGTATTGATCCTACTCTGAAATCACTAGTGAGTTTCAGGCTCATTTCACAGTTATTCCCAGACACAGCTATACACACGTACACACCAAACAAGTAATTATATGTTTTGTGAAATTACTAATTTCAATAGGAATATTCCTACTTCAACTGACCAAATACAGAATTTCTACTTTCTCTCATTAAGGCCGAGGGTAAGTACACCGAGTCAGCAGTAACAAGATAAATCGAATGAATATATTAGGAAATATTTAGGTTCGTTTTTTCCAAAATGTGTTAGTATTTCTCGAAAAAATACAATTGATTATAAATTACAAACAAATATTTTTACAATTGATTGACTGATTTGCCAGCGTAAGGTAGGCATTGCTGCCGATTCCAGGTATGGAGATTTGTTCCACCATGCGGCCCGATCGCCCGATGAACGGCCAAATGCAGTCGCCCCGTCGGCTTTTACATATTCATGCCATGACAGGGCGGCTCCACCCGACCGACCAACGGACGATCTAACCGTGTGCCGGAACAAACCCCCGATGCTTTTATATACCGCCGGACCGGCTGCATACGCTGGACTGGATATTGAACATGCTTGTTGTCAGCAGCCAGAGCCGCATGACGCATGGTGTAGAAATATAGGATGGAGCGCGTAGATGTTCATATCTTCATCGGATGGGAAGTGTAGGCGTTTGTGAGATGCTTCTTTTAGGTTTTCGTGCTTCTTTTAACTTTCAGGTTTTTATGAGTTGCTTCGTTTTAGTTTCTGTCTGAGATCATTTTCTCTCTTATCTTCTTCTGAGTTTTCTGTTTCTTCTATTTCTGAGTCTGGCAATGTGTATATCCTTGATATTTCTTTATTGTATTCCGTCTTTTGGTGTGCCGTTCCTTTCCTAGCTTATTCATAATCCTCTCGATTGTTGTTATCCATGTGTAGCATGGTGTGGAGTTAGAAAATATTAGCATTTCGTTCCTTGGCTACTCCATGAAGTCGTCAGTAAGGCTAGAGTTGCCACTGCCTTATACGCTGTTCCAACGAACTCAACATGGCCGTTCGTATATATACTCAGTGGCCCAAATGATGTGGTGGTGAGATATAAGGGAAACGTCACACGCCACACATGGCCTCCCTATTTTCAGTTTGTTGCTGTTCAGTCTTAGCGCTTTCTTTAGTAGGTGTGTCGTGTCTTGTCTTCGGACGTTTCCCCAGTATTTCATTGCATATGATTCTATTCTTTTGATTATTGTTTTTTCCTCTAGTAATGTTGACGTTTTCTGTCGTTTCTGTGGTTTTCCTGTTTTTGCTAGCAGTTGGATAATGTCCTTTTCAGCTCTTCTCAGGCTTCTTCTGTTGGCCTTTGTCGTTGTTGCGTTTTTGAATCCAAATGTAATCGTAGGCATTATGATGGTCGTGTATCTTTTTGGTTAGGCTCCATGGTGGTTTATTTTTCTCAATGAAGGGTAGTAGAGCTCTTGTGACTCTGTAGGCCATTTTGATACTTTCCCTTACTGTCTTTCTCCTCTTTGCTTGGTTCTTTAGGTATATTCCTAAGTATTTCATCCAGTTCGTGGTTCTCAGGGGGTAATCTCCAATTTTGTATTCTTCTCCACTTATTGGACTTCTTTTTGCCAATGGGTCTCGGACCATTATTAGGATCTTCTTGAAGTTTATTTTTATTTCAGAGGAATCCAGATGTGGCGTCATGTTTCTTAGAAATATAACGATGTCTTGTTCTTCCTCGGTAATAATGAGTATATTGCCTGTGTATGCAAGCATGTGTGGTCGTCCGTTCTGGTCTGTTTTATTAACCATGTCCAATACCTATCAATTAACCATTGTTGAGATATTAGCAGTTAAATTTTTGGGATTACATCTTTTTATTAGACAGATCTTTCTTAGCGGCTTCTACTATACATAAAGACTATACTACGAATACTATGTTATATACTACGATATAAAAGTTAGCATAGATTATCAGTGTACAATAAATTATAATCACAAATATACTGTGTATACGTCATATAATATAATATAAACCTAAAATCAATATTTAATAACTATTTTATTTTTGTATCCACAATGAAAATATTCATTATACATATTTGTCGCCCATATTCTATTTGACATTATACCTCCTTAGAAGTTCTCGTGAACAAGAATTTCTTATCACTTTTGGGTTTCTTTGGTGGAAATAATTTCTGCTTTTGTAATATAATCAAGGCCAATCTTACTATTTTAAAAAATGAAACATGGCGGAATCAAGATTAAATCATTGATATGTCGTAAACCATTAATGATAGGTAGAAGACATGGTTAAGAAAATTTGTTCGGAAATAAACGGAGAATCCAAAAATATATAGTGTGTTCCATTTGAAGAAGTAAAGTTGCATAACTTACCGTCTTTTTGAGATCTCTTGTACATTTGAAAATATAATGATTAAAGGCACCTTTTTAAACAGAATAATTATCCAATTCAACATTTCTGTCTATGTCTCCCCGTTTTCCAGATAATGCTTTTCTAGAGCTGAGACACCCTGTAAAAAAATATTTTACAAAATTATTTACATTTAAATAAACCTGTTTAGATAAACAATAGATGTGTGATAATAATATAAGTCATGTTATATACGTGGTTACAGTAATTTTTATTTTATATCGTCTGTGTACTTACATGTTTGGTAAAAAGAAAATAAATATATTATATATGTAATATATGGGTTATTATTTTTTATTTATATGTTTCATAAAATTCACATTTCTGTATTTTTATATATTATAGTTGACTTTCAGATTTATTTGGTTGGTGTATCTCCAAGAGTTATTATAGAAACCACCCTCGGAAAAAAAAATGTGTGGTTTACACCCCTAAAATTGATCTAAAAATATGAAAAAAATACTTAGCTTAGAACTAATTGATATATATTATTTGGTGTTGGATTCATTCGAATATCTGTCATATTTCCAGAGCAAAACAAAGTTGTCCTTAAGAGTTGTTACCCCCATATCTTCCTTATAAATGAAAGCAGAGGCCTGAAATTGCAGGAACACTTCAGGTAAAAGCAATAATTAAAAGGCTAAAGCATAACAATAGACAGACGTCTGTACATTTTTCATAGGCTAAACCGGCTAGACCCTTTAAGAAATCTCTGAAACCTTGATGTTAATATCAATTCCGTAACAGCAGCTCTGCTCTTACACGATCCTGAATATGACGGCAGGGAAATTAAAATAAATGTTTAGATTAAAATTGCATTTCAGAGGCTAATCAGCTTACGATCTTCAACAGGTGACCTTATTTCTATATAATCTCATTTAAATCTGTCGTAGAAAATATATAAACATATTGCTAGTGTGGAAAATTCGTTTTATATATCCTTCTAGAGTTCTTTGTATGTAATCTTTCCTGGAACCTTATAAACTTTATAATACTTAGAGAGAAATAGAACTTTGTATAAAATGTATATTACATTGCTACATTTCTTTTGAGTGTAAATACAAGTGAATAAAAAGCATATGAATTTCTCGTTCAAAGGAAGCTGCTCTTGTGAAAACAACATAAGTTATGATACTTCTTTCCCTTCTCATTATTACGATTTTATACCGCATATATTTTTGTGAAGAGAAAGAGTGGAGCAATAAAAAAATAGCGGCAACTCTGCATATATTACTGAAAAATAGATGTCTTTGACTCGTGACGTAAAGTCGTAAGAATTATTAGAGGGTGATTTTGACTTGTATGTTTACTACAAATCCAACACAAGAAAGTACTTTGCTAATTGGAACCTAAATATATTGTAATAACATTCACGTTCAACGCTTATTAACCACTGAAATTTTGTTTAAAGTATTAAAACAACATGAAAAGGGCATAGTTTGTCGGCAGTAGGAAACAAGAACAAAACTCAACACTATGCATATGTAGGGAAACCCTAATTTAAATTATTTATTGAATATTAAGTAAAATCTGTTATTAAGATATTAAGTATTTCAAAAGCCCTCGCAAGTTTAACGATACGTAATGTGAAAGATACTAAACACACTGAACATTAACACCGAAATCACAGCTAGCACCGTACAGGGTGGAAATAAATGAAAATCGTGAACGTAAAACATGGTCACAGTGAGATTCGTCAGTCATCGTACGAGGAAACGGACATGCCTTAATGGCAGATAGAGGACACCGAGGATAATTATAATCATCCATTGAAAAAGCTGGTTGGGAACTCGTTGCTGAAATTTTTATGTATTTTTATCAAAATTGTGTTTTTGCTGTTACTTTGTAAAGGAGTGGAATAAAGTTCATATCTGACACTTACAATACACTAGTGATCCTGAATAAGTACTTGTATTACACACAAAAAAGTCCACGTCTGGACTCAAAAAATAATGTTTTTGTTGTTCTTCATGAAAACGATAAGTACCCTGTATATGTTTTTTTAAATTTCAATATTAAATGCGAAAAGTACATAAACAACTGAACAAAATGGCTTCATTCATTTATTTACCACACTTGTTGCATTCGAAATAAATTATGGATGAATATTACGCGCATAAAATGCTTTTACTATCAAATTAGGCATTTACTTTTTTTTTCAGCAACAATTATTATGTGTTTATTACCGATTTTTATGGAGGGGGTAAAATAGATAGAATAATAAATCAAGAGTCTATTTCATTTCTCTCATTTATTAAGAACTAAAACAGTAACATACCATACCTACTAACAATAACAAGAACGATAGCAACAAAGCTGCATATCAATAATGCACATCGCAGCTAACTAACAAAATAATAATTGTCCGAAAAACAAAAAATGCAGGTATTGTCATAAAACGTCTTCATCAATAGGGAAAACTAATTGATTTTAGACAAGTTCCAAAATTTGAACCTCTGCGTCAATTGCCCTTTCTTCGCATTGTGGACCTCGTTCTCCTCCATGTCCATCGAGACAACCTGTTTCTCGAAGACGCTGGTCAATACTAACAAATGTACGAGCACAAGGATGACGTCGATTAGGGAACCTTAAACGATAAAGCTCTTCGGCACCAGCTGCATTTCCACCACTTCCTCCATATACCAAGTGCATATCCGCGAGCTCTGCATATGTGTAATCTCCCATAATGTCCATCCCTGCGTTTTAAAACACTACACTAAACTGTGAATTAACGTTATGGATAAAGAAAACAAAAAGAGAAACTTGGGCCAAAATCCAAAAAGAAACACAAACAACACGAACGAGAAGTAGTGTCTTACGTAACCAAGTATTAACGAATTGAACGATAAGTCAATAAATCTTAAGACATAAGTGGCACAAAATTCAAAAAGAACAAAAGCAACAGACAAAACCAAGGAACGGGTAGGTCACGTCGTGTGTACGTTGTTTACCAAGTAAGGACACACACTGAAATTATTACTTGAGAATATTACAAGGGAGAGTATAGCACGCGTAATAAGATAATTTGGCCACGAAGAAGCAAGAAACATGGCGGTGTCCTCTGTGTGTTGCTTTTAACTGCTTCGTCGGCATGCTTTTCGATGACCCCCGTCGCGGCCTAATTATCTCTTAGACTCACCATTCTTATTTGCGCGAATGTCAGAGTATCATGTGCGACAAGATGTGAGGCAATAAAGCCTACCCCATTATGCCAGCAGTTCTCAAACAATGTTATTAAGTATTTTGGAAATTTTTGTAAGTTTTTTTTTCAAAATTATAAGCTTTAGACCCCATGTTATATAAGTTTTTCTTTTGTCTTGTCGTTCCCTACCATCAGTTTTTTTAATGACATGAAACTAATTAAACCCTGTATGTGTATGTATGCACAGATGTATTATATTAGTAACAATTTTTCTATTCTATATTGAACCTACTCTTTACTTGGTGTATTGTACTTATCCTGTAATTGGGTTACATACCCGTTGGATGTTTTATTGAATAAATAAATAAATAAAATAAAATAAAATATCGTAAATTCTATATCTACTTATTTATAAAATTAAAGAAATATAATTTATTAAATAACAAAACAAGAACAGCTTTTATTCTGGACACATATTGTTTCATATTTGCTGATCTTGACTCGGACTCTTAGTCTTATATATTAATTTATTGTTGGCACAAAGTTTTTTTGGCTCCTTTCACTTCGGTGAATGTATGGAACAGCCGGAAGGGCAGGAAATGGCATTAGACATTAAGACTTTATACTTTTTCTACCAAGACACACGTTTTGTACGTAATTTAGTTCTTTTACTTCGGTGTAACTTTATTCGGTGGAAATCGTTATTGTGTATTTCAGTCAGATATGGAGTGTGGAATGCGTGGCAATTCTTGGGTCGTGCTCTTATGACATCGCTGAGAAACAGTAAGGTTGACTTGATAAAAAAATGTAAATTTCTTATCTTATGTAGCAAACGGACCGTAGAATTATTACATGTTTTAAACTGAATCTTCGTTTTTTTTTGCTCAGAATTATAGTAAAAAATATCTTTTATAGGATTCCGCAAATATTATAAAAACTAGTCTAACTTAAATCGAAGAAAAAATAAATTTATGAACATATTAAACTCAAATCTTTGCATTCCTTTAGTAATCTAATATTCTGGTTATACAAAAAATTTAAAAACTCTAAAACTAGTTTACTTACAAAATGCATATCTACTCGGACCAAAGAAAACTCAAAATCAAATGCGGTTTTTTAATCTTTGTCAGTCTCTGACAGCTCACATCTTTCTGCTAGAGAAGAGCTCTAAAATCATTTTACTTGAACCTTGATCTATATTAAACTTTTATATTCAGAAGAGCTCACATTAAATTTAATTAGCCATTTTGCCTCTGAGAAAGCGCTTAGCCTTAGGAACATGTTTCGTCCTGGGTAAAAGCTCTTCAGAAAGCCATAAAGCCACTTTTAAGAGAATTAAATCATGAACCAAGAGATTCTCTTCTTGAATCTCTTGGTTTAACAAATGAATACATACTTGTGATACATACGTGTTCGAACTTATATTTCATTTCTCTGGTGTATCCCACTCTTCATAGATTATGAATAAAATTCTACCGATGCCACTTACTGTTTGAGAATATTTATTCTTGTTCAATAGTTTATAAACAAGAAAATAAGAATTTTACAACGTATAAAAAAGCCGCTACCTAAGGAATCACTACTTCCACATCCTAATTTTTCTCCAAGTCTCTTTAAAGGTAAACTTCTTGACCATATTTGTACTTCAGTGTAAGGAAATAATGGGCCTTTACAGTACATTCGAATTTTGACATTTAAATATGGTGGGTGTCATTTGGGGAAAATAAAATAATTTTTTATCTGAAAATGAGGCGTCTTAGAACAGTAATCTCTGAGAAATAAATTAGCGAAATACAACAACTTTCACGGGGTATTTCAAACGCTCGAGTTTCACGCGCCTTGGTTGAACACGTAATCCCACCAATCATCATCGAGGACACAACAGAAGAACTTGCAAACCGACAACACTGCGAACACCGAGCGTGCGGATAGCGGATAACCTTAAACTTTCATTTGAGCTGTCGTCTTTTCTGGGGCATTTTCGGTCGTATTTTCACAGAATGGAACAAAACACTACTTGCTAGACATTTTAATGGAAATCGGAGGCTTTCAATTTACGCTAACCTCAAAACCAAAATGTTAACATCAACAAGCTGTCAAACGTCTAGTCATGAGCGATATGTTACTGCCGGTGATTAGATCACCGTGATTATATAAAATATTAATATAAAGTGTAATTTACATCGTTTTACTTTCAATTCATACTTGTCCATTGCTGCTTAATGCAGCCATACATTCACACAAACAAATTACGGCGAACGGTAAACATATCAGCTTGCAAATTGTGTTGGAGTTAGTTTAAAACCACCGGAAGTGAAAAATATAAGTCGCCGTTAAGGAGTGATTGCGATATCGCCCATCACTACAAACGTCAATTGAATTCTGATTTTGTACAACGTTGCCGAGTCGCCTTTTACACTATTGACTTGGGATTGCTGACGTATTAATGGCGCGTTACGGATAATCGTTTAAATTGGACTTGTAAATAGGTGATTTTAAATATTTTTTTCCGGCTCTAATCTGCATCAAAATAGAAATTGAAAAAATACGGGTATTTTAATTTTTCATAAAATTTATGATTCCGCAATAAAAACAATATGCTGAAAAGGCCCATTGGTCATGGAATTTTAATAACATTCGGGGCAGACGTCATAAAAAAATTACAGAAGTTGTCATTTAGCAAGCTTCGTTTAGACATTAAACATTGGCTAACTTTCAAGCCAGGCATGATATTTACAAAATCTGAAAAATATACAGGGGATAGAAATAAAGAAGTTTTAGAAATTCTCAAATTTTATTAAGCTGCGGATAAAAAAATTAAGAAGTTACACAAGTAATTTACATCAATATTCCACAAAAAATTGGGTTTCGCAAAAATGCGAGAACATGAATCTAGGTATAAAAATTGGTCAAAACTTGTGTAGTTTTACAAAATCGACGATGGATGTCGGTCGACGTCGAGGCGTACCAATGCAAGAACATCAATTTTGATATTAAAATTGATTAAATACACAAGTTTTACGGAAACGACGCAAGGTGTGGGTCAGCGTCGAGACGTAAAGATACAATGTAAATCTAGGTATCAAAATGTATCAACTTCAGAAGTTTTACAAAAACGACGCCAGTGGTCGGTTGACGTCGAGACGTAAAAATGCAGCAAGAATGCAAGAACATAAAATAAGTATCAACATTTATGAAAGATGCAAGTTTTATAAAAACGACGCTCGGCGTCGATCGGCTCCGAAACGTAAAAAGGCAAGAATATGAATCTAGGTATCGAAATTTATAAAATACACTAGATTTACAAAAACGACGCTAGACGTCCGTCAGCGTCTAGACGTAAAAATGCAAGAACATTAATTTAGAAATCAAAATTAATTAAATACAAGTTTTACAGAAACGACGCAAGACGTCGGTCCGCGTCGAGACGCAAAGATACAAGAATATGAATCCAGGTATCAAAATTTATCAAATACACAAGTTTTACAAAAACGACGCTAGTCATCGGTCGGCGTCGAGACTTAAAAAAATGCAAGAATATGAATTTAGATATATAAGTTTATCAAATACACAAATTATAAAAAAGAACAACGCAGCGCGTCGGTCGTCGTCGAGACTTAAAAATGCAAGAATATGATTCTAGGAATCAAAATTTATCACACATGAGTTATAAAAAAATGACGCTGGGCGTCGATCGGCGTCGAGACGTAAAAATGCAAGAATATGATTCCAGGAATCAAAATTTATCAAATATATGAGTTTTACAAAAACGACGCTAGGCGTTGGTCGGCGTCGAGACGTAAAAATGCAAGAATATGATTCTAGGAATCAAAATTTATCAAAGACACAAGTTACAAAAAAACGAGGCTGGGCGTCGGTCGTCGTCGAGGCATAAAAATGCAAGAATACGATTCTAGGAATCAAAATTGATCAAATATATGAGTTTTACAAAAACGGCGTCGAGACGTAAAAATGTAAGAATATTATTCTAGGAATCAAAATTTATCAAATACATGAATTTTAGAAAAACGACTCTAGGCGTCGGTCGGCGTCGAGACGTAAAAATGCAAGAATATGATTCTAGGAATCAAAATTGATCAAATACATGAGTTTTACAAAAACGACCCTATGCGTCGGTAGGCGTTGAGACGTAAAAATGCAAGAATATGACTCTAGGTACCAAAATTTATCAAATTGAAAATCTAATTTGGATCTTTCAAAAAGTATACGATGTAACAGCACTGAACGCTTTCGTGTCCAAATAAACAGCCGAATTTCCAAGCGTTACACAAATCGCTACTGGACCCCCGTATAGCCGTTACATCTCCGATTTGTTAAACATTTTCAATGTTAAAAATTAAGGCATTGGTAGCACATATGCCAAGAATGAAGTTTCTGGACTCTTACTAGCTTGCTCTACTGATTTTTCCCAATTGCACACCCCCCTCCACCCATTCAATAAAAAATACATACGTGTACCAAATTTCAAATTTTCTCAGTTCATTACTTTCGTTATTTTTCCTAGAATGTTACTGATGTTATTAAGTCCAGTGGTCAGTGACAATCAAATACTTACATTTCCTTATGTGTATGGCATAGTTACATTATCGGAGTGCAAAATAATAATGAAGGAACTTCATTATAAGGAGAAACAATATTTACAAAGGCAATACCGTAATTCTTTAGCCACAAGAAATACTTATATTTCCAGAATTTACGTAACTTATCCACATTATTTGGGAGAGAGAAAGTTAAAAATAAATATGTTAACTGTGAAAAAAACCTTTAACTACCCTTATCATTTGAAAAATCAAGTTTGTATCATCCCAGACGACAAAAAAGCACTGAAATTCTGTTTTGGATGTTTTTATTAGGTAGCCCTAAATATGTTCAAAGAACTCCGAAATACATTGCTGACAAATGTACATAGCAGAAATAATTGTTCAGAAGTGACACACTTTCACAACAGAGATATTCATTGTAAACATTAAAGAACATTTTGGTGTTTGATGAGTTCCATTTTATTTTGTTCCTCATATTCCTTCGTTTTAACGGTCAAATAGCTGCTAGAACGTGAGTTTTCAAAGCAAGCTCAATGCTACCACATAAAATATCAAGCTGTCCAACCTTTCAGCTAATGTTTAATACTTTTATTTTAATGTATGAGGGCACGCATTCATTTTGTTCATGAATCAGAAAAAAGTTAGTACACTTAAATTGATATGTCTAATTAAATTTTCCATCTAATAATACTTTTATGACAAATCATCAGAGTAAATATAGAGTGTTTTATTTTTCATATTTTTTCCATTCACTTGTTTTAACGTCTGCCTTTTTCTGCTACAATGACAACCAACGACACGAGGAGACCCCCAACCTGTAAATTTTGCTGAACGTCTTCTCCATCGAAGAGGTGAGATCTTTTAGTTGCCTAACATTTAATAAAGAAGGAGAGTATATCCACTACACAATTCCCGTCTTAAACTGTATAGCTTCTACGTACGAGCTGATACACAAGCCGTTAAAAGTAATGCGAAATTACTATATTTCCCAAGATCTTGACCCATTCGAGTTCTAACCGCATTCAAAGGTAGCTTAACATTTCTTATCAAAATACAACTATAGGTAAGACGCGTCTACACAAAAGTAACACAGAGAGTTTAAAATTGATTTATAAATCATACATACTTTTAACCGGCATGCAATATGTCAATGGTGTATTTCTCAAGATGTTTACACATCCAAGTACTAACCGTAGCTTAACATTTCATAACAAAATAAGAGCATAGCCAAGGCACGTCTAGGCTCGTTCAGAATGTTATATAGTACAGGGTATTTTTAAAACTACTACAATCACACAGCACGTCCAAACATGTTGAATTAGGCTAATTTATTTCTATACAAAATCGCATCTCTATGAAGATACCAGCCACTAAAGTTGCAATTGAATATCTTTATTTTTTTAATAATATTGCAAATTGCTGTAGATATTTTTTTCAATTCCAGTACACTGAAATGTATGTCAAAGGATTATTATTATTAGTTAAGTAAAGTAAAAAATGTTTTAAATCGAGTTTTCTAAAAGGCTAATTTGGAGTATAAAGTCATAGGCGTACCAAAGTTTTTTAAAGCCAATTACAGACTCTACCTTAATACTTAACCTAACTTAAACTAAATTAAAATATCTTAAGAACGAGAGAATAAAATATAGATATGGTAGGAGAAATGCTTACATAATTTCTATTTTTATGAATAAGAACGAGAATATGAAAAAGTTCTTTGAAAGCGTGTTTTTTCATCTAGTACATTGATTATTACTTTATTTAGAGTAGTTTAGTCATAGGAAAAGTTATATAGAAGTTTATACAAATATACAATGTCAGAGTAAGTTCTTCTTCTATTTAGTGCCATTCAATTATACTTAGAAAGATGGTCTAAATAAAAAGAGTTACTGGTATACCTCTTCTGCAAAATAAAATTAATATGTTTTATAAAATTTTTAATATTTGTATATACCTGGTATAGAAAGGACTCCAGACCGTGCAGCAACAATCCAGTTTGGATCTCACAGAGCAAGAACATAACATTAAAGTAGTTTCCTCACATATAAATGATTTGCTATTGCGTAAAATAAAACCTTAATTTTTGTAGCATTTATTGGAAATATTTGCCACGTGGTCACTAAAAGTCAGTTTTGAGTCGAATGTTACACCCAGATCACTTTTTGTATGAACTCTTTCCAAATTCTTGTTTCCAATTTCGCATTTATAATCAAGCGTATTTTTGCATAGCGTGAAAGTCATTACCTTGGATTTATTAATATTAAAAGGCAGCCGATTTTGGATAGACTAGTTAAATATTTCCTTTATGTCGTCTTGTAGAAGCAAACAATCCTGATAATCTTCTACTTGTTTAAATATTTTCTTATCATCAGTGAAAGGTGTAACTTCTGAATATTTAACCGAATCTACAATATCATTAATGAAAATTAAAAATAGGGGAGGTCCTAGATTTGAGCCCTGTGGAACTCACGAATCTGATGTGTAATAATTCGACTCAAAATTATTGATCATTACATATTGCTGTCGACTTATAAGGTAGGTAGACATAAATGTTATTAGGTCACTAGAGATGGAAATTTTTTTAAGCTTATTTAGCAATATGCAATGGCCAACTTTGTCAAATGCCTTAGCAAAGTCGGTATAGTTTACGTCCATTTGATTGTTATTTACGAATTCATCGGTCGTAGAGGTCACAAGATCCACTAGACTTCCATTTACTGGTCTTTTCTTTTTGAACCCATATTGAAAATTAGATATTTGCTTTTTAACATGTGCATACAGGTAGTTATGTATACTGATTTCAAATATTTAGACAAATTTGATAGTATAGCAATAGGACAATAATTTGCAATTTCTCTTGATTTATCTTATATAAACCGAGACGCGCTCAACGCAGAGTAGAGTAAAGAGAGTCGAGTCGAGTAAGTAGAGTTAGTCGAGTCAACTCAGTCAGTAAGTCAGTTCGGGATCCAGCCACGCGACAAAACAGCAACAACCAAAGGCAAATTTCTACTCTAAAGTGTTAATATTCAACATAATTAATTACATCAAGCCTATTTAGTGATAAACAAATAAATGTATTGTTAGAACGTGAATAGTAATATATCGTTATTTTGACTCCAGAAAATTTGACTTTTAATCATTCGTGTAAAATCGATGGGTGTTACTTTTTCGCCGAGCCAAGCAAAATAAATTCATTCAAAGTTAAATTTTGCAGTGTTCTTGTGCGCGAATCTGACTAAAACGAAAGTCACGTTCGTGTTCAATATAACCTCATTATTTAAAACTATTTCTCTGGGTATTCTATTGGGGCAAAGAGCTCAAGCTCGACCCCTAATCATCCGAGACCGTCATCTTTAGTCAAGAATATTGGCGCTGGGTATTCCAGATTTGCTGTTATTTTTCGATTTACCGAAATTCCAAAATTGTTTTACGTCGTGTTTAATATTTTTTACATATAGTTTTTCTTTTACTTCTCATAGATAAATTCTTTCTCCGCTGTTTGCAAAATCCTATAAAGAATATGTTTCATTACTATAAGCAAACAAATAATAAATAATTCACTTTTAAACATGCATAGAGTACATAGGCTCCAATACTAGTTAGCTAATAGATAGGATCTGTTGTTTTTAGTGGTCAATGTCAAATATAAATATTTCATACATATTCATGGATATTGCCTTAGTTTTGCATGAAATATCGTTATGAGTGGCTTTGTGGCTTTCTGATGAGCTCAGAATAAGAGCGAAAAACGTTTCAAAGGTTAAGCATTTCCAAGAAGCTGAATGAGAGATTTTATGAAAATGTAATCCATTAGAATGAAAAAAATATTAAGACAAGGTAGGTAAACAAATTCATATTAGGCCTTTGTTCTCATTTAACTGAATCTTTATACCATAGCGGGTCATGTAGATACTAATTTAATCTGCTTAGACGTAGGGGAATGTGTTGAATGCTAGTGTTATAATGAGAATGTCAAATAAGAATTTGGTCAAATTTATTTTAGGTTTTAATTTGCTAGCATGACCAGAAGTCAGGTTATCGAAAGAATGCATATATTTCATGAATATTTTTTACATATAGTTTTTCTTTTATTTCTCATAGATAGTTTTTTTCCGCTGTTTGCAAAATCCTATAAAAAATATGTTTCATTACTATAAGTAAACAAATAATAAATAATTCACTTTTAAATGTGTTTAATATTATTCTCAACGTCTGTAATATAATTTTTGTATGCTATTTTATTATCTTTTATTATTTTGGGTCTCAAATTAATTTAATCAATTTTACATTGTTCCAATTTTGTTTCTTTATATAGTTTCGTATTTCTTTCTTTGTCTTTGATATCTCGTCTAATTTCAGGCGTGTACCAAAAAGGAAATTTATTATTTTTGGAACACAATTGTCAAAGATATTGTACAGTAACACATAAAATGTATACAATGTCTTATCTTCATCAGACATTAAACTTAATATATCCCAATCTACCCGGTGTAATTGATAATAAAGGTTTAAGAAATCTGCTTGTTTAAAGTTATAAGATAATGTATCTAAGCTAGTTGCACATGTATTTAAAGAGTACTTTATTTCAATGTCTATTTTTAGACTGGGATGATTATCATCTTCCTTTACAAACGGTTCTAAATCCCTTTCTACTAGTCATTGTTCGTTCGATACAACAATATCCAGTTTCCTCTCGTTTACATTAGCAACATGTATTGCATGCCACCTACCAATTTATAGAAATTATTAAATCCCATTACGATATCAGTTACTTTAAACTATTACTGTGTGACATTTATTTCAGTATACTGGAATGGAAAAAATATCTACAGCCATTTGCAAAATATTAAAATATTCATACTCTTAATTCCAACTTTAGAGGATTCTATCTTATATGGGTTCAATATTGGAAGAGATAAATTAGGGAGAATCAACTTTCTTGACGTGCTTAGTCTGTTGTTAAGTGATTGACATACTTTATAAAACAACCTGAATATTATAATTCCTGAAAAAATAACACGAGGAGGTTTAATTCTGGAAATTAATTTTAAGTATTTTAATAGGAGTCCAATATTGGAGAAAGATAAATTAGGCTGATTCAACTTCTTTTCACGTGTTGACTCCGTTGTTAATAAGTGACTGACATTTTTAAAATATATTATTATACTTCTTGCAATAGTAACACGAAGAGGTATAATTCCGGAAATTAAATTTATGAGTCATATATATACACAAAAATTTTTTATGCAACTTATTTCTCTCTTCAAGCCTTTATTTGATAATAAAAGAATAAAAGGGAAAGAAGACGTTAACAAACTGGATATACAGAGAGGTAGACAGATGCTTTCGAGATGTGGATGGAGGCGTTTGCTACGAATGCCTCGTCGTTCCAAGAGCTCGATTATCCAAGAAATAAATCCCTTAAAGTAACTCTCTAGCATCGTATTCTTCTACATCCGCTCTCATTTTTTTGCCACATCAACCGGAGTGAGAACAATATAGAACTGTTGATAGTCCAGACAAAACCACGTGACAAGAGGCATATAGGACGACCTCCAAACGTTGGACTAATGTTAGCAAAGAGCTGACGAGAAAGAGCTTCGGTGGCAGTTAAGAATTAGTGCCCAAATTTGCTCACTCTATAATAGTTACATGTGATTTTGAGGTGGTACTAACTAAAGGCCTGATGTAGAGCTTTGGATGACCACAATCGAAAAAAAATTTGCATATCTGCATACACATGGATATAACACGGAGGAAGTCGAAGATACGAAAGCCTTTAGTGACACTAGCCCTTCCATCTCCCAGATAATAGTCCGTATCATAAATTAGTGAATTATGCAAGGATCACTACATACATAGAGACTAGATACGTAACATATAAAGCTCTAGGTTCATTTACTTTGGCTCCAGAATTGCCTGGTGAAGCAGTGGAATAACTGTACCTTGATATATATGCTAGTGCGCGAAGGTGTTGAAAAAAAATTAGATTGCCTTATTACTCTGGGTACAAACTTATTATTAATAGAATCTAGATCGTCCTGGGAAATACAGAAGTATCGCACAAATAGCAAAGTAAACAGAAAGTCGCATAACAAATCTAAAATTTTGAACAATGAGCAAATAGAAATAGAAATAAATGCCAAAGATCTGGGCTATTCGAAAACCAAAATTAAAATGATTTACAAGCATTTTAACAGGCTAGTGCTTACAGAGCCGCGGTCACTTTCATGCGGACGCAACTAAGATTGCTGAACGAACTTTATTCATGCTAAATTTTAGCTCGCTAACTCCGAAACAGCTGTACTATTTATCAGCTTTGTAAGTGATAACAATGAACTTTAAAAAAATATTAGGCATTTTCCGAAGTCTAAGTTGGTTGATATTTGACAAACCAAATAAAGCTACTTTTCTATTCACTCACTAGTAGGTAAAACATCACATTATATATGTAAAATCACCATAGTAATAGCCATACTCTATGTCTGTGTTGGATAAATAAACTTAAATTCATATAACTCTTGAAACATTCAACTTAATGTACTTCAACAGTATTGAAATATATTGATTAGTTCTGCAAATCCAAATGTATTCAGCCTACACACTTGATCAGCTGGAACGAATAACTGATTGGTAAGAATATTTGGATGCAGAGAAAGTCTTTCACCATAAGTAACGCTTCACTTCTTGATTTTTCCTTTAACGGTAGCAATAGAGATGTAGGATTGTTTCGTTACGCGATACTATTAGATATAACCCACGGTGCGACAAATTCTATATTTATGTTTTTCACTTCAGATACCTCCAAAAACTGCCTAATCATGGGTTGCATGTCACGCATACCGTTCCACTACTGTATTAACTTTCCAGGAAAGATATTTTTAACAATCATTCGTTTTAACATCACTCTCCG
Organism: Stenurella melanura; assembly: GCA_963583905.1. Taxonomy (NCBI): domain Eukaryota; kingdom Metazoa; phylum Arthropoda; class Insecta; order Coleoptera; family Cerambycidae; genus Stenurella; species Stenurella melanura. The sequence continues at coordinate 101,371,715 of OY757314.1, forward strand.
GAATAGATTTTTTTTAAGGATTTGAAATCAAACTAGTGTTTATTGAACTGAATATTCATGTGTCATTGTATGTATACTAATAAAGTTATGTGAACAACACACACAATGTGACAAATATGTAACTATTTTACGAGTGGGAAATGTACATTTGTTAACTTTAATTCAGTTTGTGTACTAATTACAAATCCCAGTTAATGAGCCACAATTAGGGTATTTTATGCCATTGATGCATATTATCATGTTATGTAATTATCATAATAGTTTAATATTTTGAAAATTGTGTACATTGAGGGAAGAGCTTACAGAAAGAATATCAAGGGAACAACTTGAGTATATTCATTAATCACAGTAATCGATAGTATGTTTGGAAAAAACAGTTTCAAGTAAATATAAATACATAAATTAGACAACAATCGAATTTCAAGCTGGAGCTATCAGGAAGATAGTTACTTTGCTTAAAAACGCAGAATTAATCACTCTGATGAGAAGGTAGTTATTGACTCATTGATTTACAAATTTCTGCATGTCGATAAACATTTAGCTTAATACACATCTGTTAAAGAATATTATTTGTGTTGTTGTTACTACCCACAATATATGGCGGCCACAATGAGGGGCCACTTGATCTGCGAGAGGTTTGCCTGGTTGAAAATTATAAAACAATATTAAATAATATAAATAGTAAATTGTGCATGACTTGGAGGTTTACACGTTATTGTTATTGCTATGATAGTGTAATCTGGTGCAGATCCTTATGCTGCTCATTTCGGATTCTGACTGTTTTTTTTTACTTTCATGTTTTACTTCCCTCGCATACCGAAGGGAAGTATTGTATTCGAGAAAAAATTACCCACCGAATTTTTTTCGGATTCTGACGTTTCAGGTCACGGAGATTACGAAAATATAGGTTTTTCAATCCCGTCAGTCTGTCTGTCTGTCTCTGTCTGTCTGTCTGTCTGTTGGGGCATTTACTAAAAAAACCTCTTGACGGAGAGCAGTCAAATTTGGTAGGTAGTTCACCCTACTGCCAGCGAAGAAATGGTAGAACTTTCACTGGAAAATATACAGGGTGGATCGTCTAAAGGGAATAAATAATGAAAAATTTTTTTGGTCAAATTTAAAATTTCCACGTTTCATGACACGCCAAACCTATTTCAGAAAAAACAAATTAGAAAATTTTTTTCGCAATTTTTGAAAAATGTTTTACCACTAAAAAATTTTTTTGTCTTTGTTCAAATTTAAAATTTCCACGTTTCATGGCATTCTAAATCTATTTCAAAAAAAAAAAAAAATTTTTTTTTACCATTTTTGAAAAATTTTTTACCACTAAAATAGACGGAATTTTTTTTTTTTGTTCAAGTTTAAAATTTCCGCGTTTCATAGCGTTCTAAACCTATTTAAAAAAACATTTTTTGAAATTTTTTTTACTATTTTTGAACAAAATTTACCACTAATAGACTGAATTTTTTTTTCTTCGTTCAGATTTAAAATTTTCACGTTTTCATGGCATTCTAAACCTATTCAAACAAATTTAAATTTTTTTTTGAAAAAAAAAATTTAATCTATTTATCACTGGGTATAGCATAGATGACAAATTTTTTTTTTGCTCAAATTTAAAATTTCCACGTTTCATGACATTATAAACCTATTTCGGAAAAGGAAATTTGCTTTTTTTTACCATTTAGGAAAAAAATTTACCACTAGAATTGATGGAATTTTTTTTTCCTCAAATTTAAAATTTTCACGTTTGACATGACTGACATTCGAAACCTATTTGAGAAAAAAAAATTTTGAAAATTTTTTTCACCAACATTTTTGAACAAATTTTTACCACTATAATAGATGGAAAATTTTTTTTCTTTGCTCAAATTTAAAATTTTTACGTTTCGTGGCATTCTAAACGAATTTTAAAAAAAAATGCCACTGCAGAATAGAAGGAAACTTTCATTTTTGCCCAAATTTTAAATTTCCACGTTTCATGGCATTTTAAGCCTATTTCAGAAAAAAAAAAATTTAAAATTTTTTTACCAACATTTTTGAAATATTAAAAAAAAAATTAAATTTTTTAACCACCACTATACTTCCACTCCACTACGTAAATGTGGAACTGAAAATGTGACAGATGGCAATAATATTTGGCATATGCACCTATTACACTTTTATTGAAAAATGTACAGGGTGGTCATCTCAAGAAATAATTCAGTCATGGTGGACATTTTTAAAGCTATTTGCGCAAGGCTTCCATATTTGGCACCTGTCATTTAGTATTGAACTTTTGCTGTTGGATGAGCACTCTGTATATTTTTTTGACCAAACCTTATCAGGTTTTCTTTGTAATAATACTGATAACTATATTTCGATTATTATTTTCAATGTCATCTCGTAATTATTAATTTTTTAGAGTGATCTCCATGCACAAATAAAGAGGGAAGTTCTGTGTAAATACCTTTACCGATTTTTTATTATTAATTTTGTCTTCATAAAATAAAATAGTTACAACATCGAGGCGTCTATGCCCTCTGAAAAGTAATTATGGCGACACTTTGACTAAACCTCGTATTTAGGTGCTCCTTGGGTTTTAAACAATTATCTTAAATGAGGTTTTCAAAGAAAGACACTCTGCTTAATAAAATATTTACATTTTTGAACACCCTGTATACTTTATCACAAATATAACGCCTGCCTATGGCTTCCCAGGATAATTAATATTTTTTATAAAAAGTAATATTTTCTTGAAAAACAAACGATAAGAAAGTTTACAAGAATACCCCATCTGGAGACATACTGTATACATTTTTTGTTATTATTTAAATAACACAGATAGTTGAATCCAACAACTAGATTATTCATGATTTTAAATAATGTGATGTAATAAACATTCTACAAGAAATTTCATCAAAATCTGCTTTGTTGTTGTGGATCCCAAATAAAAACCTTCATTGATTCGACTAAATAAAATATAATATACGACAATAAACGATATACTAAGCGTAATAGAATTATTTGTTTATATCACAATCCCTTCTATAAAGTCTTTCAGGGATTTATTCTCAGCGAGTGAGTTTTACAAGCATGTATGTAAAAGACGAACGAGTCCTTGCATAAGTTTCCAGTAGATGAATACGCAGAAAATGGAAAATCCCTCGCGTTTTTGTACCCGACGATCGTATTTATACATTTCATTTCTTTGACAGACCCTACACGAAGCATAAAAAAGAAAGTACATTGACAATTTTCACTTTCTTAATGTTCTCTTTTAAGCTTGGTTGAAGAAATTAAATCATTAGGTTTATCTGAACAGTTTTTTTGAAATGTACTTTTTACTGCGCTATTGCGTGTTAATTATTCTGATTCATTAGACGCATAGTATCCTTTAAATCCATAGCTATATACTAGCATTTAATCAAAACATTTATTACAATCTGACGCAAATAATTCTGAGGCCCTCATTATTTGCCATACCCATTAACATTCTGCCTCATAACACAAAAATGCTTTATAGCACGTGATGATACCGCTGTTTCGAAATAAATTGATATTAAAACGAGGAAAGGTATTGGTATTATTAAATTTCAATTTTCAAATTCTCTGCCAATAAGCACCTGTTCAGAATTATTGGATCGGAGGCTTTCGATACAGTCTGGATCTCAGGCCTACTCTACAAAATTCATACTTTCAACTTCCCGACGCGACGTCCATCACCAAATATATTCATTCGCTCCTGACGGGCAGGTCACTACAGGTCCGAGTGAATAACAAACTATCAACACGGCGTAACATTCATACGTCTCGAAATATGCTTTTGAAGGCCTACATGGCGCGGCCTATTACGACCGGTGAAAAATTCGGACAATTATGCCGATATATCAGAGACCATAGTATTCACGTACCGCTTTATAGGAAATAGAATTTTAATATTTTGATCAAGGGAAACCAAAAGGCGCGTGAAGTACTTGAAGGTTAGGCTCGACCAGTGACTGACATTCAACATGTATATCAATGAAACGATACGGGCAGTTTATTCAATGTCCATGAGTTTGTATCCACGCCTGGCCAGGACTCAAGTGACAAGACAAAAAATTGATATATACCGTTGTGATCAAGTCGGCCATTACATAGACGGTACAGGCGTGGTACCGGCTTAATATCTAACTCTAACATATACACCTCGGCACATGTAGATTTATTTTAAACTTGAAAAAATTTAACAAATTTCAAGGACCACCCCATTTCAAAACGGGGGACATACGAACTGCAATAAAACTCATAAGACACGGAGAGTTCATGACTAGAATAGATTTAAAGGATGCTTTCTTTTTAATTACCGTTGCCCCAGAGAGTAGAAAGTATCTCAGATTTATTTTTTTAGGGATTTTATATGAATTCAACTGCCTTCCACTTGGACTGGCAGTCTGTCCATATGTTTTCTCAAAAATTATGCTAACGGCCATCCAAAGTCTGCGGCCCCAGGGCCTTCGTTTAGTAGTCTATTTGGATGACATTCTAATTATAGGGAATTCACCGGAAAACTGTTCAAAAAACTATAACGTTGATTGAGGGTCTAGGGTTTATAATAAACTTAAACAAAAGTTCTCTCATTCCCTCCACTAGGTGTAAATTGCCTTAGAGCTACCAGAGCAGAAAAGAAAAAACCTTCAAAATTCAATAAAACAAATGGCAAAAAATCATTCTTGTTCAATTAGAGAATTCGCAGCTCTAATAGGTTTACTTGTAGCCGCTTGTCCAGCCATGTCGTACGGTAGCTTATATTGCAAGGACCTAGAATGGGAAAAATATTTGGCCTTATCCAAAAACAACAATAATTTTGAGTCAAAACTGGTTTTATCTAGTAATTTGAAAGAAAGTTTTACCTGGTGGCTGGAACTCCTTCCCAATGGTGATAGATTAATAAGAGATTCAAGTTTTGCTATAGAAATCTTTTCGGACGCAAGTTTATTCCGATGGGGCGGGTTTGGCAATGGCAACCCAATAGAAAGGTTCTGGAACACCGAGGAGAAACGTTTTCATATTAACCACCTAGAACTATTAGCGGCTTTTCTAAACCTAAAGAGCTTTGCCTCAAATTTGAGTAATTGTTCGGTTTTATTACGAATAGATAACACCACCGCGATTGCCTACATTAACAAAATGGGTGGGGTAAAATTTCCAGCCCTCAATGATCTTTCGAAGCAAATTTGGCAATGGGCCGAAAAGAAAAAAATTGTTTTTATTCGCCTCACATATCCCTTCAAAAAAGAACAAAATTGCCGACGGAGAATCAAGAAATACAAACATCGACACTGACACTGAGCTATCAGCGACTGCCTATAACAAAATAAAAAGAACTTTCGGTATTGCGGAAGTGGATTTATTCGCTTCACGAATAAACGCTAAATGTCCACGATATGTCTCGTAGCAAAGGGATCCCGAGGCTTCCGGGATAGACACCTTTACTGTCTCGTGGAGACATTTCTTCTTTTATGCCTTTCCACCTTTTGCCATGATATTGCGAACACTACATACAATTATGGACAACCAGGCTATGGGAATCCTAGTGGTCCCTCACTGGCCGTCACAATCCTGGTTTCCTGTTTTCAACTCACTTCTAGTAGAAAAATCTCTGTACTTCCAACCTTCTGATAACCTTTTATTATCTCCTTGTAGGGAGTTACAACACCTCCTAGCCAAGACACTCACTTTAATGGCAGGAATTTTATTAGCCAAGCCTACAGAGCCCAACGAATTCCGGAAAAAACAATAAAGGTGTTAATCGCATCCCTGGTCGACTCCACTTTACGACAGTATAATAGCCATTAAAAAAGTGGTGGATTTTTTGTCAAGAGGAGAATTATGACCCATTTAACGCGTCATCAAAAGCAGTCCTAGAACTCCTGCACTTTCGTTTTGACGAAGGTGCAACATATGGGTCTCTCAATTCGGATAGATCCGCAATTTCCTTAATATAAACAGGCGAGCTTACTAATGACTCAACTATAAAATGTTTCTTCAAAGGGGTATTTAGGTTAAGACCCATAAAGCCAAAATACGAAAAATTTGGGACACCGCTATAGTTTTAAATTATATAAAAAAATGGCACCCCTTACTATCTTTAAATTTAAAACAATCATCATTTAAGTTACTAACATTACTAGCATTGGCAACGGGACACAGGCTGCAAACTTTTTCCTTAATAACCATAACAAACATTACAGTAAACACAAATAACCGATCAAATAAAGACGTTTGGACCAGGAAAATCTCAACCTCTATTAAATTCACCTTATTTTACCAACAGTCCCGAACTGTGCACAGCTCACACGCTCGCTGGTCCGATACTTAGACGTCACAAAACCATTATGTAATACCGAAAAATTATTCATAGCACTGAACAAGCCGCATAAGGCTGTTGGCTCACAGACTTTGGCTCGTTGGTTAAAATCAGTCTTGGCAGAAAGTAGCCTAGATATCAAAGAATTTACTGTCCACACTACACGTCATGCTTCAATGTCCAATGCATTAGCAAAGGGAATTGATATACAGTGCATTCGTAGAACCGCAGGATGGTCAGAAACATCAAAATGCTTTGCTAGGTTCTACAATAAACCTATAATTTCCCAAGAAAATTTTGCGGAAGTTTTATTGCGTTAGGAGAAGAGGTTGTGTTTTTCTTTTCCCTCTTTACGTTATACTTAATTTAGTTCTTGTAGTCATTATTTCTTATAATTGTATAACAAACTTCCTAATAAAACAAGTTGCAACTTAAGTCTCTAAACATCTACTCTAGTTAATTATGAAACGAGCCCTGAAATGGAATTGAATCATCAAACGAACTTACCTTAAGTGAAGTTCGATGGTAATTCCATGAAGGGCTCGTGAAGTAATTAACTCCCAACCCTAAGAAATGTCCTTACTAAACTATCACAACGTCACCCAACCCTTAGCTTAAGTTGCACACATATATCCTCTAAAAGAAATGACATAATTTCGCTGGGACTTGAAGGACACGGCATCAACGAGGGATTTTGCTTTTTAATCTGAACGCACGCGCCATCTACCGGTGACCGGAGGTACTAATCTAGTTAATTACTTCACGAGCCCTTCATGGAATTACCATCGAACTTCACTTAAGGTAAGTTCGTTTGATGGTTCAACTCTAACATATACACCTCCGTCAGGGACGTTTATGCACGATGTCATGACATAACCCCACTTGCCGACGTTCAGGAATCTCACGGAAGTTTTATACCTTCAAATTGGGTGACAGGCATAATAATGCAACCGCCGAATTAAGCACACCCTGTCATACCCGGCGTGGCCCATTTTATGGCAGCCCCTATAGCCACCCTTTCTGTTATATTTGCTGTTTTTCTAAATTTCTTTTCTTAACCATAAATTCAAAATCTATATTTTGGATCTCTACATTAGAAAACTATAGGTTTGGCGGCTGAGTTGTGTTAAGCGAGTTTTTTCGTTAAGGTTTTTCCTATGTCAACTATCAAAATGTAATAAAGTGTTTCAATTACTTTTACTTGAGATTTAATAACAAAGATTGCTTTAATTCCCCTTTTTGGATTTTTATTTACTTATGTAATTACTGGTTCTAATACGCCTCTCTAGTGAAAGGAGCTTCAGTTTTGTTTGTAGGCCGAACCAGATCTGCTCCGTCCAGCTTCTCAATTGCCACGGAGCTACGCGCCGTGGACGTTTGACTGGCTGTTCTCTTGGTTTCTTCGAAAGGTCATGTATTACCCATTTTAACATTAAATGAAGCTATTTTGATTAATTCACTTGATTGGTTGGTATATCCCATACAAGACATTGTATGACTTACGTTCGTGTAAAGTAATTTCGCCCCCTAAAAAACAAATTGAGGAAAAAGAGCTATTACAACAAGAAAACAGACAATAAGAATGTTTTAATAAATAACTAAATGAAACAGAATATTGCCTGACAAATTTTTGTTTCAATACTCTGCATCGTTCAGTTGTTACTTCCCTCGCATGCCGAAGGGATTGGGGTATTGTATTCGAGAATGTAGATTACGAAAATATATGTTTTTCAATTCCATCAGTCTGTCTGTCTGTCTGCCTGTCTTTGTGCATTATCTAAAAAACTACTTGCCGGATAATAGTCAAATTTGGTAGGTAGCTGACACTACTACCAGCGAAGAAATGGTTAGACTTTCACTGGAAAATATACAGGGTGGACCGTCTAAAGCGAATAGATAATGAAACATTTTTTTCCCTCAAATATAACATGTCTACGTTTCATGACATGCTAAACTTATTTCAGAAAAAAAAAATCAAAATTGACAATTTTTTTACCAGTATAAAGATGGGATTTTTTGCTCAAATTTAAAATTTCCACATTTCATGACTTTCTAAATCAATTTCATAAAAAAAAATTTCAAAACAGAAAAATTTGAAGATTTTGTCAGATTTTTTCTTTAGTTTATTTACTACTATAGAATATATGATGGAAACAATTTTTCTTTGCTCAAATTTAAAATTTCCACGTTTCATGGCATTCTAAACCTATTTCAGAAAATTTATTTTTTTCAAAACTTAAGAAAAAAAATTTACCAGTAGAAAGATGGGAATTTTTTTTTGCTCAAATTTAAAATTTCCACGTTTTTTGACATTCTGAATCTATTCCATAAAATAAAATTTTCGAAAGGAAACATTTTTTGAAAATTTTCTCAAAGAATATAATTCAATTTTTTTTACTACTATAGAATATAATTTGATGGAAAAGTTTTTTGTTGCTCAAATTTAAAATTTCCCCATTTCACGATATTCTAAACCTACATGGGAAAAAAAATTTCAAAAGGAAAAAATCTGAAAATTTTTCTACTACTATACTTACCTAGAATAGATTGTGGAAATTTTTTTTCATGACATTCATTCATGACATTCTAAACCTATTTCAGAACAAAATGCTTTTGAAAATTTTAAGAATTTCTTGAAACATTTTTTTCGCCCAAATTTCAAATTTCTACGTTTTATGACATTCTAAGCCTATTTAAAAAAAAAGAAAAATTGCTTTAACCAAGCACTGCTATACGTCCACTCCACTACGTGGATATGGAAATGAAAATATGACAGATGGCAATAATATTTGACATAGAGTTAACGTACTTTGCAAGGAAGGCACCTATTATAGTTTTATTGAAAAATATACAGGGTGGTCATCCTAAAAAATAATTCAACCATGTTGGAAATTTGTAAAGGTATTTAAGCAAGCCCTTTGGCACCTTTTATTTACTATTGAATTTTTGCTATCGGATGACCAGTCTGTATATTTTTTTGACCAAAAGTTATCAGGTTTTCTTTGTAATAATACCTTTCGATTATTATTCTCACATGTATTGTGGTTTGGTAATTAATAATTTTTTAAAGTGACGGTCCGGTATATTTTTTTGGATGACCACCCTGTATATTTTTCACTAAAAGTATAGTAGGTCTCTTCCTTGGCAGTTGTCTTAACTACTTCCCTAATATTATTGTCCTTCTTCTTTTAGTTATTTATTTTGCAAAAGGTATTCACCCTGTATATATTTAACTAAACGTACAGTTGGTTTCTTCCTCGACAACGTCGTTACCTATATGCCAATAGTTAATAACCTCCGTCGCCCTTGAGTCATTGTTAATTTTTTTAAGGTGTCCATCCTGTACATTTTTCTTTAGATGTATATCCTATATCTTCTTGACAACAACGTAAACTAGTCACCAAATAGAATTTTTCGTCAAATAGTTTAGTAGATGTGGTATCAATTGCCACAAACAGTTATATCGTCTGCAATTCCGAACGTGATTCTTCCATGATTATAATGCTACCCTTGGGTAAGCGAAGAAAGTAATGAAGGAAAAAATGGTTTTATATTTTTAAATATTCAGCAGCAAAATATATACAAATAAAAATAAATAAATTGTTCCTTTAAAGTGATTAGAATCTGCCTTTTTTTTTCACAAAATGTATTATGGTTTTAAAGATCTTCTATATTGGGGGTACACAATTTGAAGAAATTATCTGCATTAATCTTCAAATTTTTTTAAAAATTGTTTTCAATTTCACTTCTTTACAGGGCAAACAATCAAGAGTATATTTCTCTTAACAAATTTTGGGTTGAAAATTATGTTTTCACTACTATGTTAAAATCATACATTCAGTATAGACTAACAGTAAATATTAAAATATAATTTCGGTAGTTTTATACAAAATTATAGAAATACGAAATAAATATACCTAACCATTTGTTTTGATTTATCAATAATAATAGTATAAACGGATACAAATAAATAGAATAAAAACCTTATTGTAATAACCAGAGATAAAAAACGCTACTCTAGTTCCTTGTCTATTTGACGCTTAGCTACTGCATTAGTGTTCAATCAGATTTGTTATCATTTGGAATGTTTTAAGTTAGATAAGCTATTAAGACGTGTTTAACTCTTAACAATTAAGATCTTTTATTATTATGTTTTTCGTAGTGTTTTTGTGCTTAATGTGTTGTTGGAGATTTGAAGACAATTTTAGGCCGAAGCAATAATTGTAAGTCGTAATCTTATCACTATTTCTAATATTTTACAAATTGTAATTTATAGTTTAATGTCTGACATATACATAAAGTTTATTATTGATATAACGCATTACTGATTGCCATTAATAATTATTTTCAATTTACTGGTGGTGTGTTCGAAAGTACAATAAAATTGATTTAATAAACTAATATTAGTTAAGATCTGCCTTTGCGCGTTGATAGAATTCTTTAATGCATGAATTCTTTAAATAAATTATTATCAGTGAAATTTCATTATCGACATACCTTATGGTATAAACTTCTAACCTTCCCACCCATAAAAATGGGAGGTTACTGTAATTGGTCAAAAGAAAAATTGAGATAAGTCCAGTAGTCTAATTCACAAGTTCAAAAAGGTGTTAATTCTTGAAACAGCACCTAAAAATATGAACGATAACTCATTGGATTCGGAATAACGTCTAGAAAAATGAGTTAAACTGTTTTATTAGTACATAAAAAATTAGTACATAAAAAAGTTATAAACAAATTAAGATGAAATAAAAATGGCATTTAGTTTTTCGCTTGTACCTCAAAAACTATAAGCGATAACGGAAATCTGAACAAAGATTCTTAAAGAGGAGGAAATTTCCAATAAAAAAGTCCTAACTCCCGGAACTCTATCTCCATTATTTATTTATTATTCTAATTTAACGCTGAAAATAGGATTATGCGCGACCCCTGGAGGATGCGAGCGCCGCCTCAAAAGAGAGTACATCACATAAAATATTTTTTTTTATTAAATATCAACCAAAAAATTTGAAAAAATTATAGTGTATTCAAAAAATAAGGTCTCGTTGGAAAAAATGTTAAAGTTTAATTTTCAACAAGTAAGACCATTGTTAACTAACAAAATTTTATGGGACCTCCGTTATCATTGGAGAATTTTTTTTTTAATTAATTGGCCTATAAAATTATAGATATACTCAACAAGATCACATTATAAAAGTTTTAAAAAATTGTTTGTTTTGTTTATTATAATTTTTTAAAGTACACAGAAAATTAAAAACCAAAGTAAAGTTGTAAACTTTTTATTTCCAATTCGTTATCATGTTACTATTTTTACATTGAAGAAAGACATCCATCCATCTTAAAAACATTATCTTATTGTTTATAATCGTTTTTTTTAATTATCCATCATTTGAATAATTAGTTAAGAAAATATTTTTTTCTTAAAAATCATAATTGGCAATCCTCCCTCAATAAAGTAACAAAAAAAAACAAGTAGCAATTTCATTGTTTATTAATTTAACAATTTGTTATAAACATATTCCGACAATTCAATTTTTTTTATAAATCTTAAAAAAATTACAAAACCAGCCATATGCAACAACATATTGAAAAAAATTTGTTTGTATTTTTTATAGCGTTTTTCAATATTACGCGATACAGAAGTTGAAACGGGCACTTGATTTGTCAACTAAAAGACTGATATAACTTTTAAACTATTAAAGATATCACAATAGACATTCAGGTCGTTTTTATAGAGGATTAATTAATCTTTAAATGAGTTGACTTCCAAGTTTGTAACTATTATTAATCAGTTATTATGCGCATTTGTTTATAAAAATTAAATGAGTTTTCTATTTATTTTTAAATAAACAATTGCAACTTTCAGATATTTTATAAAATTTTATCAAATTGCCTTGGAGGTCCATTGCCGTATCTGCATTATTTGATAATCTAGAATTCATAAAAGATTCAAAAATGTCGAAAACACATTTAATTTTTATAAACAAATGCGCATAATACCTGATTAATAATAGTTACAAACTTAGAAGTCAACTCATTTAAAGATTAATTAATCCTCTATAAAAACGACCTGAATGTCTATTGTGATATTTCTAATAGTTTAAAAGTTATATCAGTGTTTTAGTTGACAAATCAAGTGCCCGTCTCAACTTCTGTATCGTGTAATATTGAAAATCGCTATCAAAAATACAAACAAATTTTTTTTAGTATATTGTTGCATATGGCTGTTTTGTAATTTTTTGAAGATTTAGAAAAAAATATTAGAATTGTCAGAATTTGTTTATAACAAATTGTTAAATTAATAAACAATGAAATTGTTGATAATTTTTACTTCCCTTGCATACCGAAGGGAAGTATTGTATTCGAGAAAAAATCACCCTCCGAGATTTTTTCGGATTCTGACGTTTCAGAACACGTAGATTCCGAAAATATAGGTTTTTCAATTCCGTCAGTCCGTCTGTCTGTCTGTCTGTCTGTCTGTCTGTTGGTGCATTAACTGAAAATCTACTTGACGGAGAGCAGTCAAATTTGGTAGATAGTTAACCCTACTGTCAGCGAAGAACTGGTAGAATTTTCACTGAAAAATATACAGGGTGGACCGTCTAGACGGAATAAATAGCGCAAAAAAATTTTTTTTGCTCAAATTTAAAATTTTCACGTTTCATGACGCGCTAAACCTATTTCAGGAAAAAAAAATTTTGAAATTTTTTTTCAATCATTTTTGAAAAAAATTTTACCACTAAAAAAATTTTTTTCTTTGTTCAAATTTAAAATTTCCACGTTTCATGGCATTCTAAACCTATTTAAAAGAAAAAAAAAATTTGAAAATTTTTTACCAACATTTTTGAAAAAATTTTTACCACCAAAATAGATGATTTTTTTTTCTCAAAATTTGAAATTTCCACGTTTCATAGCGTTCTAAATCTATTTAAAGGAAAATAAGAAAAAATTTAAAAATTTTTGAAAAAATTTTAGCACAAATAGATGGAATTTTTTTTTTCAGAATTAAAATTTCCACGTTTCCATGGCATTCCAAATTTATTAAAACAAATTCAAAAATGTTTTAGAAAAATTTAAAAAAAAATGAAAACATGTTTATGTAATCTATCACCATTAGACGAAATATTTTTTTTGCTCAAATTTAAAATTTCCACGTTTCATAACATTCTAAACCTATTTCGGAAAAAAAAATTTGCAACATATTTTCACCAATTTGGAAAAAAATTTAACACTAGAATAGACAGAAAACATTTTTGAAAATTTGTTCTATATTTTAATTACCACTATACTTTCACTCCATTATGTGAATGTGGGATTGAGAATGTGAGAGATGGCAATAATATTTGGCATATCCTATTATATACTTTTATTGAATAATGGCATCCCAAGAAATAATTGAGTCATGGTGGACATTTATAAAGGTATTTGCGCAAGCCTTCCATATTTGGCACCTGTTATTTAGTATATTGAACTTTTGCTGTTGGATGAACACTCTGTATATTTTTTTGACCAAAAGTTATCAGGTTTTCTTTGTAATAATACCAATAATTATATTCCGATTATTATTCCCAATGTCATTTCGTAATTAATAATTTTTTGAGTGACTGTCATGCACAAATAACGAGGGAAGTTCTGTGTAAATAACTTTACCGATTTTTTTTCTTTTCTTACTTTATTGAAGATTGCGAATTATGATTTTTAAGAAAAAAAAATTTCTCAACTAATTATTCAAATGATGGATAATTAAAAAAACGATTATAAACAACAAGATAATGTTTTTAAGAAAAAAAAAATCGGTAAAGTTATTTACACAGAACTTCCCTCGTTATTTGCGCATGACAGTCACTCAAAAAATTATTAATTACGAAATGACATTGGGAATAATAATCGGAATATAATTATTGGTATTATTACAAAGAAAACCTGATAACTTTTGATCAAAAAAATATACAGAGTGTTCATCCAACAGCAAAAGTTCAATATACTAAATAACAGGTGCCAAATATGGAAGGCTTGCGCAAATACCTTTATAAATGTCCACCATGACTCAATTATTTCTTGGGATGCCATTATTCAATAAAAGTATATAATAGGATATGCCAAATATTATTGCCATCTCACATTCTCAATCCCACATTCACGTAATGGAGTGGAAGTATAGTGGTGATTAAAATATAGAACAAATTTTCAAAAATGTTTGCTGTCTATTCTAGTGTTAAATTTTTTTCCAAATTGGTGAAAATATGTTGCAAATTTTTTTTTCCGAGATAGGTTTAGAATGTTATGAAACGTGTAAATTTTAAATTTGAGCAAAAAAATATTTCGTCTATTCTATAATGGTGATAAATAGATTACATAAACATGTTTTCATTTTTTTTTAATTTTTCTAAAACACTTTTAAATTTGTTTTAATAAATTTGGAATGCCATGGAAACGTGGAAATTTTAAATCTGAAAAAAAAAATTCCATCTATTTGTGGTAAAATTTTTTCAAAAATTTTTAAATTTTTTTTTATTTTTCTTTAAATAGATTTAGAACGCTATTAAACGTGGAAATTTTAAATTTTGAGAAAAAAAAATTCATCTATTTTGGTGGTAAAAATTTTTTAAAAAATGTTGGTAAAAAATTTTCAAATTTTTTTTTTTTTTAAATAGGTTTAGAATGCCATGAAACGTGGAAATTTTAAATTTGAACAAAGAAAACATTTTTTTTTAGTGGTAAAAATTTTTTCAAAAATTTTTTTCCTGAAATAGGTTTAGCGCGTCATGAAACGTGGAAATTTTAAATTTGAGCAAAAAAAATTTTTTTTCACTATTTATTCCGTTTAGACGGTCCACCCTGTATATTTTTCAGTGAAAATTCTACCAGTTCTTCGCTGACAGTAGGGTTAACTACCTACCAAATTTGACTGCTCTCCGTCAAGTAGTTTTTTAGTTAATGCACCAACAGACAGACAGACTGACAGACAGACAGACAGACAGACAGACAGACTGACGGAATTGAAAAACCTATATTTTCGGAATCTACGTGTTCTGAAACGTCAGAATCCGAAAAAATCTCGGAGGGTGATTTTTTCTCGAATACAATACTTCCCTTCGGTATGCGAGGGAAGTAAAAATTAAAAATGATATTCTCAAGACAATAAAATTGTAAAAAATGTTTTAAATATGAAACTAGTCAATTTGTTTATAAACAACTTATAAGCAAATAGCGTAAACGGTTTTACTTCCCCCACATACCGAAGGGAAGTATTGTATTCGAGAAAAATCACCCTCCGAGATTTTTACGGATTCTGACGTTTCAGAACACGTAGATTACGAAAATATAGGTTTTTCAATTCCGTCAGTCTGTCTGTCTGTCTGTCTGTCTGTTGGTGCATTTACTAAAAAACTGCTTGACGGAGAGCAGTGAAATTTGGCAGGTAGTTGACGCTACTGTCAGCGCAGAAACGGTAGAAATTTTACTGGAAAATATACAGGGTGGACCGTCTAAACGGAATAAATACTGAAAAAAAAATTTTTTTCGCTCAAATTTAAAATTTCCACGTTTCATGACGCGCTAATCCTATTTCGGGAAAAAAAATTTTGAAAATTTTTTTCACCAACATTTTTGAAAAAATTTTTACCAAGATAAAAAAAGAATTTTTTGTTCAAATTTAAAATTTCCACGTTTCATGACACGCTAAACCTATTTCTGAAAAAAAAAAATTTTGAAAATTTTTTTCACCATTTTTGAAAAATTTTGTACCAAGATGAAAAATTTTTTTTTTTGCTCAAGTTTAAAATTTCTACGTTTCATGCCATTCTAAAACTATTAAAAAAAAATTAAATTTTTTTACCATTTTTGAAAAATTTTTTTCTACTAAAATGATAATTTTTTTTCTTCAAATTTAAAATTTCCACGTTTCATGACATTCTAAGCATGATTCAGAAAAAAAAATTGAAAATTTTTGTTTACCAACATTTTTGAAATTTTTTTACACTAAAATAGACGGATTTTTTTTTATTTCTTCAAATTTAAAATTTCCACGTTTCATAGCGTTCTAAATCTATTTAAAAGAAAAATTAGACATTTTGTTTACTATTTTTAAAAAATTTTACCACTAAGATAGAATTTTTTTTCTTTGTTCAGATTTAAACTATCCACGTTTCCATGGCATTCTAAAACTATTCAAACAAATTTAAAAATGTTTTTGAAAAATTTTTAAAAAAATTTGAAAACATTTTTAATCTATTTATCACTACTATAGAATAGACGAAAATTTGGTTTGCTCAAATTTAAAATTTCCACGTTTCATGACATTCCAAACCAATTTCGGAAAAAAAATTTTTGCAACATTTTGTTACCAGTTTGGAAAAAAAATTAGCACTAGAATAGATGGAAACTTTTTTTACTCAAATTTAAAAGTTTCACGTTTCATGACATTCTAAACCTATTTAAAAAAAATATGTAATTTTTAAATCTTAAACTTCTTTTATATTATATTATATTATAGAATAGACGGAAACTTTCCTTTTTGCTTAAATTAAAAATTTCTACGTTTGACATTTTAAAACAATTTCAGAAGAAAAAATTTAAATTTTATTTTTAACATTTTTGAAAAATTAAAATAAAAATGAAATTTTTTAACCACCACTATACTTCCACTCCAATGCGCGAATGTTGGATTGATGTGACGGATGGCAATAATATCTGACATATACACCTATTATACTTTTATTGAAAAATGTACAGGGTGGTCATCCCAAGAAATAATTCAGTCATGGTGGACATTTGTAAAGGTATTTGCGCAAGCCTGCCATATGTGGCACCTGTTATTTAGTATTGAGCTTTTGGTGTTGGATGAGCAATCTGTATATTTTTTTGACCAAGACTTATCAAGTTTTCTTTGTAATAATAGCAATAACTATATTCCGATTATTATTCTCAATGTCATTTCGTAATTATCAATTTTTTAGAGTGACCGCCATGCACAAATAACGAGGGAAGTTCTGTGTAAAGACCTTTACCGCTTTTTTTCTTGACGTTAATGAATGCCCTTCTTCAATATAAAAATAGTAATATGATAACGAATCGGAAAAAAAAAATGTATGACAACTTTACTTTGGTTTTTAATTTTCTGTTTACTTCAAAATATTATAATAAACAAAATAAACAATTTTTAAAAACTTTTATAATGTGATCTTGTTAAGTATATCTATAAGAAGGGCTCCAAGAAGCGAAAATTTTATAGGCCAATTATTTAAAAAAAAAATTGTCTCCAATGACAACGGAGGTCCCATAAAATTTCGTTAGTTAACAATGGCCTCACTTGTTGAAAAATAAACTTTAACATTTTTTTCCAACGGGTCCTTATTTTTTGAAGTGTTACGAATACACCATAATATTGTCTAAATGTCATTTGTGGCATAATCTTAATTATTTTCCCTTTTCAATTCTTTGGGACTTCCTGCCACATGTATATTTTTTTTTAAGCGGTGCTCAGGGAATCTATAAATTTCACAATTAACCAGTATGTTACTGGTAAATAACCTCTACGCCTGTGACTTTTACGTCAAAGGATCAGTTAAAGGTTGCTTTTTTTAATTAAACAACACAAATAAGTATAAAAACTTGAAATTAAATATTTCGCCGACGTTTCGGAAATCTATTCTGTTTCCTGTTTCAAGGCGTTTTTTGAAAAATCTTTTTTGCTGTGTATGGTAAATACGCAGCTCTAAGAATGTTTGTTATGTTCAATATCCATAGATACATACTATTTACATAGGACTGGTGATATAGTTAACAGTTTTCATAGTTTTTATACAATTTTAAGTTCTTTTAACATTGGCAACCAAGTTGTACAGACATCTACGGAACAATTCGACTCGCATCTATCCTCATTCAATAATATTATCACGGATTCTTCAATTTTCCTTTTTTTGCTATATGCCTCTTTTGTTAAAATTTTTGCCGAGTCCCAGTTTATTCTATGTCCGTTCTCCCAAGCGTGTTCGCAGATCTTGGACCTCTGAATTTCATTTTTTCTTATATAATTTTGATGTTCGCCCAATCCTACACTAAAAGGTCTGGATGACTCATCCACGTATTGTTTGTTGCACTCACACGAAATACTGTAAATGCAATTTTTTGAATTTTGCTCGTGGTTCTTCGGTTTCGTCTTTGTCAGAATTGATTTTAAAGTGTTGTTTGTTTGAAATACCGTCCTAATATCAAATCTATCACCGATGCGGCGCAACTTTTCGGATACTAACGGAAAATACTACTAAAGAACCTGCTAGACTATAAGAGTATTTTTTGTAAAACTTACTAACTAATTATTAAAATTTTTGATATTTGTATAAAGTTTTGTGTGCTTCGGGGGGGGTAGGCGCAGGCAGGGGGCAGGGAAGGAATAGTGTAGGGTTGTGTGTGTTTTGTGGTGTTGTGTGTGTAATGTCATTGTCACCGTCTGTTGAAAAAGACGGGGGAAATCTCTAGTGTAGAACCGAGAAATCTGCTGTGAATGTCGCCGCTTAACGAGATGTGCTACGGTCGGGGTGGACTTGGCATCTCAATTTATCCCGTCGGAAAAAGCAAAACATGAAATTTTTAAATGTTCATAATTAAATAAATGCACCAACGTAATGTCACTGGTACGTTAATAACCGGAAAACCCTAGGGAAATTTTAAATATAAAAACAAAATCGCCAGAACTGCACCTCGATCAATTTCAAATTTTAATAATTTGAACCATACTACTTTACCGACTTCTGACAACGTTTAATCCCTGACCTAAACTTCTGGAAATAATTTTAAGGAATTTCTATATTTAAAAACTATAACTATACAAAATTTCAGAGCTGCACTCAAAGATTTTATTTTGATTACATATTAACACGTTTGACCGCCCGCCCACGCTTCCCTCCCCGGAACGGACTGCTCGCTGCAGAGCTATGTACTTTTCAGCTAGTAAGAAGGGTTTTTACCTAAAAATTTTCACTGCACCTTATCATTTTTAATTTCCATAGCCAGCTCTTAGACTATAAAGAACTCTGAGATGATTTCAGAACAATATTTATTGTACATTTTTGTTCAATTATGTAAATAAAAATTTAATTATGGGAGGCAATCTATATCCTATAGTTCTGCTCATATTATATTTTGTAATAACATTAAATGGTTATGTTATAAGTAACTTAAATTCTGCGATATAAGCTTCAAAGTTTAAAATACAAGTGTACATCTGGCACGTGCGATATGCTTTAGGTCAAATAAGAGCAAATACGAGAAAATTGAGTCGATATGCAGTGTTTTTTTAGGGCTCCATCACGCAATCTGTGAATGCACTATATGTTACATGTTGGTGAACATATGTAGAGTAATGTAGTTCTATTGTCAAATACTACAATAAAATTGAAATTCAAAATCAAGCATAGGAAAAAAAACCTATTGTTTCATTCCTATTTATGGATCCAATTCTATCGCGCAAAATTGAACATTTTATTAGTATTTCCGTATTTCTTTTCGCCAATCTGTATAAATATTTGTTTAAGAGAATGGAGAATCCATACATGCAGACTTAAATTGAATTGTATGCTAGTTTATTTTCATTACATATTCTTTAAACATTTTATCGCAACGAAGGACTCTAAAAGCACAAAAAAATTATACATATTTAATAGCGCTAGACTGTTTCATTAAGTTATTAGTATTGGTATTTATAGTCATCAGATACTTTTGTATATTAATAACTCTGAACTAAAATTGTTATCGATTTATTTGGATCTCAAAAGAAGATTCTGATTTTGTTAATTCTAATGTAATTGAGAATCCGACATTGTGTTGAAAATTGTTTTAAAAAATTATAAAATTCTGGACTGTTTGGTTTCAGTTCGACCTACGTTAAAGATGATAAAATTCTGCATAAAGCGAAATATATATTTAATATTCTAGTTTTAATTTTAGTTAACCGGTACGGTAGAGTAGCGGCCTAAAGCGCGGTAGTGACGAGCCTCTTATTCACATTGTCTATTGTGTATTGGGTTCGGTACCCAGTTACTATATTGGGTAATGGTCAAAGTTTTCAAAGAGATATGATTACAACGAGAAAAGAACTATACTAGAACCGGGTTAATTGTCCAAAAATAACTAAATCTTCGATGAAAATTCAATATAGAAAGGTGTGGATGAATTCCTTTAAGGAGAGAGTAATTTTAATCACTAGGTCATATTCAGTTAACATTTAAAGGAGGTTTTCGAACAGCTCGAATATCAGAAAGCAACAAAATGATCCGTGTTGCTATTCAGAGCAGTCCAATGCGATTTCAGACATAAACGTTAAGGGTACCTACTTGGGTGTCGTCAGTATAACATTGTATTTGTAAAGAATTTACATGACTGATAATATCTGCGGTATATATTAGAAAGAGAACAGGCCTCAAAATTGAGCCTTGGGCACTGACTGGAATAATTACTATAAAGACTATAATAATTTAATTTACTTTAGTATGTGGAAATAATCGGTCATAGAATTTTAGTAATATTAGGGGCGGATGTCATAAAAAGATTTAGAGAAGTTGCAATTTAGCAAGTTTCGTTAAGACATTGAAAAAGAACTTGGCTAACTTTCAAGTCTGACATGATATTTACAAAATCTTCAAAATGTACAGGGGATAGAAATACAGAAAAGTTTAATATTACATTAACATTAATATTTCACAAAAAATGGATTTCGTAAAAATGCCAGAACATTAATCCAGGTATCAAAATTTATCAAATTCAGAAGTTTTGCAAAAACGGCGCTAGGCGTCGGTCGGCGTCGAGACGAAAAAATGGAAGAGTATGAATCTAGGTATCAAAATTTATCAAATTCAGAAGTTATACAAAAACGACGCTTGGCGTTGGCCTCTAGCACACAGCTTGCTTTACTCATTTGCCGGTCTTTACTTCTACTTACATTACCACCTCTTCAACGGAATCATCTCAAAATATAATCTAGTTTCAGACGTCATTATAATACATATTTATACAAATTTCAAGTCAATATCAGAATTATATTTTATTAACCTTTTTAATAACGGAGTAGGAGTGGTGAGGGGTTGAAAAATATTGTAAAAAATCTGAGGTCTTGACTTCAAGTACATATTCCAAATTTTAAGTTTCTGTACTCTTACCAGCTTGCCTTACTCATTTTCCCCTATTTACCTCTATTTAACCTCCAACCCTTCAACGGAATCATCTCAAAATACAATCTAGTTCCAGGTGTGGTAATGGTACATACGTGTACCAAATCTCAAGTGAATATTTCAAATCTATTTTATCAACCCCTTTAATAATGGAGTAGTGGTGGTGTGGTGTTGAAAAATATTTTTAAAAAATCTGAGGCCTCGGCTTATAATACATACACCGAATTTCAAGTGTCTGTACTCATACCAGCTTCCTTTACTTATTTCCCCCTATTTACCCTTATTTATTCCTATTCACCCCCATATTTACCCCCCCCCCCCCCGCTTCACCGAATGTATTCAAGAAACAATCCAGTTCCAGATCTCGTTACAATATATATGTGTAAAAAATTTCAATATCTTAAACCGTTCCGGAGAAAATGTGCAGACAAAAGGAGTTACAGACAGATAGACCGACAGACAGATAGACAGACTGAGAGAAACCTATTTTAAGAAAAAAAAAATTGTTTTATGATTACTATACCTCCAATCCACTACGTGGATGTGAAAGTAATTAAGTAAAGTGAATGCTGCAGCCTCTCTATCTTTAAGTGATGTGAACAATTATCTGTAACATAGATTAAAACTGAAGTGGTGCTATGGCCCATCCAAAAGCGTAATTAAAATAATCACAATGTAATATTGTTTATAAAGTAATTGTAAATCTAATAATGAATACGTTATGATATCTCAGTTAAGCGTTAACTCGTTAAAACTGTTTGGTTCACTATTTATGGCTATCGATTTTATTAATTAGTTTTCAACTATCAGGGTAATAACTTACTTCGGGGGGGGTAGGCGCAGGCAGGGGGCAGGGAAGGAATAGTGTAGGGTTGTGTGTGTTTTGTGGTGTTGTGTGTGTAATGTCATTGTCACCGTCTGTTGAAAAAGACGGGGGAAATCTCTAGTGTAGAACCGAGAAATCTGCTGTGAATGTCGCCGCTTAACGAGATGTGCTACGGTCGGGGTGGACTTGGCATCTCAATTTATTATATTAATTAGTTTTCAACTATCAGGGTAATAACTTACTTCGAGAAAATGATTTGTATGTGTGATATATTAGCGAGATATCTTGTAACATTTGTCAAAAAAATGTAAAAAATATTAATCGTCAAAGAAATCGTGGACCATTCAGAATCCTTAACAAATCAAAATATTGTAGCCACTAAAACACACTTCTCGATTAGTTATTACTTTATTCATGACGAGTAAATGGTTGTTAAGTTTATACTGCGTTTGGTCACAAAAAGCTAAATTTTCAGGTAAATAAAATCCCTTATATAACCAATACACAATGTTATTCGCAGGCCAGTTACTATTGCCATCAGTTTGTAGTACACACAAAAGACGTAGATGGTAATAAGTTTGCATATATACCTTTTTCATATTTCAAATTTTTTCTTCTCCTACCTACGTTTTGAAAGATATTAGTGATACATACAATGACATATATCACAGATAGTTGACATTGATTTGTCGTCCTTAAGCAGGACGCCATCTGTTGTAGCTGTCTGCTGGATGTACATGTACAATCTCACCAGTCATTTTTCAGTTTGTTAATAACAGCAACCCATCTCCTCCCTCTGGTTAATGGTGGAAGCAACAATTCATAGAATGTGAGAAAGCGTCACTGTAGGAAAATTGTTTCGGAGGGCGTTTTCCAAGAAAATTTGAAAATTCAGTTGTTGCGAGGTGGACTGTTCAAGATTTCGAATAATCGTCTCATAATACTCCGTCTGCCTGCTTCACCAGAACTCCTTATTTCAGACACAAAGGAATATCGAGAAAACTGTTGGGTTAGCAAGTCTAAACCTTTGTGTGTTTTGTGATCTACAATAATACATGCCAGAAAAAAAGACTAAAATATTACACAGCCCCACAAAAATAAAGTTTTTGATCTGGATGACTGACCTTGATATTCCTATGTATTTTTTGACTCTAAATCCGAATCCGAAGTCAATAGAATTCCTATACCCTTCAATAAGTTACATTTATGAATATAAATACCTAGCACTAAGCAATGAATGGGGACTTTTTATCACTTTTTTTCGCCCATTGCAGGATGTGGTCAAGGTAATTGAGGGAGATTATCGTCAATGCACTGCGACAAGTCTGCAGTAATAACAAGGAACACATGCTCTCCCAGATCTCCCTCCACCCCTGTGTTCCTCATCCAGGGTAGATTATACCTTTTTGGAGGCTTGGTTCCGGAACGGCATTCACCCTCGATCATATTTCCTTTGCATTCTCAAGAGCTTGTAAGCCAGAAGCAATCTTATCAATAACACAAAAAAAGAATATTATCAAAATAAAATTATTAATTCAAATAATCCCACACGAGCTGCATGGAAAACAATTTCTGAATTATCAAATGAAAATAAAAAACATAAGAACTTTCAAATACACTATGAAAATAATACCATTCAAAATCCAGAAGCGCTTGCCTCATTATTTAACGATTTTTTTATAAACACACCAATAAATATTGATAATAAAATACCAGTTACTAATAATACCTATTTCCTACAAAACCCCAAATTATCGAACATACATTGTTTCTAAGGCCATTTACTGAAGACGAGATGTTTTCATTATTAAATATTAAACTCAAAAATAAAAGGTCATCTGGACCAGACGATGTACCCGGCTATTTAATTAAGAAAGTCTTAAAATTACTGGTGACACCATTTACTTATCTGGTAAATATGTCTTTTAAAACGGAAACGTTTCCAGAATCCTTAAAAGTGGGTAAAGTAGTACCAATTTTTAATAAAAATGATCCTCATTCTTTAGAGAATTATAGGCCAGTAACAATCCCATTTGGTTTCTCTAAATTACTTGAATATTGTTATCTTGACCGTTTGTTAAATTTCTTAACTGAATTTAAAGTTTTGTCCGAGAAACAACATGGTTTTCGTTGTGGAAAATCCACTATAACAGCTATATCTACATTTTATAACCATATAATTCAATATATTGAGGCAGGGGAATGCCCTGTTGGAATATTTTTTGATTTCAGCAGGGCATTTGACTGTATCAGTCATGCAAAATTGTTAACTGTACTATATGACTATGGGATTAGAGGACAACCACTAAACTGGATTAATTCATTTTTAACCAATCGTCGACAGTATGTGAGTATACAACATGTTAGTGAAAATATGATATACAGAGCCAATTCTGAATGTTCGTTTTTAAGTATGGCAGTTTCACAGGGATCAATATTGGGCCCAGTGTTATTCATATTATATATTAATGAGCTCGATTGGGTTTTATGTAATAATTTCTTTTCAATGTATGCTGATGATCTTTCTATGATTATGTCAGATCCTATGCATAATGTGTTAGAAAGTAAATGTAATAATGCTGTAGAAAAGGTATCCACATTTTTCAGTCAACATCAGTTGTATTTCAATGCAGATAAAACTCAGTTAAGTCTGTTTCATAATAGACAGAAAAAATGCAAGTCTATTTCATTGCAGGTCAATGAGTCGATTATAACAAGTACCCGTGAGAGTATAAAATTTTTGGGTTTACATATCGATGAGTCTGACTTCAGTTTCATTTTTATTTAATAATATTAAAACCGTACTTACCAGGGAGCAATTAGTTAATTTATACTATGCCCAAGTGGAGTCTAGATTAAGATATGGTGTCTGTTTTTGGGGGAACTCCACTCACAGAATGTTTTCATTGCTCAAAAACGGATAATGCGTTGTATAGCTCGTGTTTCTAGTACAGTACCCACTCTTGCAAAGAGATCTTTAGAGAATATAATATATTAACTTTGCCATGCTTACACATTTTCGAAATGTGTGTTTATGCTTATCGAAACAAGAATATGTTTACTACGAATAAAAATATTCATAATGTAAATACGCGTAACAAGGAAGAGTTTCGAATACCTTATGCAAGACTTAATATAACCTCATTATCATTCTCCAAATTACATGGCACCAAAATTGTTTAATAACTTACCCTCTGAATATAAAGTAGCTAGAAACTTACTGAATTTTAAAACAAAGTTAAAATTGTTTTTGCTGTCTAAATAAATTTACACTGTATGCGATTTTTTAGCTAGTTTTTAAGGTATATGTTATACTTGACTATTCCTATACAATTGTAATGTTGTCTTTATGGAAAATAAATTATTATTATTATCATTATTAATATTATTTTTATGATGCAGTTTTATGTTCAGAAACGGATAGAAGGGGAGCAGAGAGTGTATCAACCCCTTCGGGAGACTTGATATCCCCTTTCTGAATCCCCTGGCATTAAAAAAGGAGAGTGTGAGAGATAAAAAGTCCCAATTCATTCCCTAATGATAGGTACTTATGTTCATAAATTTACCTTGTTGAAGGGATGTTTTAGCCTATACACAAAAATTGAAGGGTATAGGAATTTATTTGGCTTCGGATTCGGATTCAGTGTCGAAAGACACATAAGAATACTAAAGTCAATCATCCAGATCAAAAACTTTTTTTGTGGGGTCTGTGTTATACAGTGTCTGGATATTTTCGTAAATTTCTGAAATCCAGATTTGAGCTTTGGTACAATTGTAGTCCTCTATAAGACGTACAGTTCGAGACTACTAACTTAAATTTAAGTAACAAACTGAGACAACGGCAGCCCCCCAAATGGGGCCCATTCCCGTTATGTTGCTTCACGTTGAGAATATCGAAATAACTTATTAGAAAAAGTTGTTCAGAATCTAATTTTGAGCCTCAATACCAAATTTCATTATGCAGGTTGGCATTTTTAGTTACTTTAATATTTTCCCGCAAAGTCCGCACCCGGTTACAATTTTGGTTTTCAATTTAATAGGATGCCATGGAATTGCAAAAAAAAAATTGAACAAGTGTCGATTTGACAAAAAATACATTTTGGGTGAAAATAAAACAAACAATTAACATTTGGTAACTGAAGTAATTAAAAAAAAAAACAACGGTTTAAAGTAATGATCAGTTTTTGAAATAATTACTCATTACATTTATTTAACTGATAATTTTAATTAATTATCAGATGTAGCCTTTCTCAACTAATCCTCCTTCAATTTGAATACATTTCTTAATTCTTTTACGATTATGTTCGGCTGTTCTTCTCAGCTCTGAAATGCTGATTTCGCGACAGGCTGGTCTTATTTTAGCACAAAGTTCTTCTCTATTTCTGGGCCTTGTTTTGTAAACTGTATTCTTCACTGTTCCCCAGAAATAAAAATCTAATGGTGTAATATCGGCTGGCCCAGGAGGCCAGAGTTCTAAGGGACTGCTTCTTCCTATCCAGTGCATTGGAAAATGTTCATTCAACCACTGACGAACACTTACAGAATAATGTATTGACGCATCATCTAGCTGAAAAACATCTCCTGTCGCACATTAAGAGGAAGATTTTCAATTGCATCCTATAATTCCGTATCGAAGAAGTTAACTAAACGCTCATCATTTAAAGAGTTATTAAAGAAATATTAACCAATTATTCGGTCTCCTAACGCTAATAATCTAATAACCCAATGAGGATTTTCTGTGGCCCAGTATCTACAGTTTTGAGAACGTATCACTCCATTAGTGGTAAATGTAGCCTCATCAGTAAACAAAATTTTATTTAGAAATTTCCGGATGTCTAAAAAATTTTCCTGGTCCCAATAGCAATAATCTAACCTTCAATTTTCATCACCTTCTTCAAAGTGTGTAAAAATTTTGGTATATACGGCTTGATTTTATGACGTATGAAACATCTAATTTTTTCCTCGTCGATATTCAGTTGACACGCTAAATTTGGTAGACTCTTGGATTCGCTTGATTTAATTCCGTTATCTTCAGGATGCGGATGTATTCCACGGGGTTGATCATTCTGAGGCCTTTTATTAACACTGCCAGTTTCATTGAAACGAGCATTTCTGATGGATGCACTTCCATGAGTAATATCGACTCGTAAAGGATGCCTTCGGTTAAATTCGGTGGCTACTTCTCTGCTAGTACGAACCCCATCACCAAATAACATCATTACATCGATTTTTTCCCTTAAATGAAGATGAATTTTACGATTGTACACTAGAATTTTACACTATAACTCAAAGTTTTGTCAGATTGACATTTATTTTAAGCATAGTTTCTGTTTCCATGGCATCCTAGTAAATTGAAAACCAAAATTGTAACCGTATGTGGGCTGCGAGAAAATACTGAAAAAACTAAAAGTGCGAATTTCATAATGGAATTTGGCTCAAAATTAGATTATGAACAACTTTTTCTAAGTTTTTTCGATATCTTCAACGCGAAGCAAAATATCGGGAATGGGCCCCAGTTGGGGGGGCTGCCATTGTCTAAGTTTGTTACTTAAATTTAAGTTGGTAGTCTCGAAATGTACGTCTTATACAGGACTACAATTGTACCAAAGCTCAAATCTTTATTTCAAAATATCTGGGTTTCTTCATTTTACATGAGACACACTGTATATCATCTGAAGTTTTCTGAAAACCTTGCAAGTTTGAGTACGTACTTTTGTTTCACAGTGTATAAATAGTACACGTCGAGGTATCCCAATTATTTTAAATAAATTTGTAAGACACGCTTCGAGTGTATATCAATATCTTATCTTTGTTAATGCTCCTTGGATACTAAACCTTTTAAAAGTTACTTTAGGGAGAAAAAGTTCTTGTCGCGTATACATATATCCATCACTTCATATTTCATATTCACTCGGAAACATTTGCTATCAATTCTGTTTTGTTCAGTTTTCGTAGAAATATTCTCTACCAGTGATCTGTAATTTCAGATCGTGGAGATAAAAACCAACCTCATGATTTTTGCATTAGTGTATTAATTCACATCCACGAGGCTTTCGGTTTTTATATGTATAATGTTTTTCTGCATCTTTTTCGTTAGTATAAGGGTTTACTTAAACATATTCCATATCGCAGCCGCGTTAGAGCTTCATATCAGCGCATACTGAATAAGAAGTCTACGAAAAGGCATATATTTTACTTCCACATCCACGTAGTGGATTGGAAGTATAGTAGTCGTAAAAAAAAATTCAAATTTTTTTTTCTTGAATTCGGTTTAGAGTGTCATGAAACGTCGAGATTTTAAATTTGAGCGGAAAAAGAATTCTGTCTGTCTGTCGGTCTGTCGGTCTGTAACTTTTTTGTCCGCACGCTTTCTCCGGAACGGTTTAAGATATTGACTTGAAATTTTGTACACGTATATATTATAACGAGATCTGGAACTGGATTGTTTTTTGAAGATATCGGTGAAGGATTAGGGGGTAAATAGGGGTAAATATGGGGAAATGTGTAAAGCAAGCTGGTAAGAGTACAGAAACTTGAAATATGATGTATGTACTACAAGCCGAGGCCTCAGAGTTTTTTATAATATTTTTCAACCCCCCCCCCCCCTACCACCTCTTCTCCATTATTAATGGTATTGACAAAATAAAATTGAGATATTCATTTGAAATTTGGTACACGTATGTATTATAACGACATCTGGAACTAGATTATATTTTGAGATGATTCCGTTGAAGGGTTGGGAGTTAAATAGGGGTAAATAGGGAAAAATAAGTAAAGCAAACTGGTAAGAGTACAGAAACTTGAAATTTGGTTTATGTACTAGAAGCCAAGGTCTCAGATTATAAATATTATTTTTCAACCCCCACCTCCGCTACTCCATTATTACACGTATGTATCATAACGACATCTGGGACTAGATTATATTTTGAAAAGCTCCGTTGAAGGGTTGGGGGTTAAATAGGGTTAAATAGGGGAAAATAAGTCAAGCCAGCTGGTATGAGTACAGAAACTTGAAATTCAGTGTATGTACTAGAAGCTAAAGACTCAAAATTTTTTACAATATTTTTCAACCCCCCCCCACCACCTCTACTCAATTATTAAAGGGGTTTGTAAAATAAAATTGATATATTCATTTGAAATTTAGTACACGTCTGCATTATAACGGCATCTGGAACCAGATTATATTTTGAGGTGATTCCGTTGAAGGGTTGGGGGTTAAATAGGTGTAAATAGGGGAAATAAGTAAAGCAAGCTGGTAAGAGTACAGAAACTTAAAATTAGGTATATGTACTAGAAGCCAAGATCTCGGAATATTTATATTATTTTTCAACCCCCACTAGCCCTACTTCATTATTAAAAGGGTTGATAAAATAAAATTGAAATATTCACTTGAAATTTGGTACGCGCATATATTATGACGACATCTGGAACTAGATCATATTTTAAGATGATTCCGTTGTAGGGTTGGCGGATAAATAGTGGTAGATAGGGGAAACTAAGTAAAGCAAGGTGGTAAGAGTATAAAAATTTGGGATTTGGTGTATATACTAGAGGCGATGGTCTCAGATTTTTCTATAATACTTTCCATCCCCCCATCGCCCCCACTCCCTTATTAAAAGAGTTGATGCAATTAAATTTAGATTTTCACTTGAAACTTGTTACACGTATAACGATATCTTAAACTAGATTATATTTTGACATGATTGCGTTGAATGAGTGGGGATAATTGGTGGTAAATAGGGAAAAATAAGTAAAGCAAGCTGGTAAGGGTACAGGAACTTGAAATTGGGTGTAGTATGTCCTAGAAGCCAAGACCTCATATTTTTTAGTAATATTTTTCAACCTCCAACACTCTTAAATCCATTATTAAAGGGGTTGATAAAATGAAATCGAGATATTCACTTCACTCAGTCAAGGTGTTTCCTTTAAAGTGACTGATGAAAAATCTAGATGTGGAAGTAGTGATTCCTTAGGCAGCGGTTTTTTAGTAACGTATTATACTTTCCTTATAAACAAGCTATATTCTTTTCGCCGATTTACTCCACTTTTTATATAATCGTTCCATATTCTATAGAATCCTCTTCGCAGTCTTTTTGTAAATAATATTAGTTTTAAACATTTTCTTTTTAATTACAAATCACAAAAAATTGTTTTTTAATACATAAATAATTAGTATTTATTTATTAATCAATTTTGCTTGAAAACAATAGGGTTCTTTCTCTCGCTAACAATAACAACTGACTGTCGAAATTTCAATATAATTGGTCTTTTCATTCTTAAGTTATATACTTACAAAAAACGTGAAGGATGGACAGATAGCCAAACAGACAGATGGACGGACGAATGAACAGACAGACATACGGACATTTTGAAAGTTGTTCAGAATACGATCACTAACACAGTGTGATGAAATTTTTTTCTCTACGAGAGATATTATCGGTTTTAGAAATATGCCGATTAAATGCAGTAGGTATACTCTTCGTTTTGTATTTGCGAGGAGTATAATAAGCATAGTTGAAATTATAGCTATTATTTCATAAAACATATTTATTTGTTATTGAAATTTAATTCGCATTGTTTTAAAATAGTATTTCCTTTGTCTAAACTCGGAATTGCAGTATGCAGACAAGCACCAGAGATGCAAAAAGATCAAAATGTGTCACATTAAGGCAGAAGGTTGCCTTTTTTTTTAATTGCTAGATTTTATCGTTCTGAACAAATATCTAGATTGGCGAATAATATTCTTTTTTGCTCATTACTTCCACATCCACGTAGTGGATTAGAAGTACAGTAATTGTAAAGAAAAAATCATTTCTATTTCACGAAATAGATTTAGAATGTCATGATCATGAAGCGTAGAGATTTTTAATTTGAATCGGATGTCTATCGGTCTGTCAATCTGTCTGTTTGTAACTTTATTGACTTTACATATTGACTAGAAATTGTGTACCTACACGTATATATTATAACCAGATCTGGATCTATTTTTAACATATCCGATGAAGGGTTGGGGATACATAGGGGGAAATAAGTAGAGCAAGCTGGTAAGAGTACAGAAACTTGAAATTTGATGTATGTACTAGAAGCCAAGGCCTCAGATTTCTTACAATATTTTTCAACCCCCCACCACACCTACGCCATTATTAAAGGGGTTGATTAAATTAAATTGAGATTCATTTGAAATTTGGGATACGTACTAGATTATAGTTTGACATGGTTCCGTTAAACCAGTGAGGGTGGGGGAGTAGTAATAAGTAAAGCGAGTTGGTAAGAGTACAGAAACTTGGGATTTGGTGTTTATACTAGAAACCAAGGCCTCAGATTTCTTTCTAATATTTTTCCGCATATGAAAATTTAACAAATTAGCGATAACAGTTTCCTTAAGAAGGTGATGTGGACCGATTTTAAAAATTTATTTTTTGCGCTTAAACTTAAAACGGTGAAAATAAAAGTGATCTATGTGAAAATTTAACAAATTAGCGTTAAAAAAGAAGGTGATGTGGACCGATTTTGAAAATATTCCGCAAGACTTAACCTTAAAAGATTGAAAATTGAAAACATCGGCATAATTCTTGGGATCGGACATCAATGTAGACGTACTTAGGCTCAAGTTATAGGTTTTCATCTCTACTTTCAAAATCTGTACCTAGAGGAAGTACTTTCAAAAAAATTGTTAATAACGTAACAAGCCGCAGATGTATTTCGAGCCATAAGAAGGTCTTGAGAGTGTACTTAAGGTGATAGATAAGGTACGATCCAACATAAAAGCGTAGAAACATGAAATAGGTGGGAGGGGAGAAAATTTCTTGAAGAGGCCGGGATGTCTCTGTTTAGGCGGCTGGAACATGGTATATTTATGTTCACAATTAAGTTTCCAATATTTTCTTTCAAATATGAAGGAAGCGGAAATCAGACTTCCTCCTTTGAATGATAAAAACAGAATTCCTGGAAGCGGAGAAAGGTAATACCTTTTTCTGAAAGACAATAAAGATCAGTTCTAATTAAGCTAAAGCTTTAAAATTTTGTACACATATATAGATCCCGTGATAAGGCAATATAGTATATGTAATATTGATCTAAATCGAAATTGGCGGACGTCCCAAGATGGCAGATTACCTTTTTCTTCACAACCCTCTAGGCATCAAATGAAATCCAATATGGCGGTGGCATCAGGATGGTAGATTATCTCTTTCTTCACAACTCTCTTGATATAGGGTTTGACGAGCAAAACACGATAAACTGCGTAATCATTGTAAATCCAATATGGCGGGCGCCCCCAGGATGGCGGGAGTACCTTTTCTTCAGAACCCGTTTGATATGGGTATCAAATGAAAGGGTTTGTTTTTCGCTCTGTAAAATAAGTATAAAGAATGAATAAAAAGTAAGAAATGACTTTAAAATTCATATATCTGGAAACTAAAAGGTTTGTGGGTGGTCAACTGAGCAAAGAAAATGTAGAATAGTGCTATATGACCACCCCCAATACTTTGAGTTTCGAGATGTACGAGTATAAAAATTATTTTTTACTTTTTAATACACTTTTAAATAAATGCTTTGCTTTAAAAATATATTTCATATATAATTTTATTTATAAATTGGTTATCTCAAATTATGAAAGGTATACAAAATTACAAGTTACTAGTATATAATTATATTTTGGCGGTTGCGCTGCGCGAGGCTCCGATCAGATAGGACATTACTTTCGGTATTAGGTACGTTAGGTTATGGAACTGACATATCAGATTCCTGATGAATTGCAGGCGAGAGAGATCAACATGTGTTTTTGTAGATAAAAGCAATAAGGACAGGTATATGTCGAGACATTAACCGCTGTATACATGAAAATAGAGAGACGAGCCTCGGTAATGAAATTAAGGTATTGATAGAGCGTCTCTAGACTACCTAGCTCTGAAATTATAATTCAATATGTACGGAATAATAATTTTAGTTAGATATATATTGCTTTTTAATTCTTACATCTTGAGAATATACATAATTAATTACATATATGTTGTATACTGTGACGGCAGAATCATTTTAATATACTTTATTATTTTCTATACTTTAATTTTCTAACTTACAAAAATTGCCTGAGAATGCAGACAATCCCTAAAGCAACAAGCAAGAGACAACAAAGTTACCATGATGTGGGTGTCATTGAATTAGCCGACGTCCTTGCAAAGAATATGCTAAAGCCCCATTTTGAAGCCAGAACCACTTTGTGGTTTATCTAAGGGGTGCATAACGGAGGAGATCCTAACATGGGAAAAGGGACAAAAATTGTCCTACAGGAGGAACACTCCAAATCAAAGACTAGCGAAAAAGTTCATAATTTATTCGACAAGGAATGCCACAAAGCTTCTCGAACTCGAGAAGTCCGACTTAAGGCAGGTGACAGGCCTTTTAACAGGCCATTGCCTCTTAAGATATCTTAAGAATATGGGCAATGGAAACAGCGGAACACATTCTTTGCGAACGCAAAATGCTAGTCCGTACTAGGCTAAACTCCCTAAAACAGTGGAATTAACACCTGAAGATGTCGGTAAATTATTCCCCAGGATTATCACAATCTTTGCAAAAAACTTGGGAGTCCTGGGCAACAACTAATTGCAGGGTAATTCACAAAAGATCTTTTATGTCGATAAGAAGAAGAGGTTCAGAGTGGAGCGACCACATAAACAATCTACAATCTAAGTAATATACAATATACACATTATAGCCAAAGATTAGAGAACTAACAAGATAGGACAGTCAGACGGAGAAGACGAAATAGATGAAGACAGTTATCTACTCCAATTTAAAGGGACACGACATCCAGCGGAAACGATTTCGGGATTTGTCGGTTACGCATTAAACGAATTTGACCAAGCTTACTAAAAGATAGGTTGGCTCATTAAAATTGACAAGTGCTACGTCACGTATAGACCTTGATGACAGCTGCATGTGGCTGTTTTTTCCTCATTTTATAGAAAAAAGTTTCCAAATTATTCTTTCAATGTACAATTCTATCCTAACCAAATAGATACCTTACATATAAACATAGAAATACTTCATGTGACTTATATTACAAAGCAACCTATTTTTCTAGCGACTTGGCTACTGGTAGTCAGCTGAGTTCGATCGTTCTATGAGGACAGTGTTGTCCATTTTCACTATTGGCCTCTCTTTCTAGTGTTACCTTCTCCGTCTGATTGTCAGATTGTAGCAACTGCGCCAGAACTGCAATTTAAATGTCGAGGTGCCATTGCTAAAAGATAAAAGGTTTTCCGCCGGCTGTCCTATCTTGTTAATTTCCCTAATCTTTGGTATAGCCTTGTCTTACAAGATAATTAGGAGTCTTAAAATGTGCTGAGACAACTGACAGTGTGGAATAACTTAATGTAGAACTAAAATTTCTAGGTTGATATTTTCAGGTGATACTACGAGTGTTCTTATTACCTTGCATCGGAAGAATACGATAAAATTTATTTGACATAGGTACCAGTAATGTTTTGTGAGACGTTTAGCGATTACTTCCCACTCTCAGGTGACTCGTTAAAACTATTAAAAGACAACAAGATGGGAAAACAAATTAAATTCTTCTTTTTGAAGTACAATATTTTCCAGAATGAGTGATTTAAAAATACCAAAATGCTACTGGTAATACTGCACATGAATTTAATAAATTGTCTTTATACAATAACAGCAGGAACACTATAAATTCTTCTTTTAATAAATTACAAAATACTCATCGTTTGTACAAAACCTCGTTACTTTAAAAGCGGTAGGGATAGATGAAGGACATTTTCAAAGAAATTTCAAGGCCTTCAATTTCTATCATATTATTGTAACGTTAGACTGATTATTTCTGAGATAATTGTATTATATACGATTTATAAACGTTCGAGTACCATTTTTAGATGGCTCTATATTTACTTGAAATCTGGTACATGT
Organism: Stenurella melanura; assembly: GCA_963583905.1. Taxonomy (NCBI): domain Eukaryota; kingdom Metazoa; phylum Arthropoda; class Insecta; order Coleoptera; family Cerambycidae; genus Stenurella; species Stenurella melanura. Next base: position 101,406,969 of record OY757314.1, read on the forward strand.
ATGTATTATAATGACATCTTTAACTAGATTATATCTTGAGATGATTCCGTTGAACGGTTGGGGGTTAAATAGTGGTAAATAGGGGAACATAAGTAAGGCAAGCTGGTAAAACTACAGAAACTTGGCATTTGTTGTATACCGGGTGAGTCACGAATTGCGCTCGCCCCGATATTTCCTAAAATATTTGGAATAGAAAATTGAAAAACAATATCAGTTGTCAGACAGATACAAAATAAAGCGTTGCGGAAATCTCTTTGTGTGAAAATTAAAGAAAATGAATAATTTTAGCAGAAATGAAAAGGTCGATATGTTACTGATATATGGAGAGCGTCTCAAAAATTCAACTGCAGCTGCAGAACTGTATCAGAAACGATATCCCAACAGACGTCATCCAAGCAGACACTTGTTTGCCAGAGTGGAACAAGAATTAAGAAACGAACCCAATCAACAAGATGACCATCAAACATTTATTGTAAGTGAGGACAAAGAATTGTCAATGGAATGCGACATTAGTCAGTCTTCGGTTTGCAGAACTTTAAAGAAACATAAGTTTCGGTCTTATAAATACCAAATACATCAACGTCTTTATGGAGATGATAACGACAGGAGGCTAGTATATTGCAACTGGTTCTTAAATGCAGTAAAACAAAACCTAGGTTTTCCTTTTCATATTTTATATTCAGATGAAATTAGATTTACGAACCAAGGTATGTTTAACAGAAATAATACTAGGTACTGGGCTCAAGAAAATCCGAGGTTGGTAGGGCGGGGGAATATTCAGGAAAGATTTGGGTTTAGCTGTTGGCTTGGAGTACTTGGAGATCGAATAATTGGACCCATATTTTTTGATGGAACACTTACTGGCGAACGATATTTATTCTTTTTACAAAACCAGACAGCAGAATTTCTTGACTTACTTCCTCTTGCCTATTTACAAAATCTGTTTTTCCAACAAGATGGTGCTCCCTCACACAATTCCAGAAGAATGATGGAATATTTAAACAACTTGCATGGTGAACGCGTTATCGCAAATCAAGGTCATATCAGGTGACCTCCTAGGTCACCTGACTTAACACCCCTCGACTATTATGTATGGGGCACTCTCAAAAACAAGGTTTATAAAACTTCTTCAAATACCCGTGAAGAGCTGCAAAATAAAGTTGTACGGGCTCTTAATGAAATAACGCCGGCTGAATTGCGTAGAGCCATTCAAGCAACTGTACGCAGAGCCGAATTGTGTATAGAAAAAAATGGTGGACATTTTGAACAATGTCTATAAATGTCAATTTATGGTTTAATTATATTAATTATTTTAAAGATACCTGCTGTTACCTAGTTTAATTTTAATTGTTCAAACGGAATTGATTTTTATTTATTTATAGGCCCGATATTTATGTTCATTTAAATAAAACTCTGAAAACCGAACTGATGTCGCATTCTATTGCAAATGTCCTTGTGGATGTAATTGTGTTTACCTCCACATACCTATGCTAAACTTAATTGTAACGTTCTTTGCGCTCACAATTATTAAATGTTTGATAGCTCAAGATTGCCTATAACTACACGAGTCTATCTGACAGCTGATATTGTTTTATTACATTCAATGGCTACTATGATTTTTCCAATGTTATTAGTTTACCAGATTTACACAGAAATGTGCCATTTTAGTTTCCAAAGCCTATTAGGCGCATGTTTCTAAAAGCTTGGTTGCATTGTATTTTGGCTGAATTCTCAAATATTTCTGAGCGGATGTTCAAAATTTTGGTATCATTAGATTCGCATGAAAATGAGGTATTTAAAAATGTTGTGAACGATTAAATTCCCATTTAAAAAAACCGAGTTAGTGGGTAAAAATCACATTTAAAAATTTATAAACGCCTCTAGAGAATTAAGTAATGCAATCATATTGCTCTTTTTATTTTTATAGTAACGTAGCACACAAACTAAAATATATTTTGGGCACCACAGCACTCTGGATTCAGAAATAGATTTTTTTTTTTAATTTTTAATGTTTATCAAAACGTGACCAAAAAGGATGTATAGCATTCAAAATTTCCTCTAGATTCCAAAAATGTAAAAATATATAGAGTGTTCCATTTAAAAATCGAAAGTTGTGGGCATATCCGGTCAAACCGGATGTGCACCAAACTTGATTTTTAATTGAAAAGATGGCATTTTAGTCGTGTAATAAGGCCTCCAAATTTCAATTTTCTATTCCAAATATTTTAGGAAATATCGGGGCGAGCGCAATTCGTGACTCACCCGGTATACTAGAGGTAAGTGTCTCAAATTTTTTATTTCTCAACCCCTACACCATCGTCACTCCATCATTAAAGGGGCTGATAAAATTAAATTGAGACATTCATTTGAATTTTGGTACAAGTATATAATGAGTATTATAATGACATCTGGAACTAGATTATATTTTGAGGAAATTCCGTTGAGGGGGTTGGGGGGGAGGGGTTAAATAGAGGTAAATAAGGGAAAATGAGTAAAGCAAGCTAGTAAGAATACAGGAACGTATACTATAGACCAAGGCCTCAAATTTTTTTATAATATTTTTCAACCCTCCCACCACTTCCACTCCATTATGAAAGGGGTTGATAAAATAAAACTGAGAAAGAATTTGAGAAACTTCATTTTTGGAATATACGCTGGAAACCAGCGCCTCAAATTTTTTTACGGCATACTTCTCAACTATTATTAAAATTCTATGACCAGTTATCTCCGCATACTAGAGTACAAATATAGTCAACATGTTTTTCTTTAAAGATAGTTGGATGGAAAATCTGGACGTGGAAGCAGTGATTCTTTAGGCAGAGGTTTTTATGTTGCAATCTTCCAATCATCCAATAATTCGTTTTTCATTGTTTTATTTATTCACGAAGGGGTGGCAACCACCCCCAAAAGAGCCACCATGGGGATATTTCAGTATTAATTTACATAGTTTCAAAAAGTTATTATAGAAGGGATTATGAAAGTGGGCGAGAATTCCATTCTTTAATAAACAGTTTAAACGGCATACTTAAAATTAGCGGTTGCCAATACCAATAGATTCAAGTTCATTATATTAAGACCTGCTATCTGCTGATGAACAATACTTATTGCGTGTTGTCTAACTTATGAACTTTGCCAGTTTTTCACAAAAAATAAAACTCCAACGGTAACAGGTTGAAAAAGCTTTCTATTCGCCTAATTTATTTCTTGTTCTGCTCAATCGAGCCCTGTTTTCCCCGCTAAACATTTTACCGATGCTCTCAGACGATTTACCTGTTGTACTCTTCATAGCTGCAAAAGCCCGGCAAAATAAAATTTAGCAAACCATAGCAGGGGGCGACTGCAATCAGCAAATCAATTCTGAGACGTCATCAGCGTCGGGGAAGCGACGCATACGCGCGTTTTGCCGACGTCTCTTGGTCCCAGTTTTAATTCAGCTCCAGTTACAGGAGGTAGTGTATATAGTGGATATCCTATAGTGATGGCAGGTTAACTTAAAAGTTACCAAGTTTGAAAATTACTATGGTCTGTGGGTGATTTCTGCAATGTGAGTATATTTTGGGTGTGATTTAATTGATTAAGTTAGTTAGATGTATGTGTTGCTCGTGAAATAGAATTTAAACTATGAAACCACCTGTTAAACGTACATGCAACAGTAAGTTTTAAGATATTACAGGTTATATGTTTGAATTTGGTCAACAAGTTGCTGTCGCGGAAATTGTAAGGGCAATGGAAAGTTCAAATGGAATCAAAGCCGATAAAATTCACTTTTAAATACTTACTTAATATTCAATAAAATAATTTCAAAAGTTCCCAAAGTCAAGTAAAAGAAACTTTAATTTTGGTGAAATATAATTGCATGCTTGCGTGGTTTATTATATATGCCTACGAAACATTGTAATTTAATTATAATATCGGATATTTTAATTTTTAATGAAGATACAGCCAAAGCGAAAGATCGTTAAAAATAGCAAAACTCATTCCGATACATGAAAGCTTCGTTCTAAAATTGTTTATGCACATGAATTATTTTGCTTAGTTAATCTGAGGCCTTTCACAGTTAGGGCTCATTGAACAAAATCCCCGACAAAATTATTTCACAAAGCCGTGGGCGACACAGTCGTATACCTCTGCTTGTATGGTTTTAATTCATTGAGAAATATATTCGGCATCCCAAATTACTTTATACCTAAATATATTGCGAAATATTTTACGGCAAATAAATCATCAATGGCTTCTCACCGCTTGCTCGAAAATATATCTATTAGCAGTGTTTAATTACAAAAGTGGTCGACGCGGACGATTTGATATACGTTTGGAGGTATTTTACGACATAAATTTAAATTTAGAGTGAAAATAATTATAGCAAAATCATTACAAAAACTAATTTATAAGAGAAAAATACGTTATTTAAAAATAGCCTGATTGAGAAAAAACTGTAATAATGTCAAAAATAATTGAAAGTTTTGTTATAATATTCATAATATCATTGCTTATTCATTAAAATAAGTGTAATGCATAATTTTCTTATTTAAATCACGTATCCAACGTTTCCGCAAATCGTTCCACTCACTCTCATTAAACCGATTTTTATTGCAAATAGAACCTTTTTATATTTATTATCAGTGACAAAAAAAAGAGAAACGAAAATAACACACAATTCCAGCAAACCCCATCAGTATCCCCCACAGTAAAAATTATTTTAATAAATATGATAAAAGCATAGTCTGCATTGTTATCATTATGTGTACGTTCCTGTTAATCAAATTGAATGCAGCAACGTCAAGCGCGGTCAGTACTTGGATGGGTGACCAACTCCAGGAAACCCAGCGTTCTTGCTCCGTCTTGTATATCAGTGTATACGTAGAACTTATGTAACTTTAGGTGGGGGTTACATAGCGCATATACTATCTTCAGAGGGGATGTAAAGCAGTCGGTCTCTCTTTAATTACATGTTAGGCAAGTGGAAAAGTCTTCTTCGATAAAGAAGAAGTTCGGCCAAATTTCCAGGTTGGTGATAGCACGTCTCTTGGCGTCGCTGGTAAGCCTGAGCAAAAAACTACCCTTTTTCAAAAACTTGTCCGAAGGCAATCCATCTCGGATATCCAAATGAGCTAACCTTCTTAATATAAAGTCATGAATTTGGACCTTAAATTATTTTAGAAACTCTTAAAAGCCGTGCCTTATAAAATACCGATAAAAGACACATGACAAGGTTCTCAAGCAAACTAATGTTAGTTTGGATAGAAGGGAGGCGACTCGAATAGGAGGTAGTGAAAGGCTCAAACTAGATTTTGTTATCTCAGTAGTGAGCTGATGCAAGTAACCGCGGACAACTTAGGGATGTTGTGACAAAACCGGTCAAATCAATCTCAGTCTGGTAGCTTCATCGGAGCTGGACGAGTATTAGACAACTGTTTAAGGCTGTGATAAATACAGTTAGGAGATACCTGTCTCAGATGAAGTTAAGGAAGTCACTACTTGCTCCTAGAATGAGACTGACACTGTGAAACTGACTATTCCTTGGGGCAGTCGGTGGTGAGGCGTTTGGGCAGCCGTAGTATTAAATTTTCCTCCGGGGTGCCTCTATATAAATAGTTGACCCTCCTGACCTTTATCAGAAAATCAAGAGGGTTTGTAATGGGAACGGGCAATATGAGTAGGCGAATGGACCACCGGGAGGGAGGAAAAAAGCGTCTAATAGCCAAGCGCAAGCCGACCCCAACTACTGAATCTGATACATCGGAAACAAACAAATTAGCAACATTAACAATGCGTTGCCTTTGGTAACAAGAAAGGGTATTTGACAGAAATATGTGACCGGGAACTAAAATCGTTATAGATTATGATAAAAACTACGTTACTAGAGTATGCACAGTTGTAAATATCAAAAAGAATTTGAGGATAGTGCAACTCTTATAAAAGTTCGATTGTAAAACAAAGCACAGCACATGACAAATAAAATTAATATTTGTAGCTTATTTTCTATAATCACGAATTCTGACCGAGTGCTAAATAGATTTTCCTGTAACATACTTGTTGAATTCTGTAATTAATTCCAAATGAATCAAATTAGTCTCAAAAAATATCTGTAAGCTTCAAACAACTAATCACTTAAACCTAATAATTACTTCACTTAAACCTAATTATTACCTATTATCGTTACTGAAGTAGCTTGAAAATATATTTATTTGTTCATTATTGCACAGACCTAACTATATAAATGAGGTAATAACGTCCAGTTTACAAGGCGAAAGTGAAATTTTATTATACAGGCTGTCCATTTTATAAGAACCTTCGACAATATCTCACTTAATATCGGTCGTGTAAAAAAATTGTTTCTACGAAAATTGCGCCTATTTTTATAAGCTGCAACATTGTTTAAAGATATTTGAAATCCATGGCCTACTTTAAGAGTTATGTCCGAAAATATCGAAAATGGGGAATATGTCTAGACAAAATATATCCGTTAGTTGAAGAGATACGATGAAAATTCTAAGGCGACAATTTTTTGCAAAATAGATCGTTTCGACGAGATTTTATTCATTTTTTTTGAAAACCGTTGTATTTTGAGATTTACTCTTTAGGGTGTTAAAACATTTTTTTGAAACGGGCGGAAAATGGCGACATTAAATAGAATATTTTCCTCCCTTTTCAACGATACATCATATGCCATATTTATTCATTAGAACTAAGCAAATAATTACAAAAGCATTTTTAAACCAATTTTTTTTTTTAACTAGCATCGTACTTGCCGTGGAGAAGGATGATTAAATAAAACGATTAAAAAACTCAGTAAGTTCTCCAAATCTTTACTATAATCAAACATTAACACAATTAAAAAGAATAGAGCAAATTCAGCTGACAAAGAAAGTAATAATAAAAATGAATTTATTACACAGAACATTAATATTTATCTAATCCTCAAAATAAATATTATAATGTCATATCAAGACAAATGAATATTATACTTAAATTAATTGAGAAAGATATCTTTACTTTCTGAGCAAGGGATGACGTTTTTATGGACCTTTATAACTGTGAATACTCTTCCCATTTGCTCCATGTTGAATTCTTTATTACTACAATTTTTTTCTTTGCTGAATTTACTTTTTTTAATTTAATTGTCATAATGTTTGATGTAGTAAAGATCTGAAGAGCTTGTTGGAATTTTTTAATCGTTTTATTTAATCATACTTCTCCACGGCAAGTATGATGCTAGTTAAAAAAAGAATTTGATTTAGAAAATGTTCTTATAACTACTTATTTAGTTGCAATGAATAAATATAGCATGTGATATATCGCCGAAAAGGGAGAAAAATACTTATTTATACTTATAAATTTAATATCTCCATTTCCCGCCCACTTCAAAAATAATTTTCACACCTCAGATCTCAAAATACAGCGGTTTTGAATAAATTTAGATAAAACCTCGATAAAATGCTATTTTGTAAAAAAATTTCGACTTGAAATTTTCATCGTATTTCTTCAAATAACCGAGATATTTTGATTAGACATATTCCACATTTTCAATATTTTCCGTCATAACTCTTAAAGTAGGTCATGGATTTGGTAGCTTATAAAAATCGGCACAATTTTCATATAAACATTTTTTTTTGCACGACGGATATTAAGTGAGATATTCTCGAGGGCCTTGATAAAATGGACAGCCTGTATATATTTTTTTGTATTTTGTAACGTTCGTCTATTTTCACTACAAAAGCCAAACACCGTTCAATTGAATACGTGTTAATTATTAAATTTTTTTTCAACGTTCGAGTTCCTTCTTATGTAGCTTCTGCATTTTTAGACTTTAACACCAGATTCACTAGCAGGAATCTCGACATTTAGTACTTTTCGTGCATATCCACAAAAAGAAGAGCAATGACGGCAGCCATATCACTGTTTTTGTTGGCAGATTTAGTATTAGCTACTCCGGAAATAACTAACTACCAAATTTAATTCAGTTTCAACGAAATCTGAATTTTGTACTTACAAAATTTGACAATCCAGTATACTGATCGTAGCCTTGACCAACAATAACATGCTATTGTTTTGAAAAAAAAGTTGTTATTGTTAATGGCTTTCCATTATCATCATCACATCTGCCAAGGGAGGAAGTTAAAAGTGACGTGAAGTTAAGCTGGGCACGGTCTTTGATAGTATTTTTCTCATAGAGTGCGATAATGTTTTTGGTTCTAGGGAAAAATGGCGGAAAAATGTGGAAAAGTTTAGAAAATTGTTGATAATTTATAAAATCTTGTCTGAGATGTTCACAAGTTAAACTTTTAAAATCTATAATATTCTATTCTAGATTATGGCGACTTCTTTTAGTATTTTGCTCATGGAATATGATGCTCTACTTCGCTTTGCCAAAAAATGTCAGAAAAATGCGAAAAAATTAGGAAAATGCTTAAAAATTTACAACTTCGAGCCTGTAATATTAAAAATTTAAATTTTTGAAGATTCAGAGCTTATTACGCGATATTCAGGTGGTTTCTTGTAGTATTTTTACTGTGAGATACGAGGGTCTACTCTCTTTTGCGAAAAGATTAAGAAAATGTTTGAAAATTTACAAAATCTGCGTCCAGTAGTATGAGGAGAACTCACTCAGCTTTACGAAAAAATCTATGAAAAGTCTGGTAAAATCAAGAAAATGTATAAGAACTCACAATGTCTAGCTTGCAATAAATATAAATGAAACCTATTAAGATCTAAAATATTAAACTTTAGTTCAAGGTGGTTTCTTGTAGTATTTTCCCTGTGATATATGATGATGTACTTTGTTTGGGGAAAAATGTGAAAAAATCAAGAAAATGCCTAATTATTTAAAATTATTTTAGGTAATATTCATAAGTAAAATCTATAGATCTACTTACTGAATAAGTACGAAAAACCACACGTTAATTTCTAATATAGTTCACTAGATATTGCGAGTTACCGGACATATTCTTGATTTTTCTGCATTTTTCCATCATTTCAACGAAAAACAGTGTAGACCCTCGGATTCCAAAGAAAGAATACTACGAAAAACGAACTCGAACTTTGGTTATTATACTCTGCATATTAAGAGATTAAAACTCTGATTATTCATCTTAGACAAGATTTTGTGGGTTTTGAAACTATTGCCAACATTTTCCCGCATCAAAAAGTGGACCCTAGTATCCTATGGAAAAAATACTACAAGAAACAACCTGAATCTTGCATACTAAGTTCCGGACCTTAACAAGTTTAAATTTTGAATATTACAGTAGAGAATCATTTCTTCGCCATTTTCTCACAAAACTGAATACGCATTCTACGGGAAAAATGCCATCAAACACGATGCTCATTTTGTGTTGCTTAGCTTTAGGCCAAACTTAGCCACTTTTTAACATCCTCCATTCAAGTAGAAAAATCCAATGTATATTTGATGAAACTGTAATGGTATTGTCGCCGAGTCATACAGTTTGCGAAACATTTCAAAATAATTGCTTAAATCAATCCAGAATAATGATAGAACAAACAAAAAACATACATATGGTTTGAATTGAAACTTCGTTGTTAGAAAATGTTGAAGACGAGTAATAATGATTGGGAATTATTTTGACCAAAGCCTCTAACGAGGTAGTAGTGAAATTTCTATAATCTGAATTAATCAAATGTAATGTAATTAAAAATATCTGCGAGCTCATATTAGAGCAGTATAAATACACTTCGTTGTACCCGAGATGGCCGTACTAGACACCTCAATTTAACGATAAACATGGTAAAGTGTTAGTCATTTCGAGGAATTTGTGAACTAAGTATTTTAATGGTCACCCATTAGCTACTATAATACCTTACAAACCTTATGCATACATAAGCCCCTTCAGAAAGCTCTGAACCAACAATTATAATAATTATTATCAGGAGTGCTTATTAAAGAAAATAAATTGAGAAGGTAAATCTCTGAAGATCAATTTAATTGTTATTAGAGAATACTAAGTCTAACTTTATGTCTGTTGAATCAGCCTTTTAATTAGTGAAGCTACTGCAATTATAGAAATTTTAATGAGCTCGATCGAGTACCTAGTGATAACGATAATAGCAATTCATAGCTAACTATTCATTATTAACTACATTTCATTTTAACTTTAGCAAACGCGTTCTCACTATGCAACAATTGTTGATCAACTGGAAGCTGCAAGCCTGTTGAGCGTGCATGTGTGTTGGTTCAACAACTAGCTAATTGAAAGAAGAAAAGTATGCTAGGGTTTAACTTTGTTGTACAACTAACCGTCGCCTCGACTTGTGAGGTATCGGTTAAATTCAACAAGTTGAAGCATGTGAATCACTGCCGGTGCCTACTATTTCTTATTTGTTTTGTCTATTCATTGATTTACAATTACTCTGCCATGGCCATGGGATATGGGCTAATAGTTTTCGTAACTTTTCAAGAAACTTGATTATTTGTGGAATCAGAATAATTAGAGTTAAGAAGGAAAATCTACAAAAGCTTATTGTTTCTCTAACATCAATCGTCGCCATTATAAACTATACCATTCGCATTCTTTCAATTTTCAGTTTAAACGTGAGAACAAATTTCGGTTTCATTATAATTGTGCAACTGCTGTTATTGTTATCACTTTCCTAAATCGTTTTACATCATTTTTTGTCACCTTATTTCCTAAAATCCACACAATTGTTTCAAATATGAAGTGCTAACGAGATATACGCCTCAGTGACGTAGGTAGACTCAGTGGAGCAGTGCTAAGGTGCTTAACTTGCGATCACGGAGTCCTGGGTTTAAATCCTGGTCAGGGTATGGGTATCTAGCGGAGTTTTTAATATATTACCGAAACGGTAACAGTACTCTAGATCGCTGTTGAGTGGCACAACGTGTCTAGTAGCTATTATCTCTTCTGGGTTCGAGTCTCAGCCGCGGTGGATGATGACAATATCGCAGGGAATGGTTGTTGAGTTGATGAATATGTGTACGTGTCGTTCTTGAGTAGTAAAACTCCGCCAGGACGTTAACCTATTAAGTTAATATCGTTAAACATACGACCAGCGTGGTAAGCAGTCACCCCTAGCTATAAGCCACCAATAGTGTATTATTCAACGAGCCCATAATAGCTATTATTCACGAGGGTTAAGGTTAAGACACTAGAGTAAATAGTAGCTATTATATGCGAGTAGAATACTATGTCCACGACTATTAATTATTTAATATTTATTTACTTCATACGCCATCATAAATAATTCTCTCGATTGTTCGGGCAACAAGTTCAGTGAGGCAATTTCAGGAGCTTCCCTTTCCTCTGGCGATGTTAAAGAAATCTCGTTTTCACTATCAGTATCCATTTATTTAATTATATTACTCCTTTTGAGTAATAAGTAAAATTATTGTAAATAACGTTGACGTCTATATCGCACAAATTTTGACGTTTCAAATCAATAACAAAATTACGATTTGATACATTGTCATGGTTTACTATCAAAATAATATAGTTTGTGGGCACGTAGGTAAATGGTTTTAAAAACAATGTTGGAGAGTCGGGTCTGTTGCTAATAGATGACGCTTTAAAAAAACTTACTAATGTAGTTTTTGAATGTTCATTAAAGTACCTCTTCGGCATGTACCATTTGAATGCTTCCTAGAAAACTTAGAGAGACAACGCTTTCCTTTTGGATGCTGCCGTATTAACATTTCAAATTTTTAGTAAAGTCCCCCCAACCCGGAATAAACTTAAAATATAATCTAGTTCCAGATCTTGTTGTAATACATGTGTACCCAGTAAGTCAATATCTTAAACCGTTTCGGAGAAAACGTGCATACAAAAAGACAGTTAGACACACAGATAGACAGACCATCAGAATTAAATTTAAATTAATTTTAGTTTAACTTTAAAGTCTCCACGCTTCATGATATTCTAAATCTATTTCAACAAAACAAATACATAATTTTAATACCCATATTTAGTGACAGTTAGTTTTGTTGATGACAATTGAAGATGACTCCATACCACTGCTTTTTGAGTCCTGAGGAAGTTTACGACGAGTAAATGTAACATTGGCCAAAGAATAGAGTGGTTTTGTTGTCTTTACCGACGATTTCTTTGCCTCATTATTCAATTCAAGGAGACAATTTTACTTTTGACGAAAAAACGGGTATAGGTAATAAATGAAAAAAAATATGTGATTAATGCTTATATATTTATAATGAAAGTCCGATTTTAATATACACCCAAATTGAAAATTCCTGTTGAATGCGAATTATAATGAAGACATGTTAGTTTCTCTTTCTCGTCTTTTAAGAGCATCTTGAATTCAATATTTCGTAAACTATAGAATTTATAAAAACTACAGGAAATGTATGCAACTAATTTTCTATCCAGAATATTTGTTCTCTTTTGGCTATCATAATATCGAAAAGCAAATGGACCCATTACAATAACGAGCATAATCTAATATGCAGATAATTTTATGGAATGGTCTGTAAAAATGACATCAAAAGTTTGAATTTCTTTGTTAATACAAAAAATAACGTTACAGTTAAAAATTTATATGAAAATGTTGTTGTTGTTGTTGCTGTTAATGTTTTTTATTACATTCTGATTATTTTTTTAAAAAATACTAAAATACGGGAAAAGGGTAATTTTTGCGTTTGCACATTAACTCGCTAACCCAAACTTTAATTTTTATTTTACGCTAAAGCAGACGCATTTACGATTTTTTTGTAAGAGATATTCCTTGTGTAGAATTTTGTACTCTATTTTTCAGTTTCTCTACAACTTTCTGTTAGCAGAGAGCTACTTCTACGCAACATTTCATGACGTGGACTATTTTTTTCTTGCTTAAAACCCTAGTGCGACTTCAAATGAGACCAGAAAACCTTGTAAACTTTTGTGTAAGGCTTAATACCTTATTATCTACAACAAAGCAATTTCTCTGAAAACGTTAACAAAATTCACGAGTAATTCTTGGAGTATCGTTCCTTATTCAAACCGGTACAGTCTAGAGTTAGAGATTGAAATCGAGTAGGGTAGAATAATGCTTCCCTATAATGCCCTTAGGCAAAGGATTGTCGCAGGAGGATCTGCATCTTGATGAGCGCGGTTCAGGGGTTTAATAAAACACACCACACAGTCGTTATATCGGATACCAATCCTAGTTGAATGGTTAATTTAAACAAACAAAAATACAACTAAAAAATACTAAAACAAGAAGACAATCAGGATTCAGAGAAATATAGAACGAAAACATTTTCTTAGTGTCACCAGAAGTTTATCAGCTTTTTCTTAGAGCTAGTTTAACGTATTACGCAGCGGAAGTAAACAATCCGTAGTTCTGTGATCTTTGCCCTTTTTTCAAAAATATTTCTGTATTCCCGAGCGAACAAGAAATCACGAACTCGGGGTTTCACTGTCAACTTCCATCTAAAGGGCGAGAGCAAAAGAAATTGTGTTATTTCCATGAAAAATTAACAGATAACTTAAATATTTATAAAAAGCCGCTGCCCAAGGAATCACTACCTTCACATTCAAATTAACTCAGAGCCTCTTTAAAGGAAAACATATCAATTATATTTTCGTATGTGTATTTAATATGTGGAAATAATAGGTCATAGAATTTTAATAATTTGAGACACTGGCTTCTAGCATATACGCCAAAAATAGATTCATTCAACAGATTCATCTCAATCAGATGTTATTATAATACATACGTGTACCAAATGCAAATATTATAAAAAAATCTGAGGGCTTGGCCTCTAGTACATACACCAAACTCCAAATTTCTTTATTCTTACCAGATTGCCTTACTTATTTTCCATTATGTATCCCTATTTAACCCCCAACCCTTCATCGGTATTAATTAAAAATATAATGTAGTTCCAGATTTCGTCATGATACATATGTGTACCAAATTTCAAGTAAATACCCTAAACTGTTCCTGAGAAAACATATGCACAAAAAATTTACAGACCGACAGACAGAATTCTTTTCGCTCAAATTTAAATTCTCGACGTTTTATGACATTCTAAGCCTATTTCAGCAAATAAATATTTTGAAACTTTCTCTCACGATTACTATACTTAAATGGGTGAAGATTTATAACTGCTTTGAAATTGATTTAAGTGGAATAGGATAAGATAGTAGGAGCAAAGCCGGCGACAAAGATTTTATCCCCAGTAGCTGATGATCTTGGGGACCCCTAACTCCGTTTGCCTCTGATGATCTCTCCGAATTCACGAATAACTACAAAGTTGTAATAAGAAAAAAATAGAACTCATTATTATTGTTAATTATTTGTGCATTTGTCGTATGTTAAACATTTATAAACACTAAAATACATACTGGGTATAGTAAACTAAGTAATAAATTATATGATTTTTTTTTAATTTTTGGTGGCAAAGTCTGTTGTTACTTCAGCGAAGTAAATTTTGCTTACTATTTTTGTTCAATCGAAGTTAAGGCCAAGCTATTTCCACTCTTTGGAGCATAGTTGCTCGCATGCAGTCTTTAATGGTGGCTAGCTTGCTAAATGCTCGCTCATCTTCCTCTACGACAGTGACTAGAAGAGTGCAGAAAATGCGAAGTATAATGTAAACCTATCCATAAATACAATCCACAATTACAGCTTGTGGATTGTATTCAATAATGCAAGTGGGTCAGACATGGAGTCTGCAAATGTGGCTTCATACTCTTTGCTTTTCTCAGCTGCATTACTTCATCCTCTAACGTATGGTCCTGAAGATACTTTTTTGTAACAACAATTTTCTCGGATATCTTCTTTCAAATGTCCAAAATTTAAAAAGAGTTAAGCAAATTTCGATTTTGTTCTCGTGCGTTTTGTGCTTGAGTCTAGACAATATGGAATATATTATTTACAGATTCTTCTTCTTATTCACAATGTCTGGATAGACGTTTGTGATTTATGCAATGTTCTAGTTGGCCTCCATTTGCCGTATAGCGTGTCCGACAGCTTCACGCCATCTATCGCGACTGTCAATTAGAAATACGGCCTCAGAAATGCTCTTTCCCATAAACTCTCTGTTGATATCAGCTCGATGTTTCAGAAGTCGCCTTCTTCGTCTCTTGCCATCTGGTTGTCCCATGGACCATCGCCCGTTCTATATTGTTTTCTCTGCAGTTGATGAGGCTACAGAGTCGCTTTGAGGATTTATTGGAGAATCGAGCTATTGGTGCGGTGGACTATCCAAGAAATTCGTAGAAAACGTCTCCAGATCCACATTTCGCTAGCATCAATACGTCTGTCTGATCCCTAACGATCTGTGTCTGAGGGAGTGGAGGAAACTAGAGCGTTAGTGTAATGACTGTGGTTATATTCCCTTAATTACATGATAAATTAGACATTACCATCGATATAGTACGAAGTTTCTCAATTACTTTACAGACTCCGTCGATATTGTAGTACATTATTAAAATCAAGACGGTGCTTATCCTTTTCCTTTCTGTTGGTTGTATCCTTTCCCTATACATCACAAACAGGATATTTCACAATTGAAAATTTCTATATTTTAGATTGAACTTGTATTCGTACCGAGTAATAAAACATTTTATTTCTCAAAACACTTAAACACTATATTTACAGAGATAATGAGAACAAATGAAACAGGAAGTACTAACATTTAACGATGAAAGAAATTAACAAACAATAATTACGCAATCCAAGAAAATGAAGTGGTTCGCAGCAATTTCAAATTTGAACCACGAGCAGAATACTTAATTACATCATATGAATTTACCTTATCCCCCTGTAGATGTTGGCCGAAGAGACGCTAAACTAGAAGTGCCAATTTTACCTCCTCGAATAAGACCTCTCAAAAGTTGGTGGGACACCCTGAAAGCTCTACCAATTAAAACGTTCCCTATGCTAAACTGTATCTAATTTGAAAATTGCCTAACGGACCATGAATGAAATGACTTTATGTGCACATGATGCGGTGAATAATCGCTAATCTTTTATTGTATTATAAATTGCCCTATCTAACGTTTATACCAGTAATGTAGATGAAAAAACCCATTTTCAACTACTTTTCTTTTATAAGAGGAAAAATCTAGTTTAGTGCCTTATGCAGTTTCACTAATAAAATTATTACATATATTTTGTGGAATATTGTGTGAACATACCTTAGCCCTGACAATCTATCTTGGCCCTACGATGCTACGCGTCATCTATTTTATGATATCAACTGGGCTGCGAAAGCATTTGTCTGAATATTCTCAATTCCTAGAGGGACTTGCAGCAAAACAAATTGTTCAGACACAAAATAATTCAGATACTTATTTATTCCTTCCTTGGAACTTTTTAAAGTGTCGACCCTCAATAAACTAATCAAGTTAAATGGATATATTCCCGGAGATCTAACAAAACCGGACGAAAATAAGGCAACATAAGCGTCGAGTTTTGTGTTTAAATACAAATTATTGTGTTGTGTTCTACTTGTGATGGACTTTAGTATCAACACGATTTGACAAACTAGTGCTGATGTTTCATTTATTTTCATAGTACCGTACTCTTACAACCTCTCACATAATTTTCGCATAGAAGTCTCACTCCGTGAGTTGCAAATAGTTAATTAGTTTCCGTCAAAAAGCATACACTAAGAACCAGATTCGCTTAACCATTAACAACAATAAATATTGCAACAGTTTTGTTGGTCGACAAATACGAACGGAAACGTAAATTACGTTCTCACGTCGTAAAGTTTTATTATTACATTTTCCACGCATAACACTATAGTTTTTTAATGCGACTCTGCTGTTTCAGGAAAAACAAGATACCATTTATTTACGGTGAACTTTTACTATTTTTAATTTCATACGATATAGGCCATGATAATACTGTTATCAAGCGCGTACCCTTTACCTGTTTTTAGTATTTTATACATGTTTTTTTCCATAAAACGAGTGGAGTTGAGATGTGAAAATCTAAAATTCGGATTACAAATTTAGAGTAAGGTCACTTGGGGTATTTGGGCCATGATTTTACAACCTGAGCGAGAAGATTATACTTTGAACTTGCCTGAGAACCACTAATAAGTTATATTAATATCTAAAATATTTTTTTACATGTAATACAATATACAGTCTTTAAATATATAATATTCAAATCCCGAGTCAAATTTAATTTTCTTTGTAATTATAATTAAATAATAAAAAGTCTGATGGGCCCAGTTACCTCTAGTAATTGGGGCAACTGGGCCATACGGGTCTTAGTTTCATACAAACGATTGTTATTTGAACTGAGGTAAGTGGGTGTGTTGGTAAACATGTAAACTTCGTACAAAAATTACCACAAGTCATTTAAACCACACCATGGTCGAGTTGTCGACGATGTAAGAGAACTACTACATACAATTAGGTGTGAAATTTATTTAAATTTAGGAATAATACAACTTCTGTTAAAGTAAAAAGGGCAAAATTAAATGTAAAAAACATCCAATTTCAAGTAAGCATAAATAACACAGGCCCACAAAATAAAGTGATCTGCACCAGGGACCTGACAGTAATCCTATGTAATCTGAAGAAATGAGGTTGCTTAGGCTATTTTCGCGATATACAAAAAAATGGTGGGTGATGGAGCTAAACGAACATCAGATTCATGTTCAACACATCATAATACATAGGGATTAGTATGTCGGGTCCCGGGTTCAAATCGATTTTTTTTTTGTGTGACTGTGCGCAGTGATCTACATCTACCTAATAAATAAAAACAAAAACAACATACTTATTGTGCTTGGGGTAACTTGGCCCCGGCTGTGCCCAGATGCCCCAATTAACTGGCCCACTTACCCCATTTTTGAAAAATTGTGGGGGTAACTGGGCCACTCACTCAAACTTATGACCTAAGGCAGAATACATGCTTGCAATAACATTTTAGGGATATATCATGCTTCTAATTTATGCTAAATTAACTGTGACGTTGATAATATATACACATACAGTAAACCTGTAGATATTTCATAAAAATTAAGATTGCATCACGTTGCTATGAAAATATTGCACAAAAAATTGCTACATGAAAGCAAGAACACTCAGAAACATGAGACTAATTGTTGGAGTGAGATGACAGTGTCCTTCAGTGCTGCCATCTGCTTGAAGTGAAATTACCCCCACAAGTTTTAAGGAAAAAAACCATGGCCCAGTTACCCCCTGGGCCCAGATACCCCAACTGACCTTAAGTGCTATGGTATAAGATAGTATATTTTTTACCTACTTTATATCAATATACTTTGTATACATAATAGTGTATCTAGGGTGCGAAATGCTACTTTAGTGATCAAGAACGAAAATTCGAGATAACCAAAGAATTTCGCACACGAGATGCAAGCAATATTTTTTATGAAGTCTATGGTTTTAACTCTAGAGCAAATTAATTCATTTTTAACTGAGGCAGATGATAAAATGTATTTATTCGTAATAAATATTTTTGAACTAGATGTTTGTTTAATTATTGTGTTTACATTAAAAATTATAAGAAATAGGCAATAATATGTATGTGATGGGCAGAATATTTTACACCCTAATCCGCAAAATATCTTGCGCACGGTGCCATGGTAACGTAAACAAAATAGCCTCAATGAAAAAATGACACTGGCGTTAACACGCAAACATAACCTTTTTTGAGAGTTGTAGAAAGAGTTAAACCTTTGGGGCAAAGAGCTCAAGCTCGATCCCTAATCATCCGAGACCGTCATCTTTAGTCAAGTATATTGGCGTGTAGAAAGAGTAGTTTAATTTTCAAAATACATTGCAGCGTTGAGATACGGAAGTACTTTTTAACAACAAAATAAATATAGCCTCTTGCAAAAGTCTAATATTATATCCTTTAGTCAATAAAATGTGGAAAATGGCTTTGAAACTCTATCACTAAACACCTGTACAGTGGATTCGGTTGTAGCTATGACAGTCAATTACTTATATTTCGAGCAATTATCTCCCATTGATAGATATTATTATTATTATATTGATAGATAGATATTATACTAATAATAAAGCTTAATAAGTGTTCTTGCTTTATTGAGAAAGTTTAACAACGCTTTCAATAGAAAACTCAATCCAAATACTCCATTCTTATAATTAATCGATAGGAATAGTGTGATAAGACAATTATTTTTCTATGGCATCTGGTGAAAATGAAATTTAATTTACTATGGTGTAATATTGACAAGGAAATGACTCGTTTACTTGTTTTTACTCTGAAAAACACATTACACAGACAAACATTTATTGTACATAAAGGGCTACGGCAAGGATATTGTGTATCACTCACCCTGTTTAGAATGTGTGGGCAGTATAATACCGGAGACAATAGAGTTGTTCAATGGAAGTACAAGTACACAAAGATAAATTCTGGCTGGCGATCAAGTGATATTTGCTGTAGGTGAAAATGACATCGATGTGTGTTTAGAAATCTAAATTGGGAAAATCATAAGCTTGAAATAAATGTGAGTAATACTTACGTTGTTATCACAGGACAAGGATGCAATTCACAAATAAAAAATGGTGCAGTGTAACTAACATAATTAATAACATATAATTAAAATGAAGTAGACACAGATAACAAAATACGAAAAAAACAAAACTTCTGTAATTCTGTCGGATGCTGCAGAATTAAATTAATTGATCAACTTAGTTTTTAGCAGATTAAACCACATATGCAAGTGTGGACTAAAAAAGTGAAGGTAAAATAAGGCCATGCATCGTTATTAAATGAAATAGATAGATGTTGTAGTGGTGTCATTTTAGTCGCGCACGTCTCATTTGCGTACATAGCTAAATCTGGAAACATTTGCGTACAAATTATGTGGACTGTCGTTACGGCGCAAGTGCTCTTTGCCCTTCTCGTATCACTTGTACGCAAATGATACTAGTTTTTGTTGTGTACGCAAAGGAGAAGTCCGCAAATAAGACGGCACAACCGCTGCAGCATGAAAGTATTAAGAGAGTTGAACTTGGGCCGACATTTATAAAACCCATGTTATTATTTTATTAACTAAAATAGAGTTTACGATGTAAATCAGTAACGGCGTAACTCACTACATCTCAATGCAGTGCTTCTGGTGTTCTGCAGTAGCTCGAGAAAACTTTTGACACGGATTTAATGTAAGCGAGTGGGCTATTCAATTTGATTTCAATTTTGATCTCACAAGTTCTTCGTTGAATAAACTTTGAATTTGACAAAACCGCAAGCAAAGAAATCAAATAGAGTTACATTGAGTGAGCGAGATATTCATATCTTCTACATGTCTACCTGGAGGAAGAGGATGAAACAAAGCAATACTGTGGCTTATTGATGACTGAATGAATGAAACTTTTGTAATATATCGAGAAGTATTGCCAAAAATTGGTTTTCCGCAAAAGAAAAATGACCCCTAGACTTAAGCTTGCGTCAGCCCACTTATCTGTTTAATATTACCGCATCTCCTTGCATTTGGCTGCTTATTTGCCTATATTCGGAAATTATGTTTGCCAAATGTGACCACTGATATGACATGTGACTTACCGTTAATAAAATTTTCATTGTTTATGACCTCAATTTCTTGAAGCCATAACACAGAGTTTGGCGCACTGTATAATCCTTTTCTTTACACTTATGTTCCACTTAGATATGACAAGCTCACTTTTTACCTTAGAAAATGCAAAAATGTCCATAAGGTAATGTTAAAAGTGCATTCGATATAAGTTTGAAATGAAGACATTGTACCATGAAAATCTCAAATTAAATTGAAAAACTATTTTTTTCAGTGAAATACGCATTTCTCGCCTCAGCCGCATTATGTCATGACTTAAACAAAGCAAATCAGCATTCGTTCTACAAAAACAATAATTATTACCTTTCTTATCTACAATTTCGTGATAAATTAGATCCATATCCTGAAAATTGTCTCAGATAATATCTAAGACCCGAAAACTTCAAGGAATTATGATGATGCAAAATAGTCATTTTTTTATGTAGCGACTGCGATAGCACTATTGATTAGAGCGCACTATCCAGCAAATGCAAGAGCCCGTTTTGCAAATTACTGTAGAGACAGCTGTATATCTGAGATTTTTTTAAGGTAATAGGGTGTGTGCGCTATATAACAATTCACTTCAAATGATGCATTAATATCAAGTAATACATGAATATGAAAGCCTAAACGCATTCATATTAAATATCATGAGATTGAAATAAATATTTAATAAACAAATAGACCTAAAATTCAAATATTTGAATGATTTTGAAAACATCATGTGACGTCATACATCTTATGTGTGAAGTTAACAACACATTGTTGGAAACGCGTTGCTAACTTCGCACACATTGATATAGAAGCTGACGTCACGTGGCGTCAACGAGAGACAACGGAAATAAGTTTTGAGCCAATGTTAAAAGCAATGTATCAGATATTATTAATGTCATTAATATAAGTCATAAATAAGAGTGGAGTAGCAAATAAGTGGTATTTTGTGCCAACATGCAGAAATACTACTGTAAATTCCCCAAATAATAACTTTATAGCGAAGAATGAAATGATTTGAAGCAGAGAATCGCTATGTTCCCAAATCGAAATGGGCATTTTATTGTTGTGATGATCATTTTAATGTAAGTACAATTTATTTGTTATTATCATGGTAGAAACTAATTGACAATAGCTAAATGACTCATTACCCTTAATATTGTAAATAAATCATACTAGATATATATTTCCCTTAGAATTATGCTTGTAATGGTATGATATGTATTTTGAGTTGAAACTAATAATCTAATTACTTAGTTATATTTAACCTTATGAACTCTCACCTATGTTATATATTACTACAAGATATAAATATACTTCTTTATAATTTTCAGCTTGAGGAAGACATGAAAAATTACATGCGATACAAACTTATGGGAGGATATATGATTTTGAAGGAGGATTAGAAGATGTACATCCGTTACAGATTGTCATCAATCGAAAAGCAGTGAGCAGTTCAGATTAAACGAACATGTGATGAAACATGCTTATCAACAAGATGACATTTAAATTGTGCTGGCTAAAAATATGGAAACGATATATAATGAACAGGAATATTTATCACCAGTTGTAAATTTTGATGAACCCAGTACGAGCACTGATCAGATGCAGACAAACATGTGTTAGAACAATTTTATCAACAAGACATAGGTCAAATTATACAGACTAAAAGTATGGGGGTGCAGGCCAAACCATTCTTTCGTAGTAAATATGTGACATGTAAAATTAAAAGTGATGAGACACAGAGCTTCCTCAACAGGAAAATGTTTCGTATCCAATGATGTTGTTAATTTCACCAATAAATAATAAATAATGTTAGTCACAATAAAAAGTTTTTATTCAATCGGAAAATTTGATATATTAGCAGAAAAATGGAGAACGCAGAGTTTGACGTGACATATGAACACGAAAATGTACATTATAATGTTGCAGGAGATCGAGATTTACATTTTCGACTATTTTCGGTATTGTAACCTCATAAAAGTGTCTATTTCGGGGAGTTCTATGTCGTTCTTGAAGTTCTAATTCATTTAATGGCAACGGATTTCTGAATCCTTCTGCTATATGTTTTGCACAATATTCATATCTAAACTTATATAACCCGCAAGCAATAGCACTAAATTTCTATTTCTGTTTTCCATTTCAACAGACGAGCAAAGCTAAGGAAGGATACAACGAAAAACCGTAATTTGATATAATTATAAAACTCTTAGTCTCTTAATATACAATTATGATTACAAATTACAATTTACAATTCAAATTCAAAACAATCACACCATGACAAATTCGACAAACGACAGCGGACAGCACTGAGCCGTTCATCCGGTTGCAGAGCGATCACCGATCAGTGAAGGAGCGCTCAGGTAGCGATCTGCTCGGATAAACGCAGCCAATGTCACATATCTATAGGATGTAGGTTCGTCCTTTTTGGTGGCGAACATTTAATTCAAAACTAAATTTCTTTTAAAATTACTTAAAAACCGTTTTTTGCCGAAAAATTGTTTCAGCTATACTAAATACCATGAGTACTTTATAATTTTCAATTAAAAAAAATAGTGCACACACCCTATTGTCTACTGCATAGGCTCTGCGTGTTGGATTTGAGGGTTATCTAACTAGTTCAAGTATTCAGTTGCTTCACATTTAAATTGAAACTCAACAAGTTTTATTTATTGTGCTCTAATACCCCTTGTTGAGTCATTAATCCCTTGGTTTGTATCATTCATTTTACATTATTTAATGAAGTAGTACTTTTCAATTTAAAAATATAATGTTAAAAAAAAATGTATTCCGCGAATGAAATATTTGCAAATTACTATCTCTCTCGATTATTTTCATTAATCAATATTGTTTTTATTCCACTGCAGAATAATTACGTTATTCTACTATAGTCGCTGTACAGTTCGTTTGCCTCTGGCTTTAATAAAGGTCCGTAAAATGCATTTGTTCTATAATTCGATTAATGCGCTGTCTTTTTCTAGAATTGATTTGTTTGAATGTAATTTTTTAAAACAGCACTGCTAGGGTACACGGTGTGTCTAGAGATAGAGTTCTGAAGAGGAAATATTTAGGAATTTACGAAGATAAATATATCTTCATAATAAATTTTGCCTCTCTTAACACCATGAAACATCTATTCAAATTTTGGTTTATGTAAATTTGCTGCTTCGCCACTTTACGACGAAAATCATTATTTATAAAAGTTTTCCTATTCTTGAAATCATTAAATATCTAAAAAAATTGTAATTTATTTATATGATGTAGTTCTTTAAAGCCAGAAATCAGAAAACATATTTTATTCATTTCTAACAGACCAATTTTAGTAAAACCTCCATGTGTACAAAACGTTAAAAATAGCTATTATTCATTTAAAACTTTTATTCAACATTGGACTATTTCAGCATCTAAGTCCGACACCTGATGTTGAGCTACCAACTCAGAAAATTTTTCGAGGAAAATTGGTGATTTTTCACTTCCCTAACATCTGATAGATAACTAAAGGATGACGCAATACTCACCTAAAGTTGCTTATCTTCTGCGTATACACTTCTTACAAACTTCTAGATAGTGAGACGATAAACATTTTATAGCATTATTTAATTTGGATCCCAAATAAATCTTTTCCGTATGAGAAAGGCTTACATTACAAATGCCTATTTACAATATTGATTTGTTGTTCAAAAAGATTTTTTTAACGAAAGTTTTTCATGTATTTCTGTACTAGAAAATACTTTAAAGAAACTGTTGATTAAATTTGATACATTGACTCTATTTTTGATATTAAAAGTAGTAAAATACGAGAACGATAGTGTTGCAACCTCTTTGATTGATACATCGTAGGAAATCCGAGATTAAGGGAAATAGTTATGAGAATGAGATGTTGAAGTAGGTATTAGGATGGTTGAGTCAGATAATCATGTGGTCATCGTTGGGTTACTACAGGCCTATCGTTTTATAGATCTGTATAATTACGGATTATGCAGCTCCGGAACATACCGGACAATTTAAACCCTTAATAAAGCTATACCTATAAAAGTTCACACCCAAGAGAAGCTGTTTCACTATAGCAGAGACCAATAGAAATTGTACCTGTATAGTCATCTGTAAGATGTAACCATAACACAAAATTTTTAAACAACAAAAAATGTAATATCCAAAATTTTGAAATTTCTAAGGCCGTTTGCTCGATACCCTTAACGATGATCGTGTGCCTCAATCATTTAATACCGCCTTGTTGCAAAAGCATGTCACATAAAATTATGGTTAAAATTTGTTTGCACAAACTAAAATTAAAGCATACCCATGAAAACGGAGATGTTGGCAATAGATTAGAATTTTTGATAAAAGTTGACGAAAGGCAAGGCAGCACATTTCATAAAAACATATTTACTGTTTAACATTTTCGACCAATTTCCAATTCGATAAACTAAGAAATGTTTACTTCTTCGTAGATACTCGATGTATAAACTAAAAGACTATGTCTTGATAAGTTTTAAGAGAAGCAAATTTTTTATGAAACCCTTTCTTCAATAATCAAAAAATATAGCTTCTGATTCTCACTCAAATTATAAATAAGAGTGGGGACGCCAAGGATCAGTTTTGGGCCCTCTACAATTTGCTCTGTATACAAATAAACTGCCATAATGCGGTCGACTCAGCAGCAGCACAATTTGCTGACGACTATTCGCATTTTAGTATAAAATGTGTTTCGTCAAATATTCTATATAAAGTAAATGGGTGTGTAGAGAATATAAATGATTAATGCAATGCAAAAGAAATTAAAATAAATTTTCAAAAAACTACTACTGCATCAGTTTTAATCAAGAACAAACATTAATTCGGTCAATTTCAATAGGACGAAAGCAATTCGTTTTATCCTTGACAGCCAAATGAATTAGAAAAATTGTGATCCAATATTAAATAAGAAGAAATTAAAAAGGGCTACTACTTAAGAGCTATGGTAAATAAAGGCATAAATATTAACACTTGTTTATAAAAAAAAGCTTTGGAAGCTTTGGCTTTGGAAGTCCAAGACTCAGATACATACTCCTGGTGTTACCCCAGAAAATACATCACAATTTTGATGTTACAAAACTATACACATCAATGTTCTTTTTACTTCCCTCGCAAATATTGTATTCGAGAAAAAATCACCCTCCGAGATTTTTCCGGATTTTCACGTTTCAGAACATGTAGATTACGAAAATATAGGTTTTTCAATTCCGTCAGTCTGTCTGTCTGTTGGTGCATTAACTAAAAAACTGCTTGACGGAGAACAGTCAAATATGGCAGGTAACTGACGCCACTCCACCGAAGAAACGGTTAGACTTTTACTGGAAGATATACAGGGTGGGCCGTCTAAAGAGAATAGATAATGGAAAAAAAATGGTTCGTCCAAATTTAAAATTTCCATGTTTCGTGACATTCCAAGCATCTTTCAAAAAAAGTTTCTTAAAAATTGAAAATATTGTATAAAATGGATGATGGCAAAAAACTTTTATTTGCTTAAATTTGAAACATCCACGTTTCATGATATTCCAAACATACTTAAAATATATATTTTTTTTTTGAAAATCAAGAAGATACAAATTTTGAAAGTTTTTTATAAAATGGATAGAAATTTTTTTTCTCAAATTTAAAATTTGCAGGTTTCATGACATTCTAAACATACGAAAAAATTTTGTTTTAAAAAATAGAAAGTTTTTTTAAATTTTTTCCCCACTAAATACCTTTTTTTTTATATTAAAATTTCCACGTTTCATTACATTCTAAACATATTTCAACAAAAAAAAATTTGAAAATAAAAATATAATAAAAAATTTTATCCCCACCCCTATAGGGTAGATGATGAAAAAAAGTTATCAGGTTTTCTCTGTAATAATAGGGCTAACTACATTGCGATTATAATTCTTATGTGTCATTTCTTAATTAATAATTTTTTAGAGTGACCGCCCTATATAAATAAAGAGGTAAATACCTTTACCGATTTTTTACTTCACTATAACCACGTTTGAAAATAAAGCATATTCTCTATTCTATTCTATCAACATAATTTGGCATTAGACATTGGGCATTTTTAAATAAATAACTCCTGAATTTCCATTAAAGAAATATGAATCGTCACAAGCTATATTAGATGCCAAACTACATATTATATCATATTTTATTCACAAATATCTAAAAAATTCCTATACCCCACATTTAATATCTGCTATATGATACATAGAACTAATATTTAATAAATTTAGGATATTCTGAAGACTTTCTCCTTTGCAATATTTCACAGTATACTCACGCACGCTGCTTACTTTTTATGCTATTCTTTTTGTATTCAGCTTCAATATATTTTTATTTTATAAACCTATTAACTTTTTTAAGATTGAATATTATTATTAAATATATATCACCAGACCACGCAAATTACAAAAAACTAAGTGAAAAATAAGTAAAATGAATTTATGTTGGTTAAACTTATATTTCGTTCAACGAAAGCGTAGAGAAAATCAGAATATAAAGACGAGATGAAATTTTAGATGATCTTTAAGTCTCAAGAAAGTATTATAAAAACCGATTCGCAAAATTCGAAGGATGAAAAACTGTATTGTTCCAAAAAAGCAATATCTTAACTGAAGTTATATTAAAAAGGGTTAAAGGTTTTAGAAATATGCTTCTCTTAGTATTCTTTCTCTTACATCAGCGGCAATAGGATCTGTCAAGTTTGTTCGGGCAATAGCAAATTATTATCTGAAAGCACAAATCATCAGATAAGCATGTTATAAAAACGGAAGCAATAAATGTTTTAGAAATCCATGTAAATTGATGTCAAATAGGCAATTTGGGTGTCAAGAATAAAATATCAAAAACGGATGCTTTTGGTGCATTCACTGGCCAAATTTATTTAACTTTAGATAAATCGAAGCCTGCGTAATACATCTTTTTATACCCATAAAGGCTTTTGAAATAGTTCATCATGCGAATTTGTTAACAAAACTGAACTCTATTGGAATTACGGAAATAGTTTTCGACTTTCTCAAATCCTGCTTCGAAGATATAAAAAAATATATCAAAATCGAAAATGCTATATATGATGGTTAGATTATAAGCCAGAGTATTCCGCAAGGAAATTTTCTAGGACCAGTGTTATTTACTTTATATCTAAATAATGCACGTACCGAAAATACAATTTCTTTTGAAAAAGTTAACTGCTGTTCGTTTTAAAAGATGATACTTAGCAAAATTTAAAAACAAAATTAGAACTTAATATACCAAAAATACGTTTAGACAGCAAAGAAATAAAGAAAAATTATAAAAAAAACTCTATCTCACTTCTCAAAGTTTCAACCTTTGACAGAAAAACAATTAATGATTACCATGAAAGTATTTAAGGTGGCCATTCCCTAGAAAGAGACATCCGATAGGGAAATATTTAAATAATTGGGAAGAAAACTATTATATTAGTTTTTGATTTTCACTTTATTTCTTGTCAACATGACAATTGTTTCGCCACACAGTGGCTTCTTCAGATATTGAGTACTGGTATACTAATTTTACAATGCACAAACTATATGGTTTTATACAATTTTGATGTAATCCTAATCTTAATTGCTAAGCGGAAAAGTACAATATAATTTTAATTACTAACTACCCAACAGAAAAAACTTCCTCTTTTTTAAAAAAACGTAATATTAATGTAGCTTTCAAAACTAATAACACAATAGGGAAACATTTAAAAAATGCAAAAGACAAAATTTCATCAGAAAATAAATCAGGCGTCTATAAGTTGACTTGTGGTGCTTGTCCTAAGGTATATATTGGACAAACAGGAAGAAATTTTGGTAAACGGTTGTCAGAACATAAAAGAAGTTACATCAGTAATAAAACAGACTCAACTTATGCTAACCACCTAATAGAAGTAGGTCACGTGTTCAACGAAGAGTTTAAAATTTTACACACCGAGAAAAAAGGGTTAAAACTCGATTTACTAGAATCTCTAGAAATAAATAAACTAAAGTCGTCTGATATTTTATTAAATGACCAAATTGAAACAAACTCATCTCCCTTACTAAATTTATTTACTTATTAAAATTAGATTCAATAAATTTCCTAGAACTATATGTACCTTTCCATTTAGTAATTAAAATTATATTGTACTTTTCCGCTTAGCAATTAAGATTAGGATTACATCAAAATTGTATAAAACCATATAGTTTGTGCATTGTAAAATTAGTATACCAGTACTCAATATCTGAAGAAGCCACTGTGTGGCGAAACAATTGTCATGTTGACAAGAAATAAAGTGAAAATCAAAAACTAATATAATAGTTTTCTTCCCAATTATTATCATGGATTTTCATCAAGTAACGGCCCAATCTGTTCAATATTTAAAAGAAGCTAGTACGAGTTTCCTGGCCTTATGGTACTTTAAACTACTTTTACGATGCAAAACAGTAACACAAAATATATGGTTTTTCAACGAGTGTTTAAAAAATGATGTCTTCCCAAGATACATCAAGCTTAAAACTAACAACCGAAGCGAAGCAGCTAGACAAGGATGCAAAGCAGGCATGAAAAAATGGTTAGTGCAAGAAAAAAGAACACAATACAGAAAAAGGGACATCTACAATATATATCTTAAGGTAATGCATTCAGAGTTAACTTATAGGCTACATTCCATTATTTTTGATACTTTAGATTTTCAAGTCAGAACACAAGTCAATAGCTTAATCTATAAAAAATACAAAAAACAAAAACAAAAAATTAAATCATTGTTAAATAAGAAATCAAATTCAGACACAGAAACAAAAATATTTTCAGAACATAAGTTTCACAAGAGATTTGTAAATTTATCAAACACTAGGTTTAACAATAACGAAATTAAAACTTTAGAAAAAGGATTGAAACATAACATTACACAAAATATCAATAGAAATAATTTAGAATACTTAGGAGTAGAAACAGACATAGCTTTATCAAACTCTTCCAATAACATAATATAACATATATTCAGCAGCTAAAATGATTAAAAATGATCTTAATAAATCAAATAAAAATTTTCATAACAAAGATCGCGATGCTATTAAAACAATAAAAAACAAAACAATAACTAATGATATAATTTTTACAAAAGCTGATAAAGGGAATACAGTTATTGCTATAAACAAAACAGACTATGTAGATAAAACTAACAGTTTTTTAGATACAGCACAGTATAAAATACTCGATAAAGATCCTACAAATCGATACCAAAAAGAAATACAATCAGCAATTAAAAACTCAGACAGTGTTATTACTGCGTCTGATAAATATAAATTAAAGACAATGAATCCTCAAATACCAAAAATGTATTCTCTAGTCAAATTACATAAAGGTAATCTCCCGATAAGACCTGTAGTTTCGTTTTTAACAGCACCATCATTTAATATTTCACACAAATTAATAGATGTAATAAAAGAAAACACTAAATTCACCCCAAAATATAGTATCAAAAATTCTTACGACTTAATAGACAAACTAAAGAATATGACACTACCGGACAATGCAAAATTAATTTCCTTTGACGTACAGAACTTATTCCCTAGTATACCACCAAAAGAGACAATAACCTTAGTAGAAAATCTTTTAGATAAAAATAATACAAACATTGTTAAAAAACAGGAGATTATAAATCTTTTAACCATTTGCCTAGAACAAAATTATTTTCAATTTAATAATAAGATTTATACGAGCGACGAGGGTCTAATTATGGGTAATCCTCTCAGCCCACTTTTATCCGAAATATTTATGGACTTTTTAGAAAACCAAATACATAAAAACCCAGAAAGCAATAAATTTCTTTATTGGTATAGATATGTAGATGATATTTTAACTTGTTTCACAGGAACTAAACGACAACTCAACAATTTCCTAAATTTCATAAACTCACTCCACCCTAAAATTAAATTTACTTTCGAAACTGAAACCGAAAACGCTATTAACTTTCTAGATTTGACTATTACAAGACTCAATAATTTCTCAATTTTTCATAAACCATCCCACACTGACATAACAATACACAACACCTCCGCACATCCTCGCCAACACAAAATAGCAGCATACAACAGCATGATACACAGGCTTTTGACTGTCCCCTTATCAGAAGAAAATTATATCAAAGAACTACAAATAATAAAACAAATTGCATTCAACAATGGTTACAACCCAGAAGTAATAGACAATATCATTGTGAAAAAATCTTTCAATAAAGCCATTAAAGAAGTATATCCAACAATAAAAGATCAAAATAATAGTTTCAAAGTTCTCACTTACATTGGCTACCCAACAGAAAAAACTTCCTCTTTTTGCAAAATAGCTCGATTTAAATTTAAAAATTGTGTTAATCTTCCTATTTTGTAGTTTTAAATCGAGCTATTTTGCAAACCAATGAAATTATTGAGTGAAAATTCATAGTAATAGTCTTGTTATAGTTCTACTTAGGTACTCTTATATATTTTTAAGTATGCGTACTAAGAAAAAGAAGTTATGGGCAAAAATAATAAATATTTCCCTATCGGATGTCTCTTTCTAGGGAATGGCCACCTTAAAGTAAAGCAGCAGAAAATTTTAAAACTTAGAAATTTATATTGACTCTCACTTGAGTTTGTCTAAAACATAAAGACTTAGGTGACTATTCTATAAATTTGTACAGTAAAAAAAAATAAAACCCAATATTTTGAACATTTATAAGGCAATATTTAATTGAATCAATTTTAAAATATGGCTTAGTCGGATGGGATAGAGTTAGAAAAGCGTACCTGAAACCATTAGAAAAATTTCAAAAAAGAATTAAAACAAATTCAACAACGGCACATAATATGGCACTGTATTACTAGATTGTTATATCACCATAATATACCAACAAGAAAAAATACGCGTAAAACTTGATTTTAAAATTATGACACCTACCGCAGACCACAGAGGTTAATAAAATCAACAAAACTTTCGATGACTGTCAAAGACATTATTCCTGGATAAGATAATTTAAATGAAATATTTTGCAAACAGTAGAGTATGGCTCGGCGGTGATTCCATGACAGTTTCTAAGGCGAGTAAATATCTGAGCAAATGTTTTATTATCGTAAATTTGATAAATGCGTTATTGATAACGGAAAATGGTTCATAACGATAATATATATTTTTATTCTATAGGGCATCATTACTTGACGATGGTTCAATTATATTTTTTCCATCAAGCTACAACCGGTGTACGATGGTTATTTGTTGAAGGATTGGAGGGGTGAATAGGGGAAAATAAGTAAACTGATAAGAGTACGGAAACTTGGGGTTTGATGTATATACGAGAAACCAAGGACTTTTGTTATGACATTTTCCCCCTTCCTACCACCCCCTCTCCTTAAAGGGGTTAATAAAATTGAGATACTCACTCGAAATTTGATACACGTATGTATTATAAGACCAAGTATTTTTATGTCATATGCCACCCCACTCTATTATTAAAGGAGTTAAGGATATTAACCTAAAATTTGGTACCCTTACGTATTATAATGAGGTCTGGAACTGAATTATATTTTGAGCTTATTCCGTTGAGAGATTGGAGGGTAAATAGGGGTAAATAAATAACACAAGCTAGTGCGAGTCCAGAAACTTGAGATTTGGCGTATATACTAAAAATCAAGGTGTCAATAATCTTTTTGTGTAACTGTATTTTAGTGCGTGTATTAGAACAAAAGTTGAACATTTTTGGATATTACTAAAATTCCATGAGTAATTATTTTCACTTCCTAGAGTGCAAATATAGTATGAAGATTTTTCGGTTAAAGAGACTTGAATGGAAAATCTGAATGTGGAATTAGTAATTCATTAGGTGGTGGTTATTTCAGTAACCGCTTTACTTGAAAGGTGTAAAATGTTTCCATTTTTTTTTTCATGTTCATGCTTTCAAGTACCTAGCTGTGTTAAGTGAAAATACATCTGGAGCATAAACAATTTCCGTAATACTAACCACATAGTTGAAATTAATTAATAAAAGTTCATTGCGAACTATTCTACAGATCTAATAAAAAGATTAATTAAAGCTGACTTTTCCAATTAGTGACATTATTTCCGAACCCTTAACTAATGAATCGTCGGATATTTGTGCGAGTTTTGTCTACAGCGTTTAACTGTACGAGCCGTGTGCTAAACACAATTAGTATTATGGACGTTTTGGATGAAGCTAACTGCGGTTTGAAATAAACGAGAAACTTTTATTTGCATGTCCGACTACTTAATATGATGCAGGCACACACCTGGTGTAATGAAGCATTATTTTTTTAATGGAAATTGCAACGTAAACCGCTGTTTATTTTGATATTTAGAATATTAAGATTTTATACTCTAGATACAAAGCGTAAATAATTGTTGTAATTAGATATTAAATTATTAAGTAGAAATACAAACCGCTAGGTGGAACTAGGGCCCCACCACCGACCAGTGTTAGTTCCGTTTAATTGGTCACTTGACTAAGACAGCGAAATATTGAATACAATTCGCTAGTGCCCCATCGCCAACCGGAGTTGCTTCCTCGTAAACGAACACTTGGCCCAGCCAGCAAAATTGCATTCATTTGGATACCGTACTATACCGTGCACGGCGTGCACTAATAGTGCTCCGCTGGAACCGACCACTGAGGCCAAGCCCCTATCCAGGAGGAACCGACCACAAGAAAGTGATTTTGCTTTCTTCTGCCTGGTATCTGCGCTGCCCCGTCCGCTTTTGCTGCCCCGTTTACGTAAACTAATAAACCGCTTTACTGTGCTCATTTAACCGTGTTAACCAGCCCTCTTACACCGTTCACCGTCATCCCGCTTTTAGTTGCTTCTGTAGTTAACTATAATAATTGTAGGGTAGTTGTAAAGTACTTAGAAGTGTACATTGTAGGTTAGTAAGTAAAATAAATATATGTATACTATTTAAACCGTACCTTTTACTGTATGTGAAGTCTGGTATCCCTAGACCCCTGGACATACCGTGTTTCCTCTGACGCTATCCCAGCCCTACCGTAACAGTCTGTGTTAAGAGGCTAGTGTGAGTCCTTTACCTCACGAAAAATAATTGTGGAGGTGGCGCCGAGTTTACCGTCACCGCCGACTGAAAGCTCGATTGTCAAAGTGACGGGTAAATAAAGCTTCACACTATTTTGACAATTGTAATAATCTTACTTCTAGACAGAAATTTAGTTATAGCATTCAAAAAGTATAATGCAAATATCGTAAGATTAAAGCATAATAGCAATCCACTGACTATAAAAAATCGCAGCCCTTAAAATTCCTCAAAATATTATACTCTTTATAAGGCAAATGTATCTTTAACAGCCGGTTTTACAATCGCAAGTTAACTTTCATGTTAGTTGACTTTTACTTGCAGGTTAACTATAACTTTACCGACACATGCGTTTTTCAATGTAAAGTTAAGTGACAATTTGTAAACGAGAGGTTGTGAATAAAATTTATAATGTTGGTACTGGAAAAATGGGTAATATACATAAAATGTATTAATATTGGTCCAAAGTCACGTCACCTGCTATCAAATATAAATGTCAGAAGCAATTTATGAGTTAGTGGTCTATTACTAAGTAAGTAGGTAAGTATTTAGTCTCGATCTATTTAAAAAATCTATTCCATCGTATTCTTCGAAAAAGTTAGGTCTATACAGGATTACCTTGGCTACTCATCACTGCTATATGCATTTACTTCGTACATATCCATTTTCAGGCAAAATATCAAAAAATTATTTTGTGACAGTTATTTTATAGGTTATAAATTGCAAGTAAACTGCCAACTTCTAGTTAACCCACACCTCATCTGCTAGTAAAGTTAACTACTAGATAACTACCACATCGAGAATGACCAGATATTGTAAAACCCAATTTCTATAATAACCTGAAAGTTAACTGAATTTTCTTCATAATAACTACGTTTATATCCAATATGTTAGAAGTCTTCTTTTCTTGGCTAATTCTGATTTTTTTTTATTATAAAAGCTTTGATTGGCATATGTTAGTCAAACAACGACTATAGATATAAGTAACCAACTTTGGGTCTTACGTCAGGAACTAAGGAAATATTTTGGACTTAGACCTCTCACTAATTCAGAATCGCCACAGCTGTATTTCAATTTTTTTTTAATGCATGGCAATTCATTACGTTCGTCTTCTTCTTTATTAATTAATAACATTTCACTTCTATCTTTGCATCTAGCTGTTGAAAATTCTCAAAATGCTAAATTGCTAACGAAGGATTTATTAACAACAGTGAAGTGTGCTTGAACAAAGTAGACTTATAGGTATGGCGGAGGTTGGTTTATCAAAAAGTTAGATTGACGATGTGTGACTTTCGACGCCTATAGTTGTCTTGGTGTCCAAAAGGTCAAAGTTGTCTTCTCATATTAGTATGGGTGGGAACTACCTTGGCGAATTACCGATCGTGGCTAGCGGAGTGCTTAGAGTCATGTAGCTTATCAGATGCATTGGAATATTGGGCTACAAAACTTGGAACATGACAAACATTTATGTCCAAATGAGTACTTTAACATTTTGTTCTTCTTGTTAAATTCTCGGCCGACCTATTGTGATCCAAGCATTATTCTAGAGTTCTCTTATGTTTGCAATGTAGCTCGTCTGGCAGTATCACGACATTATTGCGGTGGCCCTTTAGGTGCACAGCCTCACCAAAGCTTCTTCTGTTCACTGTATTGGTGATGTTAGCTCAACGTTTTGGAGATCGTCTTCTTGTTCATACTATTCATTTCCGCCCTTATACACTTATGAATTAGAATTAGAATATAATATTCGTCCAATTTCTAGGTAATTTTTAAAAAGCTGTGCGTTGTATGACTGAACACTAAACAGTTATTTTCACATATTCATATTCTTATCATACCTTCGCAAATAGAACTTTCCTCAATAGAAATGTGTAAACCACCTCCCACGTAACGAAATTATTTCACCGTACCCTGGAAAAAGTAAGTACTTATTAGATTTCCGGTAACAATGTTGCCAACGCTTGTTGAGTGGATAAGGTGTGTCTGATTTGAAAAAAAATCCATCCTGTAGATACTCCAATGAGCGCTACAAACAAATAAATCGATCGAAGCAGAATTCTATGCGGAATATAAAAGTGTAATCAGATTTCAGTGGCTTATCAGCATTCAATAGTTATTGTAGTACATACCTGCCAGTATTTTGCTTCATAAATACATACTTAAAACAAAATGCCCAAACAGTGAATTTCGTATTTTTACTTGGCTTTAAAAAGTAGATTTCCAATTCGACGCGTATTTAAACACGCTCCACATTTTAGCTGTATCATATTGTATAATAACCTACAATCCGAAATCAAGATGATTTTCAAGGCTCGGGATTTTATCTCGGCGCCAGAGACGGCACTCATATAGGCAGAATATTATATTGCAAACATCTACTGAAACAATCAGAGAAACGACGAAGTGGAGAAATAATATTCATTATTGCCAGCTACAATGTATTATTAGTAAATTTAACCTATTGTTGCGAATTTTCCACCTTTTAGGAAACACCCTGTATGAATCCGTGGGTTCTAAATAATTTCAACAAGAGATAAACCACTAACACTTTATTTAACAATTTACTGACTATACAATACTTCAAATTCACTTTATTTACTTGATATATAACCTCACTTTTCACTTTTCTACTTGTTCACTTTTATAAACTGCCTTCTTAATAAAACTTCTTCTTCCGCGCTGGTAATCGCGCCTTATATACTCCGAATTTGACTCTCTAGATCCATCTAGAAACAATCAAGAATCTTCTCCATCCACATTCCAGAAAAGCCCATTTCATTCTGCCAGCTTTGAGTCACAATTAGTAGGCATAGGCGTATCATCTCCAGTTCCAAGGGGGTGTAATTCATAACACTATGAATGGTAATGTTTCTTACAAAAACATGTATAAGCCGGTAGTCGTAACTTTATCTTGGTCAGAAATTTAAAAGAGCCATTTTATTTACTATTCTTATAGGAAAAATTGCGCCGAACACTATGGTGGCATTAAAAAAATTACAAAACACATGCTTCATTGTTAACTATGGTTTTTAGCGAAATTTCTCATTCTTTGATGTTCTTTGGCTTTTCAACGAAAGCCGTGCGTCGGATAAAAAAATTAAGATATAAAAAATAAAGATTTTATCAATACACGTCGTTTGAGAGTGAGAGTGACCTTTTATCTTTGACGGTTTAATTCTTATAAACAAGTTAAGGGTCTTAAATTAACAATTTTGTCTCTATTCAACAAAAGGTCATATGGATATTTTACTATAACCGAAATGTTGCATTTTGTTCATAGAATTTACAGTTTTATTTTAGTTCCGATATCTCGCGTATTTTGCAAGTGTTTAGACAAATAAGCTACTTTGTTTATTAAGGATTTGCAATTTTCCATAGCATATTTTGCACTGTCCACTCCCGGGAATCGATAAATATCGGTAACAACTACTATTTCTATGTGATCTTACCCCTTTTATCTGTTTTACCCCCCGCTAATGTTTTAAATAAAATTGCTTAGTAAACAAATGAAATATCTCAGCTCAGGAATGTCCTATCGAAATAAAATGATCGGCAAATGAAATATAATAAAAAAGGGAAAATTTTGATCCTATGTAGACCTCGATCCGTTAACTAGAACCGGAGATATAGACCATTTTGCGTTTACGACTGTTAATTGTTTATTAATAAATTTTTTGAAAAAATCTTGTGACAACATAAAGTTATTATATTGAACTAACTAGTTTTCAATTTTCACAAAAATCCATTGGTTTTTTCATAAATTTTTTGCTTTTATTACAATTAATTTATAAACGCCGTTCAACGTTTTTTAATGTTTACGCTCCGAGTGACCTACGCAGTAGCGACTTTGTATATATAAAATTCAACGCGCGCACGGTTTTAAATGCACTTTAAGTGGTTCAAAGTGGTTTAAAGAGTCATTTAAAGGTATTTTTATTTTATTTCTTAATTTTTTAAACCTTAATTATTTTTTACAGGGTGTTCTTTAATGACGTGCTAATGTTTCAGGGTGTGATTTTATGAAGGAAAGTCCATATGAACATATGTCGGCAACGGCTTAAATTTTTTGCTATAGGGCCTTGAAATTCTCTTTTTTAAATCGTTATTTTTTAATAACTCAGAAACTACTTTGGACATTGCTTTCAATGTTGGTATGTATTAATAGGATATAAAACTACATATTTTAATTGGAAAAGTTGTTTTATCGCTCCATCAGTGGCGTTCCTGCGAACATGTCCTTTGATATATTTTACCGAGTATTTTACCAAAAAAGTGGTGCACCACTAACATTTTTCCATGATGATAATTTTCCTGAGTAGCTTCATCAATTCTACATGAGAACGGCCTCTTGCATTTTTTTCATCAGACGCACAGTTAAATTTCAACTGAAACTGCTTATACAAGTTAGTCGGAGCGTAAACACTAAAAAACGTTGTACGGCGTTCATAAATTAATTGTTATAAAAGGAAAAAATGTATGAAAAAACCAATGAATTTTTGTGACAATTTAGTTTAACATATTAACTGTATGTTGTTAAAAGATTCTTTCAAAAAATTACTTAATAAATAATTGACAGCCGTAAACGAAAAATTGTCTATATCTCCGGTTCTAGTTAAC
Organism: Stenurella melanura; assembly: GCA_963583905.1. Taxonomy (NCBI): domain Eukaryota; kingdom Metazoa; phylum Arthropoda; class Insecta; order Coleoptera; family Cerambycidae; genus Stenurella; species Stenurella melanura. The sequence goes on from OY757314.1 coordinate 101,445,151, forward strand.
GAATCGAGATCTATCTAGGCTCAAAATTTTCCTTTTTGTATTACCTTTCATTTGCCGACAATTGCATTTCGATACGACGTCCCTGAGCCGAGATATATCATTTGTTTACTAAGCAGTCTCTTTGAAAACGTTGGCGGGAGGGGACGAGTTAAGGAAGGAAAAAGTGGCAAGACTCCTCAAAAATGGTAGTTTTTATCAATATTTATCGATTTCCATGGGTGCAGAGTGCAAAAAATACCATGAAAAGTGGTAAATACTTAATGAACAAATTAGCTTATTTGTTTAAACAATTGCAAAATTCACTAGATATCGACGCAAACAATAAACTTTAAACCCTATGAACAAAATGTAACATTCTAACCATACTATGAATAAAATTCAACATTTTAACCATAATAAAGTATCCGTATGACCTTTTGTCGAACAGAAAGAAAATTGTTAATTTAGAACCCTTAATTTGTTTATAACAATTGAACGGTCAAAGATATAAGGAAGCTACAGGTCTCAAACAACGCGAGTTGATAAAACCTTCATATTTTATATCTTGTCTTTTCCTTCGTTTTCGTTAAAAAGTCAAAAAATGAAAATTTTCGCTAAAAACTACTGTTTATAACAATGACGACTGTGTTTTATAAATTTTTTAATATCACCGTATTCTGTGCAATTTTTCCTACAAGAATAGTCAACAAAATTGCTGTTTTCAATTTCTGATCAAAATCCATGATTTTGTCTTTACGAAGACCGACCTTGTAATACATATTGAGCAAATAAAAAGTGAATTTTGTATCAAACGCATATTTTGCTTTTTTAATTGATACGTGTGGCGTGTTTCTTTTGTTTATTTTCATAATAATTAAATATAAAATCCCAATTAACTGCTGGCAACAAAAAGCACCTTTTATATGATATTAAATCATACATAGCAAAGTTAAGGATTCTTCTTCTTCTAGCGGGGCGACGAAAGGTCGCCACACTTAGGCCTTGTGGCCCATTGTGCGACCGCTAACTAAATTTATTGAAAACCCCCATTCAGGCCGGATTCTAGCCCGAAGGCCAAAATCCTCCCTATGGGGGAATTTATTATTTCCTCCAGCACTGGAAAGCCAATGCCGAGGTGTTTGTGCCTCAGGTTCATCAACCTAGGGCAGGAAGTCAGAACGTGGATGGAAGTTTCCTCCTCGTCCTCGCAAAACCTACAGTCGGGGTGGTCCACCACCCCCATGGTGTGCAGGTGTTTCCTGAAAGAGCCGTGCCCGGTCAAGAGACCTATCACTACTTTGACTCGTTTCCTGCTTAGTCGCAGAATTTGTTTTGTTCTCTTCAGCAAGGGCCCTGAGATGAGGAGCTTCGCTTGGCGGAGTCCTTGGTAGGAAGCCCAGTAGTCAATGAAATGGGAACGGGTAAAGTCTTCTATTAACCTCCTGGCGTTTGATCTACGGTAACCTAGGGCCGGCTCCGGACCCTGTAGAGGCCTCCGTGAGCCCCCTCCGGCCAGAGCGTCTGCCCGCTCGTTACCCTCAAAGTTAAGGATTAATGGCGTAAAACTGCCATGTACCGTGATGAAGTAAATTTTATTTCATTTTAAAATATGATTGCATTCGACCCTGACCGAGTGTCTATAGAATTCAGTGCATGGCGGTATTTTATATGTTTTTTAGTAATGTGGTTTTATTATCTTCTTTAATTAAACGATGTCGCCGGAATTGTAAAACATTGCTTTGACAACATCCCTTTTTACCTAGGTATATTGTGGTAATTCTTGGCATTTACGTCAACATTTAATAAAGGGAAAGAGTACACCTTCCGAGATCGCAGTTAAGCAATTTCGTAGTGTAGATCTAGCCATATGTATGTACATGTGTATCTACAAAGCTAGAGTGAAATTATACAGAGTCGGCGGTATACAAAAATGTCTAGTGCTTGTAAGGCTGCAATATTCTTATGAATTCTCACGATTCTCCAGAACTGCAATTTGATGGAACAAATATTTATTGTAATAGTTGCAACAAAACAATTTATTGGACATCTAAAACAAATGTTAATAGACATGCGAAAGGAGATTTTGATTATTGTGCTTAGGTAGGACAATTATGTATTATTAATTTGAAATAAATTTGTTTTGATTTGATTTGATTTGATTTGAGTGGCGATATCTCGATCGGCGAAGTTAAGCACGCCGGGCGAGTCCGTCACTTGGTTGGGTGACCGTATATCATTTCGCCCCCTGATTAAGTGGTAGATAATCTTCGCCAGGATGTTAATATAAATAAGGCAGCTTAATTTTAATTTGGATTTAATGGAATTGATAGTGGGATGAGCATATTACCGTGGTCGAAACTAGATAATGCTAGTTTAATGTTACATTTCCCAATACCTCCTCTTGGAGCGAGTCTTTATAATAAACTGATCATATTAACTTTGGATATTATGGAATTCCCCCTAGTACTAGGTAAGATATATTGTATCAAACTTACATACTATTTATATTGTGATGTTTTTATACAATTTGACTAGTCATTATAGACATTTATTTATACTTCATATTGTTTATATTGTTACCAACGTAATCACTGGCTTTATATTATTCTACGAAACTACAATGCCATGCGTACATTTTACTTCCACATCCACGTAGTGAATTGAAAGTATAGTAAGTAATCGTAAAAAAATTTTCAAATATTTTTTTTCTTAAAACAGTTTCTGTAACTTTTTTTTGTCCGCACGTTTTCTCCGAAACGGTTTAAGATATAGACTTAAAAGTTTGTACACGTATATTTATACCGAGATCTGGAACTGGATTGTTTGTTGAAAACATCCGTTGGGTAAATAGCGGTAAATAGGGGGAAATAAGTAAAGCAAGCGGGTAAGAGTGCAGAAAATTGAAATTTGGGGTATGTACTAGAAGTCAGGGCCACAACATTTCTATGGTCTGTTTTTAAACCAGGAGGAGTAAACACGAAAGTTACATTCACACCATAAAAGTAACTAGAAAATACACTAAAATCTTTTTGGCGTTTTGGGCAACCAACAATACACGACTACAGTGTTTTTGTGTGTATTTTATTACATTATATAATCCAACGACCACTATTTGACCTCTAGGTAGTTTATGCAGTATGCATACCATTTACGCAATATGAAGGCACCAAGTAATTAGCCACTTTTATCTTCACATTTATACAAAAGGGATTAAAACTGATATATAATGTGCAAACGATAAAATAGAAATTATAACCAAATAATTTATGACATGAAATTAGAATTTTTACAATATGTCAAAATTTTCGACTATTGCCTTGTGTAAAACTGGCGAGGGCCTAGCCAATCACAGATGTGTGATTTAGCGCGTTAAATTTAAAACGCTCCTCCTGGTTTAAAAAGACTATAATAATATTTTCCATCCCCCTACCACCCCACTCCATTATTAAAGGGGTTGATGAAATAAAATAGAGATATTCTCTTGAAATTTGGTATACGTATATATTATAATGACATCAGAAACTAGATTATATTTTGGTATCATTCCGTAAATAGGGCTAAATAAGGGAAAATAAGTAAAGCAAGTTGGTCAGAGTACAGAAATTGGAAATTCGATGTTTGTACTAGAGGCCTCAGATTTTTTTATAATATTTTTCAACACCCCACCACCCCCAATCCATTATTAAAGGGGTTGATAACATAAAATTGAGATACTCACTTAAAATTTAGTATACGTCTATGTATTATAACGACGTCTGGAACTACATTATATGTTGAGGTGATTCCGTTGAAGGGTTGGGGGTTAAATAGGGGAAAATAAATACAGCAAGCTGGCAACAGTATAGAAACTTGTAATTCGGTATATGTAGTAGGGGACAAGGTCTCAGATTTTGTATAATATTTTTCAACCCCCCATCACCCCTGCTTCATTATTAAAGGGGTTGATAAAATAAAACTGAGATACTCATTTAAAATTTGGTACACATATGTATTATAACGACATCTGGAACTAGATTATATTTTGAGATGATTCCGTTGAAGGGTTGGGGGTTAAATAGGGGCAAGTGAGGAAAATGAGTAAAGCAAGCTGGTAAGAGTACAGAAACTTGAAATTTGGTGTATGTACTAGAAGCCAAGGCCTCAAAATTATTTAAAATATTTACCATCCCCCCACTCCATTATTAAAGAGAGAGGTTGATAAAATAAAATTGAGATACTCAGTTGAAATTTGCTATAAGTATATATTATAATGACATCAGGAATTATATTATATTTCCGTTGAAGGATTGGGAGTTAAATAGGGGAAAATAAGTAAAGCAAGCTGGTAACAATACAGAAATTTGAAATTCGGTATATGTACTAAAAAACAAGGCCTCAGATATTTTATCACATTTTTCAACCCCCCCCCACGACCCCTAATCCATTATTAAACGGGGTCAATAAAATAAAATTGAGATATTCGCTTGAAATTTGGTATACGTTTGTATTATAACGACATCTGGAACTAGATTGAGATGATTCCGTAGAAGGGTTGAGGGTTAAATAGGGGTAAATAGGGGAAAACAAGTTGGTAAGAGTGCACAAATTTGTGATTTGATGTACATACTAGAAGCAAAGGCCTTATAAGCTTTTCCATGCCCCCACCAACTTATTAAAATAGTTGATAAAATTAAATTGAGATTTTCACTTGAAATTTGGTGGACGTATGTATTATAGCGACATCTGAAAGTGGATTATATTTTGACACGATTCCATTGAAGAGTTGTGGGTAAGTAGGAGTAAATGGGGAAAAAGAGGTAAAGTATGCTGTAAGAGCACAGAAACTTGGGATTTGCTGTATATACTAGAAACTAAGTTCTCAGATTTCTTTCTAATATTTTTCTATGATATCTGCCCGAAATATTATTAAAATTCCATGACCAGTAATTTTCACATACTAGAGTGCAAATATAGTCAAAATGATTCCTTTAAAGTGACTGGGATGAAAAATCTGGATGTGGAAGTAGTGATTCCTTAGGTAGCGGTTTTTGCATTTCAGTGGCGAATGAATATATGTATTGCTATTGTTATTATTATTTAGTTTTTTACATTTGCTCAATTACTTCTCTAAACTAGCTTAAGCGATTTCTAATGGGCCGGATTCTCAGAAAGAGACAACATTAGTACTGTCAGAGTAACTGATATTGAATTTTATGTGAAAAGTTAAAAATTTCAAATCGCAAATTCAATATGACTGCCATAATTATTGCAAAAAAATTTCAGATTTACGTGAAATTTGGTATATCAGGATTTCAGGATTCTTTCATAACGCGTCAGATGTTAGAGCTTAAAAATTTGAATGATATGTATTTCATTTTAATATATAGACGCTACTTAACAGGCCACTAAAAAGAATACAAACGTTTTATAATATAATATAAGCTCCAAAAACACCGATGCTAAAGAAATCACTACTTCCACATTCAGATTGCTGATCCATTTAAACGAAAACATCTTAATACTCTATTTACACTTTAGTATGTGGAAATAATCTTCATAGAATTTTAATATTATAATATCTGAAATCGTTTGCCCTTGTATGGTAATGATGCCAAAAATTTCCGTGGCAGATATCAAGAAACATTCTGAGACCTTGGCTTCTAGCATATACACCAAATCCTAAGTTTCTGGAGTCTTACTACCTTCCTTAGCCTAACTTATTTACTCCTATTTTTTTCTTGAGAATCTGCAATAGTTATGCAACTATAGCAGTTCTACTAGATTTGCCATTTTGAATGTTTAACTTTTAAATCTGATTCAGTATTATCTACTTCAATCTACCGCAATTAATTATAAATAAATAGGAAAACGTTAGACTACATGTTTGAATTTATTTAGTAAAAGCAGCAGAAAAGGTAGGTAATAAATTTAATAAATTAGTTACCTAAATAAATGAAAACTAAACAGAAATTATGTTCAGAATGCCAATACAATTCATTCATTACAGAGGACCCAATTTAGAATATTGATTTGAATTAAGATGTACTAAAAACCTTTTTCGCAAATTTCAAAATAACTGTCGCAATTTAATTTATTTATGTAGTAATAATTTCACGAGCAGTTAATTTCCATTTGGTATTTCATGACGGTACATTATCCCTGTGGAAAATTAAGTTGTCAATATCTTTTAGAGTATTCATTAAAATTTCCAGAAGCGTCCTTTCCCTCTAAGCTGTTCGGTGTTCGGTATTTCCAGGCCTTGTCAGATTGAAATATCCGCCTCCCAAACATGTCTCGTACATGCTCAATTAAATCCAGAGGCTGAGTTAATACAAACGCGATACCAATTCTCTCAGGTCTGAAGGCATATTATCTTCTAGAATGTTCAACTTTGGGCATTACCGAATGCAATTCTTAGTTACAAAATTTATGCATGCGGTTTTAAATAAAATAAAATAGTACAAAACTTATTTATTTACAGTATACAGGGTATTCATTAGCTAATCATTTTATACCTCAATTTCAAGTTTAGCAAAACTTTGGCGATTTACACAGTAAATGAAAGTCTTAAGTTGGGTTTAAGGAAGTTCATGCCTCCTAGAGTGCAGACATCACATTTGTTTGTATTTATATTGGCTAAATATTCTTTAAATATTTTTATGATTCGACGTTCCGTTTGTCCAATATACTTCAAATTACAATCCTTACAACTGATTTCGTGAATCATGCACCTTTAGTTATATTGAATTTTATCCTTTGGTTTTACAAATTTATTTACCGATGTATGAACACGAACGGCTGTCATATCTAAGTTTTTAAATCGTGCTTAGAGGAAGAAGGAAACCCCTAGGAAGAGGATTTATATATAGCATAGTCTAAAAAATTATTTATAGTATAATCTTGACTATGTTTAGAAATTTCCATTGCTACTAGTGGACTTAGATTATAACCTTAAGCCAGATGCAATATTTAAATACGGCTTTTATGTGGAAAAGCTTGTCTCATTTTAGAAAAAATTATTAGCAAAGTTTGAGTTAGTTTTGTTATGTTCAAATTATGACAAATGTTCATTAAATCTAGTATCAAAATTTCCTGCAATTTGGCCTATATAGTAATAACTATTTCTTTCTAAGTTTTTGCTTTTCAGAAAAAAATAGCATTGTAATATATGAAACTGTGCAAATTCAACCCAGAGTCCATTGCCCAACCCCTGTATAATGGAAATTGTCTTAATTTTTTATACAATAGCCTTGATGATACAATAGATCATACATAACATATTTCACTTGTTTATTTATTTATTCATTACATACACTATAGGTAAGATACCCAATTAGGGAACAGGAATACAGGCAAAGCATTAGTTAAGTAAAATACAAAGAAAGAAAGTGAAATAAGACAAAGAGCATAACATGTATATAAGCATCATACGAACTACGAATAACTAATGAGACGAAGAAAGAAAAAAAAATGACATTTAAATAAGAACAAATATATATATACCTATACTCATATATACACACATGTATACACCTACACATACGCGTACATACACATATATATTGCCATTGTAGATTATAAATAAAAACCGCTGCCTAAGGAATCACTACTTCCATATCCAGATTTCTCGTCCAAGTTACTTTAAACGAAACATCTTGAATATATTTGCACTCTAGTATGTGGAAATTATTGGTCATAGAATTTTAATAATATTTGGGGTAGATAGAAACATTTGAGGCGTTGGTTTCTACCATATACGTTCAAAATGCGTATCTAGCTTGATCTACTTATTTTGCGCCATTTACAACCTACCACCTACTTTCAACAGAATCATCTCAATCAGATATCATTACTATATATACGTGTACTAACTTTCAATTGAATATCTCAATGTTATGTTATCAATCCCATCAATAATGTAGTTGGAGGTGGTGAGGGTTGAAAAATATTAGAAAAAAATCTGAGGCTTTGGTTTCTAGTATATACACCAAATCCCAAGAGTCTGTAGTCTTACCAGCTTGCTTTACTTATTTTTCCCTATAAACTTCTACTTACCGCCACTGCTTCAATGGAATCATATCAAAATATAATCTAGTTTCAGATGTCGTTATAGTACAAACGTGTACAAAATTTCAAGTCAAAATCTCAATTTAATTTTATCATATCTTTTAGTAAGGGAATGGGGATGTTGGGGGGATGGAAAATATTATTTAAAAAATCTGTGGCCTTCGCTTCTAGTATATACACCAAATCCCATATTTCTGTACTCTTACCTGCTTGCTTTAGTTATTTTCCCCTATTTACCCCTTTTATAAAAAATTATATAAAACATTTTAAGGCCTTGGTTTTTAGTATATAAACCTAATTTGAAGTTTCTGTATTCTTACCAGCTTACTTTACTTATTTCCCCCTATTTACCCCTATTTACCCCCCCACTATGTTGAAAAAACATCCAGTTCCAGATCTCGTTATAGTATATACGTGTACACAATTTCAAGTCAAAATCTTAAACCGTTCCGCAGAAAACGTGTGGACAATAAAAGTTACAGACAGACAGACATTTTTTTTTTGCTCAAATTTAAAATCTCGACATTCCATGACATTCTAAACCTCCTTCGAGAAAAAAAAAATTGAATATTTTTTATACGATTACTATAGGTACTTGAAATCCACTATGTGGATGTGGAAGTAATTAAGTAGTTAAGTAATTAAGAAAACCAAAGTAATCACTAGGTATTTAAATTAGAACATTTTGTTTTATGTCATTAAGGATGCAATTAAAAATATCGAAGTCTCTACATAATTTGTTAGAAGTACTGCAGATTGTAAATAAAGATGAATTATTTAATACATTGGTACGCGAAGTAGGTAAATAGAGAACTTGGGGATTACAAGAGGTTAATCTGGGAGTGTAAAAATTGTGCTTGCTAATTATTTCAGGTGCGTCAAAATTATTGTGTAATAGTTAAAACAAAAATACTTGAGAAAATTACGTACGCATATCCTCAAGGGTGGTCATAGAGTACATTTCAAGCAACGTACTTTGTGGAAAACCAATCACTGTATAGATACCGTCGGATTTGAACGACAGTAATTTAAAAATCTACGTTGAACTGCCTCCAAGTTATTCTTGTGAACTTCATAACTGGAAACAAATTAGAGATGCGTGTTCAAGTTTCGACCTTATGAAAGATGATAGATAAAGAATTTTCAGAGTATCAGTATTAGTGAACTCACGACTGTTAAGAAACAAGAGCTCCAGAATAGAGCCCTGAGGAACTTCAGATGCGGTAGCAAATTCGATTGATTTGAACCCATTTGGTACAACGTACTGAGCCCTATTAGTTATATAAGATTTAAACAAAATGAGCAAAGAATATGACAAGCAGATTTTTTCTAATTTAGTAATTAGCAACTGATGATCAAGTCTATCAAACGCTTTGGAGAAATCGGTATATATGACATCTGTCTGCCCACGTTTATCTAGGGATTCGGAAATATATTGAGTTGCATAGAATAAATTAGTTGTTGTTGAACGCCTCTTCATAAATCCATGTTGGTTAATAGATATTTTGGTGTTAATTGAATAATATATTATATCATGCAGTAATATTTCTAAAAGGGTACAGAAGTTACAAATTAGAGAGATTCGTCTAAAGTTCTCAATATCTATTTTGATCAGATCGTATTTTGTTTTTAATTCCGGTGCATTGTTTTTGTCGGACGCAAGCTAATTGGTGCATATAAAATGAGCTCTCCAAATCTGCAAACAGTCTATAAAATAACTTGCAATTACCACACCATACATAGTAATATTGTAGTGTGTAATTGTACACGATAATAAATAATTATATTTTCATTATTATTTTTTATCTATTAATAAAGGGTAACGCAGTATCATGGATCAATTTTATACCGAGTGTTCACAATATCAGCTACAGCCTACTTTTCGAAGATAAAAATTAGAATTTAGGACACAGAATACAGACATTCACTTCCTATAATTTTTAACTTTACACAGCTCCCTGCAAACTTTCTAATGTTGTCCTGTAGACGTCTGAATTACCTTTACAATGCTTCAATAGTGAACAAAATCGAAACAGAAATAACATTCAAAACTATTATGCTAATTTACTAACGCTTCATTGTGTCGTCTCCAACTTCAAACAGTTTCACGTCCATTTATGGACCGATTTTTAATTTTAAAATTGCACCGATGAGCTAATTTTAAAGCTCCACTGAGAGCATGTAAAGAGATACAGGGTGTCCTTTTAAAAAGTGAGTTACTTTTTCATAAAATATTTATTTAAGATTAATTAAATTGTCAAAACAAACCTTTGTTTTGGGTGAAAAATGCATAAAGATAAATTTCGATTAAACACTGTGCATTTACTAGGTATTTTAACCTTAAATATGATTGTCATGCTCAATGAGTAATTACATAAAATTACATTTTTCAAGGTTACTTATAATTCGATTTTTATTATCGAAGAGGACGTTGTAAAGATATAGTTGACTACATCTATTTAATGCACATAAAAAACTTTGTCGCTTACGTATAGATGAGAAGGCGGGTATGAACGACTTTTGCAGAAAATGCTAAATCATAAATATAATGTATTACTTAATATACAGAACAACATGATTCTTAAGTAAAGTATGTTCTGGCATGATTAAATAAAGATATTAACGAAAATACGCCTGTTTGAATTACAAATTCAAATTGTTTTGATATAGTTACCTTACTCCCACCTACCGAAAATATTTTAGGATGTAACGGTTTATAGCACGTATGTAAACCCTATCCTCGACAGAGTCGAACTTAATTTGTTAGTGTCGAAACTTTCTATCTTGAACAGTGATCGGAATGTGGTTTTAATTTTCAAGTGCGTCGTTACAAGAATTGATTGAAATATAACAAATGAAATAAATAAACACACTGAAAAACAAATAAGTTTTGATTTATTTTTTGTTTAATATAAATTATATAATCCATTTACATAAAAAACGCTATTTAAGTTAAAGAAACAGAGCGCGTAAGCAATGCAAACCTGCAACACGTGGCCGACAAACGAGTTGTTGTCAATTAATATGTCGCGTTTTAGCTCGAGGTGAACTACTATCAAAGATGGATTAAACCTTATAAAGAACTACATTTTGATGGCGAAAAAATAATTTGTAATATTTGTGATGTCACAATAAGGTGTATACAGAAAAATGTTGTGTTATATAAATACTTATACACACGAGTGTAATACAAAAAATTAAAAGAGAATTTCAAAGGACGAGTTTTATTTTGATTTGACTCTTTTGTTAATATGTTTAGATCGTCGATGGAGTGTACTAAATAACGTTCATTTTACACATTTTCTAAACAAATATTGCATGGGGCAACATGTTCCAAGTGAAAGCCTGCTTCGTAAAAAAAATCTCGACGAATTATATGAAGAAAAACTGGAAGGTATTCGGAGTGATCTTCAAAATGGCTGGTTTTGTGTTACAATAGACGAAACGGCAGACTTTTCGGGATATAAAGTTGTTAATTTATTAGTTACTAAATTACATGTTGATGGTCCTGACAAGTGCCATTTAATAGCTTCCAAGGCTCTAGAAACATTTAATGGCGAATCAGTGTTTCATTTTTTTGATAGCACCGTAAAATGCTTTAGCAAGAATTGGCTGAACAAAATTTAAAGAAAGTTGTTGTTTTTACTAGTGATTCAGTATCATATATGTTAAGTGCTGGAAGAAAAATTAAAAGCAAATAACCAGAAGCGTTACATGTTACTTATTTAGAGCATGCGTTACACCGCTTAAGCGAAATAGTAGGAGATTGTTTCACAAATTTTGACAAATATAGTGCTAACTAAAGATACTACTGCGATTAAGCATGCAAAGAATTTAATGAATATTCCAAATATTAAAAATGATTTAAAAATTTATTTTCGAATGTTTTAAAATAACAAGAATTATAGAAAACCTTCAATGTCCAAATTTGTCCTTAGAAGAAACACATAACAAACTAGACACTGTTCAAAGAACAATTAATTAAATTCCGAGTGCAACTGGTGAGGTTATATCAAAAAAGTGGGTTGCAGTTTTACAAAGTAATAAGGACTTGGCGGTCGTATTTGCCATTAGCAAAAACATTGCGACAGAACCAGATGCCTTTCTTGATCAGGTGCCTATGAATATGTTTAGATATGCTACCTTTACTTCTGTGGAATGCGAAAGATCATTTTCGACCTTACACTGGATATTTACTGTTAAAAGAAATCACCTCTACATGAAAATCTATAAGAAATACTTACCATATACTTTTAAATTATGAACACTCGGTAAAAGTATAAAGTTTGAAACTTGGAAGTGTTGTGCATATTTATAAAAATTTATGTGTGAAATATGTGTACATACATTTATCATGCCAAAATACATCATAAACTTATAAGGTAGGTTCGTATTACATCTAGTTTTGTAAGAGAGAGCAAACTTACATTTAACATTTTGATGTAAAATTTCATATCTGTGCGCCACCGGAATTAATCACAAATTCCGATCGCTGATTTTCAAATACAAAAAGAAAAATGGGGGTGTTCCTCGTTTCGTTGGTACCTTGTATGAATATCACTCCATTTAGGTAGTCAATTTCAGTTGTAATGAGTACTCATATCTTGTAGGATTTTTACCGCTATATGTTTAATGGAAAAAGTATATTGTCGAAAGTTAGAAGCTGCTTAGAGTAATATAAAAAACGAAGTCATAAAGATGTTATAAAAAATAAATAGTATATTAGGAAAGAACAGTTTTAATTTTCCATATTGTATTCTTTACTACCAGGGAATAATATGATGCGACAGAAGCCTACGTTTTTAGTCGAGTAACTTTTTAATTCTTCTCATAGAAAGATTATTTTTAATATAGAAGATGAAAATCTCTGCGGATAACACTTTATTCATTCTGAAAAACTCGTCTGCTCAGAGTTATTCTCGTTCTCTTTTTTCACATTTATCTAAGTTGAAGTCATCAACGCGTAAACGTATTAACTGGGATTTTAGCACGCAAAGAAATTTGTTGATTTACACGCACGAAAATGGAATATATAGGATAGAATCATCACTTTACGGTTAGCTGACAACAGTTAGGTGTATAAATAATTTCAGCGGAAAAGTCGACGGGAATTGAAATGGGTTTATTTATCGGTATTTAAACCTGAAAATATAACGGGGGTATAAGTATGGATTTCTAATAATTAAATACATCTTCATAGAGTAATAATTCTAATCATCTTTCTCATTTTTTTTAGAATTAAACGTACATATTTTTCAAGACAAAAATATTTATATCATGATAGCAGAACACTGAATATACAAATGGAATAAACAATAATGCGGATACACAGATTTATTTAAAGAAAAATCGAAGAAAAGTGAATCGTCTTTCAATACTTTCCATAAAAATTATGAATCATAATTTCATCATCACATCGTTCAGTACCTTACCTAATACCGATAAAAAAAACATGTTCGGTTTGTTCATTTTTACAGCCACATCAATATCAATTAGGCTCAATTTCGTTGAACAAATTTTTTCACCCTCTTTAGTGACCATGTTTCAGGTAAAAGTGCAAAAGTTATGCAACTATGGCAGGTCTACTGGATTCGCCATCATGAATTCTTGCCTTTTAACATCAGATTGAATATTAGCTATTGCAAAAATACAACCAATTTTATTCACAGTGCATTCGCTATATTCTCTCATATTCTTAAATAGAAAATACATTGTCCCACTTTTGTTCACTTTATAGTGATCATAGCTTGATGAAACAAATAGGGGACCAACGCCAAAACATAATCTACAGGCTGTGAAAACTTTTCGTAGAAATAGCTTAAACTATTCCAGAGAAATGGTCGAGCAAACATAAAAAAAAACCGCCACCTAAGGAATCACTACTTCCACATCTAGAATTTCCTTCCAAGTCTCTTTAAGAGTAAACTTGTTGACTATATTTGCACTTTGGAATGCGGAAATAATTGGTCACAGAATTTTAATAATATTTGGGGCAGATGTCATAAAAAAAATTACAGAGGAAGCTTCGTTAAGATATTGAAAATGAACTTGGCTAACTTTTAGTTCTGACATGATATTTACAAAATATGCAAAATGTACAAGGGATAGAAATAAAGAACATTTAGAAATTTTCAAACTTTTATTAAGCTGCGGATAAAAAATTTAAAAAGTAACACAACTCGGAGTAATTGTAATTGAATTTACTTTAATATTCCACAATAAGATGGGTCTCGTAAAATTGCAAGAACAAGGATCTAGGTATAAAAATTTATTAAATACATAAGTTTTACAAAAACGATGCTAGGCGTCAGTCGGTGCTGAGTCGTAAAAATGCAAAAATAAGAATCTAGGTATCAGAACTTATCAAATAGACAAGTTTTACAAAAGCGAGACTGGGCATCGGTCTTAATCGGGACGTAAAAATTCAAGAATATGAATCTACGTAACAAAATTTATCATATTCAGAAATTTTCACCAAAACGACGCTAGGCGTCGGTCAGCGTTGAGAAGTAAAAATGCAAGAATATGAATTTTGGTATCAAAATTTATCAGATATACTAGTTTTACGAAAACGAGACTAGGTGTCGGTCGGCGTCGAGACGTAAAAATGCAAGTACATAAATTTAGATATCAATGCTTGACAAACACAGAAGTTATATTAAAACGACGCTGATCGTCGGCCGGCGTCGAGACGTACAAATACAAGAATATGAATCCAGGAATCAAATTATATCAAATACACGACTTTTAGAAAAACGACGCTAGGCGTCGGTCAGCGTCGTGACATAAAAATGCAAGAACATAAATTTAGATATCAAAACTTATTAAATACACAAGTTTTACAAAAACGACGCTAGGCGTCGGTCAGCGTCGAGAGGTAAAAATGCAAGAATATGAATCTAGGTATCAAAATTGACTAAATATACAAATACGACCCTAGGGGTCAGTAGGCGCTGAGACGTATTAAAAAAAAATCTGAGGTTTTGGTTTCTAGTATATACACCAAATCCCAAATTTCTGTACTCTTACAGCTTGCTCTGCCTATTTATCCCTATTTAACTCTACCTATCCCCCCACTCCTTTAACGGAATCATGTTAAAATAACATCTAGTTTCATATATCGTTATAGTACATACCTGTACCAAATTTCAAGTGAAAATCTCAATTTAATTTTATCAACTCTTTTAATAAGGGAGTGGGGGTGGAAGAAGGATGGAAAATATTATAAAAAAAACATGAGGCCTTTGCTTCTAGTATAACCCTTGAACGGGATAATCCCAAAATATAATTTAGTTCCTGATGTCTTTATAATATATACCTATACCAAATTTCAAGTGACTATCTCAACTTTATTTTATCAACCCCTTTAATAATGGAGTAAGGTGGTGATGGGGAGATGGAAAATATTATACAAAAAATTGAGGCCCTGGCTACTAGTACATACACCGAATTTGAAGTTTCTGTACTCTTAACAGCCTGGTTTACTCTTTCCCCTTATTTACCCCTATTTGCCCCCCATTCCCTTCATCGGATATGTTCCAAAAACAATCCAGTTCCAGATCTCGTTATAATATATACGTGTACAAAATTTCAAGTCTATATCTAAAAAGTTCCAGAGAAAATGTGCCGGACAAAAAAAAAATTACGGACAGACCGACAGACAGACCGACACGCAGACCGACAGACAGAAATTTTTTATCGCTAAAACTTAAAATCTCGACCTTTCATGACGTTCTAAACCTATTTCAAGAAAAAAAAAATTTTTACGACTACTATACTTCCAATCCACTAGGTGGATGTGGAAGTAATATATATGTGTGTCGAATTTTAAAAATAGGTTTTAGGTTAAGATTTTGAATTTTGCGTACTCCATCCTACTTGTACAGTAAATATGCAGTCTTTTTCTGTGGTATCCAAATGATTTTATGATTTTTAAATTATTGTCAAAAACTTAATTTCGGTGAGATAGGCAAGCTCCCAGTCTTGTAACAGCGGGGTGTTATAGAATAGGTACCAGAATTCAACTGCCTGACACGTTTGTAACACCTAGAGACATGATTAGTGCTTTTCCTTAGAACATGAGAGACAAAAAAAGTGACTTGACTATTTTTTAGTGGTGCTTGATATTTACTAATCCTGACTTAATAGTCCAGGCAAAAGGGAGTTTTCGAAAAAAAAATGCCAACTGGGGTTCCTCAGCGGGAATGTGTACCTCTTAATATGTATAACTATTCCATTCCAAATCCAACAGCTGACAACTAGTGCGCCTATGTTTAATTAACAAGTTAAGTTATGAAAAACGAGTTTTTGGCTTGTAGAAATGTATCTTTAAGTTTTACGAAAATACGTCCGACGAAGAAGTTGTGGATACTAACAGTGTCTACAAAATGAACCCAATTGCATTAAAATTAAAATCGGTTAATCAATTTGCTAACAAAATGTAAAATACTGCTAAAAGATGCTTAGAATAGGTGCCCGTGCACAAAAAATGAAATTATACATATCCTTTTGTAACTTCTTGTATGGCTTAAGGAGGTTGAGACGTTAGAATCCCAACCAAAAGTAAGTCGAATTCTAAATCGGAACTTTTCCATAATAAATTATTGCAAAAGGTTGTAAGTCGACGATACTAATACTTATTGTCATAAGGGCATAAATAAATCATTTTTTATTATTAATTAATTATTTAATGAGATTTAATTATTTTATTTAATGAACTAACTTTTGGATGTCTTGTCAAAAATTTATGTAAATATCTGTGTATTTTACAAATTTGTTTCAGTAATTATTAAAAAAAAAGATGAGCAGCAGTAAAGATTAAAATTAAATCATCAAATAATTGAAAATTCAGTAAAAAATCCTTAACAAAAAGAGAAATTTGACAGTTTAGAAATGTTTAATAATTTTTTTTTATTTATTAAAAGTCTCCTAATTAAATTGGAAACAATATTAAAATATGCGTAAAACATCAATGCTTTACATAGTTAGTTTTCGGAACTGCTGACATTATTTGTTTATTTACTATAAATTAACATGCACCAAAAAATTTATTGAAGGAGCCGTTACTCTGTGGTAATCATTTTGCATAAATAAGGAAATAAAACACACCACCATGTTTTCTACCGCTATGTGGTAGAAAACATAGTAGTGTGTTTTATTTAGTTTTTTGTGTTAAAATGTACCATTTGCGTGCTGGGTTGACATTTTCCATAAGACTACATGTAAAAGTTTTTTAAAATATTTAACTTTATGAGTTTCCTAATGACTTTGGATTTTTTACAGAAAATTGTGTCACATAAAAATGTATTAAAAAAGCTTTATTTCAGATTTTTTCATTATTTTCGTCTAACGCCTCAACCGCGGCGTTTCCCCTTCACTTCTTCCGGAAGGTTTCCACGCATCGTATTGGAAAATCGGGAAATCTGTTTTACCGGACAATTCGAAAATTGGATTATACATATTAGTATTAAGCAATCTTGAAAAATTCAGCTGGTTATCAATAAATTTGTAAAAGTTGTTAATTCGAAATTCTCCGAATTAACAACTACAAATTTATTGTAACCAGCTGATTTTTTCAAGATTGCTTAATAGTAACATGTAGAATCCAATTTTCGAATTGCCCGACAAAACAGATTTCTCGATTTTCCTGTACGACGCGTGGAAATCTTCCGAAAGAAGTGGAGGGGGAACATCGAGTTTTCGAAAATTTTCGCAAAGGAAAAAAGTTGTAGATGAGGCGCAATTAAGCTATAAAAGAAGTTACAAGAGGATATGTATTAATTCATTTTTTGTACGCAGGCACCTACACTAGCTGTTCCTGAATTTATTTTTAATAATAATAATAATAATAATAATAATAAAAGCTCTTTATCTCCAATACAAATATAAATAATTTGATAATATACAGTTTCTGCAAAAGAAAAGAATAAAATTATTGGAAAAAGCCGAAGATCAAGGAGTCATGCGTTGCATAACTTCTGTTTTTCATCTTAACTTAAAATAATAAATGTAGACGTAACTAACTTTGATACATTCTAGGTTTTGCTGTGTAGAATGTGTACTTGTATAATTTCTGCAAAAAGCGTTTGTTTATTGAAAAGGCACTTTTTTGAAAATTAATTTCTACAGCTTTGGCAGGTCGTAGCGTAACATGGTTGGACTTATTTTCTTCTTCAAGAGATTTTCTTTTGACAACAGCAAAATCATTACTGATATCAACAATAGCAATACAAATAACAATAATTGTTGCAGAGACATGTGCAGAAGAAGTGAACGTTTAAAGAGGTCCGTTCTATGGACTGAGATGCTTTTTTGCAAAACCAACGCGATATTTCCTTCTATCTCGTCGAGCTACCCCTAATCGATTGGCTATAACTTTTTGTACATCCACAGGAAGCCGAGATAATGATGGTTTTGCGAGCGCGCATGATTTTGAACATCCGATTCAGTTGCTGTAGCGGGCGCAAGGAAAATTGAACGTGGAAGTTCAAAATCGTGCGCGCTCACAAAATCATCATTATCTCGGTCACCTGTAGACGTACAAAAAGTTATAGTCAATCGATTTGGGGTATCTCGACGAGATAGACCGAAATATTGCATTAGTTTGGCAAAAAAGCATCTCAGTCCATAAGACTACACGTGTCCTTGCAACAATTATTGTTATTTGTATTGCTATTGTTGATGTCAGTGTTAATGGGGCTGTTATCAAAAGTACTACTTTTGAGGAAGAAAATAAGTCCAACCATATTACGCTACGACATCCCTAAACTTGTATTGATCATACTCTTTATAGGATTTTGCAAACATCGTAAGAAATAACTATCTATAACTAAAAGAAAAACTTTGTGTAAAAATAAGAAATTAAATAAATTCATTTTATGATTTTAATTTGCTAGTTAATCAGAATTCAGGCTATCAAAAAATGCAAAGACTTCATTAATATTTTTACACAAAGTTTTTCTTTTAGTTATAGATAGTTATTTTGTCTTCTGTTTGCAAAATCCTATAAAGAATATGTTTCAATACAATTATAAGCAAACAAATAATAATTCATTTTTAAACATCCCTAAACAGTAGAGATTAATTTTCAAAAAAGTGCCTTTTTAATTAACAATTACTTTATTATAAAAATTATACAAGTACACATTCTACACAGCAAAACCTATAATCTGTCAAAGTCTTTTACGTCTTTTCAGACTCCTTTGCCTATAAAAGTAGATACCTTGCAGGTTCAAAGTGTCTGTCGATATACCTCCAATGAACGGGATGTATGCCTGCCTCTGAAACTTCACTAACATGGATGTATGTCGATCATATTATTGTAATAACTAAGTGGTAATTAATCGACAACAAAGGAATTGGCTTGATATATCATTACCATGCCCAGTCTGGAATGTCTGTCGCTGGACCTCCAGGATGTAGGCCAGTTATATTTTTGTATTCACTAAGTGGAAAGTAATTGATAAAAAATATTTGTTTGATACAAATATCTGTAACAACTGTAAAAGACATTTTGAATAATTTAGTGAAGTTTGCATTTTTAGTATCACTTTATTTGTCTGCCATGCTCTAAGGAACAGGATTAATAGTGTCTTAACTGTTACAAATGTATCAGGTAATTGCACGCTAGCTCCT
Organism: Stenurella melanura; assembly: GCA_963583905.1. Taxonomy (NCBI): domain Eukaryota; kingdom Metazoa; phylum Arthropoda; class Insecta; order Coleoptera; family Cerambycidae; genus Stenurella; species Stenurella melanura. Next base: position 101,464,810 of record OY757314.1, read on the forward strand.
GTACCATTAAGTATATATTCTATCATCTGCGGAACGGAGGCCTGCATAGTATAGCTCAGCGATAATATGTCCAGTTATTAAATTGAGAAATTTTCATCATTTGGTGAGGAGGTTCCAGTTACTTCCAGTACCTGCCATTTTGATTGTTTTCTCTTTACAAATACCCTACTGGTTCCCTTATCTTCGAAAGGGCGTTAAACCGTAGAGGCATGAATTGTAAATTAATGATATCGAATATATTATATGAACGAGTCAAACTCAGTGAGTTGCTGTCAAGGTTTAATAACTGACGGGACCCTCAATCCGTTTTAATATAGGCATGCTCAGCGGATAAAATTACATGGTTACCTTTAGATTAATAATATTCGATTATTTCTGGAATATACCTAAGTTTTAAATGAAATGTCTGTCAGACTCATGAACACAGGGTTGTGGCATGGCATATTATAAAGTCATTCGCCGCAGAAATTAGTATGACAAAAACTTGGTGGGAATTTAGCACCAGCATTATGTTAATTATTATTTAAATTCAGTCATTGTTTTCCCTTATATTTTATGGCGCAGAAAAATTTAATTAATAAATGAGGCATACGATATTTTACTCGTGAAATTATGAAAGTTTAGAACAGACTGTTAAAAAATTAAATGTATTTATTTAGTAACAATTTAAAGATATTTACAATCGAGATAAAAGTCGGGATCAATGTAGAGAGTAATACAAAAGTGTTTTGCAAAGGGCAGGATTTATGAAATAATATTATTATCTAAAAAAATCTGTAAAGATCTTTTAACAGACAATCATATTAAAGTTTTCTATTATACAGACTGTCTATTTTACGAGGGCCACACCAAATATCTCGCTTAATATCTATTATAGAAGAATAAAGTTTTGGAAACAATTATCCCATTTTTTGTGAGCTATATTTCAGTAAAAAGAAATTTGAAATCCATAGCCTACTTTATGAGATTTATTACAAAAACCTGAAAAATAGGAAAACCACAAACGGTTATAGCTTCCTTATTTGAGGAGATACGAAAAAAGTTAAAGGAATGAAAGTTGACGGCAAAGACAATAAGAATAATAACGTGTAACAAAAAAATCGAAAAATGCAGTTGGCTTTGACATACGCTATTGTGCAAAAATGAAAAATACATATCTCAAAGTAGGCCATGACGCCATTAATTCCGTTATTTTTTTCTCATTCCAACGATATAAAACATATCACAGAAATTTTAACCGATAGTGTCAATATTAAATATTTTACGAATACCATTATTCATATAATTGAATCGTAACAATCAGCTGTGCCATAATAGTAAAAATTCACTTTATAATAATTATAATTCCGCAATTATTTATTACAATTTAATATAAACCAATAAATATCTCATAAATAAAAATACAAGTACAAAACCAACATCCAAAGAAAAAATCGAAAAACTATTTATAACAGTACTACCTACTACTATATTGAAAAGAAATTGTGTGTATTTATTTTTCTAACTACAAATGCTCAAATTGTGCACCATGCATTCTGACACATAAACGTGCTCTACGAGACACGTCACGCATTACATTTTGGAGCATTTCAGGAGTAATTGCCTCACATGCGTTTCGAATTCTGGTTTTGATGTCCTCAATATTTTCAGGGGCAGTTTGAAATACCTTGTCTTTAATGTAACCCCAGACGAAAAAATCCAAGGGAGTAATATCTGGTGATCGAGCTGGCCATAGAATGTGTCCATAGGTGCCTATCCAGCTATCTGGCATAACTTGATTTAAATAATTTGTACATATCACAGCAGTGTGAGGTGGAGCCCCATCTTGTTGTAAATATGAATAAATTAATCTTTCTGCCACTGTTAATTCATAAAGAAAATCTTGAAATTCGTTTTGCAGAAAATTAACGTAACTACGAGCGGTTAATTTGCCATCATAAAAATAAGGTCCAATTACTTTAGTCCCTAAAAGACCCAACCAAACATTCGTAGAAAATCTTTCTTGGAAAGCAGTCTCTCTGCACCAATGTGTATTTTCTCGTGTCCACTTATAATGCATATTTCTATTGAAAAATCCATTATTAGAAAAATTTTATTCGTCCGACCAAAGAATTTTGCTACATATCAGCGCGTCATTCCTTTTCTTATTTAATAACCATCTTCAAAATCTTACTCTCCTTGGCTTATCTCCCTCATTTAAATGTTGAACTTTCCTCATTTTGTAGCATCGAAATCCGTTTTTTTTCAATATTTTTCTTGCACTGTCTTTTTTTATGCGACAGTTTCTCTGAATTTGTCTCAAAGAGGTTTCCTCATTTTGGTTAACATAATTCATTACTCTATTCACTTTTCTTACATTATCCGCAACATGCGCTCGCCTTACTACTTTTTTTGAAAATGAACCGTGCGTTTTTAGATTTTGAACTAACTTCCTAAACATAGTTCGATTTGGCTGCGGAGCATCTGGAAATCTATCTCCGTAAACCGTGACTGCCATCTCAGCGTCAAAATTGCACTGACAATAAATGCTAATCATATCGAATTTGTTATTATTGGTGTACACCATAATTACTGATATAAAATTTGTCTTAGAACTCGACAACGCAACATACAACATACAACAGTGACAATCTGTCAAATTTATTAATAACTGTATACATTGTTTTTCACTAATTATGGCACAGCTGATTGTTACGATTCAATTATATGAATTGTGGTATTCGTAAAATATTAAATATTGACACTATCGGTTAAAATTTCTGTGACATGTTTTATATCGTTGGAATGAGAAAAAAATAACGGAATTAATGGCGTCATGGCCTACTTTGAGATATGTATTTTTAATTTTTGCACAATAGCGTATGTCAAAGCCAACTGCATTTTTCGATTTTTTTGTTACACGTTATTATTCTTATTGTCTTTGCCGTCAACTTTCATTCCTTTAATTTTTTTCGTATCTCCTCAAATAAGGAAGCTATAACCGTTTGTGGTTTTCTATTTTTCAGGTTTTTGTAATATATCTCATAAAGTAGGCTATGGATTTCAAATTTCTTTTTACTGAAATATAGCTCACAAAAAATGGGATAATGTTTCTAAAACTTTATTCTTCTACAATAGATATTAAGCGAGATATTTGGTGTGGCCCTCGTAAAATAGACAGTCTGTATATCAATTATTTTTTCTGTGTCTAAATGTCTACTTTTTTAGCTAAAATGTGTACTAGGTATGTGTCGGATTAGAATAATAACATTCTAATTCATTAGAGCTGTTGCCACCGATTGCCGTTATTTTAATCATTTCAACAATGAACAATTAAATTTCTCCACCAAAGAACTAGGTACTTCTTCGGGGCCCCCACCAATCGGGGGCCTCCACCAAAGAGACTCTTGAAATTTTCGAAAAATCAAGTCTGTGGTTTTTTTCTTCTTGATTTAGAAACTTGTACCCACTTGAAAAAATTACTTGCCAAATCATTTATTATTCAATTTCATCTCATTTCCTCCATTTGTCTTAAAATTCAGGAACCGTTGTCTTAGGTAGGCCTTCACTATAAATCTGCCTACAGGCCCACATTCGAATTAATCCGGCCCTGCACTATAAATCTAGCAAGTTTATTTGTGTTAACTACATATAAAATATTCTGTTCCGTCACATTTTTGTATTAACATACTGTAAGTTTCTTTCTTGACAATTGTAGGTATTAACTACGTGGCAAATATTAATGTGATTATTTTGTATATAAACTTTTCAATAAAAATATAGCAAATTTCTTCTTGGACAATTGTGCAATATTACAGCTCTCTATAACACTTTTTTCATTAATTGTTTTCTGTCTCCACTCTGTATATTTTTCACAAAAAACGTATCTTATTACCAATTTTACTATAAATAATACAGTATTTATTTTTCTCCATACAGGGTGTAATTAGTTTCATGTCATTAAAAAAACTGGTGGTAGGGAACGACAAGACAAACAAAAAAACCTTATATAATATGGGGTCTAAAGCTCATAGTTTTGAAGAAAAAAAATAAACAAAAATTTCCAAAATACTTAATAACATAGTTTGAGAGTTGCTGGCATATTTGGGGTAGGACTTATTTCCTCGCATCTTGTCGCACATGATATTCTGACATTCGTGCAAATAAGTATGGTGAGCCTAAGAGATAATTAGGCCGCGACGGGGGTAATCGAAAAGCATGCCGACAAAGCAGTTAAAAGCGACCGACAGAGGACACTACCATGTTTTTTGCTTCTTCGCGGCCAAATTATCTTATTAAGCGTGCTATACTCTCTTGTAACTATATTCCAAATATCATTGTGCTGTGTGACATATTTTTATGAATTATTATTTTTGTGTCTATTCTATATGTTTCTATAAAAACATATAAAATATTATTCTTTTTCGTCAAGTAGTTTTGTAGATATAACTCCACCAGGTAGATAGTGAACAGAGCAACAGATAGACAGATAAACTGACGGGATTGAAATACTTTAATTTTCGTAATCTACATAGTTTAAAATGCGGAAATCCTAAGTTATCTTAAAGAACGATTTTTTGCTATTACAACACTTCTTTCGATATACTAAGAAAGCAAGAAATTGTCATCTATATCGTGCCTAATAGACTATTCTTACAGCTTCTTCAGTATCCTCAGGATACTGAAACGTTTCACGTTTAGTATTTTCATATTATGTTTGGCTTTAATTATCTGCAGATTATGCCAACTTGATTAGTGAAAAGCGCTTCGAATGCAGTGCTGAGCTCGACTAAAGTTGAAATAAAGTAATAATAACCTTGATAATCCGGTCAGATTGGAATTGATTCTTAATTGACTTAAGAGCTTAAACTCATCTAATCTCGATATCCAGACGCCATCTTATAGTTTGTACGAATCTTCGGATACGAACATAAGTATTTGAAAGCATCAGTGAAAAGTCCTTGCAATATACTTCTGTCACATAGTGCGTGTGTGCGTGGAGAAAGCTTGCGTTGAACTTTAACCATTAAAAGGGATATAATACATTAATATTTTTAAATATGTTGTTTTAATGAAATAAATGTTGATATGTTTTTTCAATTAATACTTAATGGATAAGTAATTTTGTAGATAACTGAACATTCATTTTTTATTATGAAAAGTTTCTTTAGTATAAAGTTTTCACAACAGAATAAATGCGATATAGGTGCTCAATGAAAATACTATAACAATTACAAAGAAGTGAATTATTTATCCTAATTCTATCGTAACATGTTTACTACGTGATTTTAAAGATACCGTATTGAATTATATTTATAAAATAGATGTTGTTACGTAGAAATAAATAATAACAAACAAAGTAAAACTAATACACTAGCAATAGATCGTGGTGGCCCTCAGGGATCTGTCCTTGGGCCATTATTAATTTTCAGACATAATTGCTATTTATATATGGAAAATTCTAGGACTGACTGTTGAAATATTTTGATTTTCAGTAGCAGTTTAGAGGTCACGTGTTATTTTATTGTAAAGTCCTCAAATCTGCCCGATGGTCGCTATATATGAAAATGTGTTTGTTAGCAAACTCCATTTGAGATTTTTGATTATACACATTATAGAGTAAGATCCCAGAGCCACCAGATCTACGTCATTTTAGCAAAGCTAATGTTTTGACAATATATAGTGTGATATGTGGTTACGAACGTATGCATAATTGCTAGCTTAAAAGCGGGGCCCTTTTATAGGTAACCAGGTGCTAAGGGTGCATAAAGACACTACGAACCTACGTCATAGTATAACGGCTGGATTTTATATATGTTTGAGAAAATACTGTTAAAAACTAACATTAATTATTGCCAGACACTTCCCGTGCAAGCTAGCTAAGTAACGCTTTGTGGAATCACATATACTATTAACTATGTAAAAAAACGAAACAAAAAAGATTTGTTATGTTTTGTTAAGTTAGGTTAGGTTAGGTTAGTCTACGTTAGGTTTTTTCGAGATTTAAAGCATCCACAGTTAGTTAATTAGCTAGCCTGCTTGGTATTTTTCGAACTTGAAAGCGTCTGGCGGAAGTTTAGGGCCCACGGAAAGTGTCTGGCAATAATGAATGTTGGCTTTTAACAGTATTCTTTCACACATATATAAAATCCAGCCATCATACTATGACGTAAGTTCGTAGTGTTTTTATGTATCTTTAGCATCTGGTTACCTGTTAGAGGACCACGCTTTCAAGCTAGCAATTATGCATACGTTCTTAACCCCTTAACCACACACTATTTATTGTCAAAATATTAGCTTTGCTAAAATGACGTAGGTCTGCCGGCTCTGAGATATTCGTCTATTAGAATGGAACATTCCTCTGCTTGGAGTATTTGCCAAGTGGCGCCACTATCCGGGTCCTTGTGCCTTGTAGCAGGGGAGCTGGAACTGAGATTTTAACGTCTACTGGAATATGGACAAACTTTACGGTAATATGTTCGGATAATAAGGGGGGTTACGTTTCTAAGAAGGCGGACAGCCCAGTGGATACAGGGGGTAGAAACAAGGGGTGAAAGTGTACATTTTAAACTAAGGTCATCGAGATAGTACTCGAAAATTTACACAGTTGTAGATCACGATACACTCAATCGAATTCTCAACAGGTGAACACGTAGATAAGTACAAAGGGGGTGGCGGACGGGGTTAAAGTTGACAAAAGCTATTGCAAAAAAACGTCTTTCGGAATATGTCCGCTAGTTGCACTATTTAATCGTCTACATTTAAGAAATCGTATTCCAAAAGAGCGGATAGCATGTGAATAATAATAAATTCTATCCACAATCATGTGCGAGTATTATTAGAGATATTATTATACATATATTTGTTTATATATTAAAGTTTTAAAAAATAATTTATATCAATTTGCACAGAAAAAAATATTGAAAAAATATGAGGAATAAATCGAGATGATCAATTTTTTGCTTAAATTTGTTTTTAAATGCGGATTCCTGTAGACAAAAATTTGTCTTTTAATTTAAAAAAAATAATAAATAAATAATAATAAATATAAATAATATAAATAAACAATAATATTTATCATTATTATGATGCTAGCAGGGTGATTTATGTATATTTACCTAAACATAATTTGAGCGAAACGTATTATTTATAGGATATTGCAAACGGCGGAAAAAATCTATCTCTGAGAACTAAAAGAAAAACTATATGTAAAAATATTAATAAACTCTTTGCATTCTTTCGATAACCTGCCTTCTGGTTATGCTAGCAAATCAAAATCCTAATATTAATTTGTACTTATTCACGGATATTGCCTTGGTTTTGCATGAAATATCGTTATGAGTGGCATTGTGCCTTTCTGATGAGCTCAGAATAAGGGCGAAAAACGTTTAAAAGGCTAAGCATTTCCAAGCAACTGAATGAGAGATTTTATGAAAACGTAATCCATTAGAATGAAGAAATTTTAAAAACAAGGTAGGTAAATATATTTATTTTAGACCTTTGTTCTCATTTTTAGCTGAATCTTACCATAGACGGTCATGTAGATACTAGTTTAATCTGCTTGGCCGTAGGGGACTATGTTGGATGCTAGTGTTATAATGAGAATGTCAAATAAGAAACTTGGACAAATTTATTTTAGGATTTTGATTTTCTAGCATAACCAGAAGTCAGGTTATCAAAAAAATGCAGAGATTTCATTAATATTTTTACATATAGTTTTTCTTTTAGTTCTCATAGATAGCTTTTTCCGCTGTTTGCAAAATCCTATTCATTACTGTAAACAAACAAATAATAAATAATTCACTTGTAAATAATTTGAGATTTTTGAAAATAATCCCTGCTACTAAGCTGTATGATAACTCACCAAATTATATAAAATGCACAGAAAATGTTGAAGGGTTGAAATATAATGTATATTGTATGTCTTCATACATACTAGTGTTCTCTGCAGAGTACTTTAATTCCGAGGTTAGCAACTTTTCTGGTCGTATTTTTATATGTTGCCTCTGTAGTTTGTACTTCATAATTTTTGACAGTAAACTTTTGTTCCATTTTATATAATTGAGAGAGAAAACAATGATTTAACTTTAATCTAGTTATCTCCAATGAGTAAAGGCAAGTGAAGTTGTGAAATATGTGTGGAGATGTCTTGGATAGTCTGGTAAGAGGAAACATACAGTTATTAAATGAACTTTTTCTGAAAACGAATAAGTATGTTTTCCACTTTGCGCGAATATCAGGCTTGCATATATATGCTAAATTATATCTTTATTAGTAGTTACGTTGTTAATTTCACAAAGAGACGTGGCTTCTTTAGTGATTCAATCTGCAGTTTCATTCGCTACAAACACAGCATGTCCCTTTGTCCATTTGAAAGATATACTTAGTTTCATAAACTTTTTTTTATGTATACAATTACGGGCAGTTGAATACGTATACAGGGAATTGCTAATTGCTTTTAAGACCAATTACGAATCAGATTATAACTATAGTTACTCAAATTATTTTCTGTTACGGGGTTATATGAGTAGTTTAGGTCTTGGGCCTGGTATATTGTCCATTAAAATGTGTTTAATAATTATATTTGATCCAACGCATCTTGTGTCCTCTAAAGACTTCTTAAGACTAAAGATTTATCTGGTGTGAACAGAGCAACATAGGTAGGTAACTAAGATTGTTGAGAAAAACGACAAGAAATAGTAAAATTGAATACTAAAGAAGCTTGAAACATCTTACATAGAAGTTGTATTTGGAATCCTATTATATGAACATGTACGTAATAAAGTTAAAGAGACACAAGCTGCTCTCAAATTTCTATAACAAATTAAAGTTTCAAACAGATTTCCACAGTATTGATAGCAGAAATGAGCCGCTCATATTCAATGAATATCTGAATACAACGAACATTTATATTTGAGGACGTGCTTTCAGCATACCAAATTCTAAATGAAGGATTGTAAAAATTGAAGAATATTTACGCAATTCTAATATTAAATCGTGTTTTTGTTCACGTGTCTTCCAGTTATTTTTTTTAATTTTATTACTTTGCCTATAAAGTTGTAGATATTAAATACCGGGTGAGTCACGAATTGCGCTCTCCCCGATATTTCCTAAAATATTTGGAATAGAAAATTGAAATTTGGAGGCCTTATAACACGACTAAAATGCCATCTTTTCAATAAAAAATCAAGTTTGGTGCACATCCGGTTTGACCGGAAATGCCCACAACTTTCGATTTTTAAATGGAACACCCTATATATTTTTACATTTTTGGAATCTAGAGGAAATTTTGAATACAATACATCCATTTTGGTCACTTTTGATAAACATTAAAAATTTTATTAAAAAATCTATTTCTGAATCCAGAGTGCTGTGGTGCCCAAAATATATTTTAGTTTGTGTGCTACGTTACTATAAAAATAAAAAGGGCAATATGATTGCATTACTTAATTCTCTAGAGGCGTTCAAAATTTTTAAATGTGATTTTTACCCACTAACTCGGTTTTTTAAATGGGAAATTAATCGTTCGCCAAGATTTTTAAATACCTCATTTTCATACGAATCTAATGATACCAAAATTTTGAAAATCCGCTCAGAAATATTTGAGATTTCAGCCAAAATACAATGCAACCAAGCTTTTAGAAACATGCGGCTAATAGATAATAGATTAGTGGGCTTTGGAAACTAAAATGGCACATTTCTGTGTAAATCTGGTAACCTAATAACATTGGAAAAATCATAGTAGCCATTGAATGTAATAAAACAATATCAACTGTCAGACAGACTCGTGTAGTTATAGGCAATCTTGAGCTATCAAACATTTAATAATTGTGAGCACAAAGAACGTTACAATTAAGTTTAGCATAGGTATGTGGAGGTAAACACAATTACATCCACAAAGACATTTGCAATAGAATGCGACATCAGTTCGGTTTTCAGAGTTTTATTTAAATGAACATAAATATCGGGCCTATAAATAAATAAAAATCAATTCCGTTTGAACAATTAAACTTAAACTAGGTAACAGTAGGTATCTTTAAAATAATTAATATAATTAAACCATAAATTGACATTTATAGATATTGTTCAAAATGTCCACCATATACACAATTCGGGTCTGCGTACAGTTACTTGAATGGCTCTACGCAATTCAGCCGGCGTTATTTCATTAAGAGCCCGTACAACTTTATTTTGCAGCTCTTCACGGGTATTTGAAGAAGTTTTATAAACTTTATTTTTGAGAGTGCCCTATACATAATAGTCGAGGGGTGTTAAGTCAGGTGACCTAGGAGGCCACCTGATATGACCTTGATTTGCGATAAGGCGTTCACCATGCAAGTTGTTTAAATATTCCATCACTCTTCTGGAATTATGTGGGGGAGCACCATCTTGTTGGAAAAACAGATTTTGTAAATAGGCAAGAGGAAGTAAGTCAAGAAATTCTGCTGTCTGGTTTTGTAAAAAGAATAAATATCGTTCGCCAGTAAGTGTTCCATCAAAAAATATGGGTCCAATTATTCGATCTCAAAGTACTCCAAGCCAACAGTTAAACCCAAATCTTTCCTGAATATTCCCCCGCCCTACCAACCTCGGATTTTCTTGAGCCCAGTACCTAGTATTATTTCTGTTAAACATACCTTGGTTCGTAAATCTACTTTCATCTGGATATAAAATATGAAAAGGAAAACCTGGGTTTTGTTGTACTGCATTTAAGAACCAGTTGCAATATACTAGCCTCCTGTCGTTATCATCTCCATAAAGATGTTGGTGTATTTGGTATTTATAAGACCGAAACTTATGTTTTTTTAAAATTCTGCAAACCGAAGACTGACTAATGTCGCATTCCATTGACAATTCCCTTGTTGATGTTGTTGGGTGTACCATCACAAATCCTAATACATCAATTTCTTTGTCCTCACTTACAATAAATGTTTGATGGTCATCTTGTTGATTGGGTTCGTTTCTTAATTCTTGTTCCACTCTGGCAAACAAGTGTCTGCTTGGATGACGTCTGTTGGGATATCGTTGCTGATACAGTTCTGCAGCTGCAGTTGAATTTTTGAGACGCTCTCCATATATCAGTAACATATCGACCTTTTCATTTCTACTAAAATTATTCATTTTCTTTAATTTTTACTCAAAGAGATTTCCGCAACGCTTTATTTTGTATCTGTCTGACAGCTGATATTGTTTTATTACATTCAATGGCTACTATGATTTTTCCAATGTTATTAGGTTACCAGATTTACACAGAAATGTGCCATTTTAGTTTCCAAAGCCCACTAATCTATTATCTATTAGCCGCATGTTTCTAAAAGCTTGGTTGCATTGTATTTTGGCTGAAATCTCAAATATTTCTGAGCGGATTTTCAAAATTTTGGTATCATTAGATTCGTATGAAAATAAGGTATTTAAAAATGTTGCTGAACGATTTTTTTTTTTTTTTTGCAGCATCGACATCTTAGGTCATTAGCTGCCTAAACGCAGATAGTGTGCAGTGATAGAGTTTAAGCTACAAATACATATATAAACAAAAGTAGGGTAGTTATTTTGAGGTCCAGTATTCTCATATTTTGTAGAAGAGGTCCGTTTTTCTTAGAAACTCTAATACGCGGTCTATGTTCACGGTGTTATTATTTAAGCATTCTACTAGTGATCTTGGCATATGTAAATTTTGCCTAACATTTTCTAAAACGTTGCATTCAAGTAGCAGATGTTTAACTGTAATGACATTTCCACAGGTGGGACATTCAGGTGGTCTTTCACCTCTTAACAAATGGAATGAGCTTATATGGGTATGACCTATTCGAAGGCGAGTGAGCACTACCTGCTCTCTCCTTGTCAGCTTTCTAGGAGCCATCCATTTGTTCACTGTTTGTTTCACTATCCGTAGTTTACTTATTGTGGTGTCCCACTCTGCTTGCCATGCGTCAGTAGTCTTGGAGGTAAAAACATGCTTCATGTCAGAGTTCATTATTGCTATACCGTTCTCGGTATATTCATGTTCTGCTGCTTGACGCGCAGCCATATCCGCCTTCTCATTACCATGGATTCCCACATGTCCTGGTGACCAGACAAAAACCACCCGCTTACCGATGTTAGTCATCCAGTGTAGTAATGAAAGGATATTTTGGACCTGCGGATCTCTTGAGAAAGTATTCTCTAACGCTTGGATGCAGCTTAAAGAGTCTGTACAAATTAAAAACTGGTCGTATACTGACATCTCACAGTACCTAAGTGCCATCCATATCGCATACAATTCTGCCGTATAAATACTAGCCATAGGTGGTAATGTCCAAGAGTAGGTATCTTCCAAAACTAGAAAGGCGCAGCTCACGCCGTAATCAGTTTTAGAGCCGTCAGTATACTCTTTCAGAGCATTTGGATACTCATTTATGACTGCATGAAATATTTGGCGTAGAGTTATGTTTACCTCGCCTTTCTTATATTTAGTGAGATCTATTCTTACTGAAGGTGGTGTTAGCTCCCACGGTGCTATCTCACAATTGCCCAGACGTAAGACTTCTGGAAGTTGCATGTCAAATTTTTGTAATAGCTCCTTTGCACGAATCTTCAATGGACGTGTGATAGTAGGTCTTGTCTCATAGATGTCATCTAATTCTGTATCGCGAATTATGGAATGGAGAGGGTGGTCTGGCAGAGCCCAGATTTTAGTACAGTAATTTAGTAACAGGCGGTCTCTTCTAAATTTCAGTGGTGGAAATCCCGCTTCTACATATACTGACTCCATTGGGCTAGTTCTGAATGCACCTGTTGCTAATCTGAGTCCCATGCAGTGTATGGAGTCTAAGACTCTAAGTCGGGATCTACGAACCGAAGAGTATATATGACAGCAGTAATCTAATTTTGACAGTACCAAGGATGAATATAATTTCAGCAACACCTCTCTATTTGCACCCCAATTGATACTTGAAACAGAACGTATCAAGTTTAAAACCTTTTTTGTTCTTTTTGTTAAGTCAGTTATGTGAGGACCCCAAGTGAGTTTAGTATCGAAGGTTACACCTAAGATTCGGATTTTGTTACTGACTTTTATACGATTTCTATTTACGTACAAGTAAGGTTCGTTATGAGGCCTTCTTAAGCGACAAAAATGGATGCACTCAGTCTTTGACACGAAGAATTTAAAGCCTAGGCGTTCTGCTTTACCGACTAATCTATTGATATTCTGCTGAATATTCTCCTCTATTTCTTCCATCGATTTAGCTGAAAAAAAAATTATCAAATCGTCCACGTATATGGAGCCTAATACTGGATGTGTTACTTCAGAAATCAATTCATTTATAGCAATAGAGAATAGCGTGACACTCAAAGTGGATCCCTGAGGTACACCGTTCTCCAAAGTAAACAGATTAGATTTGGTGTTGTTGATTCTAACTTGAAAATAGCGGTTACTTAAAAAATTCTTTATAAATACAGGAAGACGTCCTCGTAAACCCCGCGTATATAGTATGTTTAAGATTCCATGTCTCCAAGTGGTATCGTAAGCCTTTTCCAGATCAAATGACACTAGAACTGTGTGTTCTCTTCTAGCAAAGCTATTTTGGATGGTATCTTCAAGCAACGCGAGCTGGTCGCAGGTAGATCGATATTTACGAAATCCCATTGGGAAGGGACTTAAGATATGAAGGGTTTCTAAAAGCCACACGAGTCTGTTGTTTATAATCCTTTCCAATAATTTACTTAAGCAGCAAGTTAAGGATATTGGGCGGTAATTCGATGCTAGGTGGGAATCTTTACCTACCTTTAAGATAGGAACGATAATGGCTTGACGCCATTGATCTGGGTAAGTACCCGTTCTCCAGATAATGTTGAACAATTCTAATATTTTGATTTTAAATTCTCTAGGAAGCTGCCTTATGAGCTCATAGGGTATCCTATCTGGACCTGGAGCTGACTTATTAGCACACGATAACGCATTTTCAAATTCCAGCATAGTAAAATCCTTATTGTAATCGAAGTGTTCTTGTGTTTCGAAATCGAGTTCTGATTCTAAGCTGTGTTTTAAACGTTGGAAATCAGGATGATAATTTTGGGTACTGCTGGTTTTTTCAAAGTGTCTTCCTAAAATGTCTACAACAGCTTCTATGTCGGCTGTAAATTGACCATCATGTAACAAAATAGGAGCCGGTGACTGTGTCTTTCTACCTGATATACTCTTCACTTTTTTCCACACTTCGGTAATAGGTGTATCAATGGTAATGGACTCAACATAGCTTTCCCAAGTGGCTTTCTTATTGGTAAGTATGGTACGTCTAGCATAAGCTCTGGCTCTTTTAAAAGCGATCATATTTTCTTGGGAAGGGTATCTTTTGAAACGATTAAGTAGTTTCTTCTTTTCTGAGACTGCTCTTTTGACCTCGTCGTTCCACCATGGAACCGACTTTTTTGGGAGTACTTCAGTAGATTGGGGAATTGATTTCTCTGCCGCTTGCAAGATTGACTTTTGAAGTAGTTCTAATGAAGTATTAACATCATCATCTGGTTCTAGATTTGTAAGGTTTTGTTGGAATTGTTGCCAGTTTGCCCGGTTCAATAACCATTTCTTTGGCCGTTCAATCACTATAGCATTATCATTAGTTATTGTTATTGGAAAATGGTCCGTATACATTTGGTCGCTGATTACAGACCAAGTGAGCCGGGGAGCTATAGCAGGGGAGCACATTGTTAGGTCAATAGATGAAAAATTGCTGGATCTGGAATTTAGGTAAGTACCTTCGTCAGAGTTTAATACAGTTAGATTAAGTTCATCCAGCAAGTGTTCTACTCGCCTACCACTACTGTCAAGTTTATGTGATCCCCAGAGGGGACTGTGTGCATTAAAATCTCCAACTATTAGTACTGGACTTGGGAGTTGCAACATCAGATTCCTCAAATCATTTAATTCCCAGTTCCGATTTGGAAGATAGATATTACATATAGTTATTTTTAGCGGATATCTTAATTGGATGGCTACAGCTTGTAAGTTTGACTGCAATGGAATGGATTGGTAAGGCATGTTGCTTTTGACATATATGGCAACTCCTCCTCTAGCCCGAAGGTCTGGCTCAACATCATATCTATGACTGTCATACCCTCTCAGATTAAATATTTCCATTGGTTTTAGATGGGTCTCTTGAATACATACACAGAATGGTGACTTTTCTAACAAAAGACGCTTAAGTTCATAGTAATGCAGTTTTATACCATTGCAATTCCATTGTATTATGTTTTTATAAGCCATTTTTGCAGTAAATATTAAAAATAAGATTTAAGAATGAATAAGCTTAGATAAAATGTAATCAATTAAATGAATAAACAAAATAAATCCATAAATAGATAAATAAACAAAATAAAAAAATAAATAATTAAAATAAATAAACAAAATAAACAAATAAATAAACAGATAAACAAAAATAAATAAAATAGATATATATCACAGATTGCTATCACAATTTATTATAGATAGAGTATCAAAATTGGGTAAATATTATCCATATTCTGACATCTCAGCATTTTTGGGATCTGTAGTCTCCGAATGTTTATCCTTATTAACTTCTAATCCATGGCTCCGTTTTCTGGCTCTCCCTCTTCTCGATTCTGCTTTACGTTTGGGCGTTCTTTCCAGATTATACGAAGAGGAGGATTGACTGAGACAATCCTCGGACTCGTCAGATTCGTTTGCTTTTCTTTTATCTGTTCCGCTTCTTAAAGTCTGTGAACGATAGACGGCACCAGCAGAACTATTCGATTGCATATTATTAGATCTTAGTGGGGCAATTTTTGTGCCCGGGGGTGGTGGCATTTTTTCTTTTTGATCTGTTATTATAGAGGTACATATTTTAATTAATTCCGGCATCATTTCCTCAATAATTTCCTTCAAACGATCTTTCGATCCAGAATGTACAGTTTGTGCATATGTTACTCCTTGAGTGGGAGTGTTTATAATAACTTTCTTTCTCGCTTCTTGGTATCCAATTTTTTCTGTTGTTTTAATTTTCTGTATTGCCGCCTCTTCTCTGAATTTGGGACAATTTCTGTCATGTGCAAAGTGAGTTCCTTTACAGTTTACACATATAGGTGGTTGACAAGGGGAGTTCTCATGTTTTACTTTCCCGCAACTGCATACTTCTTCTTTATCACACTTGGAGGAAGTGTGACCAAACTGCTGGCATCTGAAACATCTCAAGGGACTTGGTATAAATGGTCTCACTTCCAACCTATACATAGCTACAGTAATATGTTTTGGTAACATTGGTGTGTTAAAGGTTAGTATCAAATTAGGTGTGTCTGTTAGAACACCCTCTCTTCTGACCTGAATCCTTTTAACTCCAATTACACCTATTTCTTTCAGATTCTCTTCAATCTCTACAAGTGAGCAGTTTAAAAGATCTCTACAATAGATAACACCTTTACTAGTATTAAGCGAATTATGAGGTACCACTACTACAGGATATTCAGATAATCGTTCAACTTTCAATAGTCTTTTAGATTGAGCTATAGAAATCGTTTCAACTAATAAACCGTCCTTTATTTTTTTTAAAGATTTAACTTCACCAATCAAACCATACACCGACTTATGAACTATAAACGGACTTACTTTAGAGAAGTCAGTACCATCTAGCTTTTTGATGACCAGGAACCGGGGGCAATCCGCCGTCTCCTGGCTCATCGAATTTGCGGTTGAGACTTGGGAGGCAGCGCCGCGTTCGCCACTACCACCATTGGGGGGGTTTGTTTTAGATAAAGGAATCATTTGCTTCCCACGAGTAGGGACGAAATAAATGTCAAACACGGCAGTGCGCCCTTACCGTGTCAAGGCCTACATAACACCGGAGGCGACCAGGTATCCGATGTCCGCCGTTCGCGACTCTCTTTCGTGGAGCCATTCATCTATTGGCACGGCTCGGTTTACACCTTAGATTCCGCCCCGTTTACGTCTGGGGAGACGGGCTCGGGGCCCCGGGTTCGCCATACCCGTACTTACTACTGCAGTAGTAAGCCCCTGAGGGGGTTGCTGAACGATTAAATTCCCATTAAAAAAAAAAAAAAAAAAAAACCGAGTTAGTGGGTAAAAATCACATTTAAAAATTTTAAACGCCTCTAGAGAATTAAGTAATGCAATCATATTGCACTTTTTATTTTTATAGTAACGTAGCACACAAACTAAATATATATTTTGGGCACCACAGCACTCTGGATTCAAAAATAGATTTTTTAATAAAATGTTTAATGTTTATCAAAAAGTGACCGATGTATTGTATTCAAAATTTCCTCTAGATTCCAAAAATGTAAAAATATATAGGATGTTCCATTTAAAAATCGAAAGTTGTGGGCATTTCCGGTCAAACCGGATGTGCAGTGCACCAAACTTGATGTTTTATTGAAAATATGGAATTTTAGTCGTGTTATAAGGCCTCCAAATTTCAATTTTCTATTCCAAATATTTTAGGAAATATCGGGGCGAGCGCAATTCGTGACTCACCCGGTATAGCTCAGAACACTAGGTACAGTATTTCAAGTATTTTATAAAATATTGTTATTTTTGCAGAATTTGAAAAGCTAGGAATACATTTCACATGAAGATCGTGCCAGTGTATACTATACTTTTACATTCATGTATGTGTGATAAACATCCTCAAAGGATTAAAGAAGCATAGGTAGATGTCTGTTTTTGAAACGCGAGAGAACTAGTAACGATGAGTTTAGAGTTCCGAGATAAAATATAAAGTAAGAATCTGAATTCTGGAAATATTTTTCTCTCTGGCTAATTAAACGATATAGTTAATTCTATGTCCGAATATTTTTTGTATTCAGTATATTTAAATTAATATTCTCAATGAAGCAAAATCTTGCAATGATCACGTGTTATAACTTTTTTTTACAACTTTGGCAATTCTTGATGTACCTGCCGGAAGGTGCCCAGCCAGATGTCGATTCTGTGAATAATTACACAGCCACACAAAATATAATTTTCTTTCTGGCCTGGGGACTGCCCGTGTTTTCTATATGTTTTTGGGGTCGCCGAATCCCGGATCTATTTAAGCCCATCACGTGAGGATTTTGACATAAGCTCAAAAAATTCATAATACAAGCGAGTTAGACATCTCTACACATAAATCGTGTAACATATTTTGATACCTAACTTGCAGATTTTTCGCCACCCATAAGTCCCATTCTAGCCGTGTTTGCCATTTTCTGAGAAGCACAAACTTGACACTTTCGAACATACTTCATGACGTCCTGGCGCATTTTTGGCCAGTAATAATGTTCTTGCAGACGAGCCAATGTCTTGAAGAACCCAAAATGTGCACAAACTGCAGGATCATGGCATGAACTCATGATTTGCTGCCTTTGTCCCCTCGGAACAAGTAACTTCCACTCCGTAAGATTTGTCTGCACCGATATACGAGATGGAATGAGCTTATAGACTAAACCATTTACTACTTTCCATTGAGGATAACGTTTTGGAAAAGAACAAATATTCTCACGCATAGATCGATACCAATCATCCAAATTTTCCAAAGAAATTTCTAACAGAAGAACTTCCGGTTCGGCCGGAGGAATGCGAGACAGTGCATCTGGAACTACATCACAAGAATCTTTAAAGTCAATCTTAATTTGAAACTGTCTAGCAAAGTCGCAACCAAAAATAAAAGACTGAGGCAAGGAAGGTACTACTAAAGCTTTCACAACTTGACAGACATTTCCTATACATATGGGCAGATCAACCAAACCTGTTACTGTTTGCTGATTCCCATTCGCAACAAACACGCTTTGAGTATGAGACGGATTAATCTCTAAGTTCAATTGTCTCAATAACTCAAGGCCACCTGAACCAATAATAGAAGCATTTGCTCCTGAATCAAGCAGAGCCACTATGTCCCTACCATACAATTTTACAGAAACGTAAGGCCTGTTATCAGCACCTTTCTTAACAATCAATGGTGCAGCTTGCCCATGCAAGTTTGTCTTACCCGAAAACTTATAAAAATTCCTAACATGTGAGAGCCAGGACTGCCACTCTCTCTTACTGAAATACGAAAACTTTCGTTTGGCCAACTCACTGGGAACAGTGTGGCGGCCAGAACACACCTCCCTTACTGGTTTCTTGGAACACTTCCTGCAATTAGCTAACCTAACATTAGGCGTACCACAACGAAAACAAAATATTTTCCTCTTAGCCTTGCAAGACGAAAAAGTGTGGTTAGGCTTACCACAATTCCAACAAACTTTACTACTCCGAGCCGGTGCTGAAGTAATGGGATTACTGACGCTATTCCCGTTTCCCGAAGTACTTGCGACTACCTGTTCTACCTTAGTACTTACCAGATCAACATTAGGAGTTGTACTCCCTACATGACCAAGGTGATTACTACTCTCTAAATTTTCTTTACTATGACACGAACAGCAACATTGACTAGTTGAATGTGACTCTTCAACTGATAAGTTAGAAACTTGCGGTACATAACTACGTCTAGATATTAAGTAAGCAGCATCCTCTAATTTTTTGCATAAACTAAACAATTCAGCAACCGTATCTGCCTCACATAAAGCTAATTGACCTAAATATTCCGGTAATAAATTATTCCGAATGTGCTTAACTTTCGTGACTTCACTAGGAGCATGACTAAGTCGGTTATACAAATTTACCATTTGTGCAAAGAATATGGTTACCTTTTCATGCTTCTTTTGCTCACGATTTTTAATTTGTTCCCAAATTTCATCTTCCGCGTTAGGTGGTAAAAAGTCTTTCTTTATCAAAGAAACTAAAGAGGCCCAACTATCTACACTAGTCTTAATGCTGCGATACCAAACAAAAGCATCTCCCACAAAAAGTTCTACCGCGGCATTGAATAGTTCTTGTTCATCAACCTTACGCGCCTGCGCTAACTCATTAACACGTTCAATGAAGGAATAGACTGTTTTCGGATCCCCATTAAATTTTACTCCCCACTGAGAAATTGGAATCGTTCTGCTCGCGCACGTCACTACAGGAGTGGGCACGTGAACAACCTGACTGTGCACAGTTTGATTCAAGTCATCATTCGGAACCGTAGCTGTCACTCGTTCATGTAAATCGGCCTCTAATTCTAGACACGTAGCATAGGATTCATTTCTAAAAGTATTTGCGGCTTCCGCATCATCACCTTCTACAATAATGCGTTGAACCCGACCGGTAACATGAGCAATACGAGACTTTATTCTTTTAAACAATGAATCAGAGGAAGTGCCTTCGAAATCAGCAATTAAATTTTAAATTGAATCTAATGTAGCATTTACAGCTAGCTGCTCAGCATTAAAATCAAATTTATAAGTATCTAAATTGATAAGACGACCCGGCCTATCACGTTCTTTTTCCAACAATCTATTTAAAATTTTCCTCTTATCCTGTTGATTTCTATTGGAATAGACATTTCTAATGTTCAACTCATATTCCAACTCCTCAAGCAATGAATGATTAGATCTAAAAGTATCTTCCATGATCAAAAAAAATTTTAAAATGCAAATTTCTAACCAAATTAAACGTTAATGTAAAGAGCAATAACAATCACAAATGCAGGCAGTAAACAAACACAAAGTCCGCTGCTTAAAATAGCAAAATGTTCCAAAAAAAATCCTAAGTCCCAACACTTACTTACTTACTACACCCTGCATAGTAAAATATACAATTGCTATTAAATGCAGCAAACACAAAATTTAAAACTGCAGCAAGAATTATCATCAATAAATTCAATCACAAATTTTGGAAATATTCTTTTCCACCCTGTATATTGATTTAATAATTCCCCTCAAAATCTGAAATATTTTCTAACCATATGCAGTTTTTAATTTCGTAACCAGTACTTCTCCGGAAAATGTAGTCTATTTTTTAAAAGTGGCAACGTCGCAAATCAATCGCTGGAGTCTAAAGAAATGCCAGTGTTTTATTGTACATCTCACAAAAACTTTATCAATAGGAGCTGTATTCCTGCATGAAATAAGATAGAAATGTTAATGTCTACACACGTTCCTGGTATTTGATTAAAATTAAATTATTTGCTACTAAATTACTTAAACAAAACCAAAAATTTTGTGTCCACACCCGGCTCTTATTAAAATATGAAACTTTGTTACTCTAGGTGTATTTTTGGTGTAACAATCGCGCCTCCACGTTGTTGCGTCACTTTTGGTGTAACATATTTTGATACCTAAATATTAAAACATGTTATTCCGTTGCGAACGGCAGCCGATTTTTGGTGGAGAGCATAGGGCCATGGGTTAGGATTGTGTGTGGACACTCAAAGGGCGCCACCGGCTGTGTATTACGTAATAAGATTTAAATAATTTTGCCAGCTCGGAACAAAATTAAGTTACTAGCAACCATGCGATGGAATTCTCAAAATATCTCTATGATCTCAAAACTCTTACTTTACTCTATGAAATCTCAAAATTTAAACAAATATCAGGAGCACAGTGCAAATAATAAGAACATGTAGACATTAGACATTTATTACAACACACGTGAGATATACAACAATAAAAAGAATAAAAAACTTCACCTAATTGTGGTTTATGCGTATTAAAAATATTCTGTGCCGTTGATAAAAAACTTGATTTGAATTCAAGCTCAGATCTTTGACTGTGACTTTCTTGCAACTACGAGTTTACCAATATACAACAACTATGAGTTATACTTACAACCACGGATTAAAGATTTACCATGAATTAAATATTATATGTGTGACATAATAGTAGGTGAATTAACATCTCACGGTACCATGGGTGTTTTACAGTAAAACTCTTAAATATATTATCATTGTATACACATAACTTAGAGCTTGATTTATAGTTGTAAGATTGTGTTATTACTTGTTTCAACATATGAACTAAAACCACTGAATTAAACTATAACATTTTCTTTAAAATATTTGACTAAAATGAACAAAAAAACCTGGTTAAGGCCTTGGCATTTCCTGTGACGACTGCAGTGTGACTTGTCACCATTTCTCTCGACGTTGGCTGCAACTGCAGTTCCGTGTTGCATCAAATTGCTACCTGAATCTCCGGGAGACTACTATGAACGACTCTGCCAGTCCTAAACTTCTCAAAGTGTCAGTGGAACCCAAAACCAAATATCTGAGCAATAGACTTCCTCCTATTACTCCTCCAACTACTGGGCCCCCTTACACAACCAAAATTACAGCAAAACCAAACCTGTGCTCATCCCAATTGTAAGCCCCTCCAAACATAACTTATCTTCAAAGGGCCAGTCCCTCCAAACATATACTTGTACCAAACATACGCTTATACCAAACACTCTGTAACATTTACAATAAATAAGAACTAAATAAAACATCAACTAAGTAAAATAAAAAAGCCTACCTCATATAGAGAGTATTACATAACCTTCACGAAACACGTGGCGATCGGATTACGACAAGCAACAGAATTCCTTCCTGGAACTTACAAAATGCTTCTGGCAGGACGGTAAAGAAACACTGGGTACATCAAATCAAATCCCTTTTCAGTGTCAGCGATGTAAAACCCAAATTCTTCACTACAAAACCGGGACCGCCGCCATTCCGCTAATCTCGTCGCTCTCGAAGAACGAAAGTCAGACCAAAATCTCCTACCGTTCTCAGTGTTGCCAACTTGAGCATCTAGAGAACTCTTTCTCTAGCCAATAAAAATGCGCCAACAAAAAGGGCTTGTGATTTAAAGGCTGAATTACACCATTGTGTAATGTCCCAACAACAAGAATATGTGAGTAACACCTCCGACTCAAAAATAATACATAAAAGAAAACACGCTTTCTTTCCTTGTTGAGAATTTCAGATATGCAACCAGCTATGCCCTTTGAAGTACGAGTGGTTGCCTATCAAACAAATGAACTAATGGGTTAATTTACTGTATTCAAACTGAAATTATTAATGTAGATTTTTCAAATGCTACAATCGCGGCAACCTTTTCTAAACAAAAATGACCCCCTCTTTTTGGGACTAGATCGATTGCGAATTAAATTTTCAATCCGATGATGTGGGACACGATATTTCTTCGGCACCCTTTAAGTGATATATCGGCCGCCAAAGTGAGAGGTCCAAGGGTTTCGCTTCTCGAGCGACACGGTCTAGCCTCGAGGACCATTCCTGTCAAAAGAAAGCTAACAGAAATTTGAAAAAAGTTCAGTGGTACGCAGAGAGACATGGAAAATCGACAGGTGTAAAGAGGAGGTCGGGGCGTGCCTTGGTTTTCGAGATATAGCCGCTCGAATTTACCGGAAGGGGGGGAATCGATTTTTTTTAACTTTTGCGAGGCTATATTTCAAGAACGAATCAAGATAGAGAGCTGCAGTTTACGCCATTCGATTTCTCTCCCTTTCCTACATACCCGTGAATTCTTTCAGATTTTTGCCGGCACTTTTATTTTTTGAAAAATTTCTAAAGCATTTAAAAATTTCAGAGATATGTAGGGAAGTGAGAGAAATCGAGTGGCGCAAACCGTAGATCTGTATTTCGTTTTGCTTTCGAGATATGACCTCGGGAAGCGGTAAGAAAGTTCTATTTTCATCTTCGGGTCACTTCGCGCGGCCATATCTCGAAAGCCAAGACTCGCACCGACCTCCACTTTATGCGAATCGATTTCATACGTCCTTTTACGGACCCCTGAATTTTTTCAGATTTTTGTTAACCTTCATTTGGCAGAAATAGCCCTCGAAGCTGGGCCGTGTCGCTCGAGAGTCGAAATCCTCGGACCTCTCAATTTGGCGGCCGATATCTCACTTAAAAAGCGCCGAAAAAATGTCGTGCCCGACATCATCGGATTGGCAATTTAATTTTCAATCGATCTAGTACCAAAAAGAGTGGGTCACTTTTGTTTACAAAATGTTACCGCGATTTATGTCGAGAGGTGTCGAAATCGCTTGAATTATGAGTTTTTTGAGGTTAGGTTAAAATTCTGACGTGATGGGCTTAAATAGACCCCAGATTCAGATTCAGCAATCCCAAAACCATATAGAAAACACGTTCAGATCTCTAGGCCAGAAAGAAAATGTTTTCTTGTGTGGCTGTGATCATTCATAAAACGATAGAAGTATCCGATAGAGTAAAAGATGATGTACCACAAAGGCCACCCAGCTCCTGAACTTATAGTACTTCCGTTTGTAAAAAAACAGTAATATTAAATTGATGTTTATTCTTAAAAAAGAAATAGGAAAGGTACAAAGCGGTTGATATAAAGAATTGGAAGAAGAAATTCGTACTTTAACACAGTGTTGTAGTCGTGAACAATATAATATAAGAAATATTTCTTGCTACACATGTGTTGGATGAACTTTTAATATTTGAATGCTTTACTTCAAATAATAGAGATCTGTACATGAAATAATCACGTCGTGGGTCGTAGATATTATATGAGTGCCGAGAAGTCTGGCGAGCCTTGTTTACTGTCGAGCGAGCTTGCGAGCGAAATAAACTTTATGTGAATGCTAAGCATTGCTAAAATTACTTCGTTTTCAACAAAATAACTAATATTCAAATTTTATTTCTATTCTGTGACAGACAAGTTTAGACATTTTTGTTGTCGGAAAAATATCGTCAAGATTGCATTTGCTGCTGCTAGTACCTTGAGTAAATTTAAATGACACGAATGTGTGAGTATTAATTTCTGCACATGACTTCATCATTCACAATTTTATTTTGTTAACTCCTTTAATAATAGAGGAGGTATTGGTGAGGGTGACAGATGTCATAAAAAATTGAAACTTTGTCTTCTAATACCTACCAACTCCCATGTTTCCAGCCTTTTACTAGCTTTACTTATTTACTCCTATTTTCCCCACAACTCTTCAACGGAATGAGGTCAAAATATAATCTATCCAGTTTAACTGTGAATATCTTAGAAACGGAGGATCAACGAAAATTGAAAAAATTACTTGTTCATTATGAGTCTATTCTAAATCAATTATTGAAATTTGAATAATGTAAATTGGACACTTTTGAAGTTGTATTGAAGAATGTCCTACTTTTTAAGGAAATTTTGATCATAGTAGTTTTAAATCCATTACAATATCTTGAAAAATATGCATACTATGTAAATAATATTTTAGTCACCAATAAAGCACGGCATTTTTTTCTAGAAGGAAATTTTTGCATAATTTTTTATTTTATATTTTTGCAGTTATTCTCAAAAGGTGATGTCAAGTTTATTCGGTTATTTATCAATAAATAGGTTTAGAATGCCATGAAACGTCGAGATTTTAAATTTGAGAGAAAATTTTCTGTCAATTTGTCTCAAATTTGTTTATAATATGTTTCATCCTCCCCACCACCCCTACTCCGTTAATAAAGGGGTTGATAAAATAAAATTGAGACATTAATTTGAAATTGGGTACACTTATGTATTATAACGACATCTGGAACTACCTTATATTTTGAAATGATTCCGTTGAAGTGTCG
This sequence comes from Stenurella melanura, assembly GCA_963583905.1. Taxonomy (NCBI): domain Eukaryota; kingdom Metazoa; phylum Arthropoda; class Insecta; order Coleoptera; family Cerambycidae; genus Stenurella; species Stenurella melanura. The sequence goes on from OY757314.1 coordinate 101,490,225, forward strand.
GTAGTTAGATAGGAGTAAATAGGGCAAATTAAGTAAAGCAAGCTGGTAAGTTCATACACCCTCTTAAAATACCTCTAATTTTCAAAGCGATCGAAAGAGTAGATCAAATTCAAAAACTTGAAAATTTAAAGTGTGTACCGCTTGTTGTGCGGTCGCTACGGCCACTTATTGTTATTATACCCCTATATTCTTCCAATCGTTGTCAAACTTAAAACACTCTAGTGGGTACAAATGTATTTTGTAAGTTCTTGATGACGGATGTCGAGTCGAATAATACCTGGTGTGTAAATATAGGCATGTTTTACTGTTGACGTCTGTGTTAACCGGAGACGTAGTTTCCACATACATTAAAACTCTTGGGCACCGCTAACGACTACTCAAGTCTCGATTCTTCCGTTCCACAGAAAATGGTACACAGGGGTAAGTATCTGTTTTACGTCCAGTGTATACATAACCTGCTGCATCACAACAGATAAAACTTGAGCACCATTGTCGCTTGTGACCTTTCGAGGTAGACCATACCCTAGAAATATTTCTTCTATCAAAATTTTATAACGCTTTATACCTGTAGCTTTCTGTAGGGCAAATAATTCTACCCATTTCGTAGCGCTATCTTTAATGATAAGAATCCACCGACTACCATTAATAGTTTCAGGGAATAGTCCAAACAGATCAATGGATAACACCTCAAATCTTTGGTTATAAGGCGAGGTTTGCAGTAATTTAGCCGGTTTCATCTTTTGGGTTTCATATTTCTGACACGGTACACATTTTCGGCCATATTCGTAATTTCCTTGATAGTGCGTTCCATACCGTAATGACCAGCTGTAGGACTGTCAAGGTATTATTCAAGTACATATTTTATAGCCTATTCAGTGATCACATATTGTGCGTTCTCTTCATCAAGGTAATAGTGATATAATACTTCATTTGACATAGTAATAACACGACCAATCCAATGAGTCATCTCGTCTTTGAATGGGACAGTCTCGAAACCGATCGTAATCAGTTTCCCTAATCACTGTATTCTTAAACACGGTATACTTAATATCATTATACCTAACTCAGTGTCCCTAAACTTAGCATCCGTAATATTGTTATCTCTATTGTCAGTATTCCTAAAATGAGTTTCACTAACACACTATATCTAACTCAATATCCCTACACTCAGTTTCTCTAAAAATAATCAAACTGATTTTGTTAAAAAAGCCAAGGAAACTATACAGAGAAGATTGCATTAGATAACTTTACCAAAAATGGTAAAATAGACAAAAGTTGTTTAAATGAATAAGTAAATTTAAATGAAATATTTTAAGATTCATATCTATGAGCAAGTAGTACTTAAGTAATTATCTAGAGTTCTTTCGTTTTTGAACTGATGATTTTTTGAAGTTCTTCTTCTCTTCTTTTGTCTTCATTTCGGCGATTTTGCGCTGTTATTCGGTTATCGTTAAATCGAACTATTTCAATTTCTGTCCTATTCTGCTCTTCTCTTATATTGGAGATCAGCTTGAATACCCCAACATGAGCATTCCCCACAACGTTGTTCCGTCTTCGATGCCACGTTTCCACTTTATTCTGGGTTCTAGGATATCCGTAGTCATTCTTTTCGTAAATTGGCCATACTTCCGGTGGAAATAAAGGTAGAGAATGTCTTGGTACCCCTTGAAGTTGGCGTCTTAAACGCCCTGTTACATAATATTTGTCGAACCAATTGACTATTTCGTCAGCACCAATGATTTCAGATTTGATCTGATATTGAATTGTAAATTTATTTACTGCAATTTCCTCTGTATTGTTTAAAGACAATTTTACCTGATCAAAAGCTGGCTTATTTTAATTGGCGGGTAAAAAAGCCAGTGCAGTCAATTTCCTCAAATTAAGAGAGAAATCTTGATCGGTATTATAACGGGAAATTAGATGATTCTCTTGGATTTTTCTTAGAAGAGATTGTCGCAGATGGAAAAAACATCCTTATGTTCTGACTCCATTGATTTCAGCCCTAACTGCTTTCATTGCAGCTTTTTCGAAATCAGCTATAACTACTGTTGGGCTTAATTAGAGGTTATGTCACCAGTGAATATACCATAGGGTATATAGGGTCCTCTGAATTTGAGCCAATTCTTACACGATTTGTATATAATTGCAAGAATAATCGTGGGACAGTTTGAAATGTACCGTCCATAATCCAAAATTGGGATCTACTTAAATACCCCAGATTTTCAGTTGTAGTAAAGAGTATTATCTTCCCCTGTTCGAAATTAATCACTTGAAGAAATGATTCTCCGCGAATTGTCGTATATAATTCTTCTGGTATATTCAAATCGGCCAAAGTTTTTGATTCAGTGGGAAATCCTGTTATTTTTCTTTTGTGTCGGATCTTTAATGATAATAACATGGAGCGACACAGAGAAGACTGCATTAGATAACCTACCTGTTGTTTTAGGGCACTTTCAGATGGTAGATTATGTTGTGCGAGTTCACTTATTGTGGTGAGTACGTTTCTCACGATTTTTGCTGGATTGTCCCCAGATACTTCAGCCTCTGTCTTCACTTCATTTAGTGTTTTCCTAATTTCAATATTCACAAATGATCATGGTCATCTGGTTTGTCAACAAATATCAAATTTCGCCCACGTGTTCGAGCTTTCGCGCAACACTTGTTAAATTTGAAATCGACGCACTTCCAATAGGCCCCTTCTTCACATTTTGTATAAATCACTTTTCTGTTCACTTCAAATACAAAATTACCATGATTTAATAAATCGTCACCTTCTTTAAATTTAATTAATTCAAATTCTAGTGACATTTTGATGTCAAATGTCATAACTCAAAATAGCAATAAATAATGTGACTTCTATTTTTTGGTTATCTTTAGGGAAACTGAATGTAGGGATACTGAGTTAGAGTTAGTGTGATAGGGAAACTCATTTTAGGGATACTGAAAATAGAGATACCAATATTAAGGATGCTGAGTTTAGGGACACTGAGTTAGGGATAATGATATTAGGGATACTGTGTTTAGGGATACTGAGATTGGGAAACTGATTTTAGGGACACTGACCATGGCCCCTCGAAACATTGAATGATTTTGTCCACTTCAGGATCAGTTAATTGTACACGACGTAAATGAACTTTTTACTTAATTCTACAGTAATAGTGAACACTTCACACAATTCACAATTTTTAAACTCCATCGGTAAGATTGCAAATTGGGCATGATAGCATATCCGCAACATTATTGGCTTTACCAGGAGTGTAGCTAATTTTCAAATTGTAGGCCTGTATCTGCAAAGCCCAACGGGATAAACGACCCGTTGAAGATTTAATGCTCATCAACCATCTCAATAGCTGAGGGTTTGTTCTAATATGCACTTAATAGCATTCTCTATATAAGCATGAAAACGGTTAAAAGAAAATGCACTATGGCGAGAGCTTCCCGTTCTAAAGTAGAATAATTTATGTCAGCAGAACTCCAGAGTTGGCGTTAAAACTAAAATTCAATAATGAAAATGCCTATACTCATATTAAATTTAACCAATCCCGTCTCCCCTACATAAAAATTTGTCACTGTTCAACAAGCCCTAACCTAATAACTAATAAAGCGAACTATTTCAGATCGCTTTCCAGTCACTACAATATTTTTTACTGGGGTGCCTTCAAATGGGACTCTTGTGGTTTTATTTAAAAAATAAGAATAAAAAATATAACTTGGTAATGTTTTAATTTTTTTTATAATCAAAGTCTTTTTTGTGCTGTATGGACGGACAGGCCTAAACATTGTGAATATACGTGTCTGCTTGTGCACGTAATAATAACAGTAACAATAAGATTACCATAAAAATCAGTATTACGCATATGACATTCTAAAGAGACATACTTGATACCGCAAATTAACAACATAATTCGTTTCTAAGGAAATACCACTGAGCATAAATAAAATTAATTAATCAACTGAATAATAACCAAGGAAAGTTGGGAATTTTCTTTGAATGGCTTCGTGTAATAAACGATTCTTAATTATCTTAATATAAAAGTTTGATTAGGCGCAACTTGTGAGGGATATGTTTGTGATGTTCATCTCCCTTACGTAGGAGTTGCTTGATTTGTTTTCTAAATGGGTTTTTGGTTTTGAAAAGTCATTATACTTCAATGAAATCAGCGAAACAAATTAATTATACCTTAATAAATGTTTAAAGTTATGCGTGTTTCACCAGCAAAGATAGCATGAAACATATTCTTTATAGGATTTTGCAAACATCAGAAAAAACTATCTATGAGAACCAAAAAAAAAGCATTTGTAAAATTATTGATTTCCACTTTTTGCATTCTTTCGATAACCTGAATTCTGGTTATGCTAACAATAAAAATCCTAAAATGAAATTGTCTTTTCCTTATTTGACAATTCTCATTGTAACACTAGTTTCCACATAGTCCCCTTCGGCTATACAAAGTAATCTAATAATTTACATAACCCCTTACGATCACGAAGATTCAGGTAAAAATGAGAACATGGGCCTAAAATAAATTTTCACTTGTAATCTCCCAAGTGCTTGAATTATTGCCGAAAATTTTCTTAAAAAATCGGTAAAGGTATTTACACAGAACTGCCCTCTTTATTTGTGCATGGAGCAAAAAGGAAAGTTTCCTTCTATTCTATAGTAGTGGTAAAATATTTATTTTTGAAATAGGTTTAGAATGCCACGAAACGTGGAAATTTTAAATTTGAGCTAATAAAAAAAAATTTTTCATCTATTTTAGTGGTAGAAAATTGTTCAAAAATGTTGGTGAAAAAAAATTTCCAACATTTTTTTTTCTGAAATAGGTTTAGAATGTTATGAAACGCGAACATTTTAAATTTGAGCAAAAAAAAATGTTTCCATCTATTCTAGTGCCTGCTAATTTTTTTTTTAATGGCAAAAAAAATTTTGCAATTTTTTTTTTCGAAATAGGTTTGGAATGCCATGAAACGTAGAAATTTTAAATTTGAGCAAAAAGAAATGTTCATCTATTCTGTAAATAGTAAGTAATGATAAACAAAACAAAAAAATTTGAATTTGTTTGAATAGGTTTAGAATGCCATGGAAACATAAAAATTTTAAATTTCAACAAAGAAAAAAAATTTCCATCTATTCTAGTGGTAAAAAATTTTTCAAAAATGTTGGAACTTAAAAGAAAATTTTTCATTGAAATATGTTTAGAATATAATAAATATTTTTTCAATTTTCAAGAATGGTAAAAAAAATTTCAATTTTTTTTTTAATAGGTTTAGAATGCCATAAAACGCGAAATTCTTAAATTTGAAGAAAGAAAAAAATTTTTTTCATCTATTTTAGTGTACAAAATTTTTCAAAAATGTTGGAGAAAAATTTTCAAAAATTTTTTTTTTCTTCACTAACAGTAGCGTCCACTATCTACCAAATTTGACTGCTCTCTGTCAAGTAGTTCTTTAGTTAATGCACCAATAGACAGACAGACAGACTGACGGAATTGAAAAACCTATATTTTCGTAATCTACGTGATCTGAAACGTCAAAATCCGAAAAAATCTCGGAGGGTAATTTTTTCTCGAATACAATACTTCCCTTCGATATGCGAGGGAAGTAAAAATTCATGTACGAGAAAAATTTCCTGCAATTAAATTAAATAAACTCTAATTTCAACTGACATTAAGATTATTCTAAGATATAACAAAGTATAAGATTAGTAGGCCATGAATGGGTCTTGTTGACAAAGTGATAGAAACGCATCACAAATGGTAAGTAGTGTTGTTGTGCAAAAGTTAAAATTAGAAGAGTTATTTGTTAACGGAATACCTACATACGTTTAATAGATAGATAATATATTTTCCACCAATTTTAGTTTAAAAAAATTGCTGAAAATTGTTTAGGACAACTCTATTTGTGTGTTATGGAAGTTTTATTCACTAAAATAGGAGGAACGTTGTTTCCTTTATATATTTTCATGTTTTATACACAGAGCATAGCACCGTTTCAGCACAATATATCTTGACTGAGATGGCTTTGAAACAAAACGTCATTAGTTATTTATCATTATTTCAATTGTTGAAGTTATTTTCCAGGATTTTAAAGAATAAGATGATAGAATATGGAAAAGGAACATAATACACAATATGAGCATATTGCGCAGAACTTTACGAAGTTGAAAAAGCCATCCAAAATTGTATATCTAATAAGTGTAATATAGGGGAAAACCAAAATGAGAAGTTATTCACGCATATACGATCATTTTCAAAGTTCTTTAGAATTGGATCACTATGATTCTTTTTACGGGAGATACTTATAGTTTTACAAAGAGTGTATCTGGATAAGCATGGGTAAATTGCTTTTAATAACTACCTATGAGAACGTCTAGGTAAGACATAAGTTAATGACACATCTAATTTTCATGAGCCACTTTTGAATTGTTCCAGAAATAAAGCAGTGAATATTAAAAAAAATATATTTCTCGTAAACTGAGAAAACATCTTATGGAAAAAATCCAGGGGTGCAAGATCGGACAAAGTGAAAGTCCATTTAAGACGACTAAAATGGTCTGTCTGTTTCCCTCCAAAATATCCATCTAATCATTCTCTAATTACTTTCATGAAATGAGCAGAATACATATCCTGCTGAGAATATAGTTCATATATCATGTGACAATATTTCCTCCAATTGAAATAGGATATTTATTTGTTTACAGCCGTGATAAAAAAATGTTTTATTCACAATCATTCAGAAATAATTAAATACTTTTATTTCATATCAAAAGTTGGAAAGTATGAAATTTCAGTAAGTTTTTGGGTTGGAAAGTATGTTCTTTATTGGCTTTCTTTCAGATGTAGGAAATATAAATTATAAGACGTAGAGTATGTTTATTTATTAACACAAACCTAAACACAAACAAGGCAATTAATTCTGCAAATACTAGCTGAACAAATAAACGAAATAAATTATATATTAAAAACGACGCGACGTCACTTTGACATTTTTCCTTTGACATAAGAATTCTTTTGTTTATCGCCTACTTAATAAAGACATAGAATGCTATCTAAAATTTTAGTAAACGGTTTATTGACTTTTTGTTCATTATGGAGAACGATTTTGAATAAAATAGTATACAAACCTTGGTGAAGAGTTTCATCGCTCGAGAGTTATCTTTGTATCTTATCTGTCGAAAACAATGAAACACTTTCCATCTCGGTATGTAATATACTATTATCACCTTATTGTGGTCTAGAAAAATTTGTAGTTGTCAAATCTTGGACATTTCAAACTTTCAAATGGTTCTTTGTAAATAAAATTAGTGCTACTCGTTGGGAAGACTAAGCTAGCCATAAATGTTTGCAACAGTTATATTTTTAACATTCAACGCCAGCACCATAATATATAATTTTCGTCCTTTTGAAATTTGGGATATTTTTAATTTGTCAAATCTGACAGTTATCAATGGGCTTGTTCCATGGTATTCTTTTTATATGGTTTTTATACTTTTTCATATAGTACTCGATACTCTCATTATACACTTAAAATTTCGTATTATTAACTTTTTCCGTTCTCGAGATATAAGGAGTTGAATTTAGTAATAGTTGGAAAACCGAGCGCTCATTTGTGACGTCACTATACGCAAGTGACGTAAGAAAAATGGCTTTCTGGGACCTTTCAAATTTACCCGAAAAGTCGAAAAACATGGAATTTTCAAACGCTGGTAACTAAATAAATACGTCGAGTGGAAGTTCGTTCTATGTCTCTACGGAAAGGAGAAGGTCGGTGATGAATCCTAATCGTAAATTGCAGGGTCAAAATAGAAAATTCGTCCCGACAGGAGTGAGAGAAAATTGTAATTTTTTGACATTTCACCAAATTGTACTCCCCTACTGTCAAGAAGTAAACAAAACAAACAATACTTCGAATACACTTATAATTATAACCAATAAGGAGCATCAAGTCTATTGAGATCGCCGAGTCTATGCGTATAGTGACGTAGCGCCTGGCCACGCCCCATTTTTGCGAGATGGAAATTTGTAATAGTTTTTAAGATACTAAACGTGCGAATAAGATTCTGATATTTTGCAGATCCATTAATTTATACTTGCACTTTCGATTTGTGAAATAAAAAAAATGCTGAACAAGCCCATTTCAAACTTTCCATTCCAATTTAGTTTCTCCTGCGTGTTTTTATTCGTTATATTCTTTTGTTAAATATAACACATGTCATAATTAATAATAGTCGATGATATCTTTCCTAAAACCGTAGCAGCATATTCAACTTGTCTTTCGAACTCGTTAAGTCTGCAACTCAGTTTCACTCATAAATAAATAAAAATCATATCTTTTATTATATTACTAGTAAAAATATAGCTGTATTTTGAACTTTTCATTCAGCTGTTCTAATGATTGGTAATAAGAATAAGTAGCATTCTAAATCATATATGTATGAAAATATGATTTATATTCCTCTCTAAAGTGAGAACCAATACATTTGTTTGTGAAAACTTTCACACCAAACATCAACGATCTGGTATTTTCTTATAAAATTTCAACTAGCTCCAGCTCAATATCTTGTACTTTTCTATCGTTTTTTTGTAAACAATTAGGCAAGTAATTTTTAACTTGATTATTAGACTCACCATTAACATCAATTAAAAGTTTAATGCATATTTAGCTCCTATTAAGTTATTTGTAAATTATCGAACAAAGTTTTGACCTCATTCGTGAACACTCGGTATGAAAAAAAGTACTCATAGCTTTCAGAAGAAGCAGAATTTATTATAAATTTTAATAGACCAAATAAAACTTGCTTGCACTTACCAACTTTGTTCTTAGACCCTCTGTATAAAAAATGTGAAAATTACATATTTCTAACTTCACCTCAATTTAATTTTAAACTGTCGATTCAAATTATGTGCGTCTATTATAGTGACGTATAGTAGGAATGAAATATAAAATTAATATGCTGATGTTTATGTAACTATTTATGAAATTAAAATGTTGCATGGAAATTAAGAACTAAAGTGGTTTACTTGAATTCCGGTGAATCATTTAGCTTTACAAGTTTACAAATAACTTCAAAGGAATCCAACCGCCAAGCATGGACTCTCTTCCACAGAGTTACTCGTCTAGAAACGTTGAACTCAAGTAAGATGTTTCTCTCTGATGATGTTAAGATCAAAGTTTATCTAACTTCCAATCCAAGGCCACATAAGTTTACGTTTTGTTGTAGACAATATTTAATGATTTTTCAGGGACTATATTTCCAGAACGAGAACATATCACAAGGCAATATTTCTTTAGATTACAAACATGCTGAATTCTCAATACTGCAAAATAAGCGGAAATATAATAATAATAAACTTTATTTCCATAGACTTGACAAGCACCGGAATATAGTCAATTTGGTAAAAGGCACATATATAATGCAAGTACAAAAAAGAAAATGTATGTATAAATCAGTTAAAAAATTACGTAAAAAACAAACAATGTAGACTGAGAAAACATAAGGTATCAAATATAAACTTCCAAATAGGGAAAAGAAAACTGGATTGAAAAATATTTTTCGTTAACCAGCTGGCATCAACAAGATCAGTACCTAAGTACTCATCAACTGAATAAAACGAATATTTAAGTAACACCGATTTTACTTCTCTTTTGAAACGATGGATGATATTTATTTTTTTAAGGTGGATGGGTACCTTGTTGAATAATTTTACAGATATTAATTTAGGATATTTTGTAACGATGAATAAGGTGTAAGCTGGTATGTTCAAATTATAATAATGTCGCAGATTATGACTAGTGTCATTTTTGCTACTGAACTGATCAACATTTTTTTTATATGGGTTATACAGCTAAGGCGACCATTCCCTAGAGAGAGACATCCGGTAGGGAAATATTTAATATTTTTGCCCATAACTTTTTTCTCCTAGTATGTAAATCTAAAAAATCTATAAGAGTACCTAAATAGAACCATAACAAGACTATTACTATGAATTTTCACTCAATGATTTCAGTGGTTTTAGAGTTAGACGTAACGATTTTTCCGGCATCCCTCAAAATGACAGATTGTGCTCTTTCCTGTAAATGCGATTCTAGCCAGGTTAAGGCTGAACCGCGAATACCATAATTTTCAACTTTGTATAGTTGCAACTTTTGGCTAACCGTGTCAAAAGCACGTGTTAAGTCAAAAAGTAAACAAGCAGTTTTTGATTTGTTTTCAAAATTGTTTAAAATATAATTGTAAAGTGACAATACAGCATCTTCAGTTGACAAGCCTTGCTGAAAACCAAACTGATCTTTTGATAATAAATGTTGTTTAATTATAAAGTCATTTAATCTAACATAATAGGATTTTTCAAAAGATTTAGAAAAAGCAGATAGAAGAGCAACGCCTCTATAGTTTGTGATTATAGATTTATAATTTTTCTTGGTATTGGTATGATTGAAGGTTCTTTTAAAATATCAGGAAAAATCCCCTCCACAGAAGACAGGTTAACGACTCAACAATGAATTCCGCTGCTTTATTTAAGAATGAACACGGTATATCATCATAACCAGATGAATTTTTCATAGAAAGAGAATTTATAATATTAAGCATTTCATTTGAACTGAATCGGAGCAAAAAAATGGCATTGTGATTAAAAACTTGTTTATTTTCATTAAACATAGAAGGCTTATTTTGAGTTACTGTTCTTATGGAGTTGATAAAAAAGTTATTAAACGCGTCAGCTACAATTTGCATGTTGTTAATATTATTACCGTCAGAGTCAATAAAGATTTTGGGAAGTTCTTTTTTTTCATTCTGTTTTTGATAATTTGCCATGCTGTTTTTGATTTGTTATTTGTATTAAAAAATTTAATCTCATAGTAATTTCTTTTAGCCTGTTCAATTTTAACACGATGATCTTATATCTTGAATAAACTTCGTGATCTCCCGATAGTGTATAGGTTTTGTGTAAGTCTCTTAGAAATACTCCTTCATTTATTATATCGCAATATAAATTTTTTGCAGCTGCGAAGTTTACTTGTCGATTGTTCTATTTAGTCGTTTGCTGACATTGTATTATGCTTCTTTCAACAATTAGATGTTCCTATTCTTCGAAATGGGACGCTTAGAAACTGCCATGTTTTATGTAAGCGTAATAGAACACTTCACATTGAAACTGGTTCACATCCGTCATGAGTGGTGATCGTTAGAAGCTTGGAAACTATCATATTTTATATAGGTTCCGTTGCCTGTTCTTGAAAAGCACACAAAACACTAAGATTAATGATATTTATTTTATTTACACTTACCCAATTGTAATCAGTTACAGAGTAAATAAATGACAGTGAGTTTAAATAGTATACACATTAAATAGATATCAGCAATATATCTTAGTATTCAAATTAGTATTACTGATAATATAATTTTATTGTGAATATATGTTATACTTTAGGCAAAATAAACCCTAGTTTTGTCTCGTTACTTACTGAAATCCTACATGAAATTATTTCATCTCGTTCATTAGAGACTACAAAGACATATCATTACGAGACATCATCATTATATAAACTTTACCTTAGAACCGAGGCAAATTCATATTCTCGCCTCCGCTATTTCATCTGCTAAAGTGAAAGAAAATTCACTACTCAAAATAATTCGACGCCATGCCACATTTCCATCAAATTTGGTACGGTAAAGGTAGAGAACGATTTATTACCGTAAGATGTTGAGCTGACATAGACAGAACGCTGTAGAAATATTTAACCGTTATATACGACTTTAAATTCTAACAATATGTCTCTTCCTATCTACACACATGAGTATTTTTTTATAAACCTTTCACTTTGATGTCATTTATGCGAGAGAAAAGTTTACTTAAATGGGTTTGGCGTTTATACATTTTTTTCTTTCGGGTAGTATTGAAAATCATTTTTTAGTCTTTCAAGCATTAAAAAATTGCTTGAGCTGAAAATGTCACGGCTTTAGTTTAAAATAGACCTTATTTACGTGCTTACAATGGACACATTTAGATCGGTTTACGGTCATTAACGTCTCGTATTCGTACAAAACTCAATATTCGTGCCCTTGATACCAATGGTGTGGGCCGTAATATAGCAACGGTATAAAAATGTTGTTTAACATGATTTAGATCACAACATGGCAGATCCAGATGCCATAGAGCAACCAGAAACTTCAAGATATAATGAGATAATAAATTAGAAACAGGAATAGTATGGAATACTGTTCAATAATAAATCTCTATTTTCGTGGTCCCTTGAAGAACGGGGAGGGGGACACGTTATTAGGTAATAAGGTTTAATTAGTCGACTGATAATGAAATATTATTTCCTTGTGACCGTTTTTTTTAAGAAGATTTAATATTTCTCAAAAAAATGCTTTCATTCTATTTACTGACTTTTTGTGTAGCTTCTACAAAGTGAAAGGAACCATTCGTCGTTTTGAATTATTTAGCTTTAAGGACGTTCACATACGAGCCATATTTTGCAGTTGAACTAACCACAAATTTGTGGTAGTAGACTGCAACTTGTGGTTGACCCGACCACATCCCAATTAGATCTTTGTAGTTGACTTGGGGTCGCATCAACCGCACTCACAGTCGAGGCAACTACATCTGCCAACACAACGTATAAAATAGGAACATAATAATAATAATAATAATAATAATAAAATGTCTTTATTTTTGCATTCAAAAAATATGTTACAGTTAATCAATAAAGGAGATGGCGATATTCAACTGGGTTGCTCTTCCATATAACCATCTCTTCGAATAAACTAATATAATATCAGGTTGGCCAACGGTGCGCATAATTTATAAAACAACATGGTTTCTTTTACAAAGTATATAGGTTTTGATCTGTTTTCTAAAGCTTATCACAGAAGTGAGTTCTTTAAATTTTTCAGGCAAATCGTTAAAGATTTTTGCGGCATTATAGCTAAATGAGCGTTGAAATAGGGAAGAATTATGCTTGGGTACACTAAACAACTGACAATGGCGTGTAGGACAAGCATGAATATCACTGCCTTTAATAAGCTTATTTTGTCGATATGAGGGCATCTGGGTAGAATTAATTTTAAAAACAAGGCATGCTAGATGAACTTGAAATCTTTCACTAAGTGTTAACCACTTAGACTCATTGAATTTATCCGTAACATGATCAAATTTGCGAAGATTGTAACAAAATCTTATACACGTATTTTGAAATTTTTGTAGACTATTTTTATCTTGTTGCAACAAAGCAGGCCAATATACTACGTCACAATACGATAAATATGAAAGAATTAGAGATTCACACAATTTTAATTTAATATCATTACTCAACACATCTTTATGTATCGAAAGAATTTTTAATTTACCAAATGATTTTTGCAATAGATTAGATACATGCTTTGAAAATCTTAATGGAACATCTAAATAAATACCTAAGTTTTTGCAATTATCAATAGGGTTCAAAGTTGAGTTATTCAAAGTTATTTTAAAATCAGTGTTTTGCAAAATTAATTCCCTATTTTTACCAAATAATAACATTTGAGTTTTGGATTCATTTAAAGCTAGTCCATGGGCTTTAGATATATTGGATATAGATACCAGATCAGTATTAATATTCTTTGCAGCCTGAATAATTTCTGTCGCTGAAAAAGAGTAATAAATTTGTGTATCATCTGCATATTGATGTGACTGGCAGTATTCTAAACATTTATAGAAATCGGCCGTGTAAATCGAGAAGAGTAATGGTCCAAGTATACTTCCCTGTGGCACTCCTTGATTAGTATGAATAAATCGCGAAAAATTATTATTTACTCCTACCCTCTGACATCTCCCATAAAGGTAATTTTGAAAGAATGATACAGCTGTAGTACTGAGACCGAAATAGTATAATTTGGTACAGAGTGTATTATGATTTAGAGTGTCAAATGCCTTACTGAAGTCTAAAAGAACCAAACATAAATTTTTGTTCGCATCGCACGCCCTAAATATGTCATCAGTAACTTGTAACATTGCTGTTGTTGTGCTATGATGGGGACGGAAGCCAGACTGAGTAGGAGGTAAAATTTTATTTATATTTAAATAATCACTAAGTTGTCATGGACAATTTTTTCAAGAATTTTGGATATGGTAGGCAGTATGCTAATAGGGCGAAATTGTGACACATCAGTAGGATTGTTAGTTTTGGGAATGGGGATAATATTTGCTCTTTTCCATTGACCAGGAAATGTACTAGTCGATAGGCATTTATTGATTATGAAAGTTAAGTGCTCGCTTAACCGCGGAATAACTAGAGGTAACATGGTCAAATCTAAACCATCCGTACCTTTAGCATTAGATTTAATAAGACTTAATTTTTTTTCAACTTGGTCTACAGTTACTTCCGTAAAATCAAATTTGGTGCTAATATGGGGAGCTACTTTATTCAAATATGATTCAGAAATTAATGTATTATTATGATTATCTATTTTCGGTACATTATTAACAAAAAAATTATTAAAATCTGAAGGATTAGCAACATCAGAGGCAGAATTTTCTACATACGAGTTGATATTTAACCACTTCATCGTACGTCAAAAATTTTTTGGATCAGTTTTAAATTTCATCAGATTTAATATGTATCTCGAAGAAGAAGAAATTTCCTACTTCTTCTTTTGAAGAGAAGAAAAGGGCGTAGGAAAATATGATCGGGTTGCATACATCCACTTCTTGTACCTCGACGACAAGAAGGGAATTTTTACAATTTATTTGAAAATCTCAATCAAGAAGAAACATTTTTAAAAATTAATTTAGAATATCAATTATTTGATTTGAGGAAATATTTGGAATATTTATTTGAGATCAGTGTGTTTTCAAACGGATTTCTGCACAATTCTTTCCACGATGTGTTAAACATTTTTGTACGATTAAATCAGATAAGTACCTATAATGATTTAGTGTTTCTTAAAACTAACTTAAATAATGCCTTCAAATAAAACGACGAAACTTGTAAAAAAGCATATAAAAAGTATTCAATAATAAACAGTGTGTCATACTGTACCGTCCTAAAGTTCCAGGACGCTACAATATATATAATTTAATTATGGGGTTCTTAAAACCACTATAATAGCAGATACTTTAAATTTATTAACTTTTTGTTCACAGAAACCTAGAGCTGCCGAAGTACTCATCCCCACTCAAAGATCTATCTTTAAAATATACACCGAGCGCCATCTGTACTTTACAAGCAAACCCAACCGATTCTTAACGAGTAGACTTGAATTAACTTTAAAATATACACCGAGCGCCATCTGTTATTCTACCAGCAAACCACCGGCTCTTACTAGTTAGAAATCTAAATAGTTTTGGTAAAAATTAAACAATAAACTTTAATTAATAATTTTGAAGCAATAGAAATTTAGTAACAAATAAGAAATATTAATGGGAAGTAAAATAGTGCAATAATTAAGTAGATTTGATAATAAAAACATAATTTTAAGTAAACACTTTTTATCATTTTGCGGTTGGCAACGATTGAAAGCTATTTTATAGGAGACAATAAATTAGGCATTTCCGATTCTTGAAGCCAAAAACAAGACGTGTCTGTGCTGACTTACCGCAGATTTAAAGCCTCAAATTCCTGGAGATAGGTAATTAAATAAACCAATATCTACTAAATTATAATCACTGACATTTATTGATTAATGTATATGTATTTAATTTGTAAAATTGCCAGCATTCAACCCGATGTTAAGGGATATTTAATAGGTTAATTTTTGAAGCGCTTGGGTAAAGATGCACGCGTGCCATAAAAAACAGCGTCAGTAGCTAAAATCTATGTTGGATAAGGAATTACATTTAATTCTGTTGCTTATTGTTAAGGGGAATTAATTGTGAATTTAAAGTTTTAAACGCGATTTAAATATAGGTTTGAGCAATAGTAGAACGCGGTTTTTTAAATTTTGTAAGGTTATAAAAATATCTTGGAATTTGGTAGGGCATTTTTAGAAGAAACGTTAAGGTTTTAAAGCATTACGTGGGGTATTAACGCACCCAGAGTGCCTTTTCAAACAGGTAAATGCAAGGTAGAGTAACACGATGGACTCTTTTAGGTGTGAGGTATTAAGTACCAGCCTGATGAGCTATTAAGTGCCAGCGTGAAGAGGTGGTAATGACCAGCCAATAATAAGCTTTGGGTGTCAATTTAAGTGACCAGCTTGATGGTGATGGTCCTGTGAGGATAACCTTGTTAGCCCAGGAGGAAATTTGTTTGTCCATATCCACACATGTCACTGAATATGGAGCTTGAATAGCGACTAAATGGTAATCAATCTAAGTTTCAACTTTTATCATAATACGAAGCAAACAGAGGAAGGGGAAGAAGAGATTTGAGTGGGACGAGGCGCTCTGGCAGCTCGTAAACAGGATTTGTGGTGAGAGTGTCATTCTCATTTGAACATCAACACGCTCAACTTCTTGTGGAATTTTCAATTAACATATAATTTTTAGCCTTCAGCAAATGTAAATTTTTATCTTTAACTTTTCATCGGCCGTCAGCCTTATAACATTCTTACTCCTACATATAAATTATGTAAGGAAGGTAGCTACCCTCTAAATTCAATTTTTTGTTAATAAAATATCTAAATTTATATCAAATATTTACTATTTCTAGTTTTGCCTTTAAAATTTTAATATACAACTTATTTTTCTTACTTTGTGTTTTTCATATTAAATTCTCTAAAAACTCATGATACCTGTGTAAACATTAAGGCCACTGAATAGCCACAGTATTACATTTTTGAAAACCAGTAAGGCATAGGTATCGAGCAATTGGCTATTGGCGCCTAACAATTCTAAATTTTAATTAATTTTCGAACCACGACCCAGCCTCCACAAAATAAGTGAGAACCGGGTAGTTTCATCGTTCCTATTCCACTCAGGGGCAGGAATTGATATTACAAAGTGACGCATTCACAACGTGGGGCTTGCGAGTATAGAAGTTGAGTGTTATTAAAAAAAAAAAAAATAAAACTTTGAGCTGTTGAGACAAATTGTCACATTTTTAATTTTGTCCTATTTTTTGAATTTTCTTACTGTTTATATATTTGTGTGTATTACTGATATTATGTGTATTGTTTATGGTTGAGACCTCAAGATTTGATTAGATTAGTTTTGCAAAGTCGTGAATACTTTTGGGTTAAATTAAAGAAGATTAAACATTGCGGTAAGACAGTTACAGGAAAATTTTTGAGTTCTTATTGTAGGAATAAGATAATCGTAGGGTGAAATACGAGTTATCGTAGTATTTTTGAGAAAGTCTAGAAAAATAATACAGGGGCACAGGGGTTATAAATACTTAGTAAGCCAGTGAATTGAATTTTGATATACCTTGCAGTTTGTTAAATTTGAATAGTCGAGTTAATCAAAAGTAAACAAAATGTCTGAAATTTTCATACCTACGTTATTACAAGCTGATCAAGTTGATTATGAGTTACGCGTAAGAGGTTGTACTACAGTTAGGGACACAGAAACATGCTGTAGACTTCTAACACGAGCTCTAATAGCCAAACCATGTAATGATTTATCTCTGAAAGATCCATTATTTAATTTTAATACAGAGAAAGTACAAGTAAACAATACTTTAGATTCCATCAAAAATATAATTAACAATTTAGATAATCCTACGGAGGATGATTTGCCAGTAAAACAGGTTAAGTCACAGTTAGTACATATTATGGTACGAATAAATAGAATGCCTATCCCAGAACAGAATTCTGAGGAGACGGTAACATTTCAAAATGAGTCGAGGGCTACGATTTACTTACTAGAAGCAGATCTTTATGATAAACTGAATTTAGAAGTAGTAGATGATTTGGCATTACAAGTAGGCACTGGTGTAAATATAGCAACTAGTCCTAGTACTAAGTTTGTACCTATCTATAAGTGGGGTGTCACGTTTGATGGCCAGCCTAATAATGTAATTTCATTTATTGAACGAGTTGAAGAGTTAGCAATAGCTCGAAACGTCACTAAAAGAGAATTATTCCAGTCAGGGTTAGATCTTTTTTCGGGACCAGCTCTACAGTGGTATCGATCTGTTAGAGGTAGTAATGAGGTTAGGACTTGGGAAGAATTGGTAGAACAGTTGAAAAATGATTTTTTACATGAGGATTTTGATAAGAGTATGAGTGATTACATTGAAAAGAGAACACAACATGTGGATGAGCCAGTACATATTTATATTAGAATCATGGAAGCTTTATATAATAGACTAAAAACAAAACCAAGTTTAGAAGAACGCATTAAACAAATTAGAAAGAATTTATTGCCATATTTTGCTACTCCTTTAGCATTATTGACTATAGATACAATTTCAGAATTAATTTCAAAGTGCAAAAAAGTAGAATACGCTGAGGAAAGTACAAAAAAATATATACCGCCTCCTATGAGAAGTAATTTAGTGGAAAAGGATCTTTTGTATGTTGGGTTGCCTTCTTTAGATAAGAATAATGTTAGGGAATCTCATGAAAAGCCTGTTAAGTCTGTATCACCACCAAAGTCAAATTTTAAACCTAATCGTAGAAGTCAACCTGGGCAATCAAATGTTAATGAAATCAAAACTACCAAGACACCAGTAATCTGTTTTAATTGTAAAGGTGAAAATCATGTTTTTAAACAATGTAGAGCTAAAAGAAATAAATTTTGCTTTAAATGTGGTGAATCAAATGTCACATTTAAAGAGTGTAAAAAATGTTCAAAAAACTAACAAGGGGGCCACGTAAAGTTAGTCAACGTCCAAACCCCAGTAGTTATAGTAAGTTTAAAAATGTTGTGACTAACAAATCAGATTGGAATTTTTGGTTAAGTAAAGTAAGAAATTTTTACAAAACTTACCATATAGTTGGTGATGAAGTACGAGTAACACCTCTATTGTTGTCTAAAAATGGTGACGATAGACCTTACATTTCAGTTTTTTTATACGATAAGAAATTTTTAGCTTTAGTGGATACTGGTTGTAATCGTTCTGTAGTTGGAAGCAATGGTGTGAAAATTTTAGAACAATTTAAATGTAAATTTGTAACGTCAGATCTAAGATATGTAACGACAGCAGACGGTACTCCTCAAACTGTCACAGGTATAGCTCACTTACCGCTCAAGATTAACAACATAGTTCGAATACTTAAGGTTTATATAGTTCCATCTTTGCCTAGTTCTTTTATTTTTGGTATAGATTTTTGTAGATTATTTGGCATTCATTTAGATTTTGAATCAAATACTTGGGTAAATAAAGTTGGTAGCATAAGAGTTTCAGCTCTGTGTCGTGTGAACACAGTTGAGACCAATGATGGCGGTTTGGCTGACTTAACTGGAGTTCAGCTCCGGCAAGTTGAAAAGGTCAAGCAGTTATTCAAGGGACTTAGTTGTGGGAAGTTAGGCCTTACCGATAGGATGGTATATCATATAGACACTGGAAATGCTGAACCTATCAGGCAGCGCCAATATCTTTTATCACCACATATGATGAATATTTTAAATGAAGAACTTGACAAAATGTTAGAACAAGATGTAGTTGAACCTACTTTTAGTGAATGGAGGTCGCCAGTTTTATTAGTTAAAAAGGATAATGGGAATTATCGATTTTGTTTTGATGGTAGATCTTTAAATTCAGTAACTGTTAAGGATTCATATCCTTTACCTTTTGTAGACGGTATATTGAGTATGTTACGGGACGCTAAATATATCAGTAGCATAGATTTGAAAAGCGCTTTTTGGCAAATTCCACTTTCTGAAACTTCCAAACCCAAAACCGCATTTGCTGTTCCGGGAAGGGGCTTATTTTGTTTTAAAGTACTACCATTTGGTCTTGCAAACGCTGCACAGGCTATGCAACGGCTAATGGACATTGTTATAACACCAAAATTAGAAAATAAAGTTTTTGTTTATCTAGACGATATAATTGTCACCGCTTCTAGTTTTGAGGAACACGTATCAATTTTAAAAGAAGTGTTTGATAGGTTGAAGGATGCTCGCCTAACAGTAAATTATGAAAAATGTCAGTTTTTTAGAAAATCTCTAAAATATTTAGGTTATGTAATTGATACTGAAGGTGGATTACGTACAAACCCTGAGAAGGTAGAAGCGATGATCAGTTATCCTCGTCCTACAAATACAACTCAGATTAAACGATTTATAGGCATGTGTTCGTGGTACCGGAGATTTTTACCTCATTTTTCGACTTTAGTTGCTCCGTTAAATGATTTGCTAAAAGGGAAACGTGGTAAAAGACAACCAATTAAGTGGAATGAAAATGCAGAACAAGCATTCTTGGCACTTAAGCAAGCGCTTATCTCTACTCCAATCCTAACTAGTCCTGATTTTAAGTCAAATAATTTTGTTATACAGTGCGACGCGTCTAGTACAGGGTTAGGTAGTTGTTTGACACAAGTACAGGGAGGAGAAGAAAAGGTAATTGCTTTTGCCAGTCGCTCACTAAATAAGGCAGAAAGAAACTACAGTATTTACGAGTTAGAAGTATTAGCCTTATTATTTAGTTTAGAGAGATTTCGGCCCTTCGTGGAAGGTCAGAAGTTTACAGTCATAACTGATAACTTAGCGGTTAGCTGGTTGCATAATTTGAAGTCACCTACCGGCAGATTAGCTCGCTGGATGGTTAAGTTGCAACAATATGACTTCAATTTAGTGCACCGTAAAGGTAATTTAAATGTAGTTCCTGACGCTTTATCTAGAGTGCAGCGGGACGAACCGTCAGATAATGAAGAACAAAATTTCACAGTAGGTTCATTATCACTTAATCAGGAGAATCTAGATGATTGGTATATTAAATTACGTACAAAAATTTTGGCAAATCCAAATTTGTATCCATTTTTTAAGGTAGAGAATAATTTAATCTTTAAACATGTTGCTAATAAATTACCGGTGAAAACTAATTTAACAGAATGGAAACTTTTGGTACCACTTTCACAACGAAATAATGTTCTAAAACAATGTCACAATGAAAGTACAGCAGCACATTTGGGGTATTTTAAAACACTTAAGAGAATTTGTGAAGACTACTATTGGCCTAAAATGCGTAAGGATATACTGAGATATGTCAAGTCATGCAAGACTTGCGGTTCGCAAAAAGTGTCATTTTCACGTTACGGTTTAATGGGGAAAGAAAAGAAAGTAGAATTTCCATGGCAAGTCATAAGCGTAGATATTTTTGGCCCGGTAACAAGAAGTAAAAGGGGTTTTTCATATCTTTTAGTAGTTTTAGATTGGTTTACTAAATATGTTCTCGTACATCCCATGCGTAATGCCACAGCTCAGACTATATCTAAATTTATGGAGAATGACGTATTTTTGATTTACGGTGTTCCACAGTTCATAATGGTAGACAACGGGAAGCAGTTTGCTTCATCAGTTTTTAAGAAACTGGCCGATCGGTACAAAGTACAAAAAATTTGGTTTAATGCATTGTATCACCCACAAGTAAATCCAGTCGAGCGATCGAACGCTACGATAGGTACAGCTATACGCAGTTATATCCAAGATAATCATCAGGATTGGGATGTAGAAATTTTCAGAGTTGCTCACGCAATCAGAACGGCTACTCACGAAGTAACTGGTTTCCCTCCTGCTTTCTTGAATTTCGGCCGTAAAGTTCCCATTTCAGGAGACTTTTACGGGCAAGTAGAGTCAACATCAGGCATTCAACTAGCCCCGGGAGATAGGAATAGGTATTGTGATGACATATCGAATCTTTCGGATACATATAAAGATGTAGTAAAGCGGTTAAATAATGCTTACCAGAGAAATCAGAAAACATATAACTTGCGTAGGCGGGAAGTTAAATATGAAGTAGGTGATAAGGTATGGAAGAAAAATAAGGTTTTGTCAGATGCTTCCAAACATTTTTCAGCTAAGTTAGCACCCAAATTTGTACTTTGCACAGTTCGCCAGAAAATTTCTAAATTAGTATATGCATTAGACCATGCAGACGGATCTGATGCAGGTCACTGGCATGTTTCTGATTTAAAAACGTACTATGGATCAAACTCTGACGTTTCAGTCGGGTAAACATTTTTATGATGCATTTTCTATTAAGTTAATTACCCATAAATTTAGATTAGGCGCACTAATTTTAATTAAGATACCTGGAAGGTTTTGTCTTGCGTTGATAGTAGTTTTCTAGTAATGTAGTTGTTGTCAGTAAACTTCGGAAATATTTTTCCGGCTGGATATCTTTTATCCAAGGGTTGAAGGGTGGGCCACGTTTAGTGGGTGTAGCGTCTTCAACGTCTGCACGCCACGCAGTTGATGTGAACCAAGCAAGTGAAACTCAGCAAGATTTGTCTCGAGGATATGGAATCCGATATAGTAACGGTTAAGCCTTTTGTGATTATACGACATTTTGGTGATTTTCATGCGCTTGGAAAATATCAATAAATGACAGAACATCGTCATTCTTCTTTGTGTTGTCCTTATTTTCATCTATACTTTCTATTTTTCCACTTCTATAATTCTTTTGTGTTACTCTACTTAGGTTTATGTTTGAGGAAGGGTTAGGGCAGACTGAATTTCGTTAGGGAAACCTTCTACCTGTTAGTTTTTATTATATTTATTGTATTCTATTTGCCAGTCTTGCTAAGGCATTCTCGTGGTCTGGTAAATAAATATAATTGTTCAGTTGTGGTTTGAAGGTCAAGGGAAATTTGTTTGGAGGGAATATTTTTCCTGGATGGTCAATTTGCCCCTTGATAAACAGTGAGTTAGTTTTCCTTTCGTTAGTTCAGAGTAATGTCTTTACCAAACCTGACTCAAAAAGATTATGCTTTGCTTGTATATTCCTTTTGTATTTCTGACGTTTCTGGAGAACATCCTACTTGAAATCTTCTAGTATCTTAATTTTGGTTAAGTGTTCTGACTAACTTCGTCCTAGTTTTGTTTGTTTAAACTTTAGTTACTTTTAGTATTATATTTTCTAGATGTTTACAGGTAAGAAGTAATCATTATCCTAGTTCGTAGGATATTTAACGGCCATTAAAGGAACTTGTTCCGGGATGGGGATGGACTAGTTTCGGCCGGGCTGTCTTGAATGACAGGTGGTTAAGGAGGGTCGAGCGTAAACATGGGTAAGGGAGCTTGTCAGTCAGGAGTGACCTAGGTCGTCTGACGGTCTTCGAGAGACATATCTCAGCCTCCCCGCTTCACCTCAGCCCTTGGCCAATCGCTCGATCGAAACACTGTTCATCGCGCCTGAAGCAAGAGCTTTCCAGAACAATGGTCCTTTTTGTTGTTTAGTCGTCACGTATTTCTAGTTCAGCCCCTTGGAGCTATATCCAAAGTATTTTAGTTGATACGTACGTCTAATTTCAGCCCTTTGGAGCTACATCCAAAATAAATTTTTTTGATTTATTAACAGTCTGGATATTTTATCCCACTGTTAAGGATAGGCAGAGAACTTGGTTCCTGTATCGTGGTTTAGATGTGCTTATGTCTACTCCAATTTCAGCACTGGCAGCCGCTACAACGCTGCTCAGGCACACCACAGTGTCTGTGGAGACTGATGTTTGGGTCCTCTCCTAAAACATTTTATGTTTCGTTTCCGAACTCTCTACAAAGGGTTTCTTGTATGTGAAATGCTATACAAGTTTTATATCGATTTAATTCTACTTCCAATTTTGTGTCTGAATAATTAGTATTCAGGGGATATTTTATATCTGGTGGAATGTGGTATTGAATAAATTATGTTTTTGGAGCCTCTCGGTCTCGAAGTAAGTGAAATATGTATAGTGTATATGCTAATATGGCTTGGATTAGTACTACATTGACTTTACCGATTGTGTCTTTCCCAATTTTGTCCTTATTGAATTTGTCGTTACTGATTTTGTCCCTGAAATATTAGGCGTGTAGTACGCGAAGCTACTATTGAGTACTAAATCCTCTCTTATAGCAGCATGCACTAGTATGTAAGATTTTTACTTTTAGTTATTTAGTAAGAAGTTAAGGTCTAGGAACCGTACCTGTCTTATAGCTTAGCTTAGTCACAATTCGGTTTATAATTATTTATGGTTAAGTAACCATATCTCAATTATTTTAAGTTAGCTTTAGTTATATCCATCAGCGGATAAGTAGAAATTGAAGTCTCAATTAATAGGAAAAAATACATGTATGGAAGTACACATATTTTTTGTAGAGGGAGAGAGAAAGTGTACCGTCCTAAAGTTCCAGGACGCTACAATATATATAATTTAATTATGGGGTTCTTAAAACCACTATAATAGCAGATACTTTAAATTTATTAACTTTTTGTTCACAGAAACCTAGAGCTGCCGAAGTACTCATCCCCACTCAAAGATCTATCTTTAAAATATACACCGAGCGCCATCTGTACTTTACAAGCAAACCCAACCGATTCTTAACGAGTAGACTTGAATTAACTTTAAAATATACACCGAGCGCCATCTGTTATTCTACCAGCAAACCACCGGCTCTTACTAGTTAGAAATCTAAATAGTTTTGGTAAAAATTAAACAATAAACTTTAATTAATAATTTTGAAGCAATAGAAATTTAGTAACAAATAAGAAATATTAATGGGAAGTAAAATAGTGCAATAATTAAGTAGATTTGATAATAAAAACAGAATTTTAAGTAAACACTTTTTATCATTTTGCGGTTGGCAACGATTGAAAGCTATTTTATAGGAGACAATAAATTAGGCATTTCCGATTCTTGAAGCCAAAAACAAGACGTGTCTGTGCTGACTTACCGCAGATTTAAAGCCTCAAATTCCTGGAGATAGGTAATTAAATAAACCAATATCTACTAAATTATAATCACTGACATTTATTGATTAATGTATATGTATTTAATTTGTAAAATTGCCAGCATTCAACCCGATGTTAAGGGATATTTAATAGGTTAATTTTTGAAGCGCTTGGGTAAAGATGCACGCGTGCCATAAAAAACAGCGTCAGTAGCTAAAATCTATGTTGGATAAGGAATTACATTTAATTCTGTTGCTTATTGTTAAGGGGAATTAATTGTGAATTTAAAGTTTTAAACGCGATTTAAATATAGGTTTGAGCAATAGTAGAACGCGGTTTTTTAAATTTTGTAAGGTTATAAAAATATCTTGGAATTTGGTAGGGCATTTTTAGAAGAAACGTTAAGGTTTTAAAGCATTACGTGGGGTATTAACGCACCCAGAGTGCCTTTTCAAACAGGTAAATGCAAGGTAGAGTAACACGATGGACTCTTTTAGGTGTGAGGTATTAAGTACCAGCCTGATGAGCTATTAAGTGCCAGCGTGAAGAGGTGGTAATGACCAGCCAATAATAAGCTTTGGGTGTCAATTTAAGTGACCAGCTTGATGGTGATGGTCCTGTGAGGATAACCTTGTTAGCCCAGGAGGAAATTTGTTTGTCCATATCCACACATGTCACTGAATATGGAGCTTGAATAGCGACTAAATGGTAATCAATCTAAGTTTCAACTTTTATCATAATACGAAGCAAACAGAGGAAGGGGAAGAAGAGATTTGAGTGGGACGAGGCGCTCTGGCAGCTCGTAAACAGGATTTGTGGTGAGAGTGTCATTCTCATTTGAACATCAACACGCTCAACTTCTTGTGGAATTTTCAATTAACATATAATTTTTAGCCTTCAGCAAATGTAAATTTTTATCTTTAACTTTTCATCGGCCGTCAGCCTTATAACATTCTTACTCCTACATATAAATTATGTAAGGAAGGTAGCTACCCTCTAAATTCAATTTTTTGTTAATAAAATATCTAAATTTATATCAAATATTTACTATTTCTAGTTTTGCCTTTAAAATTTTAATATACAACTTATTTTTCTTACTTTGTGTTTTTCATATTAAATTCTCTAAAAACTCATGATACCTGTGTAAACATTAAGGCCACTGAATAGCCACAGTATTACATTTTTGAAAACCAGTAAGGCATAGGTATCGAGCAATTGGCTATTGGCGCCTAACAATTCTAAATTTTAATTAATTTTCGAACCACGACCCAGCCTCCACAAAATAAGTGAGAACCGGGTAGTTTCATCGTTCCTATTCCACTCAGGGGCAGGAATTGATGTTACAATACATATGTTTTGTACAGTACGCATAACGGGAACGTCAAAGCGCTCTAGGCCATACGTAGGTTTTGCTGTTTTAAACTTACACATAATTCAGTTCGAAAAATACGCGATGTCTGCGGACAACAAACAAACGCGTCGGGTAGTGAGTTTTAGTGTCTACACTCTTAATTATTAGAATATGTGATATTATGTGGTGTTTGAGTATTGTGCTTTTTTAGTTAGATGAATCTAGAAAGTGGAATTTACTAGAGGTATGTTAATATATTTGATAATTGCAGGGGATTTCTTATATACAAACGTTCGTAGCTAATAGGTTATTTATTGGCAATAAAGTGATTTATATTTTTAATAATTAAACCATTATTTACATAAAAATAAGGTAAATCTACGATTATATATTGTTACTTGTGATTACGCGAAGAAAAGTAAATTTTGTAACCTTGAACATTATCGTAAACTAACAATTCATCTATCTAGAAGTTGTGGTTATCCACAACTTTAACGTTATAAGAATTTTAGAATTATTTTTTTTATGTGACCACATCAATCCGGTTTAATTTGTGTGAAAATAATTCAGTAAAATAAAATCTATCAAGCAGCCATACAAAAATACATTTCAGTGAAAAACCTGAAGACGGATAGCAGTTTTTGCGTTTAGAAAACAAATCATTGTTTGTAATCTTGAATCGTATTGTATTTAGTAGTGAATTCTGTTGGTTTTTATTTGTTGTATGGAGATAAATATATGGTACTTAGTATAGGTATGTAATTTACCTATTACTACAGGAAAAATAATTTCTATTAACATAATAAAAAAATCGGTAAATGTATTTACACAGAACTTCCCTCTTTATTTGTGCATGGCGGTCACTTTAAGAAATTAATAATTACGAAATGACATTGAAAATAATAATCGGAATATAGTTATCACTATTATTACAAAGAGAACCTGATAAGTTTTGGTGAAAAGAATATACAGAGTGCTCATCCAACAGCAAAAATTCAATACTAAAACATATACCAAATATGGAAGGCTTGCGCAAATACCTTTACAAATGTTCACCATGGTTCAATTATTTCTTGGGATGACCACCCTGTATGTTTTTTAATAAAAGTATACACAGGTGCTTATGCCAAATATTATTGCCATCTGTTACATTTCCAATTCCACATTCACGTAGTGGAGTGGAAGTATAGTGGTGGTTAAAAAATTTTACTTTTTTTGAAATTTTTCAAAAATGTCGGTAAAAAAATTTTCAAAATTTTGTTCTTCTGAAATAGGTTTAGAATGTCATGAAACGTGGAAATTTAAAATTTGAGCAAAGAAAAAATATTTTTCCATCTATTTTAGTGGTATTAAAATTTTCAAAAATGTTGGTGAAAAAAATTTTCAAAATTTCTTTTTCTGAAATTGATTTATAATATCACGAAAAAATTTTTAAATTTGAGCAAAAAAAAATTTTTTGGATCTGTTCTAGTCTTAAATTTTTTTCCAGTAGTAAAAAGATGTTGCCAATTTTTTTTTTCCGAATTAGGTTTGGAATGTCATGAAATGTGGAAATTTTAAATTTAAGCAAAAAAAATTTTTTTCATCTATTCTATAGAAAGTAGTGATAAATCAAAAATTTTTTGAAAAAAATGTTAACATTTCAAAAAAAAAATTAAATTTGTTTGAATAGGTTTAGAATGCCATGGAAACGTGGAAATTTTAAATTTGAAAGAAAAAAAAAATTTTAGTGGTAAAAATTTTTTCAAAACAAAATTTTTTTTGGAAATAGATTTGGAATGCCATGAAACGTGTAAATTTTAAACTTGACCAAAGAAAAAAAATTTTCATCTATTTTAGTGACAAAAAATTTTTCAAAAATGTTGGTGAAAAAGATTTTCAATTTTTTTTTTGTAGTAGGTTTAGCGTGTCATGAAACGTTGAAATTTTAAATTTGATTAAAAACAAATTTTTTCAATAATTTATTCCCTTTAGACGGTTCACCCTGTATATTTTACAGTGAAGGTTCTACCATTTCTTCGCTGACAGTAGGGTCAACTACCTACCAAATTTCACTGCTCTCCGTCAAGTAGTTTTTTAGTAAATGCACCAACAGACAGACAGACTGGCGGAATTGAAAAACCTATATTTTCGTAATCTACGTGATCTGAAACGTCAAAATCCGAAAAAATCTCGGAGGGTGATTTTTTTCTCGAATACAATACTTCCCTTCGGTATGCGAAGGAAGTAAAAAATGACCAGCTACTTGAAGTGGCTGGAATCTCCCCATCAAGTATTTGTGAAAATTCCAAGATTGGGTTAATTACCGGGCTCGTTACTGCTGAGCTATTCCATGCAGGCCTGCGTAACGCGGGTACTACAATCCATACGACCAGCCGTATGCCGTTGCGGGATTCGAAACTTGCGTATTCTGCCAGAATTACGTTTTCAATTTAAACTTTACATAATTTTAAGAAATGTCATTACGTGCTAATATTGTCATCTTGTAATTACATCACAATTTGAAACCATAATTTCTAACTAAAATTAAATTCAAACTATATTTTGACCCTTAAATTTAACAGTTTTTGTGTTATATTCTTTGGTAAAGAGTGGAATCGCACATACTACTATACATTTTAAATCTCAATATGAAAAGTTAAGAAATATATGGCGTCGTTTTGATGCATTTTTCACATTTATATCACAAATATTTTGAGCTTTTATCTTAAACCTAATTAAAAGACGATGCATGAATACGGACCCATATTGAAAACTATTTTATTCCTTTAAAAGACGTTTAACCGATATCTACAAGAAAGCAAATAATTCGAAACGGTATAGTAAGCAAAACTAGTCCAACCTTTAACACACTGTATTACTTGATAAAATATTTGAAATTATCATCTTCAAACTTCTGACATTGATTTCAACTACGATAGAAGAACACTTTAAGTGGTTGGGTGTACTGTAGCCTACGTATATGAATCGACTCAGTGACACAGTGCGAAGGTGTTTAGCTTACCACCACAGAGTCCTAGGTTCGAATCCTGGTCAGGGTATGAATACCTTGTGGCGTTTTTAATTCACTAAAGAAGATCTGTTGTAAAAAGAATTAGAAAATGCATAGATGTAGGTGGACGCCACATCGAACATTTACTCTGAAGTTGCAGCAAATAAGAAAGTCGTGAGTTTACGTAGTTGTCACTCTTTAGTTTGTACATACGTTGTGTAATTTTTTGAATAAATGTAATTTGTCCATTTCAAATTAAGTTTGTTTCCAAAGAATTCTTGAATTTTTTTACGGCAGTTTTCTTGAAAACGGTTGGAATTATCAAATCCTATCAAGTGTATCATTTTATTTAGAAATGATTCTTTGAGATTTTTTAGTCAAAAGTGCCACAGTGTTTCGCAAAAAAAAAGAGAAAAAATATTCGTCATCAGGTATAGCTCACGAGGCGCCCTTCACAGGCTAGCGTGATGCGATATATAAATTACTGCTTCTTAGCTTAAAAAATGTTTCCTTACCAAATTTGGAGTAGATCGGTCAAGAGGTAGTTGATATATTGCAAAAAGAACACCGTGTCTCTTTTTCCACAGCAACAATTTACTAAAGCATGTTTGGGTATATCCTCATATTTTGGGCCAAAGAATGTTTCCTTAAGTTATGGGCTATGATTAATGTTTCACTCTGTATAGGATAAGTTTGCAATTTTGAATATTTTTCCTTAATGACATTCTTATATTAAACAAATCCTTCTGTTTTTAAATATCCATATTTTATTCATTACGTTATTCGCGGTCAAGCGGTTAATTTATTTCCTATTCTGTAATTGAATTTTTGCCTGTTGAATAGTGTACCAAATAAATAAATAAATAAATAAAACTAAAAATCAAAATAATATCTAAGAGTTGAATCACTTACATTTTGGCTAACAAAATTTCAATATGGAAAACATACAGCATGTCTCATTTAATAATTTGATATTTATATAAATTGCAATGAAACAAGTTGCTAAGAGTACAGAAACTTGAAATTCGGTGTATGTACTAGAAGCCAAAACGTCAGATTTTTTAATAATATTTTTCAACCCCCACCACCCCTACTCCAATTTGAAAAGGGTTGATAAAATAAAATTGAGATATTCATTTGAAATTTTCTACACGTATGTATTATAACGACATCTGGAACTAGATTATATTTTGAGATAATTCCGTTGAAGGGTTGGGGGTTAAATAGGGGTAAATAGGGGAAAATAAATAAAGCAAGCTGGTAAGACTACAGAAACTTGAAATTCGATGTATGTACTAGAAGCCAAGGTCTCAGATTATTTATAATATTTTTCAACCCCCACCACCCCTACTTCATTATTAAAAGGGTTGATAAAATAAAATCGAGATATTCATTTGAAATTTGGTACACGTATGAATTATAACGACATCTGGAACTAGATTATACTTTGAGATGATTCCGTTGAAGGGTTGGGGGTTATTTAGGGGTCAATATGGGGAAATAAGTAAAGCAAGCTGGTATGAGTACAGAAACTTGAAATTCGGTGTATGTACAAGAAGTTAAGGCCTCAGATTTTTTTATAATATTTTTCAACCCCCCCACCACCCCTACCCCATTAATGGGGTTGACAAAATAAAGTTGAGATATTCATTTGAAATTTCGTACACGTATGTATTATAACGACGTCTGGAATTAGTTTATATTTTGAGATGATTCCGTTGAAGGGTTGGGGGTTAATTTGGGGTAAATAGAGGAATATAAGTAAAACGTTGGTAAGACTACAGAAACTTGAAATTCGGTGTATGTACTAGAAGCCACAGCGTCAGATTTTCTTATAATATTTTTCAACCCAACCACCCCTACTCCAATATGAAAAGGGTTGATAAAATAAAATTGAGATATTCATTTGAAATTTGGTACACGTATGTATTATAACGGCGTCTGAAACTAGATCATAATTTTAGATGATGCCGTTGAAGGGTTGGGGGTTAAATAGGTGCAAATAGGGGAAAATAAGTAAAGCAAGCTGGTAAGACTACAGAAATTTGGGATTCGGTGTATATACTAGAAACCAAGGCCTCAGATTTCTTTCTAATATTTTTCAAACTCTACCACCTCCGCTTCATTATTAATGGGATTGATAACATCAAATTGAGATATTCACTTGAAAGTTAGTACACGTATGTATTGTAGTGACATCTGATTGAGATGACTCCATTGAGGTGGTAGGTTGTAAATAGTGGAAAATAAGTACGGTAAACTAGAAACTTCATTTTTAACGTATATGGTAGAAACCAACTCCTCAAACTTTTCTATGACATCTACCCCAAATATTATTAAAATTCTATGACCAATAATTTCCACATACTAGAGTGCAAATATAGTCAAGATGTTTCCTTTAAAGTGACTTGGACGAATAATCTGGATGTGGAAGTAGTGATTCCTTAGGCAGCGGTTTTTATATACTTGTTGTACTGGTACCATTATATCTATTTAGAATTAATAAGAGAGATAATGCCTTATGTGATTGTAGAGAAGTAGGGGATACGGTACATATGATTTTAGAATGTAAACTGAACGAAGATAATAATAAACATTTTTTGGATGTAATTTATAAATCAAATCCTGTACCATGTCCGTTTAATTTGATGCAATTGCTAGCATCAAGAAACGTTTTTATATATAACCATTTAGTATGCCATATAAAAAAAATAAAATTAAAAATATAATAAATATACAATATTTGTAACTTGTATTTACAAATAAGTTTCCTATCGTCTTTCCTTCAATGTTAATCCATGTTATCCAAGGTCTAGTCAGTATGTGTGAAAATCGTCTATACGGACCCATAGACATACCTGTATCACTGTCAGTTCCCAATTATAAGTTGAAAAAAAAAAGAAAAAAAAAAGATAAAAAATTATTAAATGAAATAAAAAAATACACGAAAAAAAAACAGAAAAAAAATACATATATATATATATAAAGAAAAAGAATATATATTAAAAAAAAACTGAAAAAAATATCACAAAAAAAAAGATATATGTTTGTATGTTTGTACTTATTCGTTTACGTAAATACTTATATGCTTGTTATATACAATAGAAAAATATGTAGTTAAAAAAAATGGTACACATTGGTAACCAAGGAATAATGTGATAAGAAATAAAATTTAAAAAAAATTATTATACTAGGAAACTTGGCGAATGGTCTTTGTAACCGTAGTCAACAAACTTGAAACATACACACACAGACACACACACATATACTTGTTGCACATTCTATAGGATACTACTCTTCACAGTATTTTTTGTAAATAATATTAGTTTTAGACATTTTTAGTTTCATTAAAAAAAATATTTAAAAAATTAATATCTTTTTTATTAATGGATCGATTTTTTTAAACGGGATATTTTCTCTAGCTAACACTAACTTACTGTCTGAATTTCAATACAATCAGACTTTTCTTTCTTAAGTTATCGTGCTTACAAGAAATGTTACGGACAGACAGACGGACAGACAGACAGGCGGACAAACAGACAGGCGTACAGACAGACGGACAGACAGACGGGCAGACATACGGACAGACCGACAGACAGACAGATGGATAGACGGGCGGACATTTTGAAAGTTGTTCAGAATTCGATCACCAACACAGTAATATGAAAATGTTTTCTCTACGAGCAATATTACCGGTTTTAGAGATGTGCCGATCGAATTCAATATACTCTTCGTATCGTATTTGCGAAGAGTATAATAACAATAATTGGACAACGACACGTATAGAAGAAAGGAAATTTGAAAGAGGCTCGTGGACTAAGATGTTTTTTTTTGCAAACCTAATGCGACATTTCGTTCTATCTCGTCGAACTACCCCAAGTAGATTAGCTATAAATTTTTGCAGCCAAGATGATGATTTTGCGAGCGCGCATGATTTTAAACGTCCAAGTTCAGTTTTCCTTGCGATTGCTGGCACTCAATTTTGCAAGTAAGCACTTTTTGAACTCAATTTTGCGACGCCTACGTTGCAAAAATCGATTTTCCATAAATGAGAGATCGAAAGTACAAGTCTTTAGGAAGAAAATATTCCCAACCATGTTACGCTACGACATATCTAAGCTGTAGACATTAATTTTCAAAAAAGTGCATTTTTAGTATAGAAAAGTGATCTGTTACCGGGACTCGACATAGTAATCCCTATATATTTCGACGTGCTGAACACAAATCCGATGTCCGTTTAGCTCCATCACCCATAATTTTTTGTAAATGGCGAAAATAACAGAAAAACTGAATTTTTTAGGTTATTTTCGCGATTTACAAAAAAAATGGAGAGTGATGGAGCTAAACGGATATCGGACTCATGTGTAGTACCTCGAAATACATAGGGATTACTATGTCGAGTTCCGCTAACAGATGACTTTTTTGTGGGCCTGTGCCCCGGTACACAGAAGAAATTATATATAAGAAAATATTTAAAAAAACTGTACTAAAAAGTAAAAAATATTTTTTTTAATTCATACACCTGGAAACAAAAAACATTGAGGACGGTCATATAGCACTATGAAATAGTTACTTTGCTCAACTGACCGCCCCCAAAGCTTTTGGTTTCTAGGCGTATGAATTTAAAAAATATATGTTTTACTTTTTGGTACAGTTTTTTTGGAATAATATCTCTTTCTTAAAAATATTTTCGACATAAGCGCACTTTACTCTTGAAATATTTTCATATTTTTTTACCTATCCTCTATACTATTTAACTTGAAGCCATTCTAAGTGCACCTGAAATGGTTATCGAACATGCAATAACTTTTGGTGGTATTTAAACTTAGGTTGTGCAACAAAAAAAAAAAAAATTTCCATTTGTCGCACACTTAATCGACCACAGTGTATATCCTGGGTGTAGAATTGGGTCATGCCTATCATAAAAATGCACTGTCATCGATACTGAATCAACGTGTAAAATTTCAACTCCGTAGGATGAGAGGAAGTGGTTCTAATTTAGATTGTAAGATTTGACCTAAACAAACTAACACGCTAACATTGCAAGTTAAGTAAAATATTTTTAAAAAGCTCTCTATCTGAGACCTTACATAGTAAACTCTATATATTTCGACATGCTGAACACGAATCCTATGTTCGTTTAGCTCCATCACCCACCAATTATTTGTAAGTCGCGAAAACAGCATTAAGAAACCTGATTTTCTTAGTTTATTATCACAATTTACAGAAAATTGGTGACGGGTCTCAGTAACAGATCACTTTTTTGTGTACCTGTGTAATTCATTAATTCTTTAAAAAATTGCAAGTGTCCCTATGAGCTGAGCCATCCAGTATAGTATGGATGATCTAGCGATCATAGTGAAAAATCTCACGATTTTCTAGTTACGCAATCATATCCTGAGATAGTCCCCAATTTTGTCAGAGATGTTGCAATACAACAAGCGTAACCTTTAAATTATCGGAAAATGTCACAAACCGAACAATTGAGAGAGAACACGCTATACGTACGCCATAAGGGAAATATATAAATTATTATTTCCGGGGTACCATTTGTCGAACTAATCTGGAGCAAATAAACGAAGCGGTTTCGGTATTGGGAAACGTGGTTTGATTGATCTGGGTAACAATTTCATTACAGTCTCTCTGCGGTTTCTTTGGTGGCCTCTGTAGTTTACAGCTTCTTTCGCACTCCAGTGAGTCAACTACTTCTTGTAATTCACTCATCATTAATGTGGCTCGGTAATGGGCCTTTACAGTACATTCGAATTTTGACATTTAAATATGGTGGGTGTCATTTGGGGAAAATAAAATAATTTTTTATCTAAAAATGAGGCGTCTTAGAACAGCAATCTCTGAGAAATAAATTAGCGAAATACAACAACTTTCACGGGGTATTTCAAACGCTCGAGTTTCACGCGCCTTGGTTGCACACGTAATCCCACCAATCATCATCGAGGACACAACAGAAGAACTTCCAAACCGACAACACTGCGATCACCGAGCGGATAACCTTAAACTTTCATTTGAGCTGTCGTCTTTTCTGGGGCATTTTCGGTCGTATTTTCACAGAATGGAACAAAACATTGCTTGCTAGACATTTTAATCGAAATCGGAGGCTTTCAATTTACGCTAACCTCAACACCAAAATGTTAACATCAACAAGCTGTCAAACGTCTAGTCATGAGCGATATGTCACTGCCGGTGATTAAATCACCGTGACTAAATCACCGTGATTATATAAAATATTAATATAAAGTGTAATTTACATCGTTTTACTTTCAATTCATACTTGTCCATTGCTGCTTAATGCAGCCATACATTCGCACAAACAAATTACGGCGAACGGTAAACATATCAGCTTGCAGATTGTGATGGCGTTAGTTTAAAACCACCGGAAGTGAAAAATATAAGTCGCCGTTAAGGAGTGATTGGAAAATCACGATATCGCCCATCACTACAAACGTCAATTGAATGCTGATTTTGTACAACGCTGCCGAGTCGCCTTTTACACTATTGGCTTGGGATTGCTGACGTATTAATGGCGCGTTACGGATAATCGTTTAAATTGGACTTGTAAATAGGTGATTTTAATTATTTTTTTCTGGCTCTAATCTGCATCAAAATAGAAATGGAAAAAATACGGGTATTTTAATTTTTCATAAAATTTATGATTCCGCAATAAAAAAAATATGCTGAAAAGGCCCATTAGCGAACAAACAGAGAACTTGGTGGAATGTAAATTGTGATTTAATCCTAAATGAGCGATAGTTTAATTAAATGAATATGCTTGGTAAAGTTCATGTAGTAGTTATGAGCAGGAAAATATTTAGGTGCGCTAAAATGTTATATGCAAGTTTCCAAAATACTCACACCTCATCAGTTTCAAAGCATGTATTAGACACGTGTGAAATAAAGCATATACCTATCTATTTATATAAGAGCTAAGTTACTTGTCTCATTAAAATATAAATGCTCTTATATTTATCGGACGCAACTTAAACATTAATGTAGAAATATAAAAAATGTCTCGTATACATAATGTATATATTAACCAAATTAGTAATCTGAGGTATAGTCTGATGGCAAAGTCTGTTGAATAATAAAAGAAGGGGATACCTGTGAATAATTCCTATAAAAAAATTTTGTTATTAATAACTAGTGGGGGTTATTTTTTATCGATGCAGGCCTCGGATATACTCCTTTAGCCAAGAGACACCAACAAACTATCAAATTCTGCATCTATCTGTAAATTCAATCCCAAAGAAAAAGCGAAACATTTCGAAACTATCTATTTTCTTTCTGAAAACGAATAGAGATATATACAATACAGGCATGTACAAGCATGTAACAAAAAAATTTGAAAATGTTTGAAGTTGCTATAGTCAGTGCAGCCAATCCAACCAAAATAATTACAAACTTGTGGTACTTCCGGTTATACCGGGAGTCGACACCAACTTGCTTATTCTAAATGGAATACCCTATATATTTTCGACATTTCGAAATGACCATGAAATTCTGAGTAAAAACATGTAGCACACCCTATACCTAAACTGAGCGGTTTTGGAAATATTTGACATTTTATAGAAAAATTGATAGGTACAATGGTTTTCAAGAACCCTTATAACTTTCTACGTGCAGGAGAACCTCATTTGCTGCTTGGCACGTAGAAAGAACACAAGATGAGCTAGCATCTACAATAAAAATAAATTCCATAAAAGTATATCAAGTGTTCTATTCTTCACGTTGCGTTTTGTCAAATTCAAATCCCAAAAACTTTTTTATTTCAAATGGAACACCCTATACTTTTTACATCAAATTATGTTAAAGTTACAACTTTTTGAAATATTGGTGATTATCTTAAATATTCAAGAACTTTTATTAACAATTGCCATCAATTTAGCTATGATTATAAATAATCATTAAAATCAATCATTCTCTATGTCAAAAAAGCCAGTGCTTTTATATTACACCTAAGAATACCTTTTAGATTTGTTTATTATTTATGGAGAATATGATAAGGTAATGTAACATATTTGCTACTCGATACCCACAAGAACACTACCCATCACACTGTAGAACGTATATTGGACAGTTGTAGAATATAAGGCTCTGTCAAGTCGGAAATTCTTAGGAGGAAGCCTTAGACATATTAGCTGAAAAAAAGTCTTTTTAATTTACTATTTAAATTTTCCTCAAAAAATTGTAGGGTCACCACTCTATCATTTCCCATTGCACATTAAACATTAAACTGCTCATGTTCTTGAATATTTCGCTCCCTGAATACATGAGGAATCGAGATACTCGAGTAATGTGAATCGTATCGACTAAAAAGTCCTTTTTTGGTAAGTTTAGCATAATCTGTCCTTATAATTTTTCCCAAAATATAATTGTCATCTTCATGTCTTATTATAATAAATTCACAAAAATGTTCTCTACTCAGGGCATCTGTTTCTCTTAATCGCTGAACTATATGAAACGAGAATGGATTTATATTTTGACAAGATTCTGTGAATTGAATTCTTGATAAACCCGATTCCAGAGCAGCTTGAATTAATGACAAAATTGGACATACCCAAAAATACCCCAGGATTGCTATTTCTATGTTTTCATCATCAACAATAGACTTCCTTCTTAGAATTCCTTCCTTGATAGAGCCAAATATTCTAAAATTATCTAGTATGCGTTTTGCAATGTCTGGTGATGTGATGGTTTCTGTTATTGTGGGTCTCGAGCAGCAAATGTGTTACATGTTCTTAATATTACTTTATCATTATCGCATTCTCCATAAATAACAAACAGTTCTAAAAAGTCTCCGTGGATGTAATTTAAACGCGCTGGCATTTTTGACATAAAAGAGTAACTCATATTAATTATTGTTTCTTATTATGGCTTAGTTGATAGCAATTTTTATTAAAAATTCTTGAACATTTAAGAATATTGCGTATAAATCAAAAAGGTGTAACTTTAACCCCTACAATGTCGATATTAGAAAAAAGGAAATTTAATTTTACATAATTTGATGCAAAAAATATAGGGTGTTGCGTTTGAAATAAAAAGGTTTTTGTGGTTTGAATTTGACAAAATTTATTTTATGACATAATTTATTGTAGGGACTAGCTCATCTTATGTTCTTCCTTCGTGCCAAAGAGCACATAGAATCTCCTACAGGAAGAAAGTTATAACGATTCTTGCAAACCGTTGCACCTGTCAAATTTTTTATAAAATATAAAATATCTCCCAAGTTGCTTGGTTTCGGTACAGGATGTGCTACATGTTTCGACTCAGAATATCATGGTCATTTCGAGAAGTCGAAAATATATAGAGTGTTCCGTTTAGAATAAGCAAGCTTGTTTCGATTTCCTGTATAACCGGAAGTACCACATGCTTGTAGTTATTTTGGTTGGATTGACAACTCTAACTTTAGTAAGTACCACAATTTTCAAAATTATTTATTACATAGTTTTCCCAATATCGATCGACTCAGTTTCAGGTAAGACATCCTGTATACAGTGGACACTCTTTCCACATCAAGGCACAGTGGTCCCGGACTCACGAAATAGCGGAACAAATCACAATTTTTGAAAAGTTCTAGTACCCTTTCCAAATACCACTGAATGGGTTAAAGAAAGGTCAGGTCATTTTTTCCAGAATTTCGGGTCTCCAGACACTTTCGTTCTACAACGTCGGAAACATGATCATTTCATCGCATGCAGTTCATTGTGTTAGACGTGTATTTAATACCTCGAGTTCGATGAGCTGTAAAAGACATATCGCTGTGAAATTATTTTGTTTAATAATTGCGAGAAATCACTTCAGGTATGTTTATTCTATATATTTTTAAGCAAATTGGTCTGCAATTCATTTAGTTGTCAACAATAATTTCGTGTATTATTTATCGGTTAAAGATTCTCAACTTCAGCTAGAGCTACCAAAAAACTCCCGCATTTCCCAGCTTCCAGCAAATATGCAAAAATAGCTTAAAGTGTCCACAATATTATAATAAAAACATTATTGCGCCTAAGTGTGCATTTTGAAAAATATTCAATTAATTATTATGCATCTCTTCCAAGAATTTATCAAAATACGTCGAACGTAATGTGGTTCAAAATCTTTCATAAATCATTATTTATGAAAAAAGTAGTTCATTTCAATTGAAAATGATATTTTCTATAATTTTAATAATAGCTTGATTATAATTTTGCTTTATTGTTTATTTTTTCATGAACAGCTCTCGGTGTTTGATTGTTGGATTTATCGTGATACAAAGAGTAGCATTAGGTCCGTGTTACATCAGTTCACTATAATAGAGCAATAAACAATATGCTAAACAAGGCGACAACTTTTCGATATTATACGACAAATAAGCGGAGATAGCCGAAATGTTCAGTCTGAACATCTGTACAACTTTTTGGTTGAGTACTTCGATATAGAGCTTAAAGAAAGTTTCTCTCGTTTTTGTAGTAAATTTTATGAACAGTTTGACAATTGTGCAATAATTGTTGATAGATTTTTATACAAAAATGACTCTTAGTTGGAAGTTTTCTCTTCAAAGTTGATGAAACTATTGCACTAAGCTCTGAGGAGTCAGAGGAAGTGGACCCACCACTAGGAACATCCAAACAAAGTGTTGGCTATCCAAAACAGTCGTTTTCAGACATAGAAGGTAGATCAAAGAGAAAGCGAGTAGCATACTGAACAAAAACATATGAAGCTAGAGAAGAGAGTAAAGAATCAGTTTCTAAATTATTATCAGAAGCTGTATTTTGAACCCCTTCTCGCGCTGACAAAATTTGGACTTCGTGGCTCAAGAGCAGTCAACACAAAAACGTTACGAAGATGAAGCCATGTTACTAACTGTAGAAGCAAAATTGTCACAGCACCAATACTTTTTAATAAGAGGTACAAAAGAGGAATTGTGATATTTATCCAGATTACAGTAAAGCTTTGGATGCTAAAAAAGTGTCACTCTACACATTTACTGTCACAAAACCTTTGGCAGAAGTTCGACTATAAGCTCTCTTGGGTCATACCAGTCGTTTACACGAATTACAGACACCCGTTACATAAATGTTAGATAATCACCATTTGAAGAACTTGATACTACTGTTGAAAGAATCTATTTTGTGAAACTTATGATCTAATGTAAAAAAGTAAAAACTAATGTAAGTTATTGAAAATAATAATTAAGTATAAGATTTCATCTACCTATGTGCCTCATTCTTCCTTTATATACGTGAAAATTTGAAGACAGCCCCCAAAAATCACCCCCTAAGTATACTTGTAAATTTCATTTTTCACACTTTCTAATTTGTATCCCTTAAAACGTTATTAAATAAACTAAAAAAACTACATTATGAAAAGCTTTTTATCCCTGTTGGGATGATTCAGTACATTTTCAGCAGAGGGGCGCAAGATGACTCAGTACATTTTGAAATGATTTATTTTTCTTTCTTTTTTTTCTTTTTTTTTTTCTTTTTGCATTGACTAAAGTAAAGGCTAACTACATTTTGAAGCACAGAAAGGGCATGGGTTCTATTTTTATCTAGTAAAAGAAAATAAGGAAATGAAGGATGATATTTTAAACATAACATTACATTATTTTTTTGCATCTATATCGCACGGAAAATTTATCAATTTGTAATATTTTTAAAAATAATTCTATGGAATGCATTTTTGTAAATAACTCGTTTATTTTAAAATTTTCGAAAAAACTCTATTTCGGATTTTTTGTCCATAAAGGTCCGTGCCTTATAGTGATTATAGAGATTGATCGACGGAATAGTTAATTTTCGATTTTTATGAGGAAATTGTTCGGAATTTGTAGAATTTATCAAAGGAATCAAGTTTTCCAGGATTTGTAGATTTGCTTTTCTTTTGTCAAATTTCTCACAAACGTCAGCTAATAGACCTAATCGAGCCCTACAATTGCCATTTTTAAAAATCAATATCGGCCCTTCGGTTCGGGAGTTATTAATTTCTTTGAAAAATCATACTCGGCCCTGGAAAACATACTTGCGGTCAACGGCTTCGGGCCGCCAGCAATAGGCTTGATTTGTGGCCGAGTACCTTTGATCCCACCAAGTCTCATCGAAATCGATCAATATTCTGGACAGTTATCGTGCTTCCTAGCCCGATTTCGAGAAAACCAGTTTTTTGCAAAAAAAATCTATTTTCGTTTGTTTTTCGACATAGTCTCTGGTATACTTATTTGTAGAGCTTTTCCAGCGGCCTCATCATTTTTTGAAATATCTTGATCCAACTGCCCGTTATCGAAACGTCTATATCGGGTACTTCCGGTTTCCGAACGGAGCCGAGCTTCCGGCGTTAAGGTTTTCTAAAGACCTACTATTAACCGCCCAAGTTTGATCGAAATCCGAAAACGGATTAAGGGGGCTGGGCGAGACAGACAGACCGACAGACCGACAGACAGACCGACTGACCGAAGGACGGAATTTTCTAAATTCGCTCTCGAGTCAATAGATATGACTTTCACATCGATCCGACGTTTTTTTCGGGTTTCAATTGTCCACCGGAAAAATGCAAAACCTATACTACATTTTTTTTCAAAGAACAAATTGTCAACATTTTCAATAGATAACGTTTAACACATGTATTTCAAAACCACCCCTTCTACAAACTACCCCCCTATGATAAGATTTTTCTCAGTATTTTTCTCATGAGTCTTGTATGCTAAGAGGCGGTTAAACGGAAAAATAATTAGTTCCGTTTTTTTTTTAATCGGAACCACTGTGCAAGGGGTCCGTCTTGATAACTACATGAGATGTACGTATATAAACTAGACTACGGATAAAAACTTTTAATCAACAATGGTTTATAAAATGGACTATACAGGATACGCTTTCTCTAACAGACTAACATCACAAGTTTTATCATTTTGAATGTAATTTTTTTATAAATAATGATAATAAAATATATCTCCTCCGTTTTAAACCTTAAAAAAAAATTCGTATTTAAGGGCATAACATGATTTTTCTCCAGTGGTTTTTGTATAATCCTGTACCCTACTTCCACATTCACAAAGATCATTATACTTAATACCAATCTTACATAGACGCGAAGAGTATCTTCCATGATTAAAATGTAAATAGGCAATTGCTGTATAAGAATTTCAATTTATTTCGCCATTGTCGTACCAACAACATTTCAATGTAATCTGTGGGTTTAATAGAAAATAATTTATTGGATGTTCAGAATATATATTTCTATAGTATGAGTTCCATTCCAGGATGGGCCTTAATCCACACGAAAGTTATCGTACTGTACTAACCCCTCTTACCCTGTTTACACTGATTGGGTGTTATTATGTTTATTTATTATATCTGTGAAAATTAATGTACCCCTTCCAAAGGAAATCAATTTTACACTATATGCGGCTACCAAGGAATACTCGTCAATCCACTAGCTGCTCTCTTTAAGGTTATACTCACAGTTTCTTTATGAGGCCACGTAGATATCTCAATGCATGAATATCGTCTATACGTGGTCCCATCACAGCAATATGTGTGTACACTTAAAAGGATTTAGTTTAAACTTACCCCAATTTACTTTGTCACGCCTACTGGTTCACCAGGGTGATCTAACTTCGATGACTCTTCCACTAAATTAGTAATTAAATAAAACACGAAAATCTAACCACACTTAATCTATTTATACACAAAAGGGACAAGAAACTAATCGTTTTCAAATATATAACAATTATTAATACTTAAATTAGAACAAAAGAAAATACACTTAAAGTTAAACAAATAAGAAAATATGCCAATTGGACCGTAGTCCCGTTCTTAAGTTAAAAGTGACTTCGTAAATGAGAAAACCGTTTATCATAAAACACAAACTGATTGCCGGGAGGGCCAAAAATACAACACCATTAACGAGCATAACTCTAATTATTTCTGAAGACTATGCTTTATAAACGCGTGCAGAAATCGCCAGTTGCCAGCGACAATTCGAAGGAGGCGATGTTTAATTTGAACTCTAATGACAATAAATTAATATTTAGTGCAAAATCTCAAAATACATAAATAAACCAGGTGACACAAAAAAAAAATACCACTACGTAGAAAGTAGGACACGTTTAACACACTCGAGAGCCGAACTAAAAGTGTATTCTTAAATTGACGTATGATTCTCGTCAGTTCTTTTGGGTGAAGTAGGGCGGTACTTCGGAGTTATTCTAGCCAGAATGTGACCCGCCCCTATCTAGTACTAATCGTCTTCTGGAAGTTGGCTTTCGCTGTCGGCAAAAAATTAAGTACCGAAATAGTACCCGCCTGACAAGTGGCGTTCTCTATAGTAAATATGGCCAAAATGATTTTACCCTAAATATAAAACATTCTTTTAATAACTTATACTATTCTATATATGAGCTAGCTAAATTATTCCAAGGAGACGAAAAAAACCTTTTATGTTTAGATTCCTTCTCATCATATTCATAAAATAAAGGAAAAAATCTCGTCGTTTCTATCTAGTGTACAGTTTGGGGAATTTTGGAATCATATATCCCATTTATGGTTTGGTTCGCGCCCCGATTAATTTAAATATTCTCCTGGTTTAATTTCCCGCGCGTTTGTTACCTTTCTAAAAAAAAAAAAACAATTTGCCGATGGTGTTGATCGTAATGGATTTTCTCAGGCTGTGAGTTTACGACTTTATAGAAGGAGGCCTTTAAAACGGTATTAAAATATTCCAAATTTAGGAAATGTACTACATTACACTTTATAGTAAGG
This sequence comes from Stenurella melanura, assembly GCA_963583905.1. Lineage (NCBI taxonomy): Eukaryota > Metazoa > Arthropoda > Insecta > Coleoptera > Cerambycidae > Stenurella > Stenurella melanura. The sequence continues at coordinate 101,534,050 of OY757314.1, forward strand.
ACGAGATGTTCTTTTGTATCTAGCATGAAATGGTTGTTAAAAATTATAAATTTTTTTACACTCCTGTTTTTCCAATTCTCTAATATTACATTAAACCGCGTTCATAATATTTTATAGTCTATAAAATACCATCTACACATACAAATTTCTACAAACAGCGCGCTATTTTATGGCAAGTAATTTTAATTTCTTTACCCCCCCCCCCCCTATCTGACATTTGTTACAGTATGACCAAGTAGAGAGAGCCGTATGTACAATTTTTAAAATGTGTGAGTAAGGAAGAAGTTTTAACGGTTATACCATATAATAGGAAGCTAACCATTATAATACTCTTTGTCGTTTACTGTACTTTTTATATAATTGTTGTCCATTCTATAGAATACTCTTCGGGGTATTTTTGTCAATAATATTAGTTTTAGAAATTTCTTGTCTAATTACCAAATATCAAAAATTTGTGTTTTTTTAATTTAAATAATTAACAACTTCTTTATTTTTTATCAATTTTGTATGAAAACATAAGGTCGTTCCACTAGCTAACATTAACTTACTGTCCAAGTTCAAATACAATCGGACTTTTTTTTCTTAAGTTATCGTGCCTCCAAGAGACGCGACGGACGAACGGACGAACAGACGGACGAACGGACAGATATCTTGTATTTGATAGGCACATTTCTAAAACCAATAGTATCGCTCGTAGAGAGAAAATTTTCAAAATTTTGAAATCAACTTTCAAAATGTCCGTTCGTCTGACGATTTTTTTGTAAGTACGATAAACATAAGGACGAAAACTCCGATTGTATGGAAAGGACCCCGCTCTCTTCTTACGGACAGTAGCTTTCGGCCAAATTTGCTCATATTGCAGGATTTTGTAGATCTTGACATCATGGTCAAAAGTTCTCATGGGAACATGGTCTGAAAATAAACATTTTTCAAAATGTCGGGAGTGCAAAGTGCTCATTTCATGTGGGAAGTGACTCCCGCCCCGGTTAAATTCACTGGAATCGATACATATATCTCGTCTCGAGCTCCTGATTAAAAGTTATTATGGGTACAAGGTCGAAAAATTGACAATTTTTCAAATGTCGGGGGTGCAAAGGGATGCTCATTTCTTATGGGAAGTGGCTCCCGATGAAATTCGCTCGAATCGATATATGCTATTCCTCTCCACCTTCTGATCAAAAGTTCTCATGAGCACAAGTTCGGAAAATGCACAGTTTCCCAGATATCCAGGGGTTCCAAAGTCGACTGTGCAGGAGCTCCAGAGGAATAACATATATCGATTCCGGCGAATTTCACCGGGGCGGGGGACACTTCTCACAAGAATGAGCACTCCCTTTGTACCCCCAATATCTCGAAAACTGTCTATTTTCCGAGAACTTTTAATCAGTATGTCAAGATCTACAAGATCCTGCAATATGCAAGAAGCAAGAAAAGTGCTGGGTCCTTTGAGTAGTTAGAGAAAGGAACTTGAAAAACATAATTAGAGAACATTTTTAAAATTAGATATGAATATTTTTACATTGCGAAACCGCAAATTCCAATGGGGATTATTGGAATGTTTATAAACTTGCCGAGCAATAAATTTGTCACACATGCTATAAGATGGTATATGGTTCAATTATCCTCCCAGCAAACAAAGTCAAGGTCACCCGCTAACGTACAGTAACATTATTTATTTACCATAAACAGAGGGAACGGGGATCGGGGGTGTTTTCCCCCGGGCCTGGAGTTTTTGAGAATGCCTGGATTCCACCCGAATGTCTGAAATTTGGGAAAAGTTGGAGACACATATGCAAATTTTAATTGCGAATCTTATAAATTATTTCGAACAGCGGGTGGTGGGGGTCCGTATGTTACTACCCCCGGGCCCCGATTATCTTCCTAAGGCCCTAACTATAAAACTGCGAATGTGCAACAATTATATAAAAAGTGCAGTAAATCGGCGAGGCGTATAATGGAGAGCTTGTTTCGTATCCTAGCTCAATTTCTTTGTAACGGTATAGATTCAAAAGAGATTTAAAACAATTTTATTGGTGCCTCTAGAAATCAATAAATTGGTGATTATTCTTTTACTTCTTAGCCTGTTTCTGGAGCATCTCTTATAATAATCCAGTAGTTTGATTATTAGATGACCTGATATATTTTTCATATATTTGTTTGTATCCTCTTATTTATCGTCGGCCTATTTTCACTACAAATGCCAAATACCAACACGACGCCAACCTAAACACTTTGCCGAACCTCTTATCTATTTAAAAGTAGAAATTACTTACTTGTGTAACGTTTGATGGAGAAGGGACCGACTGCTTTAAATCCTCTCCCAAGGATACTATGCTATAATAAACTATATATAGACATCGTTTATAGGTGGGACTATATCGCTGTTTAGATTCACAAATCCAAGTACCAACCGCAATCGGTGTAGCTTAAAATTTCGTGTTGAAATACAGGTCAAGTCAAAACGCATCTACGCTCGGTCCTCTTTTTCATATCTAAAATATCCTGGCAGAATATATATCTATGCTCATTATTCCACCACAGTTTTCAGAAAAGTAATTTAGATGTTATAAAGGTATGTTAGATGTTATAAATGCCATGATGGCTTCTTGCACCTAATAACAAGAAAGAATTGTCGCAATGAGATCTCTACCATAATTTGGCTGACGCTTAAAGTTTAACGAAGACAGAAAATAATGGCCATATGAGTAATAGCAAAAGTATGCTGCTTTAGGAACCGAATGTCGTCCTTTATTTTCAAATTATTTCTGGGAAACTTTAACTCGATAGTGATACTAGCAAGTCATTGCAGCCTCTTACCTCTCGACTTAGCAGAGTCCAAATTAGAACCCATACCACTTAGACAGGAGAACCCTCCACTCTGCCAGCATACGCTACCGAGCATTTATAAGATGGGTTAGCTGTGATGCTTTTAAATAATATTGTATAAGACCCAGACTAAATATAAGGCATAACAAAGATCTTTTGTTAAACTGACTTCTTCCTCCATTACAAAAATAATTTTTACTAGATGGGTTTTAGGAAATATAACTCATCGATCATATTTTTAATAACAGAAATTGGTTTTTCAAGAAAGATGCTTTCCAATTTTCTGTACTTTCCAATACAATGTTCTTTATTCTCCAATGCACAGTAGGTAATGTGATTATATTGTGTGCTCTGTGTATAAACTTCAGTTGATACGTTATCGATGAAAGACAAGCGAGTCTGTCCTAAGGCAAAAGTTATTCCATAGGCATATGGGAAAGAAACCAATTTTCTTTCAAGTAAACATAGCCGCTTTTTTAATAAATATACAATATATTTTCAATAAAAGGAAAATATAAATCAAACATGACAGACCACTTTTTAGCAGCAAAAAGGAAACCCTAAATTACTGAATGTAGAAGACAAGGAGATTTCATCGATTTTAGAAAAATCAGATATATATTCAAATATAGGAAAATACTATTAAATATTCGCGAAAAATAATTGTTACTGAATCGTCGATCTCTTATAATAGTTACAAGTTGTTCGCAATTAACTGGTCACAAAAATACACGCCCAAGTGGCTGGTTGCCTCCTCCTCTTTTCCAAAATTCGACCGGTGTGATGTTTTTCTAATGATATAAATGACCCGTATAATGGTACAAAAATCTAAATCCCATTAAAATGACTAAATTCCGTGATTTATGAGCAAATAAAATTCACCAAAATTGTATTTGGGGCAAAACTCAATTTTTTCAAATGGAACCATGGCGGTATCGTGGCACCATTTATTAGTACTATTAATAAGAAATTTATTCATATGTCGTATTAAAATATGCGATAAATACAAACAAAGTTAAAGCTAAAAGAAAATAAGAAAATACAATTCTATTATAATTACCTTGTTAAACATAAGGTGGTTTTGGAATACAAAAAATTAACACAGAACATTACAACAGTTGTTGAAAATGCTGTCTATTAATGTCAGTGCACTTCTGAACAGGCATAGCTGTTTCTCTAAGAACGTTCGCCAATTGCTGGGCCGTTATGCTATTAATTGCTCGTCTTACTCGTAGCTCTAGGTCTCCACGACTTGTAACGGCGATTGCATAGACAATATTTTTTAAATGACCCCAAACAAAGAAATCAAGGGGCGTTTAATCAGGTGACTTTGGAGGCCACCACATAGAACCAATCGTCGAAATTACGTTTTCTCCGAATCTCCGTTGAAGGTAATCAATTACTATCCTTGAATTATGGGGAGGAGGACATTTTGTTGGAAATATATTCTAAATCTAAAGGTAACTCATCTAAAATGTCCTCAATCTCATTTTCCAGGAATCTCAAGTATCTGGCATCAGTCACAGGTCCTTCAAGTATTATTGGACCAATGATTCTACTACCTATTATTCCAAGCTAAACAATGAAACCGAACCGCACTTGAAAGTTATCCTCCTGTCATTCATTTTGATTTCTTGAGACCACCATTTTGTATTTTGTCGGTTAAATAATCCCAAATTTGTAAACCTTGACTCGTCCGAAAATAAAATCAGTCCCAAAAAATCATTGTTTTGACTGCAGTTTATTACATAAAATCTAATTGTGCAATATTCCATCCTACGTTCGTAATCACTTCATACAAATGCTGGTGCAATTGGTATTTAAAAGATTTATAGTGGTATTTGTGCAAAATTCGGCTTAGTGTTTGGTGACTGATGTTCAATTCAAACCCAACTTGCCTTAAAGAAACAGTCTTTATCAACTTCTATTCGAGCCGAAACGCTAATTTCCGTTCCTTCGTCAATAATGAAGTTTTCTTCGGGATCATTGTTGGGCTCTCTTCGGATTTGGTTTTCAATACGTTTAAAATAATTTTTCGCTGGACATCGCCTATCAGGATATCGTCGGCCATAAAGGTCCATAGCTGCAATTGCATTTTTCTTACTTTCCCCATAAATAATTGACATATCCACTTTTTCATCTCTTGTATAAATTTATGGCATTTTGAACACAATTAAAACCCATTAGCGCCCAGTGATCTATTTATAGATCACGAAAGGCAATTTTTTTTTAACATGACAATAGCATATTTAATTACGTAAAAACTGATTTAAATTAATATACAGACTGTCTATTTTACGAGGGCCACACCAAATATCTCGCTTAATATCTATTGTAGAAGAATAAAGTTTTAGAAACAGTTATCCCATTTTTTGTGAGCTATATTTCAGTAAAAAGAAATTTGAAATCCATAGCCTACTTATGAGATATATTACAAAAACCTGAAAAATGGGAAAACCACAAACGGTTATAGCTTCCTTATTTGAGGAGATACGAAAAAAGTTAAAGGAATGAAAGTTGACGGCAAAGACAATAAGAATAATAACGTGTAACAAAAAAATCGAAAAATGCAGTTGGCTTTGACATACGCTATTGTGCAAAAATGAAAAATACATATCTCAAAGTAGGCCATGACGCCGTTAATTCCGTTATTTTTTCTCATTTCAACGATATAAAACATGTCACAGAATTTTAACCGATAGTGTCAATATTTAATATTTTACGAATACCACAATTCATATAATTGAATCGTAAAATCAGCTGTGCCATAATAGTAAAAATTCACTTTATAATAATTATAATTCCGTAATTATTTATTACAATTTAATACAAACCAATAAATATCTCATAAATAAAAATACAAGTACAAAACGAACATCCAAAGAAAAAAACGAAAAACTATGTATAACAGTACTACCTACTACTATATTGAAAAGAAATTGTGTGTATTTATTTTTCTAACTACAAATGCTCAAATTGTGCACCATGCATTCTGACACATAAACGTGCTCTACGAGACACGTCACGCATTACATTTTGGAGCGTTTCAGGAGTAATTGCCTCACATGCGTTTCGAATTCTGGTTTTGATGTCCTCAATATTTTCAGGGGCAGTTTAAAATACCTTGTCTTTAATGTAAACCCAGACGAAAAAATCCAAGGGAGTAATATCTGGTGATCGAGCTGGCCATAGAATGGGTCCATTACGTGCCTATCCAGCTATCTGGCATAACTTGATTTAAATAATTTGTACATATTACAGCAGTGTGAGGTGGAGCCCCATCTTGTTGAAAATATGAATAATTTAATCTTTCTGCCACTGTTAATTCATAAAGAAAATCTTGAAATTCGTTTTGCAGGAAATTAAGGTATCTACGAGCGGTTAATTTGCCATCATAAAAATAAGGTCCAATTACTTTAGTCCCTAAAAGACCCAACCAAACATTCGTAAAAAATCTTTCTTGGAAAGCAGTCTCTCTGCACCAATGTGTATTTTCTCGTGTCCACTTATAATGCATATTTCTATTGAAAAATCCATTATTAGAAAAATTTGATTCGTCCGACCAAAGAATTTTGCTACATATCAGCGCGTCATTCCTTTTCTTATTTAATAACCATCTAGAAAATCTTACTCTCCTTGGCTTATCTCCCTCATTTAAATGTTGAACTTTCCTCATTTTGTAGCATCGAAATCCGTTTTTTTTTCAATATTTTTCTTGCACTGTCTTTTTTTATGCGACAGTTTCTCTGAATTTGTCTCAAAGAGTTTTCCTCATTTTGGTTAACATAATTCATTACTCTATTCACTTTTCTTACATTATCCGCAACATGCGCTCGCCTTATTACTTTTTTTGAAAATAAACCGTGCGTTCTTAGATTTTGAACTAACTTCCTAAACATAGTTCGATTTGGCTGCGGAGCATCTGGAAATCTAGCTCCGTAAACCGTGACTGCCATCTCAGCGTCAAAATTGCACTGACAATAAATGCTAATCATATCGAATTTGTTATTATTGGTGTACACCATAATTACTGATATAAAATTTGTCTTAGAACTCGACAACGCAACATACAACATACTACAGTGACAATCTGTCAAATTTATTAATAACTGTATACATTGTTTTTCACTAATTATGGCACAGCTGATTGTTACAATTCAATTATATGAATTGTGGTATTCGTAAAATATTAAATATTGACACTATCGGTTAAAATGTCTGTGACATGTTTTATATCGTTGGAATGAGAAAAAAATAACGGAATTAATGGCGTCATGGCCTACTTTGAGATATGTATTTTTCATTTTTGCACAATAGCGTATGTCAAAGCAACTGCATTTTTCGATTTTTTTGTTACACGTTACTATTCTTATTGTCTTTGCCGTCAACTTTCATTCCTTTAACTTTTTTCGTATCTCCTCAAATAAGGAAGCTATAACCGTTTGTGGTTTTCCTATTTTTCAGCTTTTTGTAATATATCTCATAAAGTAGGCTATGGATTTCAAATTTCTTTTTACTGAAATATAGCTCACAAAAAATGGGATAACTGTTTCTAAAACTTTATTCTTCTACAATAGATATTAAGCGAGATATTTGGTGTGGCCCTCGTAAAATAGACAGTCTGTATGTAATTACTATAACAGTAGAATAATAATTTGTCAAGTTGGAAGTATTTTTGAAAATTCTTTAAAATCTTGAAAAAATTGTCGTTTACACTAACAAATTTATTTATTTATAAACGAAAACCTAATGAATATGAAAATATGATATATGTCATAATGAGTCCCTGAAATATAAAAGATTAGTATTCCATAACTCATTTTACAATATTTTCCTTATCAGCATAATTGTAAACAACTTTATTTAGCTGATCTATATTTATACCACTGGGCACATATAATATCATAATATCTAATTGGAACTTTGAGAGTTTATCCGTATCAGATGTGTTAGGTCATTGTTATCGGTCAATCTTAATCAGTGGGTGAGATAAAATCTTTTAGTGCTATTTTCACTAAAATATCACCTGTTTCCGTGGTGTTGGTGAAAAATATAATTGGTAAGTAAAGCTTTTTTTCTTTTGCGTTGATACAGTCAAACATTTGTAAGTGGAAATTAGATATGATAAAATTATAATTTAAAAAATTAAAACATGGTGATGGTTTGAATAATAATAACAATAATAATTCACTTTTACAGGACATGGATTCCAAAAAGGGCGCTTGTCTATGATAGAAGAAATTATTGCCGATCGCAATTTATATATTGACGATGATAGTGCTACCCTAGACATTGTTGTTTTACCTCCAGAACCAGATTATGTGACAGATAAAGACGAAGTGCATGATGACTAATTGGGCATAGCGGAGGTACAATATGTTCCTCGTTAGTTGAAGGTATAATACGATCATGAAGATCAAGATACAGAAGACATTGTTGAAGACCAGAGTACCAGTGTCATCTCTATGCAAAAAGGTTTGAGAAAGCAGATACTTTCTAATTCTCTACCGAAATGGAAAAAATGCGATCCCAAGTATACCTTTACCGATACAGACTTTGCTACTATTGAAAAAGAGAAAATAGAAGCACTGATAAAAGAACATGGAGTCCTCACCCCGTTGAAGATTTTTGAGATATTTCTTTCAGATGATATAGTAGATTATATAAAGGAAGAAACTCTGATTGGATCGTTTAGTAAATATGGAATCTAAATTCGTGGAAAAAAATTATCCTGGCCATTGTTCATTCTTATTCTGGATGTGGCATTAACAAATGCCTGGATTCTATATCGCACCATGCATGGTCGTGAGGCTATCAGCTTCTAGAATTCCGTAGAGCAGTTGCAGTTCCATATATGAAACTCACAACCTCTGCTAAAAGGAAAACCAAAGCTGCAGTGGCCCCTGAAGACTTTCGATTCGATGGCCTCAATCATTTTATGCAATATCGTGATGGTCAGAGATGTCAAAGAAAAGATTGCAAGAGTAGACCTAAAATCTATTATATCAAATGTTACTCTTTGTGCCAATTGTTTCCTACCTTACCACCAAATACAGCTGTTAAATTTTGCCATTATTTTTATAAGTTTATGATAATTTACTGATGTTCTAATGGTAATATTATTACATATATAAGTAAAGTAAAATAATTATTATATATTAAAATATATATTACATCTGCCCAGTGATCTATTTATAGATCACCACTTTTTTGATAAACCACATGATGAATATTTTTTTTGTTATTTTTTACAGTTATTTGGAAGCATTTTGAACATATACAGGGTGTTTCACTTAAAAGTCCCCAGGCCATTATCTCTAAAACTAATAAAGATATTTTATTTTTGTAAATGGCAGATGATTGATACCAAAGAAAGGTTTAAATAACGGTGATTAGAATTTTTCCTCAACAGCACACAGAGATGGCGCTGCGATGCAAAACTATTTTTTAATGGCTGGAACCTTGAAACATAAGTCATGTGATTAAACAATAATTTGTGAATAATTTTGACGGTATAGAGAATTTACAAAAAACAAGGCGTTTTAGAGTTACATGAGTTTCTTTCATTAATGCCAGTACACGTGAATTTTGATAAATCCCTATAATTTATTTATTATTTATTATAGAATATTGGTTACCAAACACTTTTTTTCAAGATAAGGAAAGTGATATAATACACTATCATAAAATTATGTTTACCGCTTCCGGCCAAACCGGAACTAACATGATGAACCAATATCCATATGTTCCTACATATTACATTTTTTTTTTCTAATAACGCTTCTAATAAGACGGCTCCCAAAACTTAAAGTAAGTAAGACAACAAAGAAAATACACACTAATTTAGAATGGTAATGAAACATCTACTTAAGAGATATTAGTAGGCTTTGATTTAATTTTAAGTTTGACAGTTATTAAACAAAGTTTGTAGTTGGTGCATTTCAATCATAGTTTCAAACAGAAATAGTGTACTTAGAAACAATTCAAAGCAAATTAATCCAAATAAGGCAATAAAAAAAAATAAATTTAAAAAATGGTTAGATACACCAATGAAGATAAGTTAAATATGATTTTAATATACGGTGAATCCAAAAGAAATTTCCGACAAGCAAAACGATTGTTTTGTTTACGATTTCCAAATAGACCTACGCCCGATAAAAAACATTTATCATGCTGTTTAAAAATTTAAGAAACTGGGGTAGTTTTAAGAAAACTATTCGTAACAGAAATAGGCCAGTTAGAAACGATGAAAATACAGCCTTGGTGTTAAATAGTGTTGTCAACAATCCTCAATGTTCTCTCCGGAAATTGGCATCGGAAACTAATCTGTCGATATCTTCGTGCCATAGAATATTAAAATCAAATAAATACCATCCATACAAATTAAAATTGATCCATCATTTAAGGCCTGGTGATTATGAACGAAGATTACATTTTCTAGCTGAATTTTCAGTTCTTTCTGAAGAATGCCCAAATTTTTTAAAAAATGTGCTCTGGAGCGATGAAAGCTCTTTTCACAACGGAGTTGTGAGTAAGCATAACTGCCGATACTGGTCACAAAATAATCCTAGATGGATGAGAATGACCCGAAATCAGGTAACTTTTGGAGTTAACGTGTGGTGTGGAATATTAAATTCATATATTATTGGACCATATCTATTCCATGGGACTTTAAATGGAAGAAAATATGAGATATTTTTGAGAAATGTATTGCCAGGATTATTAGAGACTATCCCTCATAACCAGGAGAATATTTGGTTTCACCAAGATGGTGCACCACCCCATAACTCAGTACTAGTGAAAGATTGTCTTAATGAAATGTACCCTCAGAGATGGATTGGTACTAATGGAGTAGTCAGATGGCCAGCACGATCACCTGACTTGACTCCATTAGATTTTTACCTTTGGGGGTATTTAAAAAGTTTAGTGTACATTGAACCCATTGAGGATATGGCCGATTTGTATAATAAAATATATGCAAATGTTGCTGCTATAAATAGACATGCGTTACAAAAAGTTTGCAATGAAAAGTTACTGAAACGATACAATATGTGTATTCATGAAGAAGGGAGAAATTTTGAACATTTAATATAATAAGTACCTACTAATAAGAAAGAAATTAGTTTAATTTCATTTTAAATGTTTGTTTATAAAATTTTGTTTACGTTCTTTACTGAATTGTTAATATAAATTTAGCCCATTCTAAATTAGTGTGTATTTTCTTTGTTGTCTTACTTAGTTTAAGTTTTGGGAGCCGTTTTATTAGAAGCGTTATTAGAAAAAAAAATGTAATATGTAGGAACATATGGATATTGGTTCATCATGTTAGTTCCGGTTTGGCCGGAAGTGGTGAACATAATTTTATGATAGTGTATTATATCACTTTCCTTATCTTGAAAAAAAGTGTTTGGTAACCAATATTCTATAATAAATAATAAATAAATTATAGGGATTTATCAAAATTCACGTGTACTGGCATTAATGAAAGAAACTCATGTAACTCCAAAACGGCTTGTTTTTTGTAAATTCTCTATACCATCAAAATTATTCACAAATTATTGTTTAATCACATGACTTATGTTTCAACTTTCCAGCCATCAAAAAATAGTTTTGCATCGCAGCGCCATCTCTGTGTGCTGTTGACGAAAAATTCTAATCACCGTTATTTAAACCTTTCTTTGGTATCAATCATCTGCCATTTACAAAAATAAAATATCTTTATTAGTTTTAGAGATAATGGCCTGGGGACCTTTAAGTGAAACACCCTGTATATCGAATATTTTTGCAAAATTCAAAAAAAATTGTCTTGGGCGTTAATGGGTAAATATTTCATTGTTTTCAAAACCACATTAGCACCTTCTTAACATTTAATTAGAACAAAATTGTATTTTCCTATTTTCTTTTAGCTGTAATTTTGTTTGCAATTGTCGCACATTTTAATACGACATGATTAAATTTCTTACTAATAGTACTAATAAATGGTAGCACGGTATCGATATGGTTCCAGTTGAAAAAAATGAGTTTTGCCCCAAAAACAATTTTGGTGAATTTGATTTGCTCATAAATCACGTAATTTAGTGTTTTTAACGGGATTTCGATTTTTGTAGCATTATACGGGTCATTTAGAATAAATCGGAACCGTCATGGCACACTTAAATGAAAATTATGCAGAATTAAAAAATGCAATGATATATAGGGTGTTCCATTTAAAAATTGAAAGTTATTGTCACTTCCGGCAAAACCGGAAGTGAAAAAGAATCAATTGAATGTCAAAAAGCGCCGCCTATTATGTATGTAGTGTATCCTTAATTTAAATCAATTATCTTCAAAATTAAAGGAGAAAAGGCGGGTATACCATATTATAGGTCGCTTTTGCAAAATGAGGACTTGATATCTACCTACGATTCTATCAAGCATTATATGCCATTGTTTTTTATATTTTGAAGATAACTGCATCTTCGTTCATTTGGAGTTGCTGACTCAAATAGACCAGTGCTTGATAGTTTTTCGCTCACAATTCTTGCGGATAAAACCGATTGAAACCGATTGACGTGAAATTTGAAGAGTAAGTAGGAAAGGCTTAAGAAACAAAAGCTATATGTTGCTGGTGATTGCTTTTACCCTGGGGGTGGATTCCTTCCCGGCATCGGGGGTGGAAGTTAGTAAACTCAAAATAATCACCCACGGAAATCGATAGGGGGATGAATTCTAAACAAAAAATGTTCAATGCAGTTTTTTCGATACGTCAATATTCTTCGAGTTATTCTCAATTGAAATTGTTGAGCTCTCATCTAAAAAATGCGTTTTAGAGCGACTTTTCATGAATGACTCAGAAACCTTATGTTTTATCAAAAAAATCTGAAGCGGCAAAAATTAAGATTATAAAATAACAAATCTATTGTTATTTATTTCTGTAGATGCAATACGAACCTTTATGGCTTGCTGAAGGTGACTGTTTGTTTGCCGAAAACTGAGTTCAAATTTTTCAGTGTCTAACATAAACCTCGGTACCAGATAGTAATTGTCTCGTTAGCATGTAAACAATTGTCAGGGCTATACTATAAAATTAATTAAAAACATCAAATAATTTCATGAAATAATTAGTTTTAAATTATTGAACCCATAATATCTTTCGGTAGTAGAAAAAATTTAATACATTACACGAGGCGAAAGCCCTTTTAGGTGTTCGGTGTTTTTTTAAAAGCCTCGGCTTCACCTCGGCCATTAAAAAATCACCACACACCTAAAATTAAACTTTCGCATCTAGTAATGTAAATAACCAATTTGTTTTGTGATTCATTTTTTGACAAAAGGTATGTTATTCATGTAACAAAGTATATGGTAAATAAATTTACTCTATTCTATCAAATATTTAGAAACGTATTTATATGTAATGTGTACATTTCTGGAAAAAGCAGAAACTTTCCTACAAATGTTAAACCTCTAATGACAAAGTCACTCACAATTCTATAATCAACGAAATTAAACGGAAAACTTCTGAACTGCGAATAAGCCACTTAATTAATGCCGGCGCTTATGTTCAGATTGTAAGCTTATGAGAAAATTAGAAAGAAGTTTTTTACAATAAGATTTTGTGGAGAGAGCTTATTATTGTGCGGACAAAAACAATGTAGAACGAAGGAGGCATTTAAGAAGAAAACCTAACAAACTACTGACGTGAACAAACTTTTTGTGACATATTTCACACCTCTTGTCTTTCATGGTTTTGAGGTTACTTGCTTGAATCTAAAAAACGGCAAGCATATACAAATTTAAAACTATATTTTTTTTACTAAAAACAGATTAGTACTTTGGTATTGCATTCAGTTTTTAATCTAGTTAATACATAATAGAGGCTAGTAGAGACTCTTCAATTCTTTGTTTTGTGTCTCATATTATAGACTGCGGTCGTTTAAATCATTCTTCTGTCATTTCCACTAAGATAGAAAGTTTCCAACTAAATTTTCTGAAATTAAGTTCCGAAGATTCCAAGGCGTGATATTTTCTTTCATATTTTTTTTTGCAGTTAAATATCGCAAATATTGATTTTCTTTATAATTTTTTGAAGAAGAAATATTATGTTCCGAAAAATGGTATTAATTTTAAACTGATTTGGCTGAAGAAGGTCTTAATTTGGACTTTCTTTGGCTAATATCTCGAAATCCTGTAATTAAAATTTTTTGTGACACGAAGACTTTTAATGAGCATGTTCTAAAATACCTCTCTGTAGAATTTCAGCCCTCTGGGATTGAAACCCAAGTTGCATTTAAAAATAATAATATAATAATAATAATGAAAAGTCTTTATTAAGTCGAAGTTTACTCTTACACTTAACCTTAAAAAAACTGCGGGGTCCTCACTAGTCATTATAATGTGTCTGTCAATGCTTTTCCATCCACTGATACCTGGCAGACATTTTTGGTTGTAAATTAGTCATCCCAATATCAGAATTTCTGCTAAGTTTCTTCTTAAAGGTTATGACTTGAAGAATAAGGGTAGATAAAAATCACCTACTCGAACAAAAACAATTCAGCCAATCTATGGAAATGTATAAAGGATATGTCTTGTGAAAACACGCAACATAATGATATCAACGAAATACAAGTAGATGATGTTTTAATAAATAAAAAAAAGATATTGCAAATACTTTTTGCAATTATTTTACGGGCATGGTTAAGGAACCAGCAGAAAAAATAAAAATTTGCAAAAACTTAAAGACAAAATCAAACCCTCACCAACCAAACTCATTATTAAAATCACCTGCTGTTAATGTTAGTTTATTTTCTTCGCATATTGTCTACAAAGTTTGTCCTAATTTATAATAAAAGTCTGTTATGTTACCACTGGGAGGTCTATATACTATTTATTATTATTTGCTGATTACTTACAGTACATTCCACTGCCGCACATTCAAAAATACGAATCAGTTTGATGAAAACAAATATATTATATTAAGGGAGTTGAAATTCCCATGAAATAAGTTGATAAAAGCTGAAAGGAGTAAAGATTCATGGAGTAGACAGGAATGAATTATAATGGAATGTGCACAATAAATGGAAACGTTTGCTGTTAGAAAACCACACTAAGACTATATTATTATATACATAAATAAAGCAGGACGTGGCAAAATTTAAATCATGTGATAATAGCCAAGATGTAAGGCAGGATGTATGGTGTTCCCTTAGTTACCATATATGTACAATGTACATCAACAAATGTCTACAATAAGTAATGTTGTACAGTCTGCCTTTGGAGAATTCATAAGTGGCAACGTTGTTAGAACATTTTGTAGCGTTTTGAGATTTACTTCATTAAAACAAAAATACATACAGAGTGAGCTGGGAGGAAAGTGCTAAACTTCAAAAATGTGTGTACTGCACGTAAATGTATGACGCAAAAACTCAAAAGTTGTAATCCGATTTTTATTTGTTCTCGAATTATATTTTAAAAGTTTGTTAATAAAAAATTTCGTATCGCTCTTTATAATGTTAAACAAGAAAGTTCTAGCACTTTTCATTTGACAAACATTATATAGTCGTTAATAAATTAAACACTGCTTTTAGATGAATCAATCAATATATTATAAATACTCTACATATGTTTCGGCTTATTAGGCCTTTATCAAGAGTATTACATAGTGAATACTAAAGTTTCTGACGTGCTTGTTTAATTTATATCTAAAAGTATTTATGCCTTAATCTATTTATGACTTAAGCTATTTAAGATTTAATTTAACATCTTTAATTATTTGAATGTTTTTAGTGGACCTAAGCTGATTATATAAATCAAAGGATATTTCTTAACAATTGGTTTATTATAGGGGTGTTTAGGAAATTCTGCTGGTCATTTGTGGTACAAGGGTTGTACTTGAAAGATTTTTTGATTTCTAGTTGTTCTAGCAGATCTAAACGTTTACCTTTTCTTTCTGAATGAAGTAAATTTATGTTATCAGTATCTATGAAATGGTTGTTTTCAATACAGTGTGCTGACATTCCTGTATTTTTATTGTTATTTAAGATTGATTTTTTGTGTTGTTTTACCCGGTTGACAACGCTTCTACCACTCTGACCGATATAGACAGCATCGCAATCCTTACAATGAATTTTATATACACCTGATTTATCAATTTTATTTAGTTTTTCTTTGTTATTAACCAAAATGTTTCCTATGTTTGTTTTGTTCACACTTATTGTAGAGATACCCAAATTATTCAATTTTTTAGAAATTTTGTTAGTATATTTCGGAACATAATTAATAAAACTATATTTTGTAGGTTTGTTAGGCACAGTGAAAAATTCTTTTTGAAGCATTTTGCGTTGTTTGTTTTTGACCATGTTATCTATTAGTGACTCGTTGTATCCGTTATTTCTTGCAATTTGTTTAATTATATTTAATTCTCTATCAAAATCACTTTGATCTAAAGGAAAATTCGTCAGTCTATGTATTAGACTATGAAAGGGTGAAATCTTAATTTGCCATGATTGCTGCGAATTATAATGTATTACTGTATCTGTAGTAGTAGGTTTGCGGTAGATGCTAAATTTCAACTGATTGTTATGTTTTTTGATATTCATATCTAGAAAGTTTAATTGACTATTTTGCTCCGATTCCATTGTAAACTGAATTGTACTATTAAAAGAATTTAAGAAATTAAGGTAATTACTTAGGTTTCTTTCTGTACCGGTCCATATACAAAAAATATCGTCTACATATCGAGTCCAATAAAACACATGTGCATTTAAACTGTTATTGCTATTAAAAATTAAATTTTCTAGGTTTGACATAAATATTTCAGCTAACAAAGGAGAAATTGGTGAACCCATGCCCGTCTTTTTGTCTAAAGAATTCACCATTAAACTGAAAATAGTTTTGTTCAATACAAACTCTCGAAAGATTTTTTAACTCTGTTTTTTCGGTTTCGCTGATTTGTGAATTATCTATTAAATTATTTAATATTAATTTTAGTTCTGTGAGCGGAACTGAGGTGAACAGACTTTAAACGTCAAAGGAGAATAATTTTGCGTTATTTGGTATTATTAAATTTTTCTCCTTTGACGTTAAAAGTCTGTTCACCTCAGTTCCGCTCACAGAACTAAAATTAATATTAAATAATTTAATAGATAATTCACAAATCAGCGAAACCGAAAAAACAGAGTTAAAAAATCTTTCGAGAGTTTGTATTGAACAAAACTATTTTCAGTTTAATGGTGAATTCTTTAGACAAAAAGACGGGCTACCAATGGGTTCACCAATTTCTCCTTTGTTAGCTGAAATATTTATGTCAAACCTAGAAAATTTAATTTTTAATAGCAATAACAGTTTAAATACACATGTGTTTTATTGGACTCGATATGTAGACGATATTTTTTGTATATGGACCGGTACAGAAAGAAACCTAAGTAATTACCTTAATTTCTTAAATTCTTTTAATAGTAAAATTCAGTTTACAATGGAATCGGAGCAAAATAGTCAATTAAACTTTCTAGATATGAATATCAAAAAACATAACAATCAGTTGAAATTTAGCATCTACCGCAAACCTACTACTACAGATACAGTAATACATTATAATTCGCAGCAATCATGGCAAATTAAGATTTCACCCTTTCATAGTCTAATACATAGACTGACGAATTTTCCTTTAGATCAAAGTGATTTTGATAGAGAATTAAATATAATTAAACAAATTGCAAGAAATAACGGATACAACGAGTCACTAATAGATAACATGGTCAAAAACAAACAACGCAAAATGCTTCAAAAAGAATTTTTCACTGTGCCTAACAAACCTACAAAATATAGTTTTATTAATTATGTTCCGAAATATACTAACAAAATTTCTAAAAAATTGAATAATTTGGGTATCTTTACAATAAGTGTGAACAAAACAAACATAGGAAACATTTTGGTTAATAACAAAGAAAAGCTAAATAAAATTGATAAATCAGGTGTATATAAAATTAATTGTAAGGATTGCGATGCTGTCTATATCGGTCAGAGTGGTAGAAGCGTTGTCAACCGGGTAAATGAACAAAAAAAATCAATCTTAAATAACAATAAAAATACAGGAATGTCAGCACACTGTATTGAAAACAACCATTTCATAGATACTGATAACATAAATTTACTTCATTCAGAAAGAAAAGGTAAACGTTTAGATCTGCTAGAACAACTAGAAATCAAAAAATCTTTCAAGTGCAACCCTTGTACCACAAATGACCAGCAGAATTTCCTAAACACCCCTATAATAAACCAATTGTTAAGAAATATCCTTTGATTTATATAATCAGCTTAGGTCCACTCCAAACATTCAAATAGTTAAAGATGTTAAATTAAATCTTAAATAGCTTAAGTCATAAATAGATTAAGACATACATACTTTTAGATATAAATTAAACAAGCACGTCAGAAACTTTAGTATTCACTATGTAATACTCTTGATAAAGGCCTAATAAGCCGAAACATATGTAGAGTATTTATAATATATTGATTGATTCATCTAAAAGCAGTGTTTAATTTATTAACAATTATTTTCAAGATGTTTCACAAGGTACCTACCACAAGTTCAGTTCAGTGCATTATATAGTAATTTTTTATTGTTTGCGATTTTATAAAAATTATAAATAATGCCACATATCTACTCGCAGGTTGAATATGCAAACATACTGTTCGTTTCTAATTTTTGCAATTGCAATGCTCGTGCAACGATTGAAGAATGTCGACAGCGATTTACATACCATAGAGCTCCAAGTAGAAACGTTCTTAGCACGGGCTTCAATATATTGTGTAATAGTGTTAAATTATCCAGTGCTCACATAACGTCTGAATGTACCTGTAGACGAGATATAGGTGAAGTGACAAACATTCTTGATTTAGTAGAATAAAGCCCTGGTACTAGCTCACAAACAATTTCCGCCCAACTCTGCATTCCTCAGTCAAGAGTGTTTCGCACTCTCCATGAGCAGAGCTTATGCCCGTACCATTTAACAGCGGGTACATTGGGTACATCATCTGCAATCGGGAGGCGTAAGGCAATTGTCCCGTTGAGTTCTGAAGTCCACGTGATTTTGGCCTGTCGTGAGCTAACATTTGTTGGTCATACTCCTGTTCAATTCAGCGTAGACACAATGCTTTAATTCACACATAACGTAATTTTATTAGAAATGTTGCAAGCCAGACAATATGCGTTTGCTTTATTTATTTTTAAATATAGAAATCAAGGCCCACTTTTCTAAAAATAAGCTGCAAAAATATTTAAAGGAACTGAACATTAATAGGCTCAAAAATAATATTATAAATACCTTAATATTAAATAAATGTGATAACTAAGTACCTATTAAAGTAAAATAATAAAAGAAAAAAGTATTCATTGTATATCAATAAATCACACAATAAATGTGTTTAATGCATTTTCCAAGGGGTTGTTTGCTGCTATATAAATTGTGTACCTTGCGTTTTTCTGTAGCTGCTGGTTGACCTGCTTAAATGCGATTTTCAGAGTTCAGAAATTTTGTATATTTCCTTCTAGATACTGATGTAGGCTGCACTTTAATTTTTCTGCTCTTTGTCATAGTTCATTGTACGTCTATCAGCCAAGAATATCCATGTAGCCTTAGAAGGAGTTTTTATATTTTGATGATCAAAATTAAAACGCGTTAAGTATGAAATTGCTTCTGGCATGTTGAATATATTAACGGATACTGAACTTAACACGATAGTGGATAACACATCAATACCATCCATCATAGCTGTATTTACATTAAAAACACAGGTGTAGATCATTAAAATTGTGCGTATATCTGAGAGCGCGTGCTGAAATCAATGGTGGCATTGCCAACAAATGTCAGCTTTCGTCAGGGCAGAGCTATGTAGACTGCGGAGCATTCTTTCAATCTACTGCTCTGAAATGAACATGACAATGGCTTTACGAAACCTGTAGACCATGCTATCTATATACATGCAATTTTGGATAAATATTAATCGTTACTACTAAGTAACTCTTCGTATACCTTTTTCCGAAAAAAGTACATTCACTCGTGATAGGGACAAAAATCTACATGCAACAGTAGAAACAAATTTTTGGCGCGTAAACTTGTGGTGTGCTGTCGTCAATAATTATTTTATTAATCCTTTCATTTATGAGAATAGCCTATTAAGAGAAAATGATCTACTATTTTTGCATAATGATTCACAGACATTATTAGATGATCCGTTAAACCCATGAAATACTATAAGTCCATGAGAAAGTTGCAAGAATATCAAAAGTGCTGTGACCAGGACGAGACCTGGGCACCTCTCCGTCTTCGAGGGTGATGAACAAGATGGTGATATTTTTAGTGTAGTACTTTTAATACCTAACTAGTAAAATGTATTTCACCTGCGAACAGCAGCTAGTTTTTTGTTGGGCAGCATATGGGCGTGGGTTAGGAATGTGGACGCTCAAAGGGCGCCTCTGGGCTGAGAATAAAATGTGATTATATAATCTTGCCAGCCAAGGAACAAGATTAAATTTCTAGCTATCGAGCGATGGGGATATTAAAATTAAATAATAATGTCAAAACTTACACTTTACTATAAAATCTCAAAATCTGGGCAGATATCAGATGCATTCGTGTGAATAACGAGAACATGTAGACATTAAACATTTATTACAACACAAATGAGATGTACAACAACAAAAAACAAATAATTTTGTAATTACTCCCTAAATAGAATCTATACGTAACAGAAATTCAAAATATGTGTATGACCCAATTTAAAGTTGTTTCAGTGATTTGAATATTTGCATTAGGAATGCAACTACGACTTATATGATATCAACAATGAGTTTTAAATTTACAACAGTGAACCAAAGATCTACTATGGGATAAAATTACAGCTCATTACTAAAATATATTATATTAGACCAGATTCTGTGAGCCAACTTTTGCAATGATCGCTGTGTACTCTGGAATGTTAAAGAATGATCTATAATAAGTATGTTCTATAAAATATTTCATGTATAACATAATATAGTGAACTGTGAGTGAGCTTGGTCTCAATCGGAACTATATTTCTTATTATTCTAAGAACTGTGCAAAAACTATATACTAAACAGTGGAAAATCAAATCATTTGTCAAACATTAAGTCAACTAAAGAGTGTTGAAATTACTAAAAAAACTTTGCTAATTACACAAGTGAACAAGTAAATTGTTAAAGAAAGGTTATCTACAAAAAAAACTGTAAGTAAACAGAAATTATTTCAGTACAGAGTAGTGTGAAACATATACGCACAGGCTATCAGTCGGAGCCTATATTTGATTAGTATCGCAGCCGCTCCGCTAAGAGAAATACCTCGTTCAAACGCACCGCATTCCTACAACACGCCAACGATATGACAGCCGAACATATTTCTCATGAGGATTTATTTAAACTATTAACTGATATATCACAACAAAATTGTGAAATACGAAAAGATCTCAAAGATCTTAGAGGAGATTTGAAGAAAGAAATTGATATCATTACCAAAAAAAATCTACAGTTACAAGAGGAAAATAAACAATTGAGAAATAAATTGACAACTGCCGAAAAAACACTACGAAAATACAACATTGTTATATATGGTGTTGGTGGAGAGGAAGCCGAAACAACAGAAAACGTATTGAAAATAATTAATGATAATTTGAAAATTGTTTGCAATACTCACCAAATACGTGATATATACAGATTTGGTCAAAAACAAGAAGGAAAAGCTCGCCCGGTGCTGGTAGAACTACTAAATTACCAGATAAAACAAAATATTTTCTTGAATGCAAAAAACTTAAAGGGGACTGGTTTATTTATAGCCCCAGATTACACACAAGAAGACTACCAGAAAAGAAAATTCCTTAATAAACATTTGAAATTGGCCAGAGAACAACATTACACCGCAAAAATTATAAGGAATACCCTAATAGTCAATGGAGAAAAATATACGTATGAATATCTAAAACATAGTGGATTTATTGCATCACAAGAACAAGAAGTTAATGCTCATCAAGTACAATTAAGTGATACCACCAATTTACAAGAAAAAAAATCTTCTAGTGTACCTTCCACTCCAATAGAAAATGCCGTATTTAACTTTCCCTTGCCTCTAGAAGATAAGAAGAGAAAATTGGAAATTACACCCGATAAACCTACAGGAACAAAATCCAAGCAAGTTATAAGACAACGATCATCAAGCCGGGGAAATCAACCTAAATAAGGAGGAAAAAGAAAAAAAGGAAAAAAGAAATAAAGGGGAAAAGGGAAGGGGAAATAAATTATTTTAATGTTATAGTATTCATTATAAATATATACGCACTGTAGTCTATTATACTTTAGTTTAATTATATATATAATAAATTTCATTTATAACTCAAATAAACAAATAAGAGAAAAAAAGGAAAAAGAAAGAAAAGGAAACCTAAAATAAAGAATAACACTAAAAAACAAAAAATTATTAAATAATTAAAAAATGGACCAATTTATCAGAGATTATCAATATACACCAACAAATACAATAGAAACAAATATAACTAATTTAGATAAAACTCTCCAAAACGATATAATAGGTAAGTTTAATTTGTTTCATATGAACATTAGAAGCATTTCAAAAAATTTCGACGAACTAAACATTTTATTAGATCACTTTGAAACCAAATTTGCATGTATTGTGTTATCAGAAACTTGGCAAGTACATGATTTAAATTCATTTTATCTAGAAGGTTATGATACACTGTACACAGAAGGTAAATTTAATCAAAATGATGGGGTTGTAATGTTTATTAATAACACAATCAGTTACACTTATGTCATAGTAAACATATATGAATGTAAAGCCATAAAAACAAGGTTAACTTATAATGGCAAAAACATATTAATCACTTCTGTTTATAGACCGCCCTCAACAAATGAAAAAAACTTTTTAATTAGCTTAAAAAATTATTTGGAGGTTATTGCCAGAGAAAAAGTTGATTACAATATAATAGTGGGAGATATTAATATAAATATCAAATTAGATAATGAAGTAACCGATGATTATCTCAATATAATGAGTGAGTACAGTTTTGAATCTGCAATAAATGCTGTTACTAGACCATCTAGCCAATCATGTATAGATCATTGTTTTATAAAAACCCCCCAAGCTGGGGGTGATATCTTGCCAATTGTTTTACAAACTCATATTACTGATCATTACCCAACTATTGTACAACTATCTACAGACACTGAAATACAGAGTGAAAAAATTCATACAAAAAATATCAAAACAGCAATTGACTATAATAAGCTAAAAAAAGAAATTAAACAGGTTAGTTGGAACTTTTTCTATGGTATTCAAAATGTAAACGAGGCAACAGATTACCTAATAAACACAATAAAAACCGTCATTACTAAATGCTCATATAATATTCACGTAAAACATAAAGATCGAAAACGAAAGGAATGGATAACAACAGGGTTAGTAAAATCAATTAACAAAAGAGACGAATTATACCAGAAATACAAAAGAGATACTAGCAACATAACTTTAAAACATGAATTTATTCTTTATAGAAACCGATTAAATGAACTGTTAAGAACCACTAAGACTTCTTACTATAAAGAAAAAATAGAAGGTAATAAAAACAATACAAAAAATGTATGGAATGTCTTAAAGGAAATCAATAATTGTAAAAATCATGACTGCCAAATAAAGGAGATTAAATCTGAACTGGGTGTACTAACATCAAATGAATACGAAAAAACAAATTTATTCAACAATTACTTTGCAGACGTAGGGAAAAATTTGGCTAAGAACATCAAAAGACAACCCTTTAACATACCCAGACATCCAACACAATTTTCTTTCTTTCTGCGCCCCACAAACAAAAAAGAAGTTGTAAATATCATCAATGACTTAAAAAATAAAAAAGCACCAGGTATAGATGGCATTAAAGCAGAAACAATAAAAGTAATCGCTGAAGATATTGCAGAACAAATAGCGTCTTTAACTAATAAAATATTTAACAGTGGCGTATGCCCCAATAAGTTTAAGGAAGGTATAATTAGGCCACTTTTTAAAAAAGGTGATAAATCATTAGTAATGAACTATAGACCGATATCACTTATAACAAATTTTACTAAAATATTTGAAAAACTATTGAAGGTTAGATTAAATGAGTACATGAAAAAATTTAAGCTATTATCGGATATGCAATTTGGATTTAAAGAACAAAAATCTACACAAGATGCCATTGCACAAGTAACTGCAAATATATATAACGCACTAGATGAAAGTAAACCAGCCTTATGTGTTTTTTTGGACCTCGCAAAAGCTTTTGATACGGTGAGTCACCCACAACTATTAGATGCATTGGAAGACATGGGTATTCGAGGAAAGTCTCTACTCCTGTTCAAAAGTTACTTAAACGAAAGAAAACAATATTGTCAAATAAACTCTGTTAGAAGTAATTGGCGTATCGTTGAATACGGGGTACCTCAAGGTACGGTATTAGGACCATTACTTTTTAGTATATATATTAATAATTTGTTCGAATTGAAATCGAGTGGTAATATTGTGAGCTTTGCTGATGACACGGTCATTTTTTACAAACATAGTTCATGGTCAGAATTAAAAAGAGAGATTGAAGATGACCTAGTCAATATAAAAAAGTGGTTTGATTATAAACTACTTACAATTAATTTTGAAAAAACCAAATATTTACCGTTCTCTTGCTATAAAAGTGGTTTACCAAATTTTGTTTCCTTGAAAATCATGTATGACAATGTAAATTGTACTATAGAACAAACAGACAAAATAAAATACTTGGGAGTCACCATAGATAACCATCTAAGATGGAATTACCATATAAATGACGTGGCACAAAACTTGCGATCAATTCTTTTTAAGTTTAAAAAGTGTCGGAGTATACTAGACCAAAAACAATTTAAAACGTTGTACTACGCTTTGGTAGAATCAAGATTGTCATACGGTATTATAGGATGGGGTAGTGCAGTTGTGCATTATGTCAAGAAATTAGAAATATTACAAAAGAAGTTCCTGAAACTAATATATCATAAAGTTAGTACATACCTATCCGATGATTTATATAAAGATGCGCAAGTACTTGATATAAGGCAATTATATTTTTTAAATGTAATTACCTACCAATTTAAACATAAATACACTTTGACTAGTATAGATCACAATTACCAAACTAGACATAAAGAACATAAATATAAAACACCAACTTCACAGAAGTCAGTTGGTCAAAGATGCCACCTGTATCTTGCCCCAAGATTTTATAATATACTGCCTACTGAAATAAAATATACTCATACACTATCTGCATTTAAAAGAAAAGCAAGAAAATATTTACTGTCTCTAGACAGAAGTGATATACACAAATATATTGAAATGAGAAATTGAAAAATTTATATAAACTAATCAACTACCATGGAAAAACAATCTTATATTTTTCAAGTGATTAAATTTACCCATCCTTTCTACATCCCGTGTTACAAATAATACATATGCCCGTTAATTTACAATTAGTTTTTTTTTCTGTAATTATTTGTTTTCTTTGCTTTTTTCTTTTTTCCACCTTGTGTTGGTTCCTATTATATCATAATTACACCGTTCACTGTATTTACATTATATGAAGTATTAAACTTGTTATAAACAAAAATCACCCACGTGCAGGCTAAGCCTTGTGGGTTACCTTGTTTATTTGCAAACTATTAATTTGACAGATACAGATTCATATTTAATTTAATTTAATTTTAATTTAATTTTGATATAAGTATATATTCTTTGTAATAATGAATTGTGTATTAGGTATGCAAATAAACGTAAACGTATTATAGAAAGTAGATTAGCATCTCACGGTACCATGCGTTGCTTCACAGAAAATCTTAAGATATCTCATCATGCTAGATATAAACTTAGAGTTCTAACTTGTAGTTGCAAAATCGTAGTGTAATTTATTCTAATATTTGAACAAAACTGTGGTAATATCTTTAAAAATACCAATATGAAAACAAAAACCTGTTTAATGCCTTGGCATTCTCTTCGGCTACTGCAGTGTGCCTGTTACCACTTCCCAGACGATCTCGACGTTACTTATGGCCACGACTCTGTACTGCTCCAAAATTCCTGCAGTAAATCTCTTGGAGACTGCTGCGAACCACTCTCCAAGCCAGAACTTCTCTAAGTGTCAAAAAGACCCATACGTAACTAAACTTCTGAGTAATAGACTTCCTATTATTACTACTCCTCTAAATACTAGGCCCCCTTACATAACTAAAATTACTGCACCAAACAGCTTGACCCATACCCTAACTGCTAAATTGCCTGACCCATACAAATTGTCTCTGGCCTAACTCAAACATAGGCCTATCCAAACATAATCCTGTCCAAACGCTCTAATAAATTACAACAAATAACTTTTGCAAGACATAACTCAATTAAAAGGCTTACCTCATATAGAGAGTATTACATAACCTCAGGAAACACGTGGCCTCATATCTTCAAAAGGCCAAACGAATTCCTTCCTGGAATTGACAAAACGCTCACAGCAAAGCGGTGAAGATCGCTGGGTACATCAAATCAAATCAACAACAGTTTTAGCGATGTAAAACGCAAATTCTTCAATACAAAATCGGGACCGCCGTCCGCCTACCTCTTGTCTCTGCCAAATTTTCCTGAGTGTTGCCAACTTGTGCACTCTTAGGACATTTTATCCAACCAATAACAGTGCACCACCAGAGGACTTAATAATCAAAAGACTGAATTTCACAAATATGCAAAGCCTCAAATACAAGAATATGCAATTAACGCCAATAACTCAAATTATCTTAAAAGAGGACATGTTTAATTCCGAAGTCTTGCATTCTCGCAAGTAGGCAACACGCTAGACCAACCAACACATGTGTTGTTGCATATCCATCTACACCAGAGAAGTGAATAAATTAGACCCTAATTGATGTAAATAACATAAATTTTGAGTTATTATTAATGTAGCACATTTAAATGCTACATTAGTCCTCCTACCCCTCCGGAACTACCCCTAAATCCAAAAAGACCCCCTTTCGCGTTCTCTTCATTCTAGGAATACGAGGGCTTATCGAATCGGGTTTCTCGTGTAGGCCGTATGGATTTTGACCATATTATCAACCCCCGGGGTTGAAACTGCTTTCTCCCTTGATACTATAATTTCCCCAAAAGTTTCAGAATTGATAAAAAAAAATTCTATACGTTTTCAAGGGTGCTCAACACGATAGCAACATACATTTCTCCCCTACCCTCCACTAACTACCCCTAAATCCACGAACCCACCCCCATTTTACACTTGTGGCAACTGGACATATGGGCAAACTTGTCAATAACCTCGATCCAACGATTTCCCACATGCCCAATAGCCAGAAATGTAAAAAGAAAGTAGTTCGGGGACTTGGGGGTGGCTAGTGGAGGGTAGGGGAGAATGTATTGTGCTATCATGTTGCGCACTCTTGCAAAAGAAGAAAACAAATGATCGATTTTAAAATTATTGGGGAGATTCTAGTATCAGGGGAGGGGGCAATTTCAACCCCGGGGTTGATAATCTGTTGGATGGTCAAAGTCCATACAGCCCACCCGAAAAACTCGATCCGAAATGCCTTCGTATGCCTAGAATGGAAAAACGCACTAAAGGGGGTGGCATTTCGTGTTTAGGGGTAGATCCTGAAGGGTGGGGGGTCTAATAATATCACCATCGTAATCAGCACCTTCGAAAACAGGTGGTACCTAGATTTCATCCTAGTAACACCACTTTTCAAGTCTACCAGTTTTGGCTACTTTTTCATGGACTACTATGCTCCTCCTCATTCTGCTGATCTGGTCGCCCAGCATTTAAATGGAACTTTTCCATGACGATAAATTGGTACTATTATTTGACCGGCAAGGCCTCCAGACCTTACACTGTTAGACTTGTGTATATGGGGACGGATAAAAATTGGACAATCGCGATGCATTAATTCTTCGTATTTAAATGCTTCAGCTCAGATACAGAAATATCAGGATACACTCGGGAGAGCAACATGCTCTATTTGTAAATGAGCCATAAAATGTGTAAATGTCTATGAAGGCATGATTATGAATTCAAAAATTGTAGAGTACTCCTTTATAATTTTCTGACTTTTTGTTATTAATTCGAAGGGGAATAAAGATCGTATCACATTTATTAAGATCAATAACACACTTATGTTATACTTCACCACAGTTTGGCACTTCAATCCGGACATACCCTGTATAATAATAATCAGCGAAATGTAAATTATCCTCACTAAAATGCATAACATAATAAAACCTATTCTTTAATAGCTATTTAGTTAGTGATTAATTTTCATTTCTAAGGAAACTTCATACATATTAATGATTTGACTACTGTTTTTCGTGACTGGCTATGTAAAATGTTATAGTGGTCACTTTTAATTTCGTCACAATCGGACAACGTAATAAACACAATAATAAAAATACGATAAATAACTTGGGGTGTCAGCTGTATGAACCATTAGAAGCGAAGCAGGCGAAGCAATAACGTAACTTTGCCGTAATAATGTATGTTATTATCGACGGTTGACCCAATATGCCCCACTATACAATAAAATAATTATTTAGCTTATATGTGTCTATTGATCTCGTTAAAGTCGTCTATACTGCTTGTCATGAAAAACCATTGGAAAAATTGAATTACTGAGGTATGCATAGGCGTAATTCGGAGGGGGCAAGGGTAGGCAACTGCCCACCCAATATTTTGAAAGAGTATTAAATTGTTTAAGGCAAATCTGGCGAATTCCGAAATTCTTTCGGAAAAAAAAATAAATATGACAATTACCCCAATTAAGTCGAAGGTTTCCAATGCATCCAGACAGGGGCGGATTACGACTTTGTGGGGCCTCTGACTAAATTTTGAGTGGGACCTTTTTGTAATACTCGTAAAACCCCAGATGCTCGGGGGGAAAGCGAATTCAATACCCGTAAACCGCAGATAGGCGACTTAAACCCCAGATGCTCGGGGGGTAGCGAGTTTAATACTCGTCAAATCATAGACAGATGAGTTAAATCTCTGATGGCAGAAAATGAAATTTTTGGTTAGGGCGCCGCGCCGTGAGCGAAACTGCCGCTTTCGGAAAAATATTTTGATGTAACTTATAGTTTTAGGTAGTAAGAATGTATAGTATTATAAAGCTAGAAACTTTTCATTAGTACAGTATTGAAATATTTCATTTCTTCACTTAAATAGTTATTTACCCAAAGTTGAAAAATAATAAATTGTATAATAAAATAGACTGCAATAATCATTAGTTATTTTATTAAACCTTATTTCACCACAAATATTTATATATTTAAAAAAGTAAGAATTAAACAATTTATTCCATCTTCCGAATATTTCATAATATTTTCTATTTATCTTTGAATTAAAGTCGACTATCACTTTGTGTTGTTTATGTCGAGATTTATTGTTTAAAAGTTGTTAACGTTTGAACATGATAAAATGCGATTTTTATCCTTTTTGACCTTTAGTAACAATTGAATAGAAAGAAATTTTTAGATTCTGCAAAACTAATCGGAAACTTCAACTTTAAAATGCCGAAAGATTTATAAAAATTACATCAATAGTTCCAAAGTTATAGAATGCTATCTATGATTACTATATTTAGGTTGCCTGCTATCAGATACATGGTCCGTAATCGCAAAATCATGAGGTGCTGCGATGAAAATTTCCAATTTTGAAATCAGTGTAACTTTTATATTGATGTAGTTTTTATAATTCCTCCGGCGTTTTGAAGTTAAAGCCTTACACTTCCAGAACATTTTTTCAGAATCTTAAAATGCTTTCCTTTCCAAAGTTATTAAAGGTAGAAAAGCTAAAGAACGCATTTTTTTCCATGTTCATACGTTAACAACTTTTTAAACTTAAACTTCTTCGACATAACATACATGACTTTTTTCCTCTTTTGACTCATACTTTATGATAGTTTGGAATCGTAAATCGTATTATTTACAGTTTGTTTATGAAATTATGAATGCTCGCGGTGAACCATCGCTAGGTCTTCTGATTTTTGCGCGAGCCTTATTTACCAAGTTGTTTTTTCACACCATTCGCTTCCCCTCTTTTGAGTTTAATATTACCTGTGAAATGATAAACTCGCTTTCCCTCAGTCAGTTAGGTTTAGGAAATTCTATGTATGGTTTAACACTTTGCAGCACTCGCTTTCCCTCTGTCATTTGGGTTTATAGGGTTATCATATAAGAATTACAGGGTTCGCATTGCTTCCATCTGTTGGGTTTGTGACATTCAAAATTACCTGAATGCCACTTGTTAATTTTTATTCTAATAGCAATGAATTTTTGTAGTCTTAAACCACAATTCTGTAAACTTATTATTTAATTTTCAGTCCAATCCCAAAGCCCTAGTCTTACTGAATCTGGAATCTGGAATTATGTTCGTCAATCCAACTTTAAATTATAAATTAGCATACAAGCGCCATCTGTTACTTCTCTTGATAAACACCTACAAGTCATCTGGTACAACAAATATTTAAAAGAAGAAATCTGTATAAGTGAATAAATCCCAAAAATCAATAAACAAAATTATAAATCGATAATTCTGATTAAATTGGAACTCATGAATGCATGAGAATGATACAGTACAGTAATTGTGTAGATTTGTATTATATTTAAAGAATGATTTATGTTCCCACTACCTGCGACATCTCGCGTATAGAAGTGTAACTAGTTGGTTAGAAATCAAACAAGGTATCCGAACAGTTCGTGATAGCCATTTTCCTTTTGACTTCGAGCAATTACGGACGTGTTGTCCGATTAGCACCTCATCTAGTGTGGTATGTTAATAGATAGTTAATAATATAAATATAATTACCTTCTGTAGCATTTGTTGTACATGTATTTGCAATTTAATTGTTGAATTTATCATAATTAAACGCGATGTTTGTTGATCACAAATTACCTTCATTCGCGGCGCGTGGCTTGAAAGAGACGCGGTCATATTAATGTATGAACGGGGTATTTCGAGACATGTGTTTAACTCAGTATTAAGATATATTTAGAAGTAAATTTTATTAATGAGTAATTGAGGTTTAATAAGGGTTTAAAGACAGTTCGAATTTATTAAATTACGTTTTCGTAACCTTGTCGAATAATTAAAATTCAAAAGAATTTGACTCGATATTAGTAGGGGTGAGAAGGGCATGTTAATGTAATTTATTTAGAGAGATACCAGTAATGCATTAACGTGGGGATTTTATCAAACGCACTAAGAGTGCCCACTAATAAACAAGTAATTTCAAGTGTAGTAACAGATGATAACTCTTGTAGGAATGAGGTGTTTAAGCTGACCCTTCAGTTTCGATGTTTAAGCTGACCCTTCAGTTTCGATGTTTAAGCTGACCCTTCAGTTTCGATGTTTAAGCTGACCCTTCAGTTTCGATGTTAAGTTGACCCTTCAGTTTTGAAGTTAATCCTTAAATTGGGAATTTTACCATACATTTGGCTTAACGGTGTGCCAGGAAAATTGGGTAGCTGCTATAATCCAGGAGAACCAGACTATTTGCCAAGGAGTTTTGAATCCAAGGTTGGAGTGGCCTGGTATGAAATAGTCCTCGCTGGATGAGAGCACCAAGTTGTTTGGTTTGGTAACAGTTCCGGCGTCTAAATTCTTGGGATCTCTACAGAGTCAATAATCGAGTGGTGGCAACACGAGGATTCAGTAAGACGAGGACCAGGGTAGGTTACTGCAGAACCCAGCCGGTGGTAAATGTATCAACTGAATTTGCTTTTCAACATTTCTTTTCAACGTTCAACTTTCAACGACATTATTCAACCTTCGACAACTTTTATACATTTCTAAATTGTTTTATGATATATATTGCCTTCAGCTAATTATTAATTTTCTTCATTTAATTACTTAATCACCGTTTAGCAATAATTTGTCATATTTTGTAAATTCTTTGGTCTTCAACCTAGTCAAACTTATTAATTAAATATATAACTTTCTGTAAGGAAGTAGCTACATCCAACCATAAGGTGTAACATTTCAAGTAATCTAAATTAAACCATTTCAAGTGTTATAATAGAGTCAATAAACCAGATATTTTTAACTGAGTGTTGATAATTTCATGAGTATCTATAACATTTATTTTCTCTGAGTAGTCACAGTCGTACGGTTAGACAAGTACGTTATAGATGCTTTTTTTAATATGACTACTGGCGCCTAACAAAAAAAATAAAAGTTTTTCTTGAATAATTTCCGAACCACGACCCAGTCTCCACTATCTAAACGAGAACCGGGCAACCTCAACTTCCTAACCTGCTGGGGGCAGAAGTTGGTGGTACACAAGTGTCGCTGTGAAACGTGGGGCTCTATCCTTGTAATTTGTACAAGATAGTAAACGAAAGTTGAGTAATAATCATTTTTTGAAAATATTTGAGCTGTGTTGTTGCTATTTGAAACATATAATATTCTTTCTTTGTTGAATTTTATGCTGTTTTATAATTTTGTGTGCATTATTGATATCTATGTATTGTGTTTATAATTGAGACCTCAAGCTTTGATAAGAATTAGTCGTGAGAGAAGGGTTAAAAGAAGGGTTAAATCATAGCGGTAGACAGAAAGGAAAGTTTTGAGAGTCTGTATTGTTCGATTAGGGTAATCGTTAGGAAAAAACGACTTATCGTAGAATTTTAGAATACCTTCGAAAAATAAGGAAATTTTAGTCAGAGTGCATAAGAGTAGAGTATTTGCTGAACCATTTGGTTAATTTTTTGTGTTACCTTGCATTTTGAACAGTTTAGGATAATAGTATTAAGAAAAGATATACAAGATGTCTGAAATTTTCATACCACAGTTATTGCAGGCAGACCAAGTAGATTACGAACTACGTATAAGAGGTTGTGTTACAGTTAGAGAAGTAGAGTCACGGTGCAGAGTACTGGCTAGAGCTTTAAAGATTAGACCATGCAATGATCTAACGCTTACTGATCCACTTTTTAATTTTAATACTGAAAAACTTCAAGTTAACAATACTTTAGACTCGCTTAGAAATATAATTAATAATTTGAACCATCCATCTGAGAATGATTTACCGGTTAAACAAGTAAAATCACGATTGGTACATATTATGGTAAGAGTAAATAGAATGCCTATCCCAGAACGAGATCCTGAGGAGTCACGCACTTTTCAAAATGAAAGTAGGGCAACAATTTATCTATTAGAGGCTGACCTTTTTGAAAAACTAGGAACGGATGACCAACCTAATTTACCAGTAGCTGTAAATATGCCAAGTTCAAGTGCTAAAATAGTACCTATTTATAAGTGGGGTGTCACATTTGATGGCCAACCTAATAATGTTATTTCATTTATAGAGAGAGTCGAAGAGTTAGCGGTAGCTAGAAATGTAACAAGGGGAGAATTATTTCAATCAGGTTTAGATCTTTTTTCTGGTCCAGCTTTACAATGGTACCGATCAGTACGAAGTAGTAATGAGGTTAATAGTTGGGAAACTTTAATTGAACAATTAAAAAATGATTTTTTGCATGAAGATTTCAACAAGAGTATGTTGGATTACATAGAAAAACGAACCCAACACATGGATGAACCAGTGCACATTTATATTAGGATTATGGAAGCCTTATATAATAGAATTAAATCGAAACCAAATTTAGAGGATCGTATTAAGCAGATTAGGAAAAATTTGTTGCCATATTTTGCTAAACCTTTAGCTTTGCTTACTATAAATTCAGTTTCTGAATTAATTTCTTATTGTAAAAAAGTAGAATATGCCGAAGAGAGTACTAAAAAATATGTTCCACCTCCAATGAGGAGTAATTTGGTAGAAAAAGATCTTTTGTATGTAGGAGTTTCTTCAGTTAATATAAATGAGTCGCATGAAAAGTCAGATAAACCAGTAACTTCAAAGTCATATTTTAAGCCTACTCGTAAAGATAAACCAACACAGTCTAATGTTAATGAAATAAAAACGACCAAAGCACCAGTAATTTGTTTCAACTGTAAGGGAGAAAATCATGTTTTTAGGCAATGTAGGGCTAAAAGAAATAAGTTTTGTTTTAAATGTGGTGAATCGAATGTCACATTTAACGATTGTAAAAAATGTTCAAAAAACTAGCCAGGGGAACACGTAATGTTAGTCGTCGTCCAACCCCTTGTAGTTCTAGTAAGTTTAGAAATGTTAAGACTAACAAATCGGATTGGAATCTTTGGTTAAGTAAAGTAGGGAATTTTTACAAAACTTATCGTAGAGTTAGTGATAAGGTACGAGTAACACCTCTATTTTTGTCTAAAAATGGTGACGATAGACCATACATTTCAGTCTTTTTATACGATAAAAAAATATTAGCTTTAGTAGATACTGGTTGTAATCGTTCAGTAGTTGGAAGGGATGGTATGAAAATTTTAGAACGATTTAAATGTAAAATTGTAACTTCAGAGTTAAGATATGTAACTACAGCAGACGGTACTCATCAGACTGTAATAGGTATAGCTCACCTACCGCTCAAGATCAACAGCATTGTTCAAATACTTAAGGTCTATATAGTTCCATCTTTGCCTATTTCTTTTATTTTTGGAATAGATTTTTGCAGATTATTTGGCATTCATTTAGATTTTGAATCAAATAAGTGGGTAAATAAAGTTGGTAGCATTAAAGTTTCTGCTCTCTGTCAAGTGAACACAACTGACACCAATGATGGAGGTTTGGCTGACTTAACTGAAGGTCAACTTCAGCAAGTTGAAGGAGTCAAGCAGTTATTTAAAGGTTTAAGTAGTGGGAGATTAGGTCTTACCGATAAGATGACGTATAATATAGACACTGGTAGTGCACAGCCTATCAGGCAACGCCAATATCTTTTATCACCACACATGATGACTATATTAAATAAAGAGCTAGACAAAATGTTAGAAGACGATGTAGTTGAGCCTACTTTTAGTGAATGGAGGTCACCGGTCTTGCTGGTTAAGAAGGATAATGGAGATTATAGATTTTGTTTTGATGGTAGGTCTTTAAATTCAGTAACAGTTAAGGATTCCTATCCTTTACCTTTTGTAGATGGTATTTTGAGTATGTTACGAGATGCAAAGTATATCAGTTCAATAGATTTGAAAAGTGCTTTTTGGCAAATTCCACTTTCGGAAACTTCTAAACCCAAAACCGCATTCGCAGTACCGGGGAGAGGCTTATTTTGTTTTAAAGTATTACCGTTTGGTCTTGCAAACGCCGCACAGGCTATGCAACGTTTAATGGACATTGTTATAACCCCAAGGCTAGAAAACAAAGTTTTTGTTTATCTAGACGATATAATTGTCACCGCTTCTAGTTTTGAGGAACATGTAAACATTTTAAGAGAAGTGTTTGATAGGTTGAAAGATGCTCACCTTACAGTAAATTTCGAAAAATGTCAATTTTTTAGGAAGTCTCTAAAATATTTAGGTTATGTAATCGATACTGAAGGGGGATTACGTACAAACCCAGAAAAGGTGGAAGCGATGATCAATTATCCTCGTCCAACAAATACAACTCAAATTAAAAGATTTATTGGCATGTGTTCTTGGTACCGAAGATTTTTACCTCATTTTTCTACTTTAGTTGCTCCACTAAATGATTTGCTTAAAGGGAGACGTGGTAAAAGACAACCGATTAATTGGAACGAAAAGGCAGAGCAAGCATTTCTGGCACTTAAACAAGCACTTGTCTCTACTCCAATCTTAACTAGTCCTGATTTTAAACTGAATAATTTTGTTATACAGTGTGATGCGAGTAGTACAGGACTAGGTTGTTGTTTGACACAACTTCAGGGAGGAGAAGAGAAGGTGATTGCTTTTGCCAGTCGCTCTCTAAATAAGGCAGAAAGAAATTACAGTGTTTACGAGCAAGAGATAATGGCTTTATTATTCAGTTTGGAGAGATTTCGTCCATTCGTTGAAGGACAAAAGTTTACAGTTATTACGGATAATTTAGCGGTTAGTTGGTTGCATAAGTTGAAATCACCAACGGGCAGATTGGCTCGCTGGATGGTTAAGTTACAGCAATATGACTTTAACTTAGTACACCGGAAGGGTAATTTAAATGTAGTTCCTGACGCTTTATCTAGAGTAGTGCATCATGACGAGCAAAATTTCTCAGTTGATTTGTTGTCAATTAATCAAGAAAGTTTAGATGAATGGTATATTAACTTACGTAGAAAAATTTTAGCAAATCCAAATTTATATCCATTATTTAGAGTGGAGAATAATTTAATTTTTAAACATGCCGCTAATAAATTACCAGTAAGAACTAATTTAACTGAATGGAAACTTTTGGTACCAATTGCACAAAGAAATGAAATTCTAAAACAATGTCACGATGAGAGTACGTCAGCTCACTTTGGGTATTTTAAAACACTAAAGAGAACTTGCGAAGACTATTATTGGCCTAAGTTGCGAAGAGATGTATTGAAGTATGTCAAGTCATGCGAGATTTGCGGTTCTCAAAAAGTTTCATTTTCACGTTACGGTTTAATGGGGAAGGAAAAGAAAGTAGAATTTCCATGGCAGGTAGTGAGCGTAGATATTTTTGGTCCGGTAACACGGAGCAAAAGGGGCTTTTCATTTATATTGGTAGTTTTGGATTGGTTCACTAAGTATGTACTCGTACACCCCATGCGAAATGCCACTGCACAGACTATCACTAAATTTATGGAGAATGAAGTATTTTTGATTTACGGTGTGCCACAGTTCATTATGGTAGACAATGGGAAGCAGTTTGCTTCTACAGCTTTTAAAAAACTGGCCGAACGGTACAAAGTACAAAAAATTTGGTTTAATGCATTATATCACCCACAAGTTAACCCAGTAGAACGATCAAACGCTACTGT
Organism: Stenurella melanura; assembly: GCA_963583905.1. Lineage (NCBI taxonomy): Eukaryota > Metazoa > Arthropoda > Insecta > Coleoptera > Cerambycidae > Stenurella > Stenurella melanura. The sequence continues at coordinate 101,570,787 of OY757314.1, forward strand.
AAGTAGAGCTATACGCAGTTATATTCAGGATAATCATCAGGATTGGGATGTAGAAATTTTCAGAGTTGCTCATGCAATCAGAACGGCTACTCATGAGGTAACAGGTTTTCCTCCTACGTTTTTAAATTTTGGTCGTAAAGTTCCCATTTCAGGAGACTTTTACGGGCAAGTACAGTCAACTTCGGGAATTCAACTAGCACCTGGTGATAGGAATAAATATTGTGATGATATATCTAATCTTTCGGATACATATAAAGATGTAGTTCAGCGGTTAAATGATGCATACAAGAAAAACCAGAAAACCTACAACTTGCGTAGACGAGAAGTTGAGTATGCTGTAAGCGATAAGGTTTGGAAGAAAAATAAGGTTTTATCAGATGCTGCAAAACATTTTTCAGCCAAGTTAGCACCCAAATTTGTACTTTGCACAGTTCGCCAGAAAATTTCAAAATTGGTTTACGCGTTAGATTATGCAGATGGGTCCGACGCAGGCCATTGGCACGTTTCAGATTTAAAAACTTATTACGGATCAAATTCCGACGTTTCAGTCGGGTAAACAATTTTAATAACTCCATAAGTTTAGATGGGAGCACAAATTTTAGTTAAGATACCTGGAGGGTTCATGTCTCGCATTTGTAGTAATTTTTAGTAGTGTGGTATGTTTACAGTAAACTTCGGAAATATTGTTCCGGCTGGATATCTTTTATCCAAGGGTTGAAGGGTGGGCCACGTTTAGTGGGTGTAGCGTCTTCAGCGTCTGCACGCCACGCAGTTGATGTGAACCAAGCAAGTGAAACTCAGCAAGATTTGTCTCAGGGATATAGAATCCGATGTAGTAACGGTTTAGCCTTTTGTGATTATACGACATTTTGGTGAGGTTTATGCACTTGGAAAATATCAATAATTGACATAACAACGTCATTCTTCTTTGTGTTGTCCTTATTTTCATCTATACTTTCTATTTTTCACTTCAATAATTCTTTTGTGTTACTCTACTTAGGTTTATGTTTGAGGAAGGGTTAGGGCAGACTTTGAATTTTCGTTATGGAAACTTTCCACCTGTTAGTTTTTATTATATTTTTTGTATTCTATTTGCCAGTCTTGCTAAGGCATTCTCGTGGTCTGGTAAATAAATATAATTGTTTAGTTGTGGCTTAGAAGTCCAAGCGAGGCAGGGAAAATTGTTTGGAGGGAATTTTTTTTCTGGATGGTCAATTTGTCCTTTGAAAAACAGTGAGTTAGTCTTCCTTTCGTTTGTTCAGAGGTTTAGTCTTTACCAAACCTGACTCAGAAACATTATTCTTTGCTTGTATAATTCTTTTGTATTTCTGTCGTTTCTGGATAACATCCTACTTGTAATCCTCTAGTATCTTAATTTTGTTTGAGTGTTCTAACTAACTGATCTAGGCTATCAGAGCTAGTTGTAGTTCTTTTTGAAAACTTTAGTTACCGTTTAGTAGTCACAGTATCGAATATCGTTCGTACTTGTGTTATTGTATAATTAGTTACTTTTCGTATTATCTTTTCTTAATGGTTACTGTATGTAAGTAAACATTTTATCATTATCCTAGTTCGTAGGATATTTAACGGCCATTAAAGGAACTTGTTCCGGGATGGGGATGGACTAGTTTCGGTCGGCTGTCTTGAATGACAGGTGGTCAAGGAGGGTCGAGCGTAGACATAGGTAAGGGAGCTTGTCAGTCAGGAGTGACCTAGGTCGTCTGAACGTTCTTCGAGAGACATATCTTCCTCCCCGCTTCACCTCAGCCCTTGGCCTATCGCTCGATCGAAACACTGTTCATCGCACCTGAAGCAAGAGCTTTCCAGAACAATGGTCCTTTTTGTTGTTTAGTCGTCACGTACTTCTAGTTCAGCCCCTTGGAGCTAGATCCAAAGAATTTTTAGTTGATACGTACGTCTAATTTCAGCCCCTTGGAGCTATATCCAAGCAATTTTTTGATTTATTAACAGTCTGGATACTTGTTCCCACTGTTAAGGATAGGCAGTTGGTTATCCTTCTGTATCATGGTTTAGGTGTGCTTATGCCTAATACCAATTTTAGTACTGGCAACCACTACAGCGCTGCTCAGGCATTCCACCACAGTGTCTGTGGAGACTGATTCTTCGGGGTCCTCTCCTAAAACATTTCATCTTTTCTTTTCTATCACTCTTTTATTTCTATTTTACACTGGAGGAAGCATTATCCTTTCTGAGTGGAGCTCTCCAGGAGTTTCCGAGTGCTGTCCAGTGATAAAATGATTTCCATGTGGGTTCTTGTATGAACAGTTAGGTTAGTTCTCTTGCTTCTTCTGTAGGTTAAGTTAGGTTAAGTATGTTTAGTTTATATGCTATTTGGGTTGGATTAGTACTCCGATGACTTACCGATTTTGACTTTCCCGATAGTGTTCTTACCGATTTTGTCCCTAATTATTAGGCGTGTAGTACGCGAAGCTACTATTGAGTATTAAATCTTTCCTTTTAGCAGTATATAGTAGTAAATACGGATATTTACATATAGAATAGTTATTAAAAAGTTAGAGAGTGGGTACCAGAATTACCTTCTTTTTGCTTAATTTAGTTTGTAATTTAGTTTAGCAATAGGTTTTAGTAATATCTGTTTAACTTTGGAAATTGAAGTCTCAATTTATAAATAAAAAAAATACATGTAACTATGTACACATATTTTTTTTGGCAGGGTGGTAGACAGTGTGACATTCAAAATTACCTGAATGCCACTTGTTAATTTTTATTCTAATAGCAATGAATTTTTGTAGTCTTAAACCACAATTCTGTAAACTTATTATTTAATTTTCAGTCCAATCCCAAAGCCCTAGTCTTACTGAATCTGGAATTATGTTCGTCAATCCAACTTTAAATTATAAATTAGCATACAAGCGCCATCTGTTACTTCTCTTGATAAACACCTACAAGTCATCTGGTACAACAAATATTTAAAAGAAGAAATCTGTATAAGTGAATAAATCCCAAAAATCAATAAACAAAATTATAAATCGATAATTCTGATTAAATTGGAACTCATGAATGCATGAGAATGATACAGTACAGTAATTGTGTAGATTTGTATTATATTTAAAGAATGATTTATGTTCCCACTACCTGCGACATCTCGCGTATAGAAGTGTAACTAGTTGGTTAGAAATCAAACAAGGTATCCGAACAGTTCGTGATAGCCATTTTCCTTTTGACTTCGAGCAATTACGGACGTGTTGTCCGATTAGCACCTCATCTAGTGTGGTATGTTAATAGATAGTTAATAATATAAATATAATTACCTTCTGTAGCATTTGTTGTACATGTATTTGCAATTTAATTGTTGAATTTATCATAATTAAACGCGATGTTTGTTGATCACAAATTACCTTCATTCGCGGCGCGTGGCTTGAAAGAGACGCGGTCATATTAATGTATGAACGGGGTATTTCGAGACATGTGTTTAACTCAGTATTAAGATATATTTAGAAGTAAATTTTATTAATGAGTAATTGAGGTTTAATAAGGGTTTAAAGACAGTTCGAATTTATTAAATTACGTTTTCGTAACCTTGTCGAATAATTAAAATTCAAAAGAATTTGACTCGATATTAGTAGGGGCGAGAAGGGCATGTTAATGTAATTTATTTAGAGAGATACCAGTAATGCATTAACGTGGGGATTTTATCAAACGCACTAAGAGTGCCCACTAATAAACAAGTAATTTCAAGTGTAGTGACAGATGATAACTCTTGTAGGAATGAGGTGTTTAAGCTGACCCTTCAGTTTCGATGTTTAAGCTGACCCTTCAGTTTCGATGTTTAAGCTGACCCTTCAGTTTCGATGTTTAAGCTGACCCTTCAGTTTCGATGTTAAGTTGACCCTTCAGTTTTGAAGTTAATCCTTAAATTGGGAATTTTACCATACATTTGGCTTAACGGTGTGCCAGGAAAATTGGGTAGCTGCTATAATCCAGGAGAACCAGACTATTTGCCAAGGAGTTTTGAATCCAAGGTTGGAGTGGCCTGGTATGAAATAGTCCTCGCTGGATGAGAGCACCAAGTTGTTTGGTTTGGTAACAGTTCCGGCGTCTAAATTCTTGGGATCTCTACAGAGTCAATAATCGAGTGGTGGCAACACGAGGATTCAGTAAGACGAGGACCAGGGTAGGTTACTGCAGAACCCAGCCGGTGGTAAATGTATCAACTGAATTTGCTTTTCAACATTTCTTTTCAACGTTCAACTTTCAACGACATTATTCAACCTTCGACAACTTTTATACATTTCTAAATTGTTTTATGATATATATTGCCTTCAGCTAATTATTAATTTTCTTCATTTAATTACTTAATCACCGTTTAGCAATAATTTGTCATATTTTGTAAATTCTTTGGTCTTCAACCTAGTCAAACTTATTAATTAAATATATAACTTTCTGTAAGGAAGTAGCTACATCCAACCATAAGGTGTAACATTTCAAGTAATCTAAATTAAACCATTTCAAGTGTTATAATAGAGTCAATAAACCAGATATTTTTAACTGAGTGTTGATAATTTCATGAGTATCTATAACATTTATTATCTCTGAGTAGTCACAGTCGTACGGTTAGACAAGTACGTTATAGATGCTTTTTTTAATATGACTACTGGCGCCTAACAAAAAAAATAAAAGTTTTTCTTGAATAATTTCCGAACCACGACCCAGTCTCCACTATCTAAACGAGAACCGGGCAACCTCAACTTCCTAACCTGCTGGGGGCAGAAGTTGGTGGTACAGGTTATCTGTGAAAAATTCTTACCTACCCAATAAAAATGCTGAAATTACGCCTATGGAGGCATTAGGGGAAATATTTTCAATCTACTAAAAACTGAACTGCAGACCGAAAGTAGTTTAACATCTAAAATAAGGTGTACCTCAAAGATCGTCCTGGGTACAGTTCTTTTATTATTTATATAAACAGCCAACTTTCTCTTAGTACAATAGAAACAATACTCGGCTTAGTAGAAGACACGACACAATTTTATATAAAAATATGTTAGATTTTATTGTTTGGTAATTTTTTCCGATACCACGTAAAAAGATTCGATTTACTTTTTTACTTACAATTTACGTAATTTTTGTAGGTCGGTTTTAAAAGATTGAATTTTTCAAAAAAAAAAAATAATTGTTCACTCGATTTACTGAGCTCTTATGTAGTGGCTACAAAATGAAAAAATACCTCCATGTACCAAATTTTATGTGAATCTTCAAAAATTATGCAATTGTGTCAACCCTATTAGATTTGCCACTTGAAATGTTTAACCTTTGACATTAAATTAAGTATCAGCTACACCAATAACACCTGACTACCAATTTTAATACAATCCGTGGCGCACTTTTCAAATTCTCGAATAGAAAAAAATGCTCCGACTTTTGCACACCTTATACTAAAGCTTGATGAGACTAATATTGAACCACCGGCTCTACGGTTTACAAAGGATTCCCGTGGAGATCGCTTATGCCATCCCAGAGTAATGGTTGTTGCACAAACATTTATGGACATACACATAAGTCTAACTGAGAATCTCCTCTTTTTTAGAAACTTTCTAGGTAACCAACATGAGCGATATCGAATGAAAAATTACTCCGTTATTGCTGAGCAACCAAAAGTAAAAAATTAAAGTGTTACAGATCAATTTTTCCAATTCTAGTATACCCACTCAGAATTGCGTTTTACTATGCTTTATCTATTGTTATAATTACAATATGATACAGTTAGCTGATTAGAAGTAATCACTAAGACTTTCATGAACCTATTTTGAGGGTTTCCATCAACTTTTTCTATCAAGTTTGTTTCAGAAAACATCCGCATATTAATGACAATAGCAGTAACAAAAAACATGTACCCCTGACCTATTATGGTGATATATCTGATAAAATTGGTAACGTTTGGTCAGCACATTATCTGGAAGCCAGTTTTAAACCAGCCTTTAAATTATCCAATATATTGTATAATTCTAAGAATAAAACTAATCCTCTAAAACAATTAGGAGTTTATAAAACTACATGTCCAGATTGTATGCCTTGTATATTGGCCAAACTTGTCGTTATTTCGAAATTAGATGGAAAGAACATTTACGTTGTTTTAATTTTTTTTAAACAGACTCAACATTTGCAAATCATATTTTAAATTGAATTTACTAGAATCAATAGAAACTATTAAGTCCAACAGAATTCCAGGAAACAATATTCTAAATGATCAGTTGGACCTATATCAATCCACTCTGTATAATGCATTAAAATAATCCTTTATTAAGTAACTTACCTAAATTACATAATTTGCTACTTATTTAAGTTCTAAATGTTTATTGGTTCTAAGATCTAATCAATTAATATCTAGAATAGGATAATTATAGTACTTAGTATAAATATGCATAGACCTTTGTAAATTCATTCATTCATTTGAATCAACGCAACGTTTGAAAATGGTACGTTAAGGGGCCGAAACTACAGTAACGTGAATGTTACAATAAATTCAGTGATAAGAAATAAAGTAGTCTCCTTTCTTATATCGTGAATCACAATTCTAAAATTAAGCGATATATATGGAAATTTAACACACCTAACTAAAATCATAATGCAAAACATTGCAACAATGTGATGTAGAATAGGGAAATTCTCAAGATACATTGTTATAAACCTAAATTATCATATATTCACTGAAGGGTCATTCGAATTTAATTAGCAACGGAAGAAACCCCCAAAGAAAAATATTTATTATAACTAAAACGTATTACCCCAATATATTTTATTAATTACCTGGGTTTATACTAGCAAACATTGACGATAGCATACTATAAACGTGTGTCTATTTTTCTGTATATATTTGTATGAAACATGTGTTTAATTAATACACTTTTAGCAAAATAACTGCGGATGAAAGAAAAATGTATTATGGTGCTTACTATCCCAGAACATCAAGCACGAGTGGGCTGAAATACGTCGCTCGTTCTAGTGTTTAAGCGACCGGAAGATTATACATATGTTATGTGTTTGTAATTACAAGGCACGGAGGAAAATGGATGTTTACTTCACAACAACCGCGACCTAAAAATTCTTACTTTATACTCATTAAGGTTGCAACTGGAGTAAACCGCTTAATAAATTACGTGAAATATAATATTTTTATCAACAGTAAATTCTGAGGATATCAAGTTAACAGCTTGGAAATCTGCTTTCTTAGGTAATAATTATCGCCCCCCTATGAGTGATATCCTATAGTAAGTCAGAGGATACCGGAGAAGAAAAAAGGTTCTCTACCTCGTCGGATGTTTCAATATCGTTTTAAATAATCAGTATAAGTTAATCAGAATAAACAAGCCGGCTGTGAGGTACAATAACTGGAATTGATATTTTACTGCAATGTGAAACATACATTGAAATTTATAAACAATGTTATAAATTAGAAGATAAAAAATTGAAGAATTCCCATAATATCATAGGCCAAGCAGGACTAGATATGCATTGTGTAACCACTCTTAGAGTACTAAAAGGAAAAATGTAAAACTTACTAAATTGCTTTAGTGAAAGAGCTACTAGGAAAGAATTTCGAATGAAGCGCAAAAATGATGATTTTATTTTAAATTACAATTTAACAAAAAATATATTATTAATAACAATTTCCCGAAAAAAGAGCTTTTTTATATAAAGTTGTAAATAGTATAATTTATGAATGGAAATGTTTATCGAGGTCCGATAAAGAATGATACAAAAATGACTGCCATGTACCTTAGTTAACAATGACTGCCCTCATTTGAGGCCTTATATGTCGCACATGGCATGGTTGCAAAATAGAATATTTTTTTATTCACTTATTTAACGCTGGCCAATTTTCACTACTAAGTCCAATCACCGGCGCTAGGAGACCTTAAGAGCTACCCCTACTAAATTTAACCGAACCTCTTCTCTATCGAAAAGTTGGAATTTTTTACTTGCCTGACATTTAATAGATAAGGGACCAACTGTTTCAAATCCCCTCCAAAAGATGGTATATCCACTATGTAACCCCCATCCAAAGTTACATACCTTCTACATATGCACTGATATACAAGCCGTTAGAACCTGGAGCGAGAACGTTGTATTTCCCTGAAGAGGGTCACCCATCCGGATCACACCCGACGTTGCATTTTTGTATCGAAATACGATTATATGCAGGTGTCTCTACGCTCGCTCCAAAAAATGGAATATTGTCTACTATACTTTCCTAACTTGGCCGCACTAACTCCGAAACACTACATTATTGTCTCTTACTGCGGTATATTGGTCTAAAAGCTGGCTACGAAAATTAGAAATGATAAGTTGCCGTGAAAATGTTTATGTAAGTAGCCTCCTTGCTAGCTGAAAAGTACATTGCTCTGCAGGCAGAAGTCGCTCCCGGGTGGGAAGCGGGCGGTCAAACGCATTAATTTTTAATGGAAATAAAACCTTTGATTGTAGCTCTAACATTTTTTGTAGTTATAGTTTTTAACTGTAGCAATTGCGTAAAATTATTTCCAGAAGTCTAGGTCGGGGACTAAACGTTGCCAGAAGTCGGTAAAGTTGTAAAAAGATTGTTTAAATTTTAATGTCAAGGTGCAGTTCTGGCGATTTTGTTTTTATATTTAAAATCTCCCTATTTTTCCGGGTTTTACGGTTATTAACGTACCGGTGACGTGACGTGACAAAATGAATTCACGAAATGTCAAAAACTCCTATTTTTCGTTCACTGCTGTCGGCTCGAATTTTCGATTTCGCCCATGCAATTAACGATGCCGTGAAAATGCCAATTTCAATCTTTCGATATCGACATTAGGAAGCCTTCCTGTTGATGTATGTATTTAGTTATGAACATTTAAAAATTTCATGTTTTGCTTTTTCAGATGAGACTAATTGATATTTCAAGCCCACCTCGACCGTACCACATCTTGTTAAGCGACGACTTTCACAGCAGGTTTCGAGATTGGAGTCTTATACGGGTGTACTTTTTAATTTGCATTGAACTTCTTGGCTTCTTATTTTAAAATTACATTTTACGTTTTACGCAATCTCTAATAGTTAAAAACTATAACTACACAAAATTTCTGAGCTGCGCTCAAAGATTTTTTTTTTAATATTAACGCGTTTGACCGCCCGCCCACGCTTTCCACCCCGGGAGCGACTACTGGCTGCAGAACTATGTACTTTTTAGCTAGTAAGAACGGTTTTTACATTTTCTCTCAACATTTTCTCTGCACCTTATCATTTTCAATTTTCGAAGACAGCTCTTCGTGTGTATGGCAACCATTCTTGTTTTTTCAGTATAATTAATAGTCTAAACATTTTAGCATTATTACTATTAACGTATCTTCACTACAAACCCGTTGTACATTGATGTTTAGTATGTCTACTGTACCAGTAAAAATTTATTCCACCATCACTCCTCGTTCACACCTTTAGTTGGCTATTAACGAGACTAATAATATCAATACTCTAGTAGATTTAGATTATACCCTATTTCTTAAAAGTATTAAAATGTTACAATTTTTATGTATAATTGTAATACTGTAGAAGTGTACAGTATTACAACTTAATTTTTCATCTGCATATTATTTGTTTATTATAATTTGGATACGGTTACCATAAAGACGCTCATAATGACCACGGGAATAATGAGCGGGCGTTATGGCCATAACGCCCTGTTATATAAGAAACAAAGAAAGAATAAGTGTTCCATATTGCTTATCGTATGATGGTTTGGATTTTATCGGCAATATATTTCCTGTGGCTTTTCCTACATTGTTTCGTATATTTTGTGGTATTTCCATATTAATTTTCCTTTTATTTTGTTAAACGTATTATCTACGTATAAAGCAAAGCAACATCAACAAAACAATAAATATCAACAAGTGTCATATCATAGACTACTTGGTAAAAAGGGTAAAAAGAAAAATTAGCAGCATTGAACAAGGTTACTAAACTGAACACAAAATACTGACAGATAATAGTATATTATTCAATGAGCATATAATGATGGCTATTATTCACGAGGGTGAAGTTTAAGACACGAGCCGCAGGCGAGTGTCGTAAATCACCAGAGTGAATAATAGCCATTATATGCGAGTAGAATACTATACTTTGTCCACGACTATTAAATATTTAATATTTATTTAATTCATCTTCATTCAATGTCTCCTATTTAGGAAAAATTCATAGGTCATCAGACATCATATATAATTTTCTCGATTTTTCGGGCCACAAGTTTAATGAGGCGATTTCTGCAGCTTCCTTTATCTCTGGCGGTATCTTTGAAATCTACTTTTCACTGTCAGTACCGATTTATTTAATTATATTACCCTTTTTGAGTACCTAAAATGTAAAATTATTGTAAATAACGTTGGCGTTGAAATCGCACAAATTTTGACGTTTCAAATCAATTTACGTTTTGACACATCATGGCTTACTAATAAAATAATACAGTTTGTAGACATGTAAGTAAATAGTTTCAAAAACAATGTTGGGGATTTCCGCGTGTAGCTAATAGAAATAGATGATGCTTTGAGAAGAACTTACTAATGTAGTTTTTGAGTGTTTATTAAAATACCTTTTCGGCATTTGAGTGCTTCCTAGAAAACTTAGAGAGACAACACTTGTCTTTTGGTTACTACAATTTTGACATTTTAAATTGTTAGTAAAAAGCCACTGTCATTTCTTGCAAACAATTGACTGTCCTCATTATTCACTGCAATCAGTGAATAATGAAATCATTATTCACTGCAGAGAATAAAGGATAGCATTATCCTTAAGGAAACACATACATATTGAGTACATTATTTAATAGTCGTGGACAAACTTAATAAACGTCAAAGTATCAAAAAATGTCATAGACTACTAAAAAAATGTGTTTAAAAAATGAAAAGTCAATTTTTCATTAAAAAAAAATACTAATTTTCGTGAAATATGAAATATTTTATGCACAACGAGTGTTATTAGATTATAATTCCCATCAGGCAACATGCATCCCTCCGGACGTTACAATCTCTATAACGCACTTGGTGCATAAATAACTATTATTACATATATTTTTGGTACATTAGTGTAATTTGCCTACTCATTATTGATATTATCAAATTTATATAGGTACTTGTAATTAAGCTGGATTGATAAATAAATAATTGCGCTCGTGTGTGTGCGCATATGTTTGTGAAATCTGGATGAAGTAGCATTTTTCAGTATTTGAATACCAGAGGTAATGTTGAAACGTTATCCACTAATAGCACAGATCTTCAAAAGAAACTATTTAATCGTGAGTCGGATTCGCACGTCGAAGTTTCGTAATGTATGCAATACCATAATAGCAAAAATCATGTTGACCAAAGATGACCTTGGAATTAAAAACTGCCATCTTAGCTTATTTCATCCTTTAATAACGATTACATAAATGTTTTTCAAGTTTAATATAAATACGTCATACGTTGTTAAGCTTACTTTAGTTTCGATAATCACCAGATGATGCCTACATAGTCGACTGAAGGCACTGAACACACGTCGAGTATAGTATTTGAGGATACCGTTCCATTGCTCCTCAGGATTATATATATATTACATAAATGTTATTATTGCGTGTAATATCATGTAAGTAATTTTAGGCAGCATTTTTTTACGTTCGTTTGCAATCTAAACTTGAATTTTCCCATAAAACCTCATTTTTGTACATTGAACTAAGATATATTAGCAGATATAGATTGTTATTACTGTTATCATATTACTATATACAATTTATTGACGACCATAGAACATAAAAATAAGAAACGTGCAATAGGGATAATTCACTATTTAAATTTGTTACCATTTGCCCGTAAAAATAAAAAGGTATCGAATCAGTGCGACCCAAGGGAGCATTAGGTTGTAATGGAATATAAACGAAATAAATCCAACAGAACCCGTTAAAATTCTACCGAAATGTTTCAGGGGTAGATACCAAGGAAACTTTCTAAAACAAAACTTCAACAACAGAGCTCTCAATTGTATCCTTGTCGTGAAAAACAGGTGATTTCATCTAAGCGATAAAATATATATTCTATAGGTGTAGTCCTTGTTAGGTAACTTTTCGAAAAACACGAGATTTGGCAGTATATCTTAATCAAGAGACAAATTTATTTGTCCTATACTTTTCAGGATATACACTATACGGCGTACTATATACATAAGTGTTTTAAGTGAATTTGAAATTCATCTAGATTTATCCAAATAAATGAATGCGTTTCAAGTATTTGCTAATAATGATATAATATTTATAATATTTTATAAATATTACAATTAATTGGGTATGTAACAAAATAAAAGTTACAAAATAAATGACGAAGTTAACACGACACGGTTCACAAGAGTTCATGTATTCCAAGAATTTAGATTTTTCAACGATATTATTGGTAATAAATATTACATTTATTTTAAGCTAACTTAAAATGATGATTAAAATTAGTAGATGCTTTTATATACCCTAAAAAATTTGATAATCTCATACAATGTCACACAAAGTACCCTATTTTTTACCCCGATTATAACGAATTGATGTTTACACCAACAGTATCTTATTCTGGTATGGCAGGAATTAATAAACGTCTTATAAAGTCGATCTTAAGCATACATAATAAAAAAATTTGAGATTCATACAGACGGATCAAAAATAGATGGTCGATTAGGCTGCGATTCCATGTTTCGAACACCAACCAAATTTATAAATTTCGCCTTAATGATCCTGCCTATTCATTCTACAGAGCCGAGGCCATCGCTATAGAATGCGCCTTAATTTGGACAAATAAAATTAATATGCGAGATATTATTATTATTGCCGTTTCAAAATCTGCCTTTCAAGCTATAAACAACTTCAGTTTAAAAAATTATAAGAATGCCATAATATGGAACATCAAAAACTAGTCTATAATCTTAGTCAAAATCAGGTATCAGTAACATGTATCTGGTCAAAAAACCACGTTGGAATAATAGAGAATGAAATTGTAGATCAGGAAGCTAAGAAAAACATTGAACTTCACGAAATTTACTCATGTGTCAACAAATAATGATGTTATCCAAAACCTAAAACAAAACATCTGGAAAAATTGGAATAAAATATGGCTATAAAATGTTAATCCTACTAAGAACTCCTACTTTCTAATACATCCCATCCTTCCTACACCTCTTTCCTATATATCAAAATTCGCTTTCTACTATGCGAATTTACTGTGGTGTGCAAACGCACTCTTAACAAATAATATTTCTCAACAATTACTAGACTCAAATTGAACCATGGATGATTTCCAGCACACCTTTTTAAAATAGGTATTAAAGATACTCCATATTGTTCATGTGTCAACGCCTCTCTGGGCGATTTGCACTCTATTTTCTTTTCCTATACCATCATCATCATCATAACAAATTTTATTTAAATTAATAAAATACAAACATGATCTCCCAGGGTCGTTATCCGGAACCAACCAGACAACCACGTCGCGCAGGGTCGTGGTGTACGTAGGGTTGGGTGGACTAGTTCGGCTCAATAAAACTAATACAAAAAGTTAAAAGTCCTGCCGCCGGTGGCGGCTTAAAATTAACATTAAAATTAGCAATATCTGTATTACAGATTTAAAATATTTAAAATTAACACTCTAAAAACTGTTGAGGCATTACTAAACACTATTAAATTTTTATTTCAGCCATTCACAAACTAATAAAGAATTTGAAACATGTTAAAATCCTTAGATGTGCACTTTCCCACTAACATAATTTCCCTCTTAAGTACGGAAAATAGAGTAATTTACGATGCCATAGTAGCCTTCTCGCACAAAGCTGGAATATCGATATAAATTTGTTTTAATCTTCTGTGGCTAATGGACATTTCTAAAACCAATCAATTTCTCACATAGACACTTTATGCCAACTTTTCGCAAAATTTTGTTACGTAACAAATAATTTACTGCTGAATGGGAAATACACAGAATGCTATTGACATTGTTGTTCGAAGAAAATAAGAGAAAAAAATTCGTCTAATTAGGTAAAAGCACAGAAAATTTAATTGTCTTGTTTTTTTAAATTTACACTTAAAAGTTGGCTCGAAATATGCCAATTAAATAATGACATTGTAACTTACATATCTGTGATTTTTAGAAATTGCTGGAATCAATATCACACTACAATTAAATAGTGATAGTCTTCAGACTTTCGTACGAACTACCATCGCAAGTACCTTCTAAATAAGCAGGGACTCTGTTAAAGGGCAGCATAAATATTAAATAATATATTGTAACTAGTCGAAAAGGCAAGATGATGTTCTGTCCCCACGTAGCTTTACTTTACTAAACTACCAAAATACTTGTTTTGAAAGTGTATCATTATACACAATAATATTGTATTGTTGTGAATAAAAGTACGCAGGCTTTCCTTATTTGCTGAACATATTAAGAACATTATGTTTGAATGAAAGTCTACAAGACTAACTCCGACAAATATAAAATCAACCTAGACCCTAGGTAGGACAACATTCTGTCAAAGATAGAGGAGATAGGATTTCTAACATCTCAGTTGCAGCAAGTCAAGACGAACACCTGACCGGTATTCATGTTCACATTATACTGAAAAGAAGATATAGAATTGCTAATGGTTCAGAAAAAATCGACGAGTACAACTTCCAGCAATATTGAGATAATGTTACTAAGACCGTAAATCTAATAGTAACAAATGACATGATGCTGTTAGACGTACCTTACTGCAAAGGGGGGCCAATTTGAATAACATACAAAATCCTATTATGACTAATAAATGAATCATTATTTGCTTGCTTATAATTGTAATTAAACATATTCTTTATAGAATTTTGCAAAGAGTAGAAATATGAGAAATAAAAAGAAAAACTACTTGTAAAAATATTAATGAAATCGTTGCATTCTTTCGATAGCCTAAATTCTGGTTATGCTAGTAAATTAAAATCCTAAAATGAATTGGTCTAATTTCTTATTTGACAATTCTCATTATAACACTAGCATCCACATAGTACCCTACGGCCATGCAGATTAAACTAGTATCTACATAACCCCCTACGGCCATGAAGATTCAGCTAAAAAATGAGAACAAAGGCCTAAAATGAATTTATTTACCCACCTTATCTTAATAATTTTTCATCCTAATGGATTACATTTTCATGAGATCGATCATTCTATTTCTGGGAAATGTTCAGCTTTGAAACGTTTTTCGCCCTTATTCTGGAACTCATCAGAAAGACATAAAGCCATTTCATACAAAACCAAGACAATTTGCATGAATCGGTTTGAATTAATTAAATTTGACCTTGACTGATAAAACAACAGATCTTCACCTATCTATTAGCTAACTAGTATGGGAGCCTATATATTCTATTCCATGAAAATGTAATTCATTAGAATGAAGAATTACTAAGACAAGGTAGGTAAATAAATTCATTATAGGCCTTTGTTCTCATTTTTAACTGATTCTTCATGATCGTAGGGGATTATGTAGATACTAGCTTACTCTGCATGACCGTAGAGGACTATTTGGATGCTAGTGTTACAACGAGAATTTTCAAATGAGAAATTAGACACATTTATTTTAAGATTTTAATATGCTAGCGTAACCAGAATTCAGGTTATCGAGAGAACGCCAATATTTCATTAGTATTTTTAGAGATGATAGTTTATCTTTTTAGTTCTCATAGATAGTTTCTTCTGCTATTATGACTATTATGATGTGAATAAGATGGAGAATAAATACGACTAATGTTTACAAAATTTTGTTACCTAATAAACGTATCGAATAGTCAATTTAAATAACCCGGAAATCTAAATGCGAGAACATTGTGGCAAATCCATTAAAAAATACCGCACTGCTATTCAACAAAAAAGACAAAAATAATCATCAAATTTGTGATAGTGTCTTTAAAGGCACTTTGATAAAAAATGGTCACATTGTTTAGTAAATTTGTAGAAGTGCAATTATTACAACCCAATTGAATTCGCAATTTTGAATTTTTAACTATTGACGTCAGATTCAGTATCAGGATCCTGCAAATGTATAATTACTAATTGTTAGTCATTTCTTTAGTCCCTGTAGACCAAAATGCAAACATCTCACTCCCCCAATTTTCAAGGGGGGAACACGATCGTAATAGTAAATCGTGGTGGTTTCTTCGATTTAAAAGTAGTTGAGGAAGGGTAGGAAAAAAATAGTATCATTGTGATTACCGTCCTCGAAAACGAGGGGTGAACATTTCCCTTTACGTTCAGGGCATTTTCGTGGTATATCAGTATTGCGAGGGGATAATTTCAACTCCTGAGGGTTGCTTGGCTCTCCCCTGGCAAGTTTCAACTCAGACTATTGAAATTGGTCGGAAAAAACCGATTCGAAAAGCCCCGATCCGATAAGCTTAATACCAATAAAAGGGGTGGTTTTCTCGAGTTAGGGGTGGTTGGGGAAGGGTAGCAGAAGATTGACTATCACCGTCGTGTTCCTCGCCCTCGAAATGGGGGGGGGGGGATCTCTTGCATTCTGGTCTAAGAACTTTTGAGGTTTTGCTCTTTTTCTGCGTATTTTACAGGAACTAATTACCGGCGACTTCGCCATAATTCGAAAACATTCGAATGTAATTTAGTTTCCAGTTATTGCTCACCATATACTCTGGACATAGCATGCTAAAACTAATATGGGACTATCCCTGAGACATACTCTGTAGTTTACAAACAATTTTAATAAACATTCCTTACACCATTTCAGAGAAACGGGTAAGCAAACTTGAACAAAACGTACATAGGAGTCCAACTGAGAACCTCAACCTTTTAAAACAAAAAAGTCCGTTAAGAAGCAAGATTGCCTCATCTATTTTAAAAAATATCTCGAAGGTTACAAAATAAGCCAGTGAAACATCCTACCTGAATGGAAAATTAGAAATTATTAATTTCTTCTTATTTTCATTTAGAGTTCTGCTGGTTTTCACTCTGTACATACGTCGGGCTATAAATATAATAAAATGACAGTATAAATTAAATTAGATTTCACTTTTCCCATTTGGTGTTCAACAAATTTCCAGATTTTCCTGGTCTGACTCCAGGGTTTATTTATTATTGCTGAGATAGATATCTAACAGCCTGTCGCATCCAATATTTGAAATCGATATACACACATTAGTAGAATTGCCTGAGGGCTATATACCCCAAGAAATTGGGTTACCAACCCTGATAAAGATCAGCTAATTATAATACATGCTGAGTAAAATCCCGGTGTTACTCTGCAGGAGACATCCCTAATTCCTTTTTTTTGTTGACTTCACGAAGCAGCTTCCTGAACGAGTAGAAATAGGATAAGAGAATTAGAGAACTATATTCGTAAATCCCCAGATTTATAAAAGGTGCTTCTTTGCGTAGAAACTCATGTTTTTAAACGAGACTGGAGAGTGGAATAAAATTCGTTCGCATATCCGCGCATGACTGTGAAATAAAGGGAAATCCGGAAAGCTTTCCGAAATTCCTTTTATTTTATTGTCATGGACGAATATCTTCCGAAGCCATTAAATTTCGAAAGGAAAACTGGTGTTTTTCGAGCTAATCTTTATAGTTAATAGAGTTGCATGATTAAACCCCAGATTTTCAAAGAAATCACCTCGGTGACTTGAGAGGCGACTTCGAAAACATTTAGTAAAAAAATTTACACATTGGAGAAAAAACAATAAAGCGAAACAAAGAAAACCTAACTCCAGGAATTGTCCACCTTAAAACGGGATGAATTTTTTTTAGTGGCATGTAAAGAACACCAACGATATTATTGTTAAGATGAATTACGATTTATACTGAAAAAGGTTAATTAAGCTAATTAAGAAAGAAAAACATAATTATATCAACTCACCTATTCACAATGAAAAATTTAACAGTAGAATCTCTGGAATAATATAAACAGACTAACAAATAGTAAAAAACAAAGCTTAAACATCAAAGAAATTTTAGTGGGGCAATAGTGCGTCGGACCTCGATACCTCAAGTTCTACGATAGCTAGAAATTTTTCAAAAAATTGCAAATAAACCATATAAAAAGTCTATAACTGGAAATTATTTTTGAACATACAGGGCGAGCCAAGACGAAATTACAGGCCCAAGTGCCCATTTTTTTAATGGACTGCTATGTATATCAGTACATTTTTTGAAGCCTATTTCTAGGCTCTATTTATTCCCATATTAGCATTGAATGTACAGGGTTGGGCAATAGTCCCGGAACGGCTCGATTACAGCCGAACGGGACCTCGTATCAACTTCGGGTTTTCGACACTGTATTCAGCGAAATTTTTAGAACTTCTTGACATGTGTTTCAGGACTGTGACGTCATTACGTTCGGAGGTGTGACATAAATGTCAATTTTTTTGAATGAAACACCCCGTATATTTTTCCATATTTATATACTTTAAGGAATCCCGAATTCAACGATGTAACGTTTGTATGGATTCTGTTATGTAATGTGGTCTCAATAAGGGAAAATTAGAAATTACAATCGTAATTAACAGAGAACAGTGGATATCCAAACAGCTGTATCAAAAAAAGACACTCTTTTTTACCATTTTTTTTACAAACGTAAGACCCACGTAAATAAGTTTTTTTGTAGTCGTCTAATAAAAACACAGGTCATAGTTAAATTGTTCTCATTATTTTACTAGTTTATCTAAGTAAGTCGTGGTATAAATGTCAATGTGTCATTACTTTTGTACTACTAATTTATGATTCTAAAAACTTGTCTTTAAAATGGCTCAACTGAACGACACTGAACGGATAACTTTACTCATGATGATTGGATTCGGAGAGAGGCGTCGATCCCTTCAGGAAGCAAGTGACCTCTTCAACGATACCTTTCCTGAGCGAAACCCGATTTCCAAGTCGACAGCATGTCGAATTTTGCACAATTTTGAACATACGGGAAATGTCAAGAATTTACCAAAAACTGGCCGCCCAAAAACAGCGACAAACGACGACAGAGCTTTAGATGTACTGTTAGCGATTCAGGAGGAGCCTAAAACGTCAGTTCCGAAACTTTCATTAGAAACTGGTAACAGTGAAAGATCCATTCGAAGAATACTCAGGAGAAATAAAATACATCCCTACAAAGTAAGCTTACTTCAGGAACTTGCGGAAGATGACCCTGATCGTCAAATGCAGTTTTGCCAACAAATTATGAATTTCTTAGACGAGACACCACAGTTTGTAGATCGCATTTTGTTTTCCGATGAGGCTACATTTTGTTTAAATGGATTTGTCAATCGTCACAATTGTCGCTATTGGTCTGCTGAGAATTCACATTGGATGGAAGAAATGCACACACAACATCCACAAAAAGTAAATGCCTGGGCAGGTATAATTGGAACACATGTAATAGGGCCGTTTTTTCTAAATGGTAATTTAACTGCTGATACCTATTTAACTTTATTACGCGAAAGAGTTATACCCGCTGTAATTCAGATATTTCCCAACCGCGAAAATCCTCAGGTGATCGCAAATGACGTGTACTTCCAGCAAGACGGAGCTCCGCCACACTATGCCAGAATTGTAAGAGATTTTTTGGACACTGTCTTTCCCCGGAAATGAATAGGTAGAAGGGGTCATATCGAATGGCCAGCTAGGTCACCTGACCTAACCCCTCTTGATTTTTTTCTGGGGTCATTTGAAGTCTGTGGTGTATCGCACAAGACCTGCCACGGTACAAGAGCTTCAAGAAAGAATTCTAGCGGTTGCTGATAATGTTACACCTCAGTCCCTCCAAAATGTTCAGCGGGAATTTGTGGACAGGCTAGCACATTGTCAGGCAGTGGAAGGATTCCAATTTGAACATTTAATAAAATAAAACTATTCTCTGTTAATTACGATTGTAATTTCTAATTTTCCCTTATTGAGACCACATTACATAATAGAATCCATACAAACGTTACATCGTTGAATTTGGGACTCCTTAAAGTATACAAATATGGAAAAATATACCGGGTGTTTCATTTAAGAAAATTGACACTTATGTCACACCTCCGAATGTAATAACGTCACGGTCCTGAAATACATGTCAAGAAGTTCTAAAAATTTCGCTGAATACAGTGTCAAAAACCCGAAGTTGATTCGAGGTCCCGTTCGGCTGTAATCGAGCCGTTCCGGGACTATTGCCCAACCCTGTATTCCAACCAATTTTTGAATTATTTTCATTTACTAAAATTGTACATGGTGCTTAAAAATTATTTTTTAATTAATAACTTTAAATTGAATTTTCTCAACATTTTCTGAGAAAATTCAATTTAAAAATTTCTTAATTGAAAAATAATTTTTGGCCAGCCTGTACAGATTTAGGAAATGAAAATTATCAGAAAACATTAATTAGATGTCTCGTAACTGGTATTCACATAAGTTTTTCTTAAACCCCATAATTGTGACTGTGGTGATTTTTTTAATGTTCATCTGCAGATTGCATTATTTCAACAAAAAAATTCATTACATCCAAGTGGTTGGAAAATATTCATTGCTAATATAGGAATGAATAGAGCCTAGAAAGAGGCTTAAAAAAATGTACTGATATACATAGCATTCCATTAAAAAAAGGCACCTGGTCCTGTAATTTCGTTTTGGCTCGCCCTGTATGTTCGAAAATAATTTCCAATTATAGACTTTTTTATCTAGTTTACTTACAATTTTTCAAAAAATTTCTAGCTATCGTAGAACTCGAGATATCCAGGTCCGACACACTATTGCCCCACTCTGTATAGCAAATATTTGAGGCGAAGGAAAGTCTTTAGCTAGGAAAATTAAATTGCACAATTTAAGGTGGTGATTTCCAAGACAGAGACATCCGATAGGGAAATATTTATTATTTTTGGCCATAATTTTTTTTCTTAATACGTATATTTAAAAAAACTATAAATCTACCGAAGTAGAACCATAACAAGACTATTACTATGAATTTTCTGAAAATAATTTCAGTTTCCAAAATAGTTAGATTTAAATCTATGAAATAAGAAGATTAATATAGTCTTTAAGTTTAAATCTAATCATGTATTTGTCTAAACACATGGTAGTACATGCAATTTATTACACTATGAACCCAAACATGCATTAGTTTTAGAGATATTACAATTTCTACGTTTTCAGAAAAATTCTCCGCGTGGTGGTAATATCGAATAAAAAATATCCCTTTTTACTTTCGATCTTAGTTTCAGCCGTGTACTTTACAAAGCAATTATTATGGTGATATGAAACTAGCAACAATAATGTTACTATTAAAAGAGTACCAGGACAAAGAATTTTGCATAATACAAAAATTAAAAAGCAACTTACAATTATTTCAAATCGGTCTGTTTCCAACATTTGGCGACAGATTTCATGAGCAAATTGTTTCAAAATTTCTCCGAATCATTATACTCTACTAAGGTATGCAACTCTTCGGGAAACTGTTTAATTGCTCAAGAAGCATGCTTGAGCTTAAAGAATGTCTACTTTTCGAATATGTGAAAACTATTATGTATGAAGTCAAATAACTTCTTTTTGATTTTTATTAACCAACATTTACAGCTGATGCACAAAATATTCACTCCACTCTCGAATATAGACATGAGCCCCCTTTCGCATTTCCGTCCTTGTGACGGAAATTCTGCCTGTCTGTCAGTCCGTGGGTCTGTCGGTCTGTCTGTCTGTAACTTTCTTGTCCGCACGTTTTCTCCGGAACAGTTTAAGATATTGTCTTGAAATGTTGTACACGTATATATTATAACGAGATCTTGAACTGGATTATTTTTTGAACATATCCAGTGAAGGGTTGGGGGTAATTACGGGTAAATAGGGGAAAATAATTAAAGCAAGCTGGTAACAGTACAGAAACTTGAAATTGGGACGACAAAGCCTCATATTTTTTACAGTATTTTTCAACCACCCCTAATCCATTATTAAACGGAATGATAAAATAAAATTGAGATATTCACTTGAAATTTGACGACAACTGGTACTTAATTATATTTTGAGATGATTCCGTTGAAGGGCTGGCGGTTAAATAGGGGTAAATAAGGGAAAATACTTGAAGCAAGTGGGTAAGAGTTCGGAAATTTGAGATTTGGTGTATATACTAGAAGCGAAGGCCTCAGGTTCTTTTAATAAGATTTTCCAATATTAAAAGAGTTCATGAAATTATGTTGAGATATTCACTTGAAATTTGGTACACACTGGATTATATTTTGACACGATTCCATTGAAGGAGTGGGGGATAAGTAGAGGTAAATGGGGAAAAAGAAGTAACGCTGTAAGAATACAGAAACTTAGGATTTGGTGTATATACTAGAAACCAAGTTCTCAGATTTCATTCTAATATTTTTCTATGACGTCTGCCCCAAATATTATTAAAATTCTATGATTAATAATTCACACATACTAGAGTGCAAATGTAGTCAAATTGTTTTCTTTAAAGTGACGGATGAAAAATCTGGATGTGGAAGTAATGATTCCTTAGGTAGCTGTTTTTTTAAGTGAGATAGCTGTCGTCAAAGTAAGATGCCCGAGGATTTCGCTTCTGCAGCGACACGGGTCCGCTTCGAAAATGAGAGCTGAATGCTCGCTGTTCTATCAGCGCGTAGGATCACCATTATTTTTGAATAAACTAATAAATAAATATTAGATTTTAGAAAGCTCTTTCACCCTCGTTGTCGTGAGCTCTCGAGCTGTAATGGAAATAGTTTATGTAGTATAAATAAACTTCAGGGAGCAATAGGTTCAATGAATTCAAATGACCGTAATTAAAGAATTCTTATTTCTTTCGGGAAAAATTCCAAAATAAGGATTCTACTTCACAAAATTTAGTACAAACATTTTTTAGGGATTCCCATTGACAGATTTTGAATAATAACATAGTTTATAACATTTCATCATTTATCTCAACAGGCTAAAGCGTCTTACCGGCAAGTGCGGTTGGTGACACTGTCTATCGTGTACTGGGTTCGATGCCCAGCTCCAGCCTGGCAATGTCGGTGGTTAAGAATGTTATCTACATTTTTGCACATGTGTAATGTGTACCCTCTTGTAAACAACCTAAGCTTGAATTTGGGGGTTATCTGCTATATGTGGTGTTATGTTATGTTATCTTTATCTATTCATATGTTTTACTATAGTTCATTTCATAATAATACAATAGTCGTGGAAACATGATTTTTAACTCCACACTATAAATTATCAGGATTAGGATATTTTTAAAGCAGTGGACGATGAACGATGGTCAGGTGATCTACTCCCGAAACTCTATTAAAACTGTTAATTAAGACAGATATCACCTTCATAATTATATTGAAGGTTTTCAACTGTAGCAAGCATATTAGCCTCATTCAAGTATCCATTTTGATAAATCTTAGCTGTCATTAATTCGCATGCGGTTTACAGTGTCGCGTAGTATTTACTCACCCGTTGAACATTCTACTGAAAATTGTGGGATGCGATATTCGGAAATGCATATTTTCAGAGCCGTGCGACTTTTGCCAATTCTAGTGGTTAAAGCTTTCGACTAGAAATCAAAAGGTCGCGGGTTCGAATCCCGCATAGTTTGATGTATTTTCTTTTTCTGCTTTCATTTTATATTGATGAGTTTTTCATTAATTAAATCGGAATCGCGAAATTAAAAACTATTTTCAAAAAACTAGACTTCTCAAAGATGTAAAAAAATTGGATCTAAATCGGACCTAAAGTGAACTTTCTAGGACGGCAGTTCTAAGCAAAATGGGATACTCTGTATATAAATCATATTTATTTATCTGTAATATGGTTTAGATCCCATACCTTTCTACTCCGAGGTAATCTTTAATAAATCCCAACATTTCAGTTCAGCTCTAAAGTGGTGGAAAAGTGAAGACATTCGCAATTTTACTGCAGCTTTTAGCAGTTTTGATTAAATTAAGTTAAAAAGCTATTTTCTAAAAGGAGGGATTAATGAAAAGTGTCACAGTTGGCCGTTTGCAAACTACAGAACAAATTAGATAAAACTTCTTCCTATCACCATCCGCAATTAAACCGGTTTCGTTATAAAGTAAAACATTCGTTAGAGATAGTCACGAGCTGTACTTGGTTTTCAATGTTTTGCAGCTTTATTTTAATAATCTAGCTCGTTGGAAAACTTTGCAGAACATGTGGAAATGGCTCGCTTAGGTATAAAGTTTTGAAACTTCTTACTTTACGACGCAACACTTACAAAATCCTAATTGCAAAAAGTAATTCAGCTTTTATAAATGCTTTGCATAGAGAATATTAAAATTTTGGGTTGATTAAAATTTACTTTTACTGACTAAGAATGTCAGAGCTGGGGCTATCATAATAAGTAAAATAAGAGACAAATAAAGAAATATCATGTTCACTCCGTCACTTGCTAGATAAAAAGATTAGTTACCTTTTCAACTTAGCAGTACAAACACAGGAGATAACGAAACATATTATTTATAGGATTTTGCAAATAGCAAAGAAAAAACTATCTATGAGAACTAAAAGAAAAACTATATGTAAAAACATTAATGAAATCTTTGCACTGTTTCGATAACCTGACATCTGGTTATGCTAGCAAGTTACAATCCTAAAATAAATTTGTCCAATTTCTTATTTCACATTCTCATTATAACACTAGTATCCAACATATTCTACGGCTATGCAGATTGAACTAGTATCTACATGACCCCCTACGATATGAAGATTCAGTTAAAAATGAGAACAAAGGCCTGAAATTAATTTATTTACCTACCTTGTCTTAAAATTTTTTTCATTCTAATGGATTACATTTTCATAAAATCTCTCATTTATTTTCTTGAAAATGCTAAGCCCTTGAAACGTTTTTCGCCCTTATTCTGAGCTCATCAGAAAGGCACAAAGCCACTCATAACGATGTTTCATGCAAAGCCAAAGCAATAAATCACTAACGACTGGAATTTTTCCAGATAAATGGAAACAGGCTTATGTTTCTCCTATTTTCAAATCAGGAAATAAATCCAATCCAGCAAATTATCGCCCAATAACAATTCTTTCAGTAATTTCGAAAGTACTGGAAAAGGTAGTTACAAACTTTTTAACGTCTCAGTTCAAAAATATCATCATTAACGAACAATGCGGGTTTCAGTCGGGTAAGTCTACTGCAGCAAACATGGTCTCACTTGTAAATTATGCCCAAAATTCCATGGAAGTAGGTGATGATGTACATGTAATTTATACAGATTTTAGTAAGGCGTTCGACAAGGTAAACATAGATCTCTTAATCCAAAAGCTATCCAGCGTGGGAATTGGTGGTATGTTGCTGGAGTGGATATCCTCGTACTTACTAAATAGGTGTCACCAGGTGCGAATCAATGGTCATTTATCCAACGTTTTCACACCTAGCTCTGGTGTGCCTCAATGCTCTCACCTAGGACCATTATTATTTAATATGTTTATTAACGATATTCATGAATGCTTTGAATTCTGTCGCATATTACTATTCGCTGATGACTTAAACATTTATTCAAGTGTATCTGATTTACACGATTATCAAAGAATTCAAGAAGACCTCGATAGATTCACTGGTTGGTGTCATGAGTATGAAATGACATTGAATGTTGATAAATGTCATTTTATTAAATTATCAAGGAGAATAATTAGACGTTGTATTTAAAGAATTTTTTGATTTCTAGTTGTTCTAGCAGATCTAAACGTTTACCTTTTCTTTCTGAATGAGGTAAATTGATGTTATCAGTATCTATGAAATGGTTGTATTTTTATTGTTATTTAAGATAGATTTTTTATGTTCTTTTACCCTGTTTACAATGCTTCTACCACTCTGACCGATATAGACAGCATTACAATCTTTACAATTAATTTTATATACACCAGATTTATCCATTTTATTTAGCTTTTCTTTGTTATTGACCAAAATGTTTCCTATATGTGTTTTATTTACACTTATTGTAGAGATACCTAAATTGTTTAATTTTCTAGAAATTTTGTTACTATATTTCGGAACATAATTAATAAAACTGTAATTTGTAGGTTTGCTAGACACAGTAAAAAATTATTTTTGAAGCATTTTGCGTTATTTGTTTTTGACCGTGTTATCTATTAGTGACTCGTTATTTCTTGAAATTTGTTCTCACTTTGATCTAAAGGGAAATTCGTGAGTCTAATAATAAGTAATAAGTAATACTCTTGATAAAGGCCTAATAAGCCGGAACATATGTAGAGTATTTATAATATATAGATTGATTCATCTAAAAGCAGTGTTTAATTTGTAATTAACAATTATTTTCAAGATGTTTCACAAGGTACCTATCACAGGTTCAGTTCAGTGTGTACTCTATGCATGTTTAAAAGTAGTTTAAAACAACGTTACGAGTGGCTTTGTGCCTTTCTGATGAGCTCAGAATAAGGGCGAAAAAAGTATCAAAAGCTAAGCATTTCCAAGAAACTAAATGAGAGATTTTAGGAAAATGTAATCCATTAGAATGAAAATTTTCTTAAGACAGGATAGGTAAATAAATCCATTTCGGGCCTTTGCTGTCATTTTTAACTGAATTTTCATACCGTAGGGAGTCATGTAGATACTAGTTTACTAGTTTAATCGGCGTAGCCGTAGGGGACTATGTCGGATGCTAGTGTTATAATGAGAATGTCAAATAAGAAATTGGACAAATTTATTTTAGGATTGTAACTTGCTAGCATAACCAGATGTCAAGTTATCGAAATAATTCAAAGATTTCATTAATGTTTTTACACATAGTTCTTATTTTAGTTCGCATAGATAGTTTTTTTTACTGTTTTACTGTTTTACTGTTTTACTGTTTGCAAAATCCTATAAACAATATGTTTCATTACTATAAGCAAACAAATAATAAATAATTCACATTTAAACAGGAGATAACGTATGTGCCTTGGTATAAAATCTTCCTATTTGTCACATTTTTAAAAGCCATACTGTACTCCACGAAACGAAGGTGTATAGGCACGTAATATTCTTTTGAGTTTTCGATAAATTGGCGTAAATTCACTATTTGTTCTCTAGTACCACAGTGGAATTCGGCATATTTTCAATGAAATATAGTGACTGACAACAGAGAAAATAAAACATTAAAACCGTATGTATTATATTAGAGTGACCTGCCCAATCACTTAATGAGTGCATGCACTAATGTCCCGTCTATATAAATTATGCACCCATGGTATTATGTACCCATTAGCGCCATCTAGCGCTATTAAATACTACATAATCCAGACCGCATTTGCGGTAGTAAATAATGCAATGATTAAAATATTATTAATAATATATTTATCTGTTGAGTTGTTGCTTATTGAGATTTTCAATGTGAGAAGTTTAGAAATGCCATCACGCCTTTTTAAAATAAAGATACTGCTGGATAATCTTTGCACGTGTGGACAATGTGGAGACATAAATCATATATTTTTTAATTGTGTACTTAATCATGATCAGACGAAGGTTTTAATGAACAAATTAATAGAATTGAAATTTTATCTGCAACCACAACTTCTCAGCGGGGTGCTGAAGAAGCTATGAAAGCGTAGCAACCGGTTAACTCAGGTATGGTCGAGGGTCACTCTGTGGCGAGAAGAGTTATTTACGTATCTATTTTTTTTTTTTTTTTTTTTAATAAATAATTTGAGTGTTATTAAACAAACCAAACAAAGAAAAAGGGCGCCAGCGTATTCATGCAACTGATATTCCTGAAACTGTTTAAGGATGAAACAATCAAAAGCAAAATTTAAACAAAATAACAATATATTAACAATAATGTTTAAAATTTACAAAGACTTTACAATTATAAATGTGAGAATTAATGAAAATTTCAAAATTTACTACAATAAAAAAATATATATATAAGGTTTATAGTGATGACATTTTGTTAAGAGAAAAACAAATTAATTTGAAAAGATAAATTGAAAATATCAACTGGTTTACAATTATATTTAGTAGTTATCTTCTGACCAAGAAAAGCTACAATGATAGTTAATTGCTTACGTAACTTTGGGTGGCGAATGCGGAGTTCCAGTGTGTCAATTCCTGGAGATGGCCACAGGTACCTGGGTTGAAGGACTTATATTGTTTGTCCGGTCTACGAGGAGGTTCCAGGATGACACGAAGTTGGAAATATGCAGCGAATTATAGTTCTTGTCCAGCCACTAGCAAAACTACCATGTGCTTGATCCAGAGTTGGTCGATCCAGTTATTACATGAAAAACAATGATAATTCAGGAACCAGTTGATACAAATTTAGTTAAATCACACAAAGAAAAAACTATCGGTTAAAATTTAAAATAAATTATTAATCAACTTTAAAACTTACTGAAAAGAATGATCTAGCAGAATACAAAATGGAATACCATTGGTTAAGCCAAGGTCACAAATTTTATAGAAATTACAAAAAAATAGGTATTAGAATTTGTAAAATTTAAGCAATGAATCGAAAAAAAAACAAAAAAACTAAACCAATAAAAAAAAACTCTACTGCTAGATTATCACAAAATTTTGGCCCTGAGGCTGTGAATCAACAAAATTGTTCTAAATTATGATGAAATGGTTAAAGCAGCATAAAAGAAATCGATATTAAGATATGACATTAAGAAAAAATTAAATAAGAAAATTTAAAATTTTGGAGATAGTCTCCGTACTATTATAAAAATTAATTTAAACAAATTGACTTTACGTCTCGTACTTTAATAAATTCAATAATTAGTATACTAGTCGTGAAATGAGATTATCTAATAAAAAGTTTTAGAGCGACCCTAAATACCAAAAAAAAAAAAATATATATATATATATATATAGATATGTAAGTATATAAGATATTATAAACTACTGGCAAACATTATAGATATAATACATAAACATAAAATATCCAGCAGGAACTATCCCAAAATGACAAAGAGATAACCTACTGCTGGGGCAGTTCACTAACAAGTGGTTTTTTTATTAACCACAAGGTTAACCTCAAATACAATATTAATAATTTAACTAAATGCCAGCTTAAAATTTGATATCAATTAAAAATAACTAGGTTATTATTTTAATGAATTATAATACAATAATAAAAGCAAAAATTTCAACAGGGTATTATAGGATGGCTCTAAACTTCAAATCTTTTAAGAAAAAAAAATAGAACAATCTCACCTCAACGACGTCAAGACGGAAAGTCCCGGTTTTCCATTCCTGTCAGTACCATCACTCTCTAATATTCCGCCCGCACATGCTCAGTTGCTTCTAACTTGGTTTTTATTTCAGTTATTGTAGCACGGTCGCTAAACATGAGTTTTTGGCAACAAATTGAATTTATTCTTAGTATGGGTGCTGAATGGAAAATATTTGGCAACTAATTAAATAATTAACAAGTTGCGGAAAAAAACTTGTTACACCACGCGAACTTCCGAAAAAAAAAAATTTTTTTTTTTGGAAAACTAAAAGTTTGAAAAAAAATTTTTTTTGTAAAAGGAAACACCCGGTAAATCACGGTATTATCGTATAGTTTAACTAATCGATGAGAGACGGAAAAGACTAACAGGGAGAGAGAGAGAGAGAGAGAGAGAGAGAGAGAATTAAAGACAAAAAAATTAAACTGGTATAATACCTAATTATACAAGATACCATACAACAATAAGTAATAAAAATGAATTTCTTGAGGTACCTTTCTTGAAAACAAAAAAAATTGAAATATCCTACTACTTAGGATAGCGATAAATTTAATCTAATAAACTTTAAGCATAAAGAAAAGATATGAAAGAGCAAAACAATTATTTAAGCCTTAATTACCAATAATGATAATAAACAACAATACCAAACGGCAATAATTACATTCATGATGACGAAAAAAAATTAGATGGGACATACAAATTTCTCAGAACACTATATGAACAAGATAAAGATAAAAGATAACTGTAGAAACATGATAAAGATAAAAGATAAAGCATTTTAGCAATTTACCTAGCCGAAAAAACAATAAGCAGCAGAAACACAAAGGTACTGTGATTTAAATTCAGCTATGACTCAACTAAATGAAAGCGAGAAAGGAAAACTACCTAACTTGCCACGAAGTACGTTGTACTATAGCACAGAGACAACCTGTTTAACAAACGGCACACGCCATACAGGAATATATGTTCCCATGAACAAATTTCCTGCAAAGATACGTGGAACTAATCCACAAGATAAGCAAAATATGTGGACTTCCCACAAACCAAAATACGTAGGACTTAACCCACAAACTAAACAATATGTCTACCAGACCACAAAAGGTACAACTGGTAAATGACATATTATAAACAAAATCAAAAATCAACGGGTAGTAGTTTATTTCCTTACAACAAAAGACGAAAGCCTTTCACAAAATTCTAAACATTAGTTGAGTACATACTCTAGCAAAATTGTCAAAAAGCTACTTATAATACAAACGACTAAAGTAGTCAACTAGGCAAAAGTCAAAATAAGAGATAGTGATCATAGAGAAATATAGGAAAATATAAAATAGCGAAAGAAAAGAAAGAGACAATCACAAAAAAGAATGACGTTGTTATGTCATATTTTTGACATCAACCATGCACAAGAAAATTCACCAAAAATGTCTAGTAACTATAATAGACGAAACCTGTATTATGACATCCTGTATGTTTAATACTTAACTATTTTTGTTCCGCCCCTATACTCCAGTACTAAAATGCTTTTGCATGAGCCCATACCTTTGGTAAAACATTATTCGCAAATTAGTATAAATGAGAAAGAAATACTAGAGATAAAAACTCATTTATAAAGATAAGAAAATATAAAAGGACTAATATTTTGTTTCTTTATACATACTTTTTGTGTGTATTAGAATGAAATATAAAATGTACTCATATGATATGAGAATGTTCTTATACTTATGAATGTACCTACATTAAATAAGATGTTCTTATAGGTCCGTAGATATTAAGCTTAATGAAATCTATCATTTAAAATCAATAAAGATATTTAAATGTATTGTGACAGTGGACTCCGATAAACCGCAATAAACTCGATAAGAAACGAGTGAGTCGTTTGTCTGATGACTAACTTGAAAAAATTATGAATACATATTACGACAGCAGATTCCCAACAAATTCAAAAATAAACCGATAAAGGATGATATTTGTCTAATATTTTACATAAAAATTATTATTCGGTAGTCACAGGTATCATTTTCATTAAGACAAGAAAAGAAAAACTTGGTGAATTTTCAACCGCGTAGTTGAAATCAATTGCTTGATTATAGACACCAGAGACGTATGCAACCAACAAAACGTGGCTTGCAAACGTCCGAAGTGTATACAATCCGCAAAAAGAAAGTGGCCCACCCTTCAACCCTTGAGTAACGGTTGTTACCCAGCCGGAAAAGAAAGAACATAAAAAAGAAAAGATAGAGAAAACATCATATGTTTTTTTAATCTAAGTGTTCCGAGTTCGAACCCCCTGGTTCGGAGTCATCGTCCGAGTCTAAATTCGCGTAGTCTGGTTTAAGATCCTTAACATGCCAATTTCCTATGTCATTACCATCGGTATCCTTAAGATTATAAACTAAATTAGAGATTACCTTTTTAACAATACAAGGAACATACTTGGCAGCCAATTTTGCAGAATAATTTTTCGTTTTACTAGATAAAGTATAATTTTTCTTCCACACTCTATCACCCACATGAAATTTAACTTCACGTTTCCTTAAATTATACTGTTTAGCATTACGAAGGTAAGCATCATACAAACGTGCGCGAACATCAATATATAGTTCAGGTAACTCCTGTAGATCATTAATTAATTTATTTTTCTCATTAATAGATATCATATTATCTGCATTTTCAGGTATTTTACCATAATAATCCCCAGTTAATGGAATATTCCTACCAAAATTCAAAAATGCTGGAGAATAACCTGTTACCTCATGTTTAGCTAATCTAATAGCCTGGGCAACTTTAAAAATAGCGGTATCCCATGTTTTATGGTTACCGTGAATATAGGATCTAAGTGCAGTTACAATTACTTTATTTACTCGCTCTGTATGATTAACTTGAGGGTGATATAATGCATTTAGAAAAACTTTCTGTACTTTATAATTTTCCATAAAAGTTTGAAATTGTTTACTAGTAAACTGACTACCATTGTCACAACAGAAAATCTGCGGACAACCATAAATAAGAAAAACTTGATTTTCTAAAAATTTAATGATACCTTTGGACGTGGCTTTTGACATAGGATGAACTAAGACATATTTCGTAAACCAGTCTACTACTACTAAAACATAGCGATTACCATTTTTCGAACAAGGATATGGACCTAACAAATCTGCAGAAATAAGTTGAAAGGGAAAATTTATATTTCTATATGACCCCATTAAACCAGCTCTAGGTAAATTTGGACTTTTACTAGCCAAACAGATAGTACATTTTTTAACATAACGATATACATCTCTACGAATACCAGGCCAATAATAAAGTTCTAGAATACGAGAAAGAGTTTTGGAGACTCCAAAATGTCCTGCAGTTTCGTCATCATGATATAATTTAAAAATTTCGGCACGATTAGCAGTAGGCACAACAATTTTCCAATCTGACAAATTATTAATTTCTGGTTGGTTACAAAAAACATGTTTATAAATAATGTCGTTCTCAGCTCGAAAAGCAGGGTAGGACTCCGGCTTTTCTCGGATTTTCCTAAGCAAATCATTATACCAGTCATCCCGTTTGAAAGTTGATACATCTAAAACTGAAATATCCTGAACAGCACGTGATAAGGCGTCAGCTACCACATTAAGTGAACCTTTCCTATGGACAATTTCGAAATCATATTGCGATAATTTAACAGCCCACCTGGCCAATCGACCTGAAGGGTTAGAAAGATTATGAAGCCAGATTAGCGATGCATGATCGGTTTCGACCTTAAAGTGAGTCCCTTCAATGAACCTTCGGTAGGTTTCTATTCCCACGAGACAGGCATATAATTCCTTTTCACTTGTTGTGTATTTACGTTGACATGAAGTTAACATTTTACTACCATATGCAATAGGATGTTCGATACCGTCACATTCCTGATATAAAATATATCCAATAGCTGTATTAGACCCATCACACTGAATAATAAACTGCTTAGAAAAATCTGGGCTAGCTAAAATAGGAGCAGTTGTTAATCTATGTTTTATTTCCCCAAAAGCTTCATCAGCTTCCGGACTCCAAGAAATAGCTTGACCCTTTTTCCTACCACGAATTAAACCGGTTAGGGGTGCACAAAGAGCAGAAAAATCTTTAATAAATCTACGATACCAACCGACTAATCCAATTAATCTTTTAATTCCGGTAGTGGTTTTTGGAATCGGATAATTAACTATAGCCTCAACTTTTGAAGGGTCTGTACGTAGACCTTCACCATCAACTACATAACCTAAATATGTAAGCGAAGAACGACAAAATTCACTTTTCTTTAAATTAATTGTCAGATTGGCAGACTTAAGTCGATAATAAACCTTTTTCAAAACGTCAATATGAGTGGCAAAATCTGGTGTAGCGATAATTATGTCATCTAAATACACAAAAGCAAAAGGCTCTAATGAAGGATCAATTACTTGGTCCATCAGCCTAACCATAGTTTTTGGACTATTTGAAAGACCAAACGGCATTACGACATACTCAAAAAGTCCTCTCCCTGGGACAGCGAATGCAGTCTTAGGGCGAGAAGAGGGGTCAAGAGGTATTTGGTTAAACGCATGACGTAAATCTATAGAACTAAGAAAACGAGCATCTTTTAATTTACTTAATATATTATCAATCAATGGCATAGGATAAGCATCATCTACAGTAACTTGATTTAATTTTCTACCATCAAAACACACACGATATTCCCCCGGATCTTTCTTTGGCACTAGCCACAAAGGACTACACCACGGTGACTGTGAAGGTTGGATAATATCGAGACGTAACATTTCATCAATTTCTTTATTAAGATGTTTTTGCATAGCAGGCGACAATGGATATTGCCGCTGCTTAATAGGTTTACTGTCTCCAGTATCTATGGAATGGGTAATTAAATGTGTCCGTCCCAACCTATCACTAGGAGCAATTGTCTCATATAAATCAATAACTTGTTGTAACCGAGACTTTTCACTTAAGGTAAGATTTGCCAAAGGTTGTATAGTATTGACTGAACATACATTCGAAGCTTGAGCTTTATAAGTAAATTTCTTAAAATCAACAAAAATTTCAAAAGTTTTCAAAAAATCTACACCCAAAATTAAATCGTGTGTTAAAGAAGGAATGACTAATATTTTCATAGTTTTTGAAATGTTACCAAGGGTAACCGGAATTTTTACGTAACCAAACACATTCTGACTGTTCCCATCTGCCGTTGTAACATGTAAACTCTGATCAGGAGATACAGAAATATTTAATTTTGTTAATAAATTTACACCAGAAGAGCCAAATATTGACGAATTGCTACCACAATCAACTAAAGCACGGACTGAATTATTAAAAATTTTAATATCTACATATGGACGTGAATCGTGAGGTTTACTCACAAAAACTGGATTACTACTGTTTACCGACTTACTAGATTTATAAAATTTTTTAACAGTATTGACCCACGTGTCCCACTCTAATCGTGACGTTTGAAACTTTATTTTGCGGAAGTTTTCCCTTTGCCTTTGCCCTTGCCTTGGTTTGTAACTGCGCCTCGAGAAGTAGAGGCCACAGGTTCTGGACTTTGAGCAGCAGTGACGGCGTCCAGGTTTCCGCCACCAGGTACTACGTTTTTTGGAGTACAATTGCAGTTTGGCTTTGTAACATTTTTGCGTCCGCAACCATAGCAAAAAATATTTCTTTGTTGTCTACAAGAATTATAGGCATGGCCAACCCGATTGCAATTCCAACATCGCAATGTGGAAACTGCAGCCAGAGTAGAAGATAAATTACTTTGAGCGGCATTGGCTCTACTAAAATTTCGGAAATCCCGGGACATATTTTGACTTGTATTAAAATTACGAGAAACATTTTTACTTGAATTAAAATTACGAGAAGTATTTTTGTTTACTGTGGAGCTAGAAGGTGCAAAGGTATAATTTAACTCTGGTTCTAATAAAATAGTGTTCCCAGAAGGGGGTGGCTTATATCGATCAGACATGGTGCGTGCTTCCTCTAAACGTTTACACAAATTTGAGAGTTCGGAGACAGTATTAGGCTGCTCCAGAGCTAAACGGTCGATATAATAAGGCAAGAGATTTCTTCGAATTTTATTGACTTTCGTAATTTCTGAAGGTTTTTCAGAGAGTCTATTAAAAAGATTTTCCATTGAGGCAATGAAAATTGTGACTCGTTCGTCACAGCCTTGTGACCTATTGTTTATTTCATTCCACAGGTCGTCTTCATAAAAATATGGGAGGAAATCCCTTCTTAAGTGATCAACTAAAGTGTCCCAATCATCAAATCTGTGTCGATTACTACAGAACCATGTCCACGCATCATCTCTGAACAAATCACAAGCCGACAAAAACAATTCTGACTTACTTACACCTCTAGATTCACGTAACATATTAACTTTTTCCAAAAAAGAATTAACTGATTCTTGGCTCGAGCCACTAAATTGTAGGTTCCATTTATATGGAGCAACATATTTCGCCGGAAACCGATCTGGTGCCGTAGAAACTGTAGGGCCCGGTGAAGACGTAGCCGCAGGAGGTATAGTTTTTAAAGCTATGTCCCCTTCTAAACCCAAAATTTCAAGTTGTAATGTTTTTTTAACATTTTCCTCAGCTTCAATATCAGCTTTTAATCGCTGTACTCTACCTGAAATATGGCTCAACCTTGAGGAAATTCTTTTATAAGCAGCATCGGCGGTTGTGCCAGAAAAATTATCAATAAGAGACTGTAAGTCTGTTATTGTTTCGTTGATTTCTTTGACATCTGACTTATGGTCAAAAGGATTAACGTTACCATAGCTAAAACTACGATTGGCATCTTCCTGATGCAAAGCCCCCCTTAAAATTTTTCTTTTTCTATCGGCATCCCCGGTAGGTTCAATATTTCTTATCATTAATTCATAAGTAACTTCTTTAGTTTTTAAGTGATTAGGCTCCATTTTGGGTTTATAAGTTGACCAGAAGTTAATAGAAAAGGTATGCGACAGTAAACTCTACGATAATTTAAATAATCAAAAAAAATAATTTATACGGTAAGACTACGATAACTCTAAACTTTATAAAATATTTTCAAATTACAAGTCAAAAGTCAATGTGAGGAGAAAACTTCGCAAAATACGCCGCAAAATATTAGCAAAAGATATACCAAAACAGCAATAAATATCAACAAGAAAAAAAAAAATTCAAATAGGCAGAAATAATTTTCAATATCAAAAACAAATAGATAAATCAGATAACGAGAAATTTTCTATAATAAAATATTGTACACCGAATACGCAAGTGTGACAATATCAAAATACAAAATATAAGAAAAATATCGATAAATTTAGCAGAGTCTTTCTTTGGTCAGAATTTGATTGTTTGTTCCTTGAATTTGCAAGAATATCAGTATCTAGGAAAGAGTAATAAAATTCAAAAACACAATTATTTAAAAGCAATTCAAAATCTCTAACTCGGGCCCCACGTTGGGCGCCAATTTGCAACCACAACTTCTCAGCGGGGTGCTGAAGAAGCTATGAAAGCGTAGCAACCGGTTAACTCAGGTATGGTCGAGGGTCACTCTGTGGCGAGAAGAGTTATTTACGTATCTATTTTTTTTTTTTTTTTTTTTAATAAATAATTTGAGTGTTATTAAACAAACCAAACAAAGAAAAAGGGCGCCAGCGTATTCATGCAACTGATATTCCTGAAACTGTTTAAGGATGAAACAATCAAAAGCAAAATTTAAACAAAATAACAATATATTAACAATAATGTTTAAAATTTACAAAGACTTTACAATTATAAATGTGAGAATTAATGAAAATTTCAAAATTTACTACAATAAAAAAATATATATATAAGGTTTATAGTGATGACATTTTGTTAAGAGAAAAACAAATTAATTTGAAAAGATAAATTGAAAATATCAACTGGTTTACAATTATATTTAGTAGTTATCTTCTGACCAAGAAAAGCTACAATGATAGTTAATTGCTTACGTAACTTTGGGTGGCGAATGCGGAGTTCCAGTGTGTCAATTCCTGGAGATGGCCACAGGTACCTGGGTTGAAGGACTTATATTGTTTGTCCGGTCTACGAGGAGGTTCCAGGATGACACGAAGTTGGAAATATGCAGCGAATTATAGTTCTTGTCCAGCCACTAGCAAAACTACCATGTGCTTGATCCAGAGTTGGTCGATCCAGTTATTACATGAAAAACAATGATAATTCAGGAACCAGTTGATACAAATTTAGTTAAATCACACAAAGAAAAAACTATCGGTTAAAATTTAAAATAAATTATTAATCAACTTTAAAACTTACTGAAAAGAATGATCTAGCAGAATACAAAATGGAATACCATTGGTTAAGCCAAGGTCACAAATTTTATAGAAATTACAAAAAAATAGGTATTAGAATTTGTAAAATTTAAGCAATGAATCGAAAAAAAAACAAAAAAACTAAACCAATAAAAAAAACTCTACTGCTAGATTATCACAAAATTTTGGCCCTGAGGCTGTGAATCAACAAAATTGTTCTAAATTATGATGAAATGGTTAAAGCAGCATAAAAGAAATCGATATTAAGATATGACATTAAGAAAAAATTAAATAAGAAAATTTAAAATTTTGGAGATAGTCTCCGTACTATTATAAAAATTAATTTAAACAAATTGACTTTACGTCTCGTACTTTAATAAATTCAATAATTAGTATACTAGTCGTGAAATGAGATTATCTAATAAAAAGTTTTAGAGCGACCCTAAATACCAAAAAAAAAAAAAAAATATATATATATATATATATACATATGTAAGTATATAAGATATTATAAACTACTGGCAAACATTATAGATATAATACATAAACATAAAATATCCAGCAGGAACTATCCCAAAATGACAAAGAGATAACCTACTGCTGGGGCAGTTCACTAACAAGTGGTTTTTTTATTAACCACAAGGTTAACCTCAAATACAATATTAATAATTTAACTAAATGCCAGCTTAAAATTTGATATCAATTAAAAATAACTAGGTTATTATTTTAATGAATTATAATACAATAATAAAAGCAAAAATTTCAACAGGGTATTATAGGATGGCTCTAAACTTCAAATCTTTTAAGAAAAAAAAATAGAACAATCTCACCTCAACGACGTCAAGACGGAAAGTCCCGGTTTTCCATTCCTGTCAGTACCATCACTCTCTAATATTCCGCCCGCACATGCTCAGTTGCTTCTAACTTGGTTTTTATTTCAGTTATTGTAGCACGGTCGCTAAACATGAGTTTTTGGCAACAAATTGAATTTATTCTTAGTATGGGTGCTGAATGGAAAATATTTGGCAACTAATTAAATAATTAACAAGTTGCGGAAAAAAACTTGTTACAATCTTCCACTAAATATTAATAATGTACTGACATCAGGAACTTTCGAGGCTTTCACATTAATATTTAATTTCCTTAAAGCAACAAATATAAGTTTATAAATAAAGTAACTTTAGGTTAGATTTGCTACATCCTCGGTGTTAACTATCCCTATGTTATTTTTAAGCCTTACCATACCATGGGCCCCCTACCTTTGTCTACGTCTGTATAAAGTCGTCGAGATGGACCCCTTGACGGAAAACGAGTGGCCCCGTGTATATCCCGGTGGTGGATAGATTGGTATGTATTGGTGTGTGGATGTGTGCATTGACACGTATGTGCAGTATGTATGAACGTTGTGTATAGTTTTGTTTTAGGGTAGCGCATAGGAAAAAAAATGATTAAAAATCAGAACCATTAGTTTTGTTTGCACGTGCATCGATATATTATAAATCAAGAGCTACTGGCTGATGGTTCATCCAAAGCCAAGGAAAGGAGAAAAAAAAGTTTGGAAATTAAGTTGAGGTAATTTAGTCAAGCCTAGAATACCCTCTGAAAGACTGAATAAATAAGTGGTGGTGCCAATAAATGTAAACAAGAGTGCAAGATTTGACTCCCGAATTACTAGTGTTGTTACTTTTTGATGGATTACCCCAAACAAGTATATTGTTAGCTTATGTTTTCTCAGAATGAGTGTATTTATATAACTTTATGTCATTTGTGTCTACACATACAATAAATGATTTTTTAGCTTGGTGGACATATGCAATCCTCACATGTCATTTTCGCCTCAAGGTTTTTATCTTTA
The DNA here is from genome assembly GCA_963583905.1 of Stenurella melanura. Lineage (NCBI taxonomy): Eukaryota > Metazoa > Arthropoda > Insecta > Coleoptera > Cerambycidae > Stenurella > Stenurella melanura. The sequence goes on from OY757314.1 coordinate 101,610,124, forward strand.
ATTCAAATTTTAAACGCTTTGTATAGTGAGGTCCATAAGTAAGGGATACATTCATTATCTACGTAATTTATAATTTATGATTAGAATCCTATAACAGGTCAATTTTTAATTCTAAAATGACATTTTTGAGCATAATTTTATACCACATCCTTCAACCCTTTAAAATTTTTAAATGAAACGTAGTTGCGTGTGATAGCTCATTTGAAATGGTTTTCTATTCTTTATCCAGCAATATAAGATTTTTTGAATTTCTGTAACTGTTTAATTGAAAAATATTACATTGTTATGTTACCAAGTAAACAAAAGAACATGAAACAGTTTAAATCAAATGTTCAAACTGGGCGCCTGTTGCTTCTTGGCAATAATGAAGGCATTGCTGAAATTCGTCTAAAGGGTTTTGTATCGTTTTGTTTATGGTGTTTTAATTAATCTCTTGCCTTATTCTGACATTTAAATCATCGACGTTATTTGGTCTGTTGAAGTAGACTTTCGATTTTAAGTGACCCCGTAAAAATTGTCAAGCGGGGTCAAATCGGGACAGCGGACAGGCGTCTACCGATCCACCTATTGGGAAAAACTTGATTGAAATAGGGTCTTACTTTCAATGCAAAATATGGTATAGTTCCGTCTTGCTGATACCAAATATTATTATCAATTTCATTGGGGTTGTCATCATCAGGGAAAAGTATTCTTAACTCTGGAACTAAAAATGTTTGCAATAAATCCAAGTAACGCGCGCCAGTTAATGTACTATTAAATAAATATGGTCCGATAATTTGAGAATTTATAATTAATATTGAGTATTGGCCTCCATCATCCAATGTGGATTTTCATACAGTTCTGTTTCTTGATTGTTCTATTTAAGGCGAAAGTTGCCTCGTCAGAAAAAATAATTATTTTATATATAACGGATCATCTTGGAATCTATTTGCCATGATTTCGCAAAATTCTAATCGACGATCAGGGTCATCGTCGTTATGTTCTTGAATCAAATGAATTTTGTATGGCCAGTATTTTTCATTTGTTAGAAGACGCAACATCATTATTGGCCGCAACTTGTCCAGTAGGTTTATGTGGAATAACTTGAATATCTAACATTATATCCCATTTTTCCATCATCTAAAATTGGTTTCCAACCAGATTTAGGATTATCTGTGGCATTTCCAAATTCACAAAATGTTTTCTTTACTCTACTGACCGTAGACTGAGAAATGCGATGGTTAGGATACTAAGGCCGGGTCCACACTATGCGTATTCCGCAGATGAGTATTTCGGCTGCGTATTTTCGGCAAGATGACAATACATTATTTTAAGTTGGAACATTTACATATATGCGTAGAACACGCAACCACGCAGTATGCTGCCGGAAATACATACGTCCACATGCTGGTGCCGAGCTCCATTACCGGAAAGTTGATAGAAAACACGTGCTTTCCTGAGCGAGCGTTCATAATGTGCGGACCGGTTGGTGCGTATTTGCAGTTTTATTAATTTTTATAGTTTATTTTTGGTCATGTGTGGACTCAAAATTTCCAGCAACTCGTCGAACGACTTAATCGACATTCGATAATAATTAAAAAACATGTCGTGTTTTCTAATATTGCTGTAAATCACCGGAGACCGTTAACTAGGGTTGCCTTCAACATGATAAGGATGGTTTCAATACTGCCTGCAGGTGGATCTTCGAAGTAACCCCGTGGCTTCCAAAGCGCAGACAAAGTTTATTTTAAACATACTACTTCAATTGTTTGACACAAACTGACGGCCGCATAGACGCCGAAAATCTGCTCAATGTGAACGCAACACTCTCTTATCGATAATACGCATACGTATTTTGCGCATCTGGTGAATGCGCATAGTGTGGACCCGTCCTTAGTATTGCTTCTGTGTTCTTGTTTTATCACCACTTCCCAATAATACCAAAATTTCAATTCTTCGGGTAACCGAAAGACTCATTGCTAAAATAATGATTAACTTAACAATCAGCGATAAATAACTAGAATCATAAGTTTGCATAGATGTAGCAAATAAAGAAATTATATTTTTTTTCTGTTATGTAAAAGAAACCCTTTTACTTCTTTCTTTTTGTTGGACATTTTGCCACCTGCGTATCAGAAAAAATTACATACATTCAATTCAATATTATGGCATCACACAAAATTAATTGGAAAAGTCAGATTTGACAGATATTTGGTATATGGGCAAGTGTTTAGTATCCTGTGCCCCAACAGTTTTTAGAGTGTTAATTTTAAATGTTTCAAATCTGTAATACAGATATTACTAATTTTAATGTTAATTTTAAGCCGCCACCGGGCGCGGGCGGCAGGAATTTAAACTTTTTGTATTAATTTTATTGAGCTGAACCGGTCGTGATCCGCCCAACCCTACGTAGACCACGGCGCTGCGCGACTTGGTTGTCTGGTTGGTTCCGGATCGCGATTCGGGGAGGCAATGTTTGTATATTATTAATTTAAATAAAATTTGTTATAATGATGATGGTATATAGGCATAAATAGTTTTAATCCATTGAAATGTTACATTGACCTTGTATTTTGGATAGGACAGAATTGGGGACAGTTCGGCGGTATATGTCACGTTGACTTTGGGTGGAAGGGTTGAGGTCATTCTAGGTCAAAGTCGTTTTTTCAAATGGGAACCCCTGTTTTTTATCGCAACTGAGGACTGTCTGACTTAAAATAGACAACTTTTATTCTAAACAATTTTTTTGAAATTGTCTTTTATTTTTAGTTATCCAGTGAGGAAAAATAAAAATTTAGGAATTATTTTTTTACTTGAAAAAGAAAAAGTTTGGACACAAATTGCAAGAGGCCGAAAGAGTTTGGAGTCATCCCAGGATTGTACTAAATTTTTTTCAGAATTGTCCGATGCCCTTTTTGATGCACTTGATCCATTTGCAGCGTCCTAACACTTCTCCAAAGAAAAGAAATTTAAAAAATGGGTAGAGAAAATTGTTTGCAATAAAATGATGTATAAGAAACATTTCATGTGTATTTTCAAGTTAATAGAAAAAAAGTTATAACCCATAAATGATATTTTTCTTGAAAATTTTAGTGGATTTTTAATTATAACTTTTTCAGATTCAATTTTATGGTAAGAAGTATCTAGACCAAGATTGTAGAGAATTCAATTCTCTAAATAAAGGGCTCTAAACAATTTTTTGCGAGACTTACAGTTCTCAAGATATCGCGAGAAAACTTTTTACACCCCCTTTTGCAAGATTCGGCCAAAATTTTGTAACATTTCAAGGAACTATTTAGGATACATTTCAAATATTTTGAAGTTTTTAAATTTAATATTCTTGATGAAGAATATACAGAATTCAAAAAACCTTGTATCGCTAGATAGAGAATTTAAAACCCTTTCAAATGAACTATCACAGACACCCTTGTTCTATTTAAAAAATTTAAGGGGTAGCTATCACTCCAAGGGGATTGAGGGGGAAGTGTAAAATTACGCTCAATAAACGTCATTTTAGAATTAAAAATTGACGTGTTTTAGGATTTTACACATAAATAATTGTGAATTGCGTAGATAATAAATTTACCCATTACTTATGGACCTATTGCATGTTACGCTTTATACGAGTTGTATAATATTTAGGCATAAGCTCGAGAAACAATACATTAATATAATTTATAAACACAAAGCGAAATTTGGGGAAAATATGCGTGATATTTGGGGAAATAAAATATGACATAGGTCAGTGTCTACAACGTGAATTAGAGCAATTAATTTATCTAGAGAGTATTACAGTGACACAACTCCATGCTTGTGCTATCAGAGGCTGGTCTGGTTTGATTTACTACTAATACTGAGATGATTGTTGAATTGATTTCAGAAAATGGAATTTCATTGACTTCTATCTGAATGAGTGAAATAATCATAATAAATGTTTGCTATTGGGTGTATGAGGTTGTCTGCTAAATTACCAAAAGAAAATATATCAAATATAACTATAATTATGCACCTGAATAAGAAGGAAACCGCAATGAAACTGTTTCAACAGAAATAAATTTTATCAATCTAATCTGCAAAATTATACTACATTATTACTATCATAAGTTTTCTTCCCTTTCCACAATACGTGAGTCACAGGTAAAGATATATTTCCCTATTTTTACTATACACCTGGTAAAAGCAAGAAGTAATACAGTTTTATATCCATATAAATTGGGGATGAAATATATCGTAAAGTAATCCGTAACTTGTCATATATTTTAAAGGCTAAAAATGTCCAGGAAAATCGACATTACGAATTTATGACAAAGTCACATCAATTCCACCGGTGACAAACGTTACGCCCAAGAAGAAGGATAATATTGACAATACTAATAAGATTGAATGCTACCGATAAGAATTCTAATGCTTATAACCGTTTAATAATTCGAAGAAGAATTGTTGCCTGAACAAATTGGGTTTTTTATAGAGTGGTGAAAAAAGAGAACTGAAAATCGAGGTGTATGAAGTATATGGGGAGGGGAATACTTTTGCTGGAATCTTAAATATACATGCAGGGTGTTCCATGTGCATAATGCAATGTTTCGTTAGCGCATATATATTTTTTAGAGCACCCCTTTCGAAACTATTCACTTTTAATTGTTGTTTTATTGTAATAAAAGTGTAGGCAGTAAGTAATTATCTATCTACTATTGTGTCTCTCCTAGAAAACCATGGGTGGAATGGCGCTAATACCTTTACAACTAAATTGTAACAAATTGAATTACATTATATAGATTCTATTTTATTAACGCTACTAAGAACAATGCACTTTTGGTGTTAATTTTATATATTCATAAAAGTTTTGTACAGAACAAAAAAATTAAAGAAAAATTAATACACAGCGAAAGTAGGCATAGCAGTCAATTATTTTGAACCAATGGAAAACATCTTGAGGCAATCATCTTACAATACTTTCATACTCTTTAGGCAAACATTTTTTTTGCAGCGTCGACAATAGCATTTCGATATTTTCTCATCTTGTGCTGAACCAACTTCTTGTCCCCTCTTTCTAATTTCGGACAATACATTTTTGCTTGTGATCAGCACTTGGGGTAGAATCCTATTATATTGTTATGTATTACCCCCCTAGAAACTGGAGACTGATACGCCTATTCCTAATAGTGAGTGACTGGAAACTTGTAGAAAGAGATAGAGTTTTCTAGAGTGTGGTGGAAGAAGATTCTTGATTGTGTTCTGTATGGATCTAGAGACAATTTCAGAGTATATAAGGCGCAATTACCGGCGCAGGAGAAGAAGTTTTATAAAAATGAAGAAGTTATAAAGCGAAAAAGTGAGGTTAAATATAAAGTAAACAAACTGTAAAGGATATTTTGGTTAAATAAGATGTTTTGTATAATCAGTAAATTATTAAATAAACTGTTAGTGGTTTACTCCTTGTTAAAATTATTTAGAACCCACCGATTTATACAGGGTGTTTCTTAAAAGGGTGAAAACTCGTAACAATATTCATTAGCGAATAAAAGATGACCAGTGGCAACGAATTGTGATACGTGCAGCATCGTATTTACCCACAAGTTCATTAACCGCGTCATCATCATCTTTTGTCAAATTTCCTAACAGGTGAGACTTACCCTTTTTTTTTAGATTATTCGGTGGCAATTCTTCTTCATTTCCACTATATTTTTTTCTGCGTCGTATTCTGTATCAGTATTTTCATTTTCTGGCCTGGCGTAAACATTATTTTAGTTTAGGTTAGTTTAGCAGGAAATACTACAATTTTTGTTATGAGTATAAATATATACAAGTGAATCGGACCTAAGTAGCTAATTTCATAGGATTTTGACGAGCTGAATACAATGCCGTTGTCCGTTTTGCCCTATGAGGTCAGGATTTTGAGAAAACATAACATCAAAATGGATAAAATAATATTTTTATAACATTCATGTTTAAATCACCAAGCGAAATATGAGGTACTATTTCAGATGGGTTTCTACGTGCTGAACACGAAGCCGTTGTCCATTTAACTTTATCAGATCATGTTATAGAGAAACCATCACCTCAAAGTGAAATAAGACTGTTTATAATAGATTTGTGTTAATAACTTGAAGATCGGATAAGATGTAAATCGTGGATAAAGTTATCAAATGTCTGTGCAAGTTTAGCAGCTAGGACAGTAAAAACATACACCACAGAGGTACTAAACGTACCTACACCTAATGAAACATTCATATACAAGTGGAAAGGCAAGCACCTCAGGCTTTAAACCTAATATAACCTAATAGGTGATGGAGTCACAAACGAGCAGAAAGTAATAGAGTATATGCTCGAAACCTAATATAATTTAACGAGTCTAGCCATAAACGAGCAGAAAAGCAAAGAACTCGAAACCTAACAAAACCTAATGGGGCTAGCCATAAACGAGCGGAAGAAAATAGAGTTCAAGCTCTTTACCTATCATAACCTAATTAGTGCAGACCTAAACGAGTAGAAACGAATGTTTAATATAATCCACTTTAGCATTACCCAGAGCTACCGGCGTGGACGTAGGTGGACAAAAGAAGACAAAAAGACAACAACAACAAAAAACAAAAAAAACTAATATAACCTAATATGGGGTGGAGTCATAAACGAGCAGAAAGGCAAAGAACTCGAAACCTAACATAACCTAATGGAGCTAGATAAATGAGCGGAAAAGAATAGAGTTCAAGCTTTTTACCTATCATAACCTAATTGGTCTAGACCTAAACGAGTAGAAAGAAATGTTTAATATAATCCCCTTTTTAGCGTCACCCAGAACTAGCGGCATGGACGCAGGTGGACAAAAAAAGACAGAAAAACAACAAAAAAACAAAAACAAACAAACATAAGCTAACAGGTGGTGGAGTCATAAACGAGCAGAAGGGAATAGAGTGTATGCTCCAAACCTAATATAACTTAACGAGTCTAGCCATAAACAAGCAGAAGGCAAAAAACTCGGAACCTAACATAACCTAATGGGACTAGCCATAAACGAGCTGAAAGGAATAGAGTTCATGCTCTTTACCTGTCATAACCTAATTGGTCTAGACCTAAATGAGTAGAAAGGAATGTTTAATATATTACCCTTTAGCATCACCCAGAGCTACCGGCGTGGACATGGGGGACAAAAAAAGACAAAAAAACAAAAAAACAAAAAACAAAATAAAACAAAAATAACAAACTAAATAAAAAAGCAAAAATAGAACAAAAAAGATTCAGCTACCCAACCTGACCTCATAGAGCATAACGGGTAACGACATTGTGTTAAGTACGTCAAAATCCTATGGTATTAGCTATTTAAGTTCGATTTACTTGTAGATATACTCACGACAAAAATTCTAGTATTTCTTGCTAAACTCAGAAATAAAATAATGTTTGCGCTATCTATAATTGTTCTTTTATTCTTACTATTTGTTTTTGAAAATATTGGACAGCAAAATAAGATGGCCTGGTCCGTTTTACTCAATCTCTTATCGTCCAGTTATTAGGGTACGAATATAGGCAGAAATGGCGTTTTTAGCACTTTTAGGTTAGACGTTCTCAAAATTGAGACGTGGTGGCGCAAAACAGCCAACGGTATCGTGTTCAGCACGTCAAAAATCTTCGGGACATTTGTTTGGGTTAAGATAAAAGAACCTTGCAGGTCCGCGTCATTAAAGGTGGGCGTGGGCCTCACCCAGCGCCAGTACTGCAAGGTTAAGCGGCATGGTAGCTTAGCGAACGAAATCATGTTTTATAGCAAGATCGCTTTGTAACAATAGCTATCATGTACTGGGTTCGATCTCTAGCTCCGACACCGGCAATGTCGGTGTGTAATGGATGCATATACTTATTAACTATATACTATGAGTTTCGTTCCCAATTTGACGCCAAGGAAAGCCTGTCTCTCTATCCTTTAAGAGGACTTGGTATTGTGCGCATGTCTTAGTGGGCGGAACATCGACGCGAGAATGTGACAGTTCAACTAAATATAGAAGATGATCTAATCGGAGAAATTGTGCACTATAGGCATTATATCAGTGGTTCCAAGTTCCAATTCCAGACATTAATATTATAAGCGCTTGTGTGTTCTAAGATTGTGAAGTTGTTTTATGTATTTTATTGTTTATCAAAATAGGGATTTGTATTTACATCGTGTAAACCTATATCCACAAAAATGAAACGGTGTTTTTTGTGTAAAAGCCAGCCGAAGCAGGACCCTAACCTGTCATATCATCGGTAATAAATTTTATTTAATAATCCAAAATCTAGTTACATGTGCTAATCGTGAAATGTTTTTAGATTTCCCAAGAATATTTTTGTTTTATCTTTGCATAAAGTGCGTTGTTTTGGGGTTAAAAATTCTCAAAATTTTAACATTGAAGATTTTTTCACCAAGTTTTACTGAAAAAGGTAGACTTTTTAGAAAAAATATCAAGAACAATTTTTTTTTTACTCAAAAAATAAGATGCCGTCCCAAGAACTAAAGAAAAAAAATATTTACCATTTCTTTCAATGTCAAATTGTTTTTTAACAATTTTGCCTTTTTACGGCTAAATCACCCATAAAACATAAAAATATAAATTGTGCCACTCATATTCGTAATGTAGAATTTTTAGCTGAACATCGAAACTTCCATTAGTACCCTAAGACCCACTTTTTTGCTAATTCCACTGGACTATAAGTTTTTCTAATTACTGCTTAGGTATTTATTTATTGATTAAATAATTTAAATACCAAGAAACGAAAGCTTCCTAATAGCATGTGAATCATTCCAAAAGGGTGGTATATATTTTACCATAGTATACGAAATCTCCGTTTTCTACGGTTGCCGGTAGATTTCTTTGCTTTGGGACCACTGACCTGTTACAGCGCGCGCTTCCTTCTTCATCAGATCGTATCGTCAGAGTCCTCCATAGAGATAGAAAACTATCTCGTTCTCTAGCCTCAAATCCGTACATAGTGGCTTATGGAGTATTACCAGTATATAGTTAATAAGTATATGAATGGATGTTACCTGCGTTCTTTCAAATGGGTAACTCCCTTCCGAACAGCCTTGATTTTGGACTTGAAGGTTGCGTAATACGTGGTATATTGTGCACAATATATGATAAGAGGTATCGCAATTGTTGCTTTTGTATTATTTATAAATAAATAATTAAATATTCAGACCGAAAATTCATACTGTTACATTTTTTATGATTAACAATCCTTCGAGTTTAATTAAATAAAAGTAATATAGGAGGCTAAGTATTAAAAGAAGCAAGCACAATTTATGTTAATTAAATAATAAAATACTGATTAATATTTAATTATAAATATTTTATATTGGCTTGACTTCATTCGTTCACAGCATAAAGAGTCATTAACGTGATTTTCTGTGTCACTGAATTCATCGCTGTTGAACGGAATGTCTCAATCTCTTTTGTAAAAATATCTTATTTCTCTTTTCGAGGCAAAAGATTCGCTGCAACTTAAGAAATAAGTTTCTTATATACTCTCAGATAAATTTTGTCCTGTTCTTCTTATTGAATTACTTCAATTTGTGAGCAATTGAAGTGATTAATTACTTTGCAATATTGACCATATGTGCGTTTCATTCCCACTTTTCTGCTGAAGCAATTTTTTGTTTTATAATCTGACTTACATTTACACAAAATAATTTTCAACTATCTTAACAGGATATTTTTGTGGTAACTGAAATTTGATCATTCTTTGTTATTTCTCAACTAGACTCTTCAAAATTTGTTAATAATATTTCTTTACATTTTTTCTATATTACAGTTATAATTTAATTAATGATGAAATACATAAATAATTTAGACACAGTTTTATAGGAATAAAAAATAAGTAAAAAAGGATATATGGCCTTAAACATAAAAGGCCATTTTCAAAATTATCTAGTTTGCTTCTCATCTACATGTAGAAGAAATATTGGTGTGAAAAATATCTAAAAAATAATAAATGTGGCCGAGTCATCTTTGTACTTGAGTATGTATCTGTATGCTGGGTAACACCATTAAATGTTAGTGAAATTGTTGTGCCAGGGGTGGCCCCAAAAATCGTCGATTTTAAAAATATTTCAATACAAAAATGGGATTGAAAAGGTTCCCTGCAAACCAATCAATGCACCAAAGAGGGACAACGAACAAGTCTTTATTGATTAATTTTTTTTTTTTAATGACAATCATTTAGGATGGAAGATTATGTTGAAAAGGCAGAAAGTACTTTCGAGGTGCATGTTCAAAATTTAAACACATGTTGCTCTACGAGTTGATACCATAATTTTATGAGGGCACAAAATTTTAAACAATTGGTGCTTTATCACCGCTTATACGGCCTAAAATGAGAGATCGTACATAGGGTAACAGATATGAGGCCCTAGGTATTACAAATCCTAGAGTGAGTGCGAATGACAATAGAAATATAAACTAAAAGAAAATAGGATTTATTATATATTCAATGTTGGCAATACACACAGAGCAACACAGGGTACAAAAATATATGTAACAGCATTAGCAATGTAAAGCATATATGTTTAAATATATTATAAAAAAATATATTTATATAAAACATGTATAAACAAATTAAAAATGAAAAGAGAAAATTTAAATGACCTGGCTAACAACATATAATAATACACTAACTACGTTAATATCTAACTGGAGAATTTTTTACTACGCTACTATATTACTCAAATAAATTATATGGTTAAATTTAAAATTTATAAATTATGACTCGTTAAAGGTATGATGTAAAAATGTAATAAGGTTAAATAAAATAACTTGTCTTTTCCTCACACTTACGGAGGCACCAATACCAGGTGCTCCGCATCAGGGTGTTGCCTGCGATGTTTCGAGGAAATAAGTCCAGGGTAGAGTAGGTATAAATTCCAGTGTTTGAGTTGATATCTTGATTAAAATTAAATTCGTTCACATAAGATTTTCTTTCACTAAATACTATGCTCAGTGTGCTAACTCATAAATCCAGTACCTTTGCCATGTGGTGATTTGAACAATAACCAATAATGATCAAAAATTGTCCAAAATTATATTCGTACGGAATGTTTCAAAAAATTATCCATAAACTTATTAGTCCCGGTAAAATCTATGGATCCCAGATAACGTATAGATCACAGAAAACGTACAGATCCCAGAAAACGTATAGATCCCAGAAAACGTCTACGGTAAAATATGTATTATTAGCATGAGCTAACCTCAAATATAGCACGTGGTTAAACAGTGAAAATTATTATTAGCTCGTGGTTAAACAGTATAGAAAATTATTACTTACCCAGATTTATCTGGATATTAATAACTTGTTTAATAAGTCCGATTAAATAATCGATAGATTGAAATATTACTATGTATTATTTTACAACCACGGTGAAATTGAAATCATTATCCGATTCTAAACTATCGATTCTCCAAAATGGCTGTTGATTTAATTACACCAAAGCAAGTTATTTGTAAAACCTTCTGGAACAAAGGAGAATGACTCTTCTGTTTTGTGTTAATTATTGTGGAATAGGTAAATATTATTTCCCTACTACGTACATGCGTACATGCAAATTATTGATACTTTACACATACTGGACTTGTTGCTAATCTACTGGGTTTGTGAATAAAAAAGAAAGAATCTTTCTTATTGACATTCTGGATTTATGGAACTGTGCACCTTTTTGCAGTGACAATGCGACCGGAGATATTTGCAGATAAAAAACGAGTACAAAGCGACATTATAAAAATTGAAATGTTTAAGCAAATATGTTTCAGCCGTCGTCGCGAGTCGGCATGACCCGAGGTCCAAAACAGTGTACATATTTATGTGTACTTCATGTTCTAGCAAAAATTTCCCCTTCATAAAAACTTTTTGAAACTGTAAAGACAAATGAATTTATTGCTCTTCTTAATGGCGTTTCAATATATTATTATAAACCTAGAAGAATGTGACAACAATTAGTATCAATTATGCGGACTATTACAGATCGAACTGAACAAATAATCGCAGTATTGATTACAATTAAACAAATGGATTGATATTATTTGCCTAATAATCAACCGAATTAGCAAAATAGATCTACCTATATAAAATACATGAACAATGTCGACTATTTCAAAATAAATAAATAAGCGTATTTATTTTCTATAAATGCATTTACATACATATATTGTCACATATCAAAATTAATAGCTACTTTTCTATGCAAATTTGGCAAAATATCTTATTAGTATATTCCCTATAAATAAATACAAAAATGGAAAATCTAAATTAAAGAATTTCCAAATTTAAATCCATAATAAATAAACTAAATTCAATATCATTTATTTTCTAATCTATAAATGTAAAGTATTAAAGCATTCATAACATATTAAAGGACGTAGAGTATCAGATTACAGTTACTAATTAATAACATCAGGTCATTAGTTTCCGAGCGCTTTACGTATGTAGAGAATATGTCGATCAAGCATTTATCAATCATATAAATAGCCCAGAATGAACGGGCAGTGGCAGTCCATTCTGGGAGTCCATCTGGGGACCCATCTCTCCCAACATGTGCCTTTGGTAAGGAAATATTATTTACTGTTTATTTTATATTCCCATTTTTGACTTTGTTGTTTGACTGCAAACATTTTTATTGTTTAATTAATAAATATTATTTATAATTTATTTTGTGTCTGATCATTTCCCACTAGGAAAACCTCTCGCAGGCCAAGTGGCCCCCTTATTATAACAGTCATAGACCAGCGGTCGTGACACTTGGTGGAGGCTGCCCTGCTTCGATTCTGTTGGGTTAATTCTCCATAATTAACTCTGCATTTTTATTTTTCTTTTATTTTAGCGAGGTATTACCTGAAACAGAAAAATATATTGTATAAGTTTAAAAAACTATTATTTTTTTATTTTTTTTATTTCAGGACTATTTTTAGATCAATTTAAGGTATAATAAATCCTTTTCACCCCAATTCCTCCGTTTAGTCTGCCTATGTATTCTTTATAGCCCGTATATCTGGCTTGGAATATATACAAGACTTTAACATTCCCTTTTATACGCTCTTTATAGCCCGTATATCTGGCTTGGAGAATATAAGAAACACGTCACATATTCCCCTCGTTTTGGCCTTTCTATGTGTTCTTTATAGCCCGTTTATCTGGCTTGGAACAGATACAAGGTCCTGAAACACTCCCCTCTTGTACGCTTTTTATAGCCCGTCTATCTGGCTTGAAGAGTATAAGAGTTTACTTCGTTATTTTTTTAAGAATTCAAGCGTTCAGCAAATATTATTAATATTGTTATTTTTTTATCCCTACAGTTACAATACAAGAATGTTTTATTTACAATATATTTATTTTTGTTTCTCTTAAATGCCACGTAAAAATAAGCTAGGCAAGAAGGAACGCCAAGTAAAGGTTATCACGTATTCAAATTGATACGAATTTTTTCTAACTAGTAATGAGAATGGATCTATCTTATTTAAGTAATGGTGGCATAGTATGAGTAAGGAGATAAAAATTACATGGGTAAATGCTTTTAAGCAGCAGAGTCAGAGATGTACGGAATGTAGATTGAACAGTAAATGAAGTTTTCTTTGCCGGCACCAAAAAGTCTTGGGGCATCTCAAAGCCAAGATAACCCTAATAATCGATACCTGTTAGAGGTCGAGTCAAGTATATCGAACCTCTCACCAGGTGAACGTATTAATTGTTTTTTGTATATGACAAATGAAGAGTAAAGAATATACAAAATATATATGCACTGTGCAAATAGAATAATTTAAAATATTTACCGAGGTGATGAATGATAGTTTAATTGTTTTTTATATAATAAACGAATAATAAACAAGATATGTCATTATAGACATGCACTGTGCCCAGATAATAATTAAAATATATGTCGACAGTATGAATGGTACTTAATAAAACATTTTGTATGTCAATTTTGATGAGTACACACTCTATGTAATGGGTGTAATTGTAATAAATAAAAAGGGACCCAAGCCAAAATGAGAGTGCGCACTCAAAATCTTGGAATCTTGTTCCCAGGATTATTTTGTTGGGTTATTTAAGTTAATGTTATGCAGAAATATTAAATAAATATCACTGCAATTGGTACTGGAACAAGGTTGCAAGCATCAGGCTTAAATAAAGAAAATGTTCCTTTATAAATTGGATTATTAATTAGTTAGGTGATAGAAGTAAACTTGCCAAGGGCAAAGGTTCAGTAAAGTACTCAAATGAAAATATAAATGGCATATATGGGTCAAAGGCACAAATGTGTGAAAAGTTATTAGTTGTTCTTTCACACTCAAATAGATGGCTATATGGGTACATAAATCGACACTACGCCAAGAAAAATAACCATAAAAGTTTGAAGGTAAACAAGTGATGAAAATTGTGAAAAATAATATTTAATAATGGCTAAATAATTATTTTCTGTAATAACGTAAACGACACAATAGTTTTAATATATTTTTTCTCTTATGTGGGAAAAAGAAGTCCAAAGGATAATAGTAATGGTAGTTAAAAGGTTAAGTTTCCTTGAAATAATAAATGTATTCTATTAAGAATATGACTAGGTGATTCTTTTATTTAAGAGACCATATAGAGTTTTTTTTTGAGAAGCCTAAAATAATAAGCTACAGAATTTAAAAAAAAAAAAAGTTAAAAAAAAAATTGTCATTTTGCTTGCTTGTGAGAAATAATTAGGTATAGAATTAATAACAAATCGATATACGATGTAAGTTAGTTTAGATATGGCTAGGTTAGTTCAAAACCATAGCTCAAATAGGAATTTTTCATTATTATTTGTTTTTAAAAAAAATATTGAACGAAGAACTTACCTGTAATTTTCTTGTTTCATGACAACCACACTGGGGCACACAAAATACCGGGCACACCATAGACCAGGCACAGAGAAATCCAGTAATACATAGCGACCAACTGATAGAAACCTACCCCGGGAGTCCAGAACTAACCATACCAGAGTTCGCAGCATCTCACACAGCTAAGGCTTTCTAGCACTAATTTCTCCTTCTGTCAGTATCTAACATGGTAGGACATACTTCTTGGCTATATTTCCAATCCTATAAACACTTTAGGTTATTCTTGCCAACTTCCCCAGGTCCTAAGACTGACATGAAGTGTAATCAAATTAATAAGGATGAAGGCTACAGGTAGCTAACCAAAATCCACTTGTTTATGGAAAACATCTTACCAGGTCATCATTAAAACGTCCCCTACAACAAAGGGAATAATGCTCTACATGTTTAACACGAGGTTTAGTAAACCAGCATGGACACTTACCTTACTATCAATGAGATGTTCGCCCGAGCTGTAAGGAGTTCCCTGGTCACCCTTGGCAAACACGTTCATGGATTCTGGATTCCCAATCACCGAACATTGATGGTCACTACACAGTTCCAATGGATAGATAATTCCCGTACCCACAAACCAATTTAGCAGTTCACTTTTGTCAACTCAGCATCACAGCAAGTTCAAAGACGTTAAAAGTTATCTCCGATTTGACAGACTGACAGTGCCTAGTTGTGCAGGACTACCAACGCGAAAGATGAAAATAAACTATAGTGTAACATTGAATGAAGATACAGTACCGGACTTAGTGCTACGAACAATGTGTGCCCTCGAACTTTATATGTGGTATAAATAGACTTTATGAAAAATGAATTTGGACATTAACATAATTTTTAGTTATTCTTATTAATATTTTATTATAATTTTTAGCGAGAGGTAGCGACCATAAAGTTAAAATTAGAACAGTTAAGGTTAAACAAAAAACTTTATTGACGGTACCCCATCGCAATTCTTATCCCAATAGGGGAAAATATTATCTTATTATCCATTGTATTTTATTTTTGTTACTGTTTACTTATGCATATTATTTTTTTATTATTAATTTGTTGTTTTTTTTTTCTTCTATTCATTAACTCAACTACTTGTGATTCAATTTTTTAGAACTGGAGCCCAGTTCTGCCTGGTGGGGAGAGATGTGTCACATATCAAAATTAATAGCTACTTTTCTATGCAAATTTGGCAAAATATCTTATTAGTATATTCCCTATAAATAAATACAAAAATGGAAAATCTAAATTAAAGAATTTCCAAATTTAAATCCATAATAAATAAACTAAATTCAATATCATTTATTTTCTAATCTATAAATGTAAAGTATTAAAGCATTCATAACATATTAAAGGACGTAGAGTATCAGATTACAGTTACTAATTAATAACATCAGGTCATTAGTTTCCGAGCGCTTTACGTATGTAGAGAATATGTCGATCAAGCATTTATCAATCATATAAATAGCCCAGAATGAACGGGCAGTGGCAGTCCATTCTGGGAGTCCATCTGGGGACCCATCTCTCCCAACATGTGCCTTTGGTAAGGAAATATTATTTACTGTTTATTTTATATTCCCATTTTTGACTTTGTTGTTTGACTGCAAACATTTTTATTGTTTAATTAATAAATATTATTTATAATTTATTTTGTGTCTGATCATTTCCCACTAGGAAAACCTCTCGCAGGCCAAGTGGCCCCCTTATTATAACAGTCATAGACCAGCGGTCGTGACACTTGGTGGAGGCTTGGTTGAGCCCCCTCGTGACAATATTTACAACCATTGGACAGCGAGCGGTTAGTCACAGCTCTACGTTGCTATTCAGTTATAATAACTATTGACAATTTTATGTAAAACAACTAAATCTATAAAACCTATAACTCATCTCTTGTCAGTAGTGTCTATCTACTTTAAGTTGGTACCACTTCTAAAAGAACTCTCGGATGAAGTAAACAATTTGATTAATGATTATTATACATTAGGCTAGTATTTTAGCTTCTCATTGCTAGACATTTTCGTAAGATACATGCAGCTGGAGGTAGAACTCATTTGAAATAATAAAGGCTCCTTATTATTCATGTTTAACTATAAAATAATGATTACGTCTTTTGTTCAAATTACTTTAATGGTTGATGTCTGTGTTTTAATTCTGATGGTAAAGGTTAACGGGTATAAATCAACATGTGCAAGGAAAACAGCTTTTTTGAATAGTCGACGTTTTGCCACAATCTATTGGCATTTTTAGGACCATTTACGCGCGTTTCTTCTTGTCCAGGGTTCAAACTTAAAAAGTAAGTAACATATTGATGCACACAGACCAATACAACAGCAGTATATTTTTTTGTGAATATTTTCCCACATTTTTTAAATAGTTTTCCTAGTTGCACATCTGTCCGCAACTTCACTGATTGCATGACAAACTCTTGGGGGGGCGATATATAGTCAAAGAAAACTGTGTGTTATCATCGATTGTCTGTGAGGAGGGAGATAATTTTTTGTGGAAATACAATCTGTATTTCATAGTATCACGCCAGAACAAGTGTTTATAAGTAAATTATGAAGTAAGTACATATACAACATCTAAATCTGACCCACCATTTTGTGCTATTGCAAAAAATAAAAACCGGGAAATTTCTAATTACGCGTCACCTAAAGATGTTAATAAAATTATAAATGTTTTATGAAATTTGGTGAAATTGTAGGTTTTGCGAATCAGGATTTTTTTTTAATAAGAATGCTTAATACTTAGCGTAAAACATTGATTCTTAATAATAATAATACAAGTATTTTATTGGATACACCAAATGACCATCGACCGAAGTCCTTCAGCCATC
This sequence comes from Stenurella melanura, assembly GCA_963583905.1. Classification (NCBI taxonomy): domain Eukaryota; kingdom Metazoa; phylum Arthropoda; class Insecta; order Coleoptera; family Cerambycidae; genus Stenurella; species Stenurella melanura. The sequence goes on from OY757314.1 coordinate 101,627,797, forward strand.
ACAGAAAAAAATCTGTATACATTGTTTTAATGAAGTAGTAATAATACGGCAATGATTTACTTATTGTATGTATAAAAAAAATGACGTTTAATATAACCATATTTTTAAGTGTTATTTTCGTTTGTCTTCTCTTAGGGTCCTGATATATTCCCAAATAGTATGTTCTGGCTTTGCTTTATACTATATTCAGGTTTCCAGTGCTAGGGATGAGAGAATTTTTTTGGAGGATGTCTTGCTTTTGTTCTTGTTATTGAAAGTAGTTCTAGATGTTCCATGTTGTGTGTTTGTTTGGATAAATTGGCAGGATTTGCAGGATGGCAAATTTCTGTGATAATTCTAAGAGATGATGTTTCTGAAACTTGGGATTTGCAACCTTGGATTTTTACAAGGGTTACAAATGTGAAACAGGGCTCAGGTTTGTATTCGAAATAGGGGTGAACACTTTGAGCATCAGCAGCAAATGTTGATTACTAAATATGAAAAAGTAGTTGCTGTGTTTTACTACTTCAGAAATGATAATTTTTACATATTCTAAAAATAGACTTTCTTTAAACTCACCGAAAGATTAGAGAAGTAACAAGATAGGACAGTCAAACGGTGAAGACGAAATGGACAAAGACAGTTGTGAACTCCAATTTAAAGGGACCCGACATCCAGCGGAAATGGTTTCGGGATTTGTCGTGTACGCATTATATGAATTTGACCAAGCTTGCTAAAAGATAGGTTGGCTCATTAGAATTAAAAGTGCTACGTCACGTATAGACCTAGATTACAGCTGCGTGTGGCTGTTTTTTTTCCTCATTTTATAGAAAAAAGTTTCAAAGTTATTCTTTCAATATCCAATTCTATCCTAACCAAATAGATGCTTTACATATAAACACAGAAATACTTCATGTGACATATATTACTATGCAACCTGTGTTTTTAGTGACTTTGGGTACTGACAGTCAGCTGAGTTCGGTCGTTCTATCAGTGCTCTCCATTTTTCACTATTGGCCTCTCTTTCTAATGTTACCTTCTCCGTCTGGTTGTCACATGTTGGCAACTGCGCGAGAATTCCAATTTAAATGTCGAGGTCAATGGCGCCATTGCAAAAAGATTAAAAGCTTTTTGCCGGCTGTCCTATCTTGTTAATTCTCTGTTCAAGCATGCTTCTTAAAGAATTATACACATTTCCCTAAATGTTGCATACTAAATGAAAATCTAATAAACCACAGAAGATTTAAAATAATTTGCTCACGAAATATATCTTTAAATTTTGGAGAAACAGACCGTTATGAAACTGCAAGTTGCTTGTTATGTTTGAGATAAGCGGACTATAATGTACTGGTAGTCATGTAATATTAAGTTTATTATTATACTCTTCGCTTATACAAAACGAGGAATATATTTCATTCGATCGGCACATTTTCAAAACCGGTAATATTGCTCGTAAAGAAAAAAAATCATATCACTGTGTTGTTGATCGAGTTCTGAATAACTTTCAAAATGTCTGTCTGTCCGTCACGTTTCTTGTAAGCATGATAACGAAAAGTCTGATTATTTTGAAATTTTGACAGTAAGTTAGTAATAGCTAGAGAAAGAACCGTGTTCATTTTTAACAAAATCGATCGATAAATAAGAAAGTTATTAATTATTTAAATTTATTAAATTTACATATTTATGTTATATAATGTTGTTACTTTGCAGAACCAGCTAATTAGGAGATAGTCCCTAATGTTTATCAAAACAGCAATACATCTGTCACAAATGCGATAAGATTATGGACCAAATTTTGGCGGCTTCAATTCGTCTCATCTCGCAGTTAGACAAAGCCGTCACTCGTTCATTTAACTGCGAAGGGTATCCTATAGAATGTGAACTATTGTTGAAGAAATGCCGTAAATCGGCGAAGAGTATAATAGTTAGTTTGCTACTATTTTGATTTAATCATGATAAATGCTTTTTAAACTACACGATTGAAACTTTTGTTTTAATTCTTGATAATATCACCGCTGGGACCATTTACCTGAAAAGACACAAAAATTGTAATATCTCTCAAACTAATGATAATGGATAATGCATATTCGTGCTCATAATATAGTAAATTGCCGCTACTATCGCGTGTTTAAATGAATGTATAGAATTACCAGTAACTCTTTATAACGGATATGGCCCAATTTCTAGCATACTATTTTATAAATATTCAAATTAAAATGTGAAGTCTAAAATAAGCTATCGTTTTAATAGATATTCGACAACGCCCGACTGAAACGTTCATTCGTTTTGTAATAGTGTTATTAAAAAGACAGACAAGTGCGAGTAAGACTCGCGCCTGAGGGTGCCGTATCATTAAAGAGGGTGACTTAATTTTGCCATTTCTTTCATGGACGTTGTATGAAAGAAACCTTCAAATTAAGTTTGACCAGTAATACTTCCACATAGAATTAGAAATTAATGATTTCCGGATATTCTTCATTACTTGTGCTATGAGATCTTCCTTCTTGCCAAATCTCAAAATTCTAACTCAACAGGAGGTACCCTATAGGTTTTGATGTGTCAGTCAGTGAGTTAGTCTGACGGTATTAAAATACAATTTGAAAGGCCATAAGCATCTCTTTATTGTATTGAGTTAGAAACTTTCACGGAACCATGAGGCTGTAGACTATAGTATTTCGTATTAATTTCAACTCGATACCTCTAGCCGTTCCCGAGGAAAAGGATCTTGACGAACAGACAGACAGACAGACAAACGGACGGACAACAAAGTGACCCTAAAAGGGTTCTGTTGTTTCATTTCGAGGTATGGAACGCTAAAAATATCTCATTGCTTTACATTTTTATCCAAAATTGAGAGGTACCTGTAACTCGCAGTTTCTATATCTATATCTTCGTATTTTTGTGATGTATTAATCACCAACTTTAATAACATTTTTCTGCAGAATTGTAATAAAATACAACATAAAAAACGAGAGTTTACACGCCCCGGCGATTATCTTTTACGATGGGTATGGCCCGATTTTAGTGGAATATTTGACCATGCCATTTTACATATGTTTCAAATTTAAAATAAACGTTTTAGGTCGAACAGAATGTATCGTGTTTATTAGATATCTTCATTCGATACCGCCAATTTGCTATTTTCATTAGTTGGGGAGCCAATAAGTCGGAGAAACCTGAAAATAAGGCAAATGCCGTGTAAAGTTACGAAACATACTTACTCCCCGTTTACGACGGTGCTAAACAAGAATATTATTTTGCTTTTCGACTTTTCCCATCCCCTCAAATGGCCAGAAGCCACCCCTTTGCATATAATTTCGAGTAGTTTTCTTCCAAGCATGCTTTGCCGACCATTAATGTCAAGAAACGGCGGATAAGGGGTAGTTATTGTCCGTTTAAAGGGGTAAAACTGATTAAACAGCCCTATCAATATTTTTGTCATGTTAAACTAAGAATGTAGGTAATATGAATTGTCCACCCCCTAATAGGACAGAAACAGCCTGAAGGGTTGTTAGGACGCTCTCGCTGTCATTGCCGGTCTCCCTTCAATCATTTTTGATGAAAACAAAACCACTTTCCCGGTTAAACCAATATTCCGAGCCATGATATACGAGACCCATGAAAAGGGGTTGGTTTTTGGCCGTTTGAGGAGGTGGGAAAGGTCAAATAGCAAAATAACCATCATATTCTTATTCACCACCATCAAAAATGGGTGGTATGTTTTGTAACTTTAGACGTCATTTTCCTACTCGTTCGGCTTATTGACTCCACTATTATAGTTCCGTAATAAACTTTTAAAACATTCCGATAAAGTCCTAAAGTAAAACTGATATATCTCTGAATGTACGTAGGTACTTGAATAGTGTCTTTAATAATAAGAAATATTCGGAAGACTGACTCGTTTTTTAAATAGAAAGCAAAGTACGTATTTACGCACTTTTCTTAAAGAAATTTTAAGCAGCACTTTGGTTTGAATGAAAGTGAAAGATATTTGTTAATGACATAAGATTTTATATGCCTTGAACAAATTAAGAAAAACATTATGAGACTAAATATTTTATGATTTTTTTCAAAATAAATGTAACTATATTATTGTATGTACATACATAATCTGTTAAATATTCAATATCTCATTAAACATGTTAAGTGCCCAAATGATAAAAAATTATGGACAAATTATAAATGCATTATGATCCATAATTTGATGTAATGGTTGAATACTTGTAATTGAAGGACCGAATCCATCATACAGAGTGATCGCTCGGTAGAGGTGTTTTATATTAACTGCATATTGTATTAACTATTTTATTATAATTTCGTAGCAATATTTTATTAAGCTTTTTTATGAAGCACATAAAAATACGTGGTGCCAAATGTCGTGTTACGTGTTTTCCACATTTTAGGAAACATCCGTAGGTTCTAAATAATTTTAACACGAGATAAACGCTAACACTTTATTTAGTAATTTACTGATTACACAAACTAACTTTTATAATGTTTATATTTACACTTCGAATTTATAACCACACTTTCGCTTCACTTTATATAGACTTCTCTGTAATAAACTTCTCCCTCTGCGCCGGTAATCGCGCCTTATATACTCTAAAATTGCCTCTAGATCCATCCAGAACCAATCAAGAATCTTCTTCTCCCACAGTCTAGAAAACTCTATCTCTTTCTTCAAGCTTGTTCCGGTTTCAATTAATTTTTGGGGTTGTTAGTTTAAAATATTAAATTTCTTTATAATTGTTGTAACTTTATTCCATTTAAATAGCGAGTTTTAACTCAATGTCAATGCCTCTGAAAATTGATGGTTTTTGCTTAAATCAAAAAACATGCAGTAGATATCAGATAACAGTCGGGTTGAGAGCACGCGAACACGCCGTAATTAACTTTAAATTAAATTGTTTTTCGCGTACCTTAAATAATAATTATAAGTGTTTTTGCATCACTTGGATCTTACGCAATCCCACAATTGAATGGTTCATGAAGGAATCTGGCCCCAGGAGCTCCGTGAAGAAGCTAGACCGACCAGCAGGAACCGAGAGGGAAACAAAGGTCCTGTAAGTGATTATAACTTAAAAAATACAGTCTAATTTTCTCATACCCTGATTCGGCTATCGAAGCCCTAACAAAGCTTCGAGTCACTATTAGGCATAGGCGTATCAGTCTCCAGTTTCAAGGGGGTGTAATACATAACAGTCGAAACTATTTAATATACGGTATTATCTTTCAGGTTTTAACGAACTTTACATACATGTCAATTTTACTTTGAAAAACTATTAAGGCACTTCTGAAAGGCTTATTTGGAAACCAAAATATGACTCATGCACGACCAAATTGGTTTAAAATAATTTATTTTGATTTCACATGTGATTGATTGAAAACAATAATCTGCTGCCTGAGGAATCATTACTTCCTCATCCAAATTTTCTATCCAAGTCTATTTAAAAGAAAACATGATACTATATTTACACTATAGTAAGTGGTAATAGTTTCTCACAGAATTTAAAACATGTAATTGAATTCGTCTACCACGAGGTAATAATGAAGGCAGCTGATGTCTAAAAATGTTTTGAGAACTGGTTATGCGGAGTGACAACCGTTATAAAAACAATTGAGACCTAGCTTCTAATACATACACTAAATTCGAAGTTTCTGGACTCTTAATTTACTTATTTTCCCCTCAATCCTTCAACAGAATCTTCTCATAAATTAAATCTGGTTCCAAATGTTGTTATACATGTACCATTTTTTAATTACATTTTCCACTCCCACTCCATTATTAAAGGTATTAACAAAATGAAATTGACATATTGAATTAATATTTGGTACACGTATCTATTTTAACGTGATCTGAAACTAAATAAGTAAAGAAGTTAGTGAGAGTCCAAAGACTGTGGTTCTTTAAGAAGGTTTTTAGTTTGCCCAAGTTGTTCCGGTGTGGGCCACCCTACGAGCGACGTGATTAGCGTTACTAGTTTCACCTGGCTAGCACAGTAAAGATACGGAGAGTAAAAGGGCGTTGAGTTCAAGGCTTGGGCGCCATTGATTACTAAGTGTAATCAAGGAAAATTGATGATAAGGATAAATATAAAGATAAACAAAAGACAAATGTTGCATATATACAATAGAACTATATTACAAACTATTATATTACAAAAAGGAATGAGCTATCACAGCATCGGCGATACTGTATAGCAAAATATCACCGAAATATATACAAGATAAACTATATTACAAAATATACTATATTACAAGATGCACTATATTACAGATTGCTCAACAGCAAAATAAATTTGAGGCGTCTACGAGACAAAAAAAATATTACAAAAGATACGTCTCGTAACGTTACTTCAATACTAAAAATCATATATTACAACAAGATATGAACATTTACGAGATTTAAACCGAAATATATTACAAAGGTATCTCGCAAACGATCCGACAAACAAAATATTTATAGCACTAGATATACTAAAGTGCAACACAAAATATATTACAAAGTAAGGCCTGGGGCTACTTGAGAATCTTATGAGAGACAAAATAACTATATTACAAAAAAATATCTCGTAACGGTTTCTCAATACTCACAAAACATATATTACAACGAAATGCCCCATGGCTTTACCACATCAACTCTATATACACTCGTTACTACAAAATGCACCACGACTATTACCATATTTAACCAAACAAATGTGCATATACAATACTGCGATGGAAAATTTCAACAATGAATCAAGATAAAGGTAACTGTGAATTAAAATATATTCGAATTCACAAAACAAAATCTTACAAAAGACGCTTGATTCTACGATTTAAACTTAAGATACTTGGCTTTATGAACCAAAACTAGGTACATTGCTTTCATGAAGCAAGGACTACTATAAGTGAAAATAATCCCTTTTATATGAGATAATAATCAGAAGTACTTATCTTTTGTTTTAAAAGTCCTGATGAGAGACATTCCTAAGTGCGCTCCTGTTCTGGGATGAATACGGATTTAAATGTTATGTAGGCTGATGTTGGGTACCTCGATTTTGCTGACGGAATGATTTGCTTAGTAGCATGTCGCCATGTCGAGAAATTTCGTAATAAAGAGAAACGTAGTATTGTGGAATTCAATTACTAATTATTAAGAAAAGCTGAAAATAGGTAATTGTTCATGAAGCAAAGGTGTAACATTGAGATCACTTCGACGTTGAAATGAAATTTGTAATTTTATAGAAAAAAAAACCTAAAACAATATTTTTATACCGTTAGATGGTATTTAACGATATATAATTATTTAACTATTACCTTATACGTCTATAAGGTTCCTTCATTTTAATATCCCCGTTAGGGTCTTACAAAATTTCTGTTACGTCCACCTCGAAGGACGGCTCGAGTGAAAGAGAAAGAATTTAGTATAACGCGGCGTATTGTGACATGTCCCGAACCGACAGTAACGTGACTCCTCCCAAAAAGTAGTTTTCTTATCTTGATGAAATATTAAATTACCTAAAGGATTTATGTTGTTACTGATAGTTCTACGTTTCATGTGACTATCCGACTTTATTATAAACACTCGACTCAACTTCATTTTTCAGTTAGTTTGATTTATTTATTTTATTTAATTTGAATATTATCGAGCGTGCGCTGTTTAATATACTGATGTGTAAGCATAAGCTACTACCAACTTCTCATCTGTTTAGGAAAGATCGATATAGTACCAGAGCATAGGAGAATAAAATGTTTGATTATTAAATTGTTTCTAATAAATGTTAGAAAATGTAACGAAGGATGCTATTGTGCATTCCGCACGTTACAAGACTTAGAATTTGGTGAATATACTAGAAGCAAAGGTCTCCATTTTTTTATGGCATTCTCCATCCCCACTCTAGTACTGAAACAGTTAATAAAATTAAATTTAAATAGTGACTTGAAATTCGGTACACGTATGAATTATAACGCGATCTGAAACTAGATTATATTGGGAGATAAATATGTAAAACAAGCTAGTAAATGTTCAAAAACTTGAGATTTGGTCAATACACTACAAACCAAGGCCTCACATTTTTTATGACATTTTCCAAGCCTCCTACCTCCCCTCATAATTTTCACATCATTATTAAAGGGATTAATAAAATAAAATTTCAATTTACTGTGTACGCGAGCAAAAGTTCTGGAAAAATTTTTTTGGCTTTGGACACCTTCACCCCCATTAAACGTCGGTCAGTCGAACAAGTATTGAAGTGGTTCATCGTTTAATAGGATTTTGAGTCAAATGATTTCTTTATATTATTAAAATTCTATGAGCGATGTACACACAGTGTAAATTTCGCAGGTTTAATGTCTTGTTCATCATCGTATTTTACTTTAGGTGCTGTAACAATGCCCTATAATTTTCTATTCACTAAAAGTAAATAAGATTTCCTTATTTGGGAATATTGTCAGTTACACTATAAATATTATTTTCCACTGTCATAATCTTAATTAAAAAACCGCCGCCAAAGCCCAAATTTCTGGACACTTAGCAACTTCCCTTACTTATTTACTAGTTTTATATTAGAATCTAATAAATTCAACAACTATTATTATTAAGCTATGAACATTCTTACCACAGTTTATTTTGTATCAATATAATTTACCTTCATTTAGTTTAAGCACACATTTTCAAAATTTAGAACACGTTCCACATTTGTCGCAATGAAAATTGATTTTATTATGCACTTTAATATTTTTTATTTGTGTACTTTTAGCATGTCTTATATTTTATTTCTTTAAAATTTTGCTAAAATATAACCTACTCTATCGTTTCTTTCTGTTTCTAGAGTCTACATTAGTATTTTTTTTATTATAACCCTTTGATAAACAGCTCTTCTTAAAAGTAATTATTAATGTTCGTAATTTATTAATATATAATATTAAATAAATCTATCGTAAAACTAGGACTTTATGAAAATACATATACTTTTACGTAGTATGCATTTTATCTAGACTTATTTTTGAAAAAATAAATCAACTTTGTAAGTATGTGTAAACTTCTGAACAAAGTAGACCATAGATTTTCTGAAAGTCGTTAGGAACTTATTCTCTAGCGAAGAAAATGTAATTGACAATAAGTGAATTATGTAAAACTAGATCCTATGTTTCTGTTATTATTTTATCTATACAAAGAATACGATTCGCTTTCTTTAAATCTCGTTTTAGAAGCCTCGTAAACACTTTACAACTTTGGTTTTTAGAAGGGCAATAATTTACATTTATTCCCCAAGTCGTTTATTTGATCGCACATGAATTTAAATCTCACATAGATGTCTTTGATATGTCTATTTCTCACACCATATTAAAGGTATAATCCAAATCATGTAATCATACAATTGGAACTAAGTACAATAATAATAAATAAAGTTTTGTTCATCTGTCACGTCGCATATCTTACATTTGCTGTCAACAGGTTGTTTCAGGATTATCCGCTGGAAGCGTCTGCTATTTACCGTTTGTGCTGCTATCATGAAACTTTTCGTTTTATCCTTCAAGCCCAAGCCGCTCAACTACTTCTTTGACGCCCCCTTGTCTAGTAGAAGTCGCAGTCGGTTATTGTTATTATGCTGTTCGCAAATACAAAACGAAGAGTATATTACATTCGATCGGAACATTTCTAAAACCGGTAATATAGCTCGTAGAGAAAAAATGTTCATATCACTGTGTTGGTGACCTAATTTTGAGGAATTTTAAAAGTCCGTCTGTCTGTCGTCCGTCACGTTTCTTATAAGCGCGATAACTTAAGAGCGAAAAGTCGGATTGTAGTGTTTGGATAGTACGTTAGTGTTAGCATGAGGAAGAACCCTGTTGTTTTTGAACAAAGTCAATCGATAAATAAAAAAGTTATAAATTGTTTAAGTTAAAAGGAAAATAATTTATTTTTGTAATTAAACAAAAAATGTCTGAATCTAATATTATTTACAAAAAAACTGCGAAGAGCATCCTATAGAATGTACAACAATTATATTATAAAAAGTGCAGTAAGTCGGCTAAGAGTATAAAGGTTAGCTTGCTAATCTTATTATAATTATTATAGATAATTGGTAGCTAATATATTATTCAAATTTATTGACCCTCACTTTTATATTGATAATAAATAGTATTGCAAGCTTTCAATAATATTATCTATTGCGCTTGATAACTAAATTAAAATTTAATTTATACCAATGATTTTTTTCTGAAAATGCTTACATTTTATATAATTAACTATTTTATCAAACATTTTTAAACACATAGATAATTAACTGAAGAAACAGAAAGTCACGTTATTGAGAATAACTGCAAAATTTTATAATAAAACATTATGAAAAAATTTCGTCGTACAAAAAATGCCGTGCTTTATCGGCATCAAAAATATTGTTTACATAGTAGGCTATTCTCCAAGATACAATGTATTTAAAACTGGTATGGTCAAAATTTCCTTAAAAAGTAGGACGTTCTCAATATAACTTAGCAGACCCTCAAAACTGTCCAATGTACATTACTCAAATTTCAGTCAATGATTTAGAATAGATACATAATGAACACATATTTTTTCCATTTTCTCCTCTCCTCCGTTTCTCAGATATTCGCGGTTAAACTGAGGGCTCAATACATTTGAATCGTATATTAGGAAACAAGCTATTATAATTTTTTTAAACCTTCTTATCTTATCTTTAAATACTCTTTGCATGACGTCTTACTTTAGAGATCAACAACTTTACTCGACCTTGGCATTACAGTACATAAACCATCGTACAATTACATGAACTTTTGTATCAGCTAGGGACATGATTTTTCCTGTTCCTTAAAGCATGCCAGACAACGAACATGATATGGGATGTTTTCTTAATAGTGGAAACTTAACAAAATAACTCGAAATTTCTTTTATAATTGCTGCAAGCATTTTCATCAAGTTAATATTTTTTATCGATACAAAAATACAATTGGAATCGATCCCGGTTAGTGGTGGTTCAAAAGTAGACATTTTAAACCTGCAAACTCTGTCACTGGGCATAACAAATAAATATCAAGCTGATTTCATTGTTATCGATTAATTGCCACTTAGTTATTACAAAATATGATGGGCTTACATCCCGATCAATAGAGGTCCAGAGGCAGGCGTACGTGCCGGTTAGTTAAGATCTAGAATAAGACATTTTGAATATGACAAGACCAGTAAATATCAACTTGATGCTTTATTAATAGGTAATTAATTTGATTTATAAATTAAGTTACCGCTAACAAAAAAACTCATATCGCCTTTGTTTTCTGTCATACTCTATGGAAAAGGACTAGTCATGTATCTAGCTGATGCAAATGTGCCAGATATACGTACGCTGGCTCCTATACTATTACTTCTGATAAGAAATTATCATTTATTGATACATTTGTTAGAGCAGCCAGTTTAGATCTATCACAATTTTTATTGACTATACGCACTAGCTTCCAATAAACTTCATCAAGATACTTCGCATAGTTAGTTAAACTCCAATATTCTTGATTAAAGATGACTCTCGGATGCCTCGTAAGGGATGGGCCTCCTTCTTCGTCCCCGTCTCCCTCCCCCCGCAAATTCGAGCGGTGTAGGCAATGTTAGCGGACCTTCCCTAATACTGACTGTTGGACTCTGCCAACTGGGTCGTTTCTTCTGGCGCTCTTCTGTCTTGTTCTTCTTTCTTCGCTGGCGTATCGGCTCCCGGAAGCGTATCTCGTCTGTAGTGAGAGGAAACGGTTGTTGTCGAGCCCTCTCGGAGTTTGGAGGGATTTGGGGGGTGTTGACTAGTCGAAAACCCAGGGTGACAATTGGCATCATGTACTCCGATTTCGTCGGAGGGAAGTGTGAACTGTGTAGCTCAAGGATTGTGTTCGGCCAAAGATCCTTATTTTTAGCGACAGAGGTCGGCACGGGCTAGAGTAAGGGTACCGAGCTGGTTGTTTGCTTGGTACTGCCGGGATCGGGTGATTTGGTTGTTTTTGGTCAATGTCTCCTTGCGGCGTGGCTTGAAGGTCGAGCTGAAAAAGAAAAACGGTTAAGTTATACTTACCAGTTATAAGGATTTGGAGCTTCGGCCTCTTGTGCCTCGGAGCGTCGTTCGAGTCGTAAGTCAGTCAGCTGCCTGACCAGAGGATTTTCATGCTCTGATACACGGGCGTATAGATTCTACGCTCTGTTCCGGATGAGCTAGTTAAAGTGATAGACTGAAACTGACTCTCATTTCAGTAGTCATAATGTTTTAAATGTTTTTCAATGTTTTCTCAATGTAATAATAATGATAACACGTCTTTATTATTTCCCATCTAAAACTAAGATTAATTAATGATTTCATAAAACAAACCATGAAAAATAAATGGCTAAGTTAAGCGGTCGGATATTCACAAGAAATCATTATCACTTTTCTTAAACTTAACCATTTTCGGACTGCACGGGATCGTCCCTTACTTTTGTATCTTGGTGGTACATAAGGGAGGTGAAATCTGTATATTTTGAACAGAACAGAAAATAATTGATACTAATTTCAACAAAATTACAACAAAAAAAGACAAGACTTCAGAACACGATTTACATACTTCAAATATATATATATTTTTTAAATTAATTTTCTATGCGAAGAGCTACAATAATCCTAACATTGACGTTCAAACACATCTTTTTGAACCTAGTAATGCCGTTAGAAGAGTTAGAAGACCTTTATATCTAGTATTTAAAGTGTGCTTATCAGTTCGATATTTAGTTTTTTGGTAAAGGTGTATTTATAGGAGGCTTGCTTAATATAATTCCATTACAAAGACAGACTGTGTAATGCAATCTTCTGCTGTACATGTTAAGCCATCTTATCTACTTGAGTTTGCGGGAAATTTTCTAATTTCGATAAATTACATAAATGAGACTAAAATAATTATTTTGTAATTTCTGAATTTTCTTTGCATACAGTGTATTTACAGAAGGGCCCTATAAACAACCTGTATAATTTAAAACAGATTAAAGAAGAGTTTCACAGAGGAGATCTTTGGTTTTACGTGGGAGATAATGGCGATTAGCATGTATTAATTTTAACACAGAGTAACCTTTTGGTAACACTTTATTACTTCATAAGAGTAATGTTGATATAACCACATTACTATCCTGTTTCTATCCTTATATAATAATTTACGTAGCTTAGCTGTTACTTTGTTAATTTTAATTTGTCAGTTGTCTTTGATAAAATCGTACCCAACGAACTTAAAGTAAACTATGTTATAACAGATTGTAGGCCCAAATAATTTGATTAAATTCCTTAACACTACAATTAAAAGTACGGTCTGCCGCTGTACGAAGAAACGTGTAAAGCAAAACAATCAAGCTGTAAAGATTTCAAAGTTAAACGAAATCGTGTATTGGCGAACGTGGAATAAATATTTTACTCAACTCTGTAGGTGTCTAAGGCGGATCAGGACAATAAAACAAATTTACTCTTTTACCGAGGATTCGTTTACATATAGTAAACTTCTTCAAGACTACAATTGAAGGTTTTATTAATTGAAGTTAAAAAAAGACAATAAAACAAATTAACTCTCCTACGCGTGATGTTTAATTCACTATGTGAAGACCTTCAAGACTGCAATTGAAGGTTTTAATAGTTGAAAAGTCTGCACATAGCAAATGAAACCCACTTAGATCTGATCCGACTTATAGTGCAGTCACTGAAGCATCTTACCTCTGACTCCGGCTAGGAAAGATCGATTTTCATTAAATAAACGGCATTCAATTCGTAATGGATAGTATTGCAAAGTCTACATGGTCCAAAGGTGTGCATTTACCCTGGAGGTGGATACCACCCCTTCTCGGGGGTGGAAATCATTAAACTCAAAATAACCACAAAACCGATAGAGGGATGTGTTCTAAGTAAAAGGCGTTTTATGAAGTTTTTCCGATAAATCAATATTTTTCGCAATTGAAAATGTTGATTTTTCATCTAAGAAATGCATACGTTTAATTTCAATTCTTGCGGTGAAGCCAATGGTTTCATTGCTGATTTTTCCTCCGAGAAAACGAGACAACCATTTTATTTTCATCATAACTCCGTAAGTTTTCATGCTAACGTCTTTTATTAAATCTCATTTTAAATGTCTTTTCAAGTACTTTAAAAAAGGTCTGACAAGTTTTCCTCCAAAAATTCGTCGTTTTTCCGTTATTTAAAGTTGAAAGGTTCTAATTCAGTGTTCGGCGAACAGTCACCTTCAATGGGCCATAACTTGGCTCGTATTGCATCTACAGAAATAAAACCAATCGATTTGTTGTTTTATAAGCTTCATTTCTATTCCTGATAATTTTTTTGATAAAACGTAAAGTTTTCGAGGTATTCGTGAAAAATCACTTTAAAACATAAATTTCTTAGATGAAAATTTTAAATCGCGAACAATACGAATAATATTGATTTATCGAAAAAAACTTTTGCATAGAATTCATTTCTCTATCGATTTCTGTGATTGTTTTGTGTTTTAACTTCCACCCTTGAGAAGGGGTGGCATTGGAAAATAATACTTATTCATTATGTCCATTGCTTATCTAATTTTGATCATGCTAGTATACCACTAAAGCCATCAATGACATTCTGAAATTATTATATTTCTGTATGAATGACAACACCGAGAGGCATCCTCCCTACGAGAATATTTCTAATTTTAAAAATGTATCAGCATGTCTAGCCCTACGTAGACAACACTTGATTGCGCGTCAAATCAGATCATAAACAATACATTCGTTTCTTTTGAAACTGAGGAATAATTAAAAAATAAAAATGAAAATATAGAATCTCACTCTCCCTGTGTTCTGAAGAATAAAATATTCCTTGTAAACGTTTGAAAATGGCACGCTAAGTATCGAATCAATAAATAAATTTAGTGATAATATAGTGGTGATACAGTGATATATTTGTGGCATGTCCAATTGTTCAAAAAACGGTAAGAAGAGTAACAAATATTTTAACAGATCATAGAAGATAATATTCGATTCAATTATTCGATTCCTTTAAATATAATCCCACTATTTATCTTCCCTGCATTTGAATACAGATAATTAAAATTTAGTTTGAAATAGGATATCTTGAACTATCTGCCTCTCTTCCAGTGAAAACATGTGCTCCAAATTTGATTCGCGAGGCTTCCACCAGGACGGTACTTTCCGCAGGTTATTAAATATATTGTAACATTAACTTGCCATTACTGGGCTTGGCTGTATGTACAGGTTGTATTTGTTTTGGTTGTTTAATGCTGTTAATTCTTGTTTTCTTAGATGTTCTTGTTATTGATTGTTCTAATATCATGTTGTACGTGTCTGTGTTCTAACTAGTTGAGGTTATCAGAGAATGCGGTTTTGTGAGGTGCGGATAAGAGGAAGGAGGAAGATCGTAAGTTTGGATCTAAACAGATTATGCATTTATATAAAAAACCTAATAATTATTATTTCGTATATAATGTTGTGAATTACACCCCCTTGGAACTGGAAATTGATACGCCTATGCCTAATAATTAATGGTGACAGCGCAGAAGAGGAAGTTTATTAAGAAGGAAGTTTATAGAAGTGACGTTCGGTAAAAAGTGAGGTTAAATAAGAAGTAAATACAGTGTAAAGGTTATCTTGAAATATTGTATAGACAGTAAATTATTAAATAAAGTGTTTATCTCTTGTTGAAATTATTTAGAACCCACGGATTCATACAGAGTGTTTCCAAAAAGGTGAAAATACGCAACAATAATATATTAAATAGTTTTTTAAAGGGATCTTAACAGGTTGTGAATTCGTGTTTTCAATTTATTTGTTTTCTTATTTATATTAACATCCTGGCGGAGTTTAGCTAATGCTATTCCACCACTCAATCAGGACACGTATACATATGCATCAACACAACAACCATTCCCTGCATTATTGCCATCTACCGCAGCTGAGACTCGAACTCATGATAGATGACAGCGAGTAGACCTGTTGTGCCACCCAACAGCGGCCTAGCTCACTGCTATAGTATAGTACCATCTCGGTAATACATTAAGAACCCCACTGAACATTCATACTCTGGCCAGGATTCAAACCAGGGACTCTGTGGTAGCAAGCCAAACGCCTTAGTATTGCACCACTAAACTGGCGTAGAAGAAGCATTAGTTCCCTCCCGCAAATGCGGACAGGGTAGGCGATGTTAGCAGACCTCCCCTGGTCCTGGCTGTTGGACCCTGCCAGCTGGGTCGTTTCTTCTGGCGCTCTTCTGTCTTGGTCCTTTTTCTTCGCTGGCATGTCGGATCCCGGGAGCGTCTTTAGTCTGTCGTGAGAGAGAACGGCTGTTGCCGAGCGTTTTCTACAGCCTGTATCCTCTTCAGGTGGGTGGCTACTTGATATCCACAGGAAACGGAGGTGTAGGTCAGAATGGGTGCAATGAGGGTCCTGATAAGCGTGAGCTTGTCCCTCAGGTTGAGTTGACTCTGTCTACCTATCGTAGGGTAAAATAGAGTCCTCTTCATCCTCGCTTTCTCTATTATCGCTTCCGTGTCCTGTCTCCACGTGTGGCTTCGATCCATGATAACGCCAAGGTACTTGACGGTATCGTGCCATTGGATGTTCTCGCCATTCAAGGAGACGTGTCCTGTGGGAGTTTGCTTCCTGACTCTCTTGAAGAGGATGGCTTTGCTCTTATTCGCGTTGATTTGGACTTTTCACTTATTGCACCACCCTTCCAGAAGGGATGCTGCTTCCTGTAGGTTGCGGGTTGCAAGTCTTGCAACTCCATGATCTTGCGATTATGGCCGTGTCGTCTACGTCGAGCTCCAAAGAGGTCCTTGCGGTTCTTGGCATGTCGGAGGTGTAGATAGTGAACAGGTGGGGAGAGAGTACCGATCCCTGCAGTACGCTTGCTTCCATGGGTCTGTAGTTCGACAGCTTGTCGACTTACCTCCGGTGAAGGTAGGATCTCACAAGTTTGACGATGCCGCCAAGGTATCCCATCGACAACATCTTCACCAGGAGACCTTCATGCCAAACCCTGTCGATAGCCTTGGCTACGTCTAAGAAGATCGCTCCTGTGACTTGGCGGTCGCTGAAACCCTCCGTGATGTACTCCGTTAGATGAAGTACTTGGAGCTCGGTGGAATGTTATTTTCGGTAGGCGAAGTACTCATCTGGGATGATCTGAAGCTCATCGGTCGGAGTTTTAAGTCTCATCAGGGTGATCCTCTCTGCTACTATACTCATTGCCGGTAGAAGACTCATATGCCTATAATTTGAAGGAGATTAGTTCCCTAAATATGTTATAAATGTCATCATTGGGGACAGTCTGGGCTGTAGTTGGTATTGCTTATTTCTACTTTACACTGTTCTCTTGAGATAACTCAATTTATTGTTGATTGAAGGAGCCGCTCTGTGGTAGTTAATCATCTTGTACAAATAACTAAACCAAACACACTACTATGTTTTCTAGGTTCCGTTTGGTATTTATAAAAATTGCGATGGCAGTTTCGACTTAACAAATCCATTGTTATGAACGTATAAGCCTGCATCTTGTGATGTTAGAGGTGGTCTCACTTTAACGCTAGCCCTCAGTAATTATTCATCTTGGTTATCCGCTTCCGTTTTCATCTGTCGTGGCAAATATTAAAAGTATGCTACTAGGCAAAACGAATGGTGAACTGACATATCCTAGACTTTGTAATTCAAGTAAAGGTAATTTTTCTGCCTACATTCAGGTCTGCCCAGGTTAAGCAACAGCCGGGTGGTCTGCTATTATAAGAATTTAGGTCAGAGTTCCCTCTATCAAGCGACTTGTATCTTATAATTTAGATTTGGATTATTTATATCAGTTTACCGCATCACCGCACAATCACGCTAACTTTCGATATATAGCAGTAAAATTCATAAAGTAAGCCCGCACTACAGCATTTAAATATAATTATTTCATTACTATATTGTCAGCTTCAGATTATTGCGAAGATTGCACCAGCCCGTTTAAGTTTCCACAGTTCCCTGTGGGTGATAACAAAAAGATGTAATTAATTCGGTACGCAATTTACTTCCAAAACCTAATATTTAATAGCAATATGCTTAGTTGTGACAAGTAATCAATATTATCTTGATGTATTTCGAAGTTTTCCAAGTAAATTGCTATAACTTTCAGGTGTGTTAATGATTAATGATTGCTATGGCTTGTGCCTTTTCATGTACCTATCAACTGTTATTTCATATTAATCAATTTTAACTATATCATACAAAGCAAAATGTACTGACGGTTAATTACAAATTTATTGAGGTAAGGAAACATATTCATTAATTTTATTTGCTAGCGATGCGTAGCTGATAAGAAAATATCGAACATATTTCTTACTACATTTGTTGGCATAGCTATATCCATATACTTCATAGTTGTCTATGCGTTGAAAATTGACTGTTTGTCCTATTTCTTTTTTGAAAGGAAATTCAAGTTATCGTGATATATACTAATAAATATAAAGCTTGTACTTCAAAAGAAAAGGGAGGTATATTTAATGTGTTGTTTTCATTTTGAAGTTGTACTTCTGAAGATTCATATCGAAATAAAAATGTATCAGCTTCATAAATTGCATCCTTTACAATTCACCACGAGTTCTTGATTCTTGCCTACAAAAATTTAGAATTCATAAAGGATCCCGCTCAAACCATATGTGAAATGAGTTTCGATAGAATCGAAGTTATTCAACGGTGGGCCACCCTAGGAGCGACGTAGTTAACTTCACTGGTTTAACCTGGCTAGCACAGCAAAGATAAGGAGAGAAAATAGGGCAGTGAGTTCAAGGCTTGGGCGTCATGATTACCTAGTATAATCAAGGAAAAGAAAAGCTAATGACGAGCAAAAGACAAATATTACATATATACAATAGTACTATATTGCAAAATATTATATTACAAAAAAATGAGCTATCACAGCATCAGCGATACTGTGTAGCAGAATATCAAACAGAAATATATACAAAATTTACTATATTACAATATGCACTATATTTGCTTAACTGCAAAATAAATTAGGTATTTATGAGAGACAAAATAAACATATTACAAAAAATACGCCTCGTAACTTTATCTCAATACTAAAAAATCATATATTGCAACTAAATCTGAGCCTTTACGATATTTAAACCGAAATATATTACAAGTGAATCTCGGAAACGATCAAACAAACAAAATATTTACAGCACTAGATATACTAAAATGCAACACAAAATTCACACCATTAAATATACTAAAATATATTACAACGATAAAAATAATAAAAGAGCCTAATAAAAGATATGTAATTTCGCTCGAACTTGATATTTATTTAAGCCCACCAGTATATAGCCTCCCCGCTGCCTAAAGCCAAATACTTCTGAATGTGTCACCCAAAGTTATATAACCACAAAAAAATTATACTAGAACTTATCTCTAGCAGATAAAATACGGGACACCCCCAAGTTGTATAACTAACAAAAATTAATAGTAGAATTCAAGTTTTAGAAAATAGATACACATTACACCACGCCCGGAACATCCAAATTCCTTTTAAATAAATAATCCACATAAGTGATATGATTTGATGGGTTAAATCTTGGAAGTTTGAGATTACACGACGCGTATTACGTGTAGATAATTACCGATATGTCTGCCCACTGAGACATAACCAAAACAAAAGTATTTTGACAGGGCGAATCAGCAATACTGGTAAAATTCAAATAATATCAGGTTGTCAAATAACTACGAGTATGTTAAGCGTTGAGAACAAGGAATCGATACTACGACAAAATAGTTGCAACAGCTTCTTTAAGGCATAAGTGATTACGAATTAATGTACAACAATGGGTATGTGAAAATAATCCCTTTTACATGTAATAATCAAAAGTACTTATCTTTTGCTTTAATATCCTGATGAGAGAAATACGCTCCTGTTCTCCGATGATAACAGATATCAACCGTTGTGTAGTTAGATGGTTGAGGACCCCCATTTTGCTCCTCTAGCGCGATTTCACATGTGGTACCATTCCATTTTCGAGGTTATGAAATCATAGCAAACTTGCTAGTACATAAATAATTTGTCGCCGAGACAAAATTAAGGAAATTTCTTCGCCTAGGTGTTCGTTTACTTGGTAGAAAATCTGAAATATGTGTTGTCGAAAAATTTCGTGATAAAAGCAAACGCCGTATTCTTATCCAAAGAGTTATTCTCAAGAAAACGTATACAAAAACGTAGTATCAAAATTGAACGTATATAATCTTGCTAAAGCAAAAGTGTAACGTGAAGATACTTCGACGATAAAAGGAAATTTGTTATTTTAAAGAAAAATCTAAAACAATATGTTTAAACGTTGGTTGGCATTTAACGATATATAGTTATTTAAAACTATTATCTTATACGTCTATAAGGTTTCTTCATCTTAATACCCCCCTTAGAGGTTTAACAGAATTTCAAATACGTCCATCTTCGATTGGCGGCTCAAGTGAAAGAGAAAGAATTTAACCTAGCGCGGCGTATTGTTAGATATTTCCCGGACCGGTAGTCATGTTGCCCCGCCCAAAAAGTAGTTCTCTTTTATTACGGGAATATTAAATTAAGTAAAGGATCTATATTTGTGTTGATAATCCTACATACTCATGTGTCTAACAGACTTTATTATAATTATAATGTAATCTACTTAACTTCATTTTAAAGTTAGTTTTATTTATTTATTTAATTTAATTTGAATACTATCGAGCGCGCGCCATCTATTGTCCTGCGGCGTAAGCATAAGCTACTGACAATTTTTCATCTGTCAAAGAAATAGTTCGTAAGAGTACCAGAGCATAGGAAAATACAGTTTTCGATAATTAATAATAATTTTTCTTATAATTATTAGAAATGTAACGAAAGATGCTCTTGAGCATTCGGCACGTTACAATATCCAACTAAAATGTATCGGCTTTATAAATTTCATCTTTTGCAATTCACCACGATTCTTGATTCTTGACTACAAAAATTTGGAATTTATAAAGGGCTCCGTACAAATCTTATGGGAAATGGGTTTCGGTAGAATCGCCTGAATTACTTTTATGTTCAAAGTTACACTATTTTGGTTTTTCCGACATAACTGTAAATTCTATCAAATCTTATTTGACTGGTCGTAGTCAGAGAGTATTTATTGAAAATAATTATTCTCGCAGACGGTTAACATTTTCCGGTGTGCCTCAAGGTTCTGTATTGGACCTCTTCTTTATCTCGTCCACACAAGATATGCTTGTAAACATACAGCACTGTTCTGTGCAAGTATATGCCGATGATACACAACTTTATTTCTCATTCGATCCTAGCAATTACCGCATAGCTACAAACTTAATAAATATTGACTTGCAAGAGATTCATAATTTTGTTACAAAACGTAATTCGACAGTAATGATGTTTAATCAAAATATGTATCACCAAATGCTGTGTGAAAATATGAATATTTTATTAGATAATAGTTGACTACCAACAGCAAAAAGCTCAAAAAATGTAAGTATCATCTTTGAATCAAAACTCAGATTTATAACACGTAAACAAATTGGTTAAAAAACTATACGTTGTGCTCAAACTTCTTTATGTCAATGTACATATAATTAATTATAAACTGAGGAAAAAACTGTGTGAATCTTTAGTTTACTTGGTGGAAATCTTAAATATGTGTTGTGCCGAAAATAGCTTTCAATTATTTTTTTGCTCATCTCTCTAAGTTAAGTAGTATACGAGAAATAAACTTTTGAAGAAAGTCCCCATTTTTTCAATGTTTTTTAAATATCTCCGCAGCAGCTCGATGTTGGCTGAAGAACCTACATGCATTGTTTACCCATTGACTTACCTGCACGATACCATAGATATTATAGGCAGTTCCTATCGGGGACAGATCGCCAATTCTTATCCGGCTATACCCTTTATGTTGAAGTTTATCTGTCACCTCAGCCAACTACAAGAAATCGTACAACATTGGATTACTTTACTGACTATTTCTAATAATTTACTGACGACTTTGATGTTCTTTAGTGCCAATTTCAAGAAAATTATATTTTTCCAGTTACCAATGGAACATTACGTAGTCACTTGATAAATAAATCCTGGTTAGGATACGGCATAGTGTTTGTTGTACAATCCATCAAAATCTCTCAAAAACATATTATATTTTTTCACTTTCACTTGCCATCCCCTTGTAATATTATAGTGGAAAATGTTATAATTTACCTAACTAGAGAATCTAAACATAGCTGAAGTTCCAAGCATCCACAACATCAGTCTACTTTGACATAATTATTTATAGAGACGCACAATTTATTTCCCTTTGAATAGGCCCAAACACCTACATTCCTTTCATGCCTTTGTTAATTCTGTATAGAGAGAAAATAATTTTGCTAATTAAATTATGTTACGGGGTAAATTCAATTATATACGTGCCTACCCATTATAAATAACTATAATATTGTGCCATGCTCATCAATAAAATCATGATTGCTATTTTGTGTATTTAATAATATATTAGATAAGCCTTTTGGAAATGTTTATAATTCGATGAATAAATCTGTTTAGTGTTTGATTTATTTAATACTGTATACAAATATTTTATAAAGTTGCACGGATGTAAATCTATATTTATTTTCAATTAGCGTAAAAGTCATCGGTTTCAAGCCGTATATTGGTTAAATTACAAAATAAAGATTTAGTGATATCATAATGTTAATTTTCGTATATTTATATAGCAGCTATATAACATGGAGAAACGGCATTGAAGATTTATCATATTATCAGTACTTAGGAATCATTTTATAGCATAGTTCACGCCAGTTCTAGACTTTATTAAATAATAAATATAATGTAATAGTTAAAACATCATTACTCTTATGTAAAGTATTTGCTGACATTACTAAGATAATAACGGATTATTAATTAAAAACCATATGCCTCTTTTAATTAAGATTTCTAACTCTTGTGATATAGTTACATGAATCACCCCTAATTAGAACAGCTAAACAGAGCCCTACTTTGAATTTATAGTTCAATGTCGCGAAGGATGGGCAACATGCCCACCAACGTATAAGATATTCCTGTCTTCACGGAAAACAGAGTATGAGTTTTTAATTTATCACAAACGTCATTAAGTTTCTACCGAAAACACGATTTTTAAATCTCTGGAAAATAATTTGAATTACGGCTCTATAGTGCTCTTGTCAGCAGTCATTGACCGACTTTGATATTTTAATGGCCGGTCTTTATTGCCTTTTTTATTGTACTAAACAAATGGGGTTTAAAGTTATTAAATCAAAGAAATTACTAAGTATTTAAGTTAAACTCAAGTTACGAATATTGGGAAAAAGTACGAAATAAGTTGCAACGTCTCTTTTGAGCGAAACTAGCTACTTCATATGTGCCTTGAGTTCGAGTATCAGCTCTGGCAGATGACAATAGCGAAAGAAATGGTCATCAAAAAATTGATGGAAAGCTAACATTGTAGAGAATATTATGCAACTACTTAGTTTCGTTAAACTCTTGTATACAGCAATAATAATAATAAAAAACATATTCGAAGCCTTATATCACGTGGTTTCAATTGAGTGACCACTTTCTAAAAATTACCATAAATAGGTCCACCAGTAGTTTCATTAAAATTAAAAAGGTAGAACACTTTCAAAAAAATATATACAATAATTGTGGTACCCATTTATGAATCGTCAAGTCTGTACATATTGTATGTAAATTCGTATTTTCTGCCCCAGTTTGTCAGTCTTCGTCACTATCATCATTTATGACAACATATGTATTGTTTGCCTCAAATATTTTACAAAGTGTTTCAGCCGGTCTAAATATTCTTGAAATATATCGCATGTGACAGATAATAGATGATAGCCGCTATATGTGCACAGGAGCCAACAGTTTTATTATAGTCCGGTATATTTAGACATCGGAAGGTACAAAAATTCACACCCAGCTAAAAGTTGGTAGGATTGTTCAAAACACCATTATAAATGAACTCAAAAAAGTCCTCATCGATCCGATACCTGGAAAAAAAAAATTACATGGGGTCAAAGGTCACAAAAATGGGTTTTTCGCGATTTTCAGCAAAACGGTAAGTTTTACCATAAAATTAGCTCAGACGAAAATTGTAGATCAGATAATTATCCATAAGAAATGTCTCAATACTTTTTTCCCTAAGAGCCACCGTTTCTGAGATATGACGATTCAAAAAGTTGGAAGAGATGTAATCGTTATAATATGTATAAGTACGCCACGTATATACATCTACTTTTGCAAAGTGTCAAAATCATGTATTATTTTTACACTGGCTGTGATACGACATCTGCATTTTTCAGAAGGGGTAAAACAACAGTTTTTAAAATGTTTGAAAAACAAGATTTAGTTCAATGTGCTGAAGTTTTTAAAAAGAGTAATTCAACTCCGCAAGAAGTTATCACCAACGGAATTCGCTTTCTTCTTTCTATGTACGGAACTCCTAAAAAAACTACCTGCTTAGATAAGTTTCGATATGCATGTTTCGTTAAAAATACTCGAAATAAAAAACAAGTGCAATTAGCTTGTCTTCCTCCAACCTCAGTGGCCGCTCATCAACATCTTTTTCGGGTATATTACCAAGTTCAGGTGTGGCTTGGTTATCAGCTAGACCCAAAACACTGGGGTTGGAAGTTGGTCGACAATACATTAGAACCAGTTCAGACTTTACACCCACCTGCGCCAGAAAAACTGCTAAAACACAATTTTTTGCAACTGTAAAAAGGGATGTACTGCTAAATGTGGTTGCAAAAAAGTTGGACTGTTTTGTTCTCTAGCATGTACAAATTGTCAATGTCGGTCGTGCTCCAATGTTGAATCAGCAACAGTAGAGGATTCGTTCGATAGCAACAAGGAGACTTGCGATGCATCACTATTGAGGCAATTTACTTGCAGCCAGGATCAAGAAGAAGAACAAGAAGAAGATGAAGCAGAAGTATTAGAGAATCATGAATCAGACGAATAAATTTCCCTATTTTTTTTTATTTACACCGCTTTTATCATTTTCAACCCTTGCTAATATCTTCTATTATTCAGTGGTTTCAAATTAAGCAGAATCACAACAGACCCGTGGAATAAGTCTACCGGGGAAATCACGTTAAAAAAAGCGCTAAGTACACTACCTCAATGGTGGCGTGGACACGTGTGCATATTATGACGATTACAACTCTTCCAACTTTTTGAATCGTCATATCTCAGAAACGGTGGCTCTTAGGAAAAAAAGTAGGTATCGGGTCGATGAGGACTTTTTTGAGTTCATTTATAATGGTGTTTTGAACAATCCTACCAACTTTCAGCTGGGTGTGAATTTTTGTACCTTCACTCCTATTTTTTGGTCTAAATTAACCGGATTATTACCCATTAGACAATCACAAAAATACCGACAAATGCTTTTGTAGCCTGAACCGTGAGGGACATATTCCAAGTAATAGAGGTAGGTTTTACTGTTTAGAGGAGATCACAAGTTAAGTTAAGTGAAAGTGACACCTTTTCCTCCCCACTATGTATATTGGTAAGATCGTTTAGTTGTTATGTATATTTTTGTATTGTTGATTATTTGTATCTGTTGTTTGTTTGTTATCCCTTAATGAAGGTTTTAATAAAACCATGTAAATTCTTAAAGTGCTCCTGATTAACACACACTTCTCCAGAAAACCCAAAGTCACGTAGGGCGTAGGGCCCATGGTTAAGGCCCTAGCCCCTTTTCAGCGTAACACATGGTGGAGGCCGCCTAGCTTCATTCCCAGGAGTGATTCTTCATAATCACTTCTCCTGTCACAGCCCACCATATGCTATATGTTTATGACATATGGTGGATAAGATGAGTTTTCGTCACAAGGGGTTGGTTCTTCGTAACCACTCCTATTTAGCTATCACAAGTTTTTTTGCTCTCATTATTTTTAATTTCGTATACGTCACCCCAAGTTTTTTTTCTTAGAAATGATTTTTTATAATCATCCCATTCTTTTAATTTTATATGCCCCTTTATTATCTTTTTGTCTGAGGGCAAGCTATTTTTTTTCTTCTTTTTAACCCTGACACAAAATTTGTAAGTGTACTATTAAACATATGTTTCAAATTGTTTTCTCGTAATGCCAATGGTTAAGACAAAAGCCCTTGTAACCTTGTTTTTTTTTCTGGAGAAAGTTAGTGTGTTACTTATTTTCATAATATCAGAATTTCTAGCAGAATACTTAAACATAATGTAGGCAAAACTACATCATTGATTATCTTTTTGAAAAATAAAAGTTAGCATCAATGAATCTATATATGGTTTTTCTATTACAGTATTTAAGGGCAAATGAATTTTAGTAAATTTTTCGTATTAGGTTTCCTTTTCACAAAAGCTATCAGTAATACGGAATCAATTAGTTGTCTCATGTCAAAAAGGGTCTTATTAGATACAATATACATTAGTGTGGGAGAGGGTGCTCTCTACCAGGTAGGTAAAGTGAGGTTTGTATTAGGCAAATGCAATTATCTTAGTAAATTGCCAAAAAGACGATCTGCATTTGTTGTTTTTTTTAAGGGATGGAAAAGTCATGTGGTCATCATTGAGCTCATTTACATTGAGTACTTCGCGTCATTTTGGTTAAATATAGAACTGTAATAAAATAGTGCAGATACAAAATAAGATATATTTACCGTATAATTCAAAAAAAATCGACGTGAAATTTAACTTTCAAATTTGTTTGGCAATACCATGTCGATGTAAATGAGCCCGTAGATGCACATGACATTGAAAACCATTTAAAAAGTCAAGTTAAGTTAGGATTAAAATGAGTAAATAACCATAAATTTCATAGATAATTTGGTGTATTTATAGGTGTTCATACACTTAATATCGTTTATATAATCCAAGTAAAGTAAGGGAAAACATGGGTAAATAATTTAAGTTTTAATTTATAGGTGTTTATAAAGTAATACAAATTACCTAGTTAGAAGTTTAATTATTACATTAGTAGACGACTAAATGATAGAGATTAGTCAAATATTTCAATTGGTTAAGTTTGACGTATTGAACGTACTTATGGTTGGGTAGCTTTCTAGAGTAAAACGTTACAAACAAAAGTCATTTAAATTGTTCGTGATTGTAAGTTATTTGAGAAAAAAAATTTTTTAGTCAGGAAGATACCGGGGAAAAATAATTAGGTCATAAGCAAATAATTAGTTGCTGCTTGCTAGATTGTATTTTTTTGTTGTCGTCTCTCTCTCTCTCTTTTTGGTAAAGTCATCAAGCTGACTGTCCTCGGAGTCTGCTAGGTGATTTGGGCAAAAATTGCGATGGTGCGCAACATCGATTACTTAGCCCAAACTGCCTTGTGGACAACGAGACAGCACAGACGACAGCTTAATTTCAATTTTTTTTTTTTTAAACAAAAGTCTTGAGAGACAAGTACTTTATGTATTCAAATAATTAATCTAGGCAAGAACTTAAAGTTTTAAATGTAGAATGACCATAATTTTTTTTATTAATTAGTAAACAAGGGTATCGAGATTCATTTTTTAATTTTTTTTGTGGAGTGTGTACTGTGTATCATAAATTTCATAGGAAGCTGGGAAAGTTAATAATAATAGTTAGGGACATGTGTTTTGTATAATTGTGATATAACATGATGTTTTTGATTACGAAACGAGATGTTGCAAGTCGAAGACGACGTTGAAAATAGTTCAAAAAGAACTGAACGTCAGCCTTGTCAAATGAAACATATGTGTTGTGGTTTTCGCACACAAAGATGTGCAAGATGATAAAGAGATGATGATTATTTTATTGAGATGTATAAGGGATTATTTTGCCTATGATGTTACGGGCAAGAGATTTTAAGATGAGGGTCACGTGGAAGAAGGTTCAAAAGGAACTGAACGTCGGCCTCGTCAAATAGGGTACATGTAGTACCAGCGTTGCAAATAAAGATGTACAACCCCAAAGGAGATAATTGTGAATAATGATAATTGAGGTATATAAGGGGGTACATTGCTGATAGTTTGCGGGTAAAATATTTCATGACAAGGAAGGCGTGGAAGAAGGTTCATTAACGGGAACTCAACGTCATCTTCGTACATTAAAGTTTCAAAAACAAATGTTTAAGAATGTCCGTGCTAAAGCTAAACAAGTAAACGTATAACTATTTTCTTTATAAAGTAGAAATAAATGAAAGTTTAATTAACTATGTCCTTCCTAAAACAGAGTAGAGATTAAGAGAATGATGTTGAAAGTTTGCTTAAAGTTAAAATTAATAGAAAATGATACACACAAAAAAAATGGTACACTACTTAGGTAAAAAACAAAAGAAACAATACCCTAGGCCTAGGTATAAAAAGAGTTAAAAGAACTCACAATATTTTTTTTTCTCCACAATTTCCCCCCATGCAAAGTTAAAAGCATTACCTAGTGACGAAAATTGTAAAGAATGTTTCTTCTTTTTTATTATTAGTTTACGAGAGGTGAAAATACTTAAAGTACTTTCGCAAATGATTTTAATTGTTGTTACCGAGTGTCAAGGTCAATTTTACTACTAAACAATGCACCCACACAAAGCTTACGCTATTATTATAGAATGTCAAGACCATTAAACTGATAGTACAACTCAGCAATTTTGCAAACTAGCATAAGTTCATACGCAACTGGCCGCAGGTAGATTAGTTTGATAAGAATAGAAATGTAGCCTCAGCAAATTCTTTAGGTTAAATGTATATAATGTCAATAAGCTGGGAATGCAATTATAGTTAGGAACAATTATTCAATTTTTTTCTCTTGGCAAAAATAAGCATTTAGAATAATAATAAAAAGAATAAGAATAGATCATAAGGCCAAAATGTTCATTTATTTATAAATTGTTTTTTTACATGTTTCACGGGATCTTTTGGCACACTCCCATGGACACTCGCCGGCACTACCAGACGTCTCCCAGCAGTTGGCAGGGGCGCACCATTCCAGAGGGATGGCACCCGAAATGGAAATTCAGTCAACCAATCGGGGAGTTACATTCATACGTATAATCCAAACATCATATACAGCATCCTCCAAGTTGTACAAGGGCAGGACTTTCAACTAATCCCGAAGTATCTGCAAATTCAGGGGCAGGTAAATACCACAGAAGCCTTCCACGCCAACGTCCGCCGCACCCAGGCCGAGCGATGCCTCCAAGCATTTTTGGTCATACAAAATGCCACCAACACAGGCATTTCGGAGGGAACAAAAACATTGACTGCTCGAATGACAAAAACAACAGGCTGGCCGACAGTCCCAAGGCGGCCGGTATCGTCAACGCCCGACCCTTGGCACACAGGAGATGCTGTATAACCATCCAGGGACCAACAAAAATTACCATGATGTAACTCGACCACACCTCCGGGCACTTGGAACCGTTATCTCACAAAATGAGACAAACGAACAATAGGTGACAAGTACAATGCCCCCACAGTCCGGGAAGAACTGCGTGAACGAACTGTAGTGATAGTGCCGAACTATGAATTTGAACCGGGTGTGCCAACAAACTTGATCAAAGACCGAGTGGTGAACATGCCAAACATTTTTTTAAAATTGATGTAAATTTTTTTTAATATTTCGGCAGGGTAGGCATCGGCAAAGTTCTCATTATTCCTCTTCTTTTTGGTGTTGCATTAGTAAATTACCTATAACGAGACTTTGTTGATGCTACACCCCTGCTGTACTGTGATATTAGAATAAATAAAATCCTCTTTGTTGTTTTCTCCCTATGTAGGGCTAATCTAAGCTGGAGGCCAGCTTTTGGACGGGAGGGAAATATGTCACGCAGGAAACAGCCAAATCCGGGAAAGTCGCAAATGTTTGGATAAATTAAATATATTCGACCCTAGTCTATATTAAATAAAAAACAATTAAATAATTTCAATGCCAATTAGTAGAATTGTTTAATAATAAAACACAAATATATATAAACATAACATTGACCGTTATCTAAATAAACAAGTATATAAATCGAATAATCAAAACAAACGAGGCTCTTGGCGCTTGGTTCTTTTTAATTCATTGAGTTTCGACGTCTTAGTGTCGACAGTTAGTTGTAGTTTGGGGCCCTCATCTTAGGATGTGGGGCCCAGGCCCTTCAGGCAGTTTTAGTGATCTCCACCCTGGAGATCACAAGTTAAGTTAAGTGAAAGTGACACCTTTTCCTCCCCACTATGTATATTGGTAAGATCGTTTAGTTGTTATGTATATTTTTGTATTGTTGATTATTTGTATCTGTTGTTTGTTTGTTATCCCTTAATGAAGGTTTTAATAAAACCATGTAAATTCTTAAAGTGCTCCTGATTAACACACACTTCTCCAGAAAACCCAAAGTCACGTAGGGCGTAGGGCCCATGGTTAAGGCCCTAGCCCCTTTTCAGCGTAACAATATGACGAGATCTCACTTCTGCCTTTAGTATATATAGCATATCTGTAATATATCTAACTTGAGAATTATTGTCGTCTCCAATTAATTCTGTTAAATATGCTACAGCTTGTGACAATTGATATGAACCGTAAAAAAAGCATTAAGTCACGTTTGCTGAGTTGAGGAAAATCCATTACATCTGCACACTAATTGTCTAAATGCCTTCTTCCGTCGATTCCAACGTTTTGCAGCGACTTCTTCACTAAGAGTAATTGGCACATCCAGTCTGTTATTTATTCTGTCAATAATATCGTCACCTATTTTTCCATCCCAACACAGTCCTTTTCCAAATGTGTTGTGTAAAAAACCAACAATTCTGCAAAGAAGTTTGACATTTGGAGGCATTTTGTTATGAATAGTGTTGTGTGAAAGTTTATATTTTTGAGCTATTGCTCCATGGACAGCTTCGATAACCCATCGTATTTTGGTAACCTTTCTAGAAGCATTAGCTGTTGTGTGTTGTCAGTTGTGGCTTTGAAGGCTGGCATTATTGGCATAAAGCCTCTATTGCTGATATCCTTCAGAGCATCGCTAGAACCTCGATCAAGAATGCAGAAATCATTAGGTTGTAATTACTCTTTCAAATCAGCAGATTTGGTCAATAATATTTTCATTATCGTCGAGTCATTTTGGGTGACATAGAAAGGTCCGGTAATATCCACAATGTAACCATCCGTAGTACATATTGTAAATAGTTTATAAAAGGGGTTGCCTTTTTCCCGGAATACGACTTACGTTGATAAACATTGTTACTGCTTTTACCGTTACGAATATAAGTGCCGCGCCATCAAGAATCAATGCAGTGCCAGTTGGTTGTGCTCGGTATTTAACAATTTGGTAGATATATAACTTATATGGTTTTTAATTATATCGTCTCCAGTATTTGCAATGAATCCAAAATGCTGTGGTAAAATATCTACTTCAAAACCCTTTAATATCTGTTTATAAAACTCGGATACTTGTTGCTCTCGTCCTAGACCAAAGACAGATGATATCATTCGATTTGAATTTCCAGTTGCTAATTTAAATAAAAATACAACTAAGGCTTGCGTCACACTACTAGAATCTGTATCTCTCACCGACGTTAACATATTTCTCAAATAAATAATCTTCTCCCAAGTCAGTATAGGGAATATTTTTAGTTTCTCTTCCGGTATGGTGCAGTTGGCTGAACTATTGAAAAGGGAATTATTGCAGTAAATCGGAGTAAATTTATTAGCTATCAGATGAGTTTTACACCAACGATCCCCCTCAGGTATAAAAATGTTTTTCATTACAGAAGCTTGATGCCTAGCTTCACGAGGTATAACATGGATATTTGCTTCTGATTGGCATATAATACAATACTTATGTGTAGAGACGACTCGCCTTATAGTCAACGTAATTATCACAATCTATATCAAGGACAATTTTGGAATCAGTTTCGTTTTCTACCTCATCCTCACTACTCGAGCTCTGCTCTCTTTTTTCTAGTTTTTCCGGATATTTACTAGAACTGGAACTTTGATATGGTATCAATCGACATTTATTACACAAAATATCGCCTATAGCAATGTCTTTCGTTATAACAGCACTATATAAGTTTACCTCATTTTCATCTTTTATGACATTGTTGCGTCGACTTTTAATCAAAGAGAAATTGCAAGATTTATCAACCTCTTTAATAACGGAGCAGGGTTGGTTGGGGGTTGAAAAATATTATAAAAAAATCTGAGGCTTTAGCTTCTAGTACATACACCAACTTTCAAGTTTCTGCACTCTTACCAGCTTGCTTTACTTATGTTCCCTTATTTACCCCTATTTAACCCCTAACCCTTCAGCGGATTCATCTCAAAATATAACCTAATTCCAGATGTCGTTATAATACATACGTGTACCAAATTTCAAGTGAGTATCTCAATTTTATTTTATCAGCCCCTTAAATAATGGAGTAGGGGTGGTGGAGGGTTGAAAATATTATAAAAAGATCTGAGGCCTTAGCTTCTAATACATACACCGAATTTTAAGTTTCTGTACTCTTACCAACTTGTTTTACTTATTTTCCCTTATTTCTCCTATTTACCCCCCAACCCTTCAACGGACTAACACCAAAATGTAATCTAGTTCCTGATGTCATTATAATATATACGTGTACCAAATTTCAAGTGAATATCTCTATTTTATTTTACCAACCCCTTTAATAATGGAGTAGGGGGTGGTGGGGAGATGGAAAATATTATGAACAATTTTGAGGCCTTGACTTCTAGTTTATCTATATTATCTACCTAATTTCAAGTTTCTGTACTCTTACCCGCTTGCTTTACTTATTTCCCCCTATTTACCACTATTTACCCCCCAACCCTTCACCGGATATGTTCAAAAAACACTCCAGTTCCAGATTTTGTTATATTATATACGTGTACAAAAGTCTGTAAAAAGGAACAAATAGCAAAGTTCGATAGGCCGGCCGGTAGTCGTAACTTTTATTTGGTCAGTAATTTGAAACAGCAATTTTATTGACTATTCTTATAGGAAAAATTGGGCTAAACACGATGGTGATATTAAAAAAATTATAAAACATAGGCTCCATTGCTAAAAACAATGGTTTTCAGCGAAAATTATCATTTTTTTATGATTGAAAACTACCATCTCCCTGTTTAAAAATGAATTATTATTTGTTTGCTTGTAACTGTATTGAAACATATTCTTTATAGGATTTTGCAAACAGCAGAAAAATAACTATCTATAAATAAAATCAAAACTATGTGTAAAAATATTAATGAAATCTTTGCATTCTTTCGATAACCTGAATTCTGGTTATGCTAGCAAATTAAAATCCTAAAATGAATTTGTCTAATTTCTTATTTGACAATTCTCATTCTAACACTAGCATCCACACAGTCCCCTACGGCCATGCAGATTAAACTAGTATCTACATAACCCCCTACGATCATGAAGATTCAGTTAAAATGAGAACAAAGGCCTAAAATGAGTTTATTTATCTACCTTGTCTTTAAAAAATTTTTCATTCTAATGGATTACATTTTCATGAAATCTATCATTCTGTTTCTTGGAAATGCTTAGCCTTAGCCAAATAAGAAATTAGACAAATTCATTTTAGGATTTTAATTTGCTAGCATAACCAGAATTCAGGTTATTGAAAGAATGCAAAGATTTCACTAATATTTTTACACATAGTTTTGATTTTAGTTATAGATAGTTATTTTTCTGCTGTTTGCAAAATCCTATAAAGAATATGTTTCAATACAGTTACAAGCAAACAAATAATAATTCATTTTTAAACATGCATAGAGTATATCGGCTCCAGTACTAGTTAGCTCTAATAGATAGGTGAGGTTGTTTTTATCAGTCAATATAATTATTTTACACTTATTCATAGAAATTGTCTTGGTTTTGCATGAAACATCTTTATGAGTGACTTTATGTCTTTCTGCTGAGCTCTAGAATAAGGGCGAAAAACGTTTCAAAGGCTAAGCATTTCCAAGAAACAGAATGATATATTTCATGAAAATGTAATCCATTAGAATGAAAAATTTTTTAAAGACAAGGTAGATAAATAAATTCATTTTAGGCCTTTGTTCTCATTTTAACTGAATCTTCATGATCGTAGGGGGTTATGTAGATACTAGTTTAATCTGCATGGCCGTAGGGGACTGTGTGGATGCTAGTGTTAGAATGAGAATTGTCAAATAAGGAATTAGACAAATTTATTTTAGGATTTTAATTTGCTAGCATAACCAGAATTCAGGTTATCGAAAGAATGCAAAGATTTCATTAATATTTTTACACATAGTTTTGATTTTAGTTATAGATAGTTATTTTTCTGCTGTTTGCAAAATCCTATAAAGAATATGTTTCAATACCATCTCCCTGTGGTCTTGCTCCATTTTCCTTTGTTTTTTATAAAATTGCTTAGTAAACAAATGAAATATCTCGGCTCAGGAACGTCGCATCGAAGTTCAATTATCATAAAATGAAAGATAATAAAAAAAAAGGAAAATTTTGAACCCAAATAGACCTCGATTCGTTAACTAGAACCGGAGATATAGGCCATTTTGCATTTACGACTGTCAATTGTTTATTATTATTTTTTTTTAAATCTTGTAACAACAAAAAGTTAATATATTAAACTAACTAATTTTCAATTGCCACACAAAACCATTGGTTTTTCATATATTTTATGCTTTTATAACAATTAATTTATGAACGCAGTACAGCGTATTTTAGCATTTACGCTCCGAGTGACTTGCGCAGTAACGACTTTGTATATATAACATCCGAATCGTGCTCAGTTTTAAATGTGCTGTAAGTGATTTAAATTGGTTTAAAGAGTCATGAAAGATATTTTTATCTTATTTTTTAATTTTTTTAAGTTTAATTACTTTTTATACAGGGTGTTCCTTAATGACCTGCTAATATTTCAGGATGTTATTCCTTACGTCGTTTTATGAAGAAAAGTTCATATGAATATATGTCCGCAACGGCTTAAATTATTTGCTACGGGATGTTAATTTTTTTTCTTTTTAATCGTTATCTTTTAATATTTCAGAAAGTATTTAGATATTATTTTCAATTTTGGTATGTGTTAATAGGATATAAATGCACACATTTTATTTAGAACAGTTATTTTATCGCTCCACCGGTGGCATCCCTGTGAACATGTCCTCTGATGTTTTTTGCCAAAAAAGTGGTACGCCACTTAATTTTTTCGTGTGGATATTTTTCTTGATTAGCCTGATCAATTGTACATTTTCTCGTCAGACGCACAGTTCTTGATTAAAACAATTAAATTCAAATTGAAACTAACTACACAGGCACACACCGAGCGTACACACTTAAAAACGTTGTACGACGTTCACAAATTAATTGTTATAAAAGCATAAAATGTATGAAAAAGCAATGGATTTGTGTGACAATTGAAAACTAGTTAGATTAAGTCGATAGTTTAATAAACTATTTCTATTTTTTGGTTGCATCGTTATGAATTTCAGTAGTTTCTTGATTTTCATAAAGGGTTTATTGAAAAAAAAAGTGATATTCAAGAATACTGACTTTGTTGGGCTTATTTATTTAGGCAGAATTCTGCTTAAATAAAAATTCCAGAATTCCTCGACGACTCGTTTAAAAATTGAGTGCTGAATACTAAATAATATTAAAATGAAAAGTTGTAAAACCCCCGTCACAATGAAACCTGAAGATCTTGGAAACAACATACCCAATTTCTACCAAACATGGCTAAGAACCATCTCGTGAATGCCAGCTCTTAAAACAAAATACATTGAACTGGGTTCAGTTATTTTGTAGCTATGAAGCCACAGACAGGCACGTACACACACCCCTCCTTTTGAGTCGGAGGTTAAAAAAATGAATGGCAACTATTTCGTTTGCAACACTGTGCGGCACCGGCACCGTCTTGGCTCAACTGAGAGCTCGCAGTCCAATATTTTACTTCCGAGTCATCAGAGAAATGGATACATTTTTTTTACGGCAAAGAAAACAAAATTGGGATTTCTTTTTTAAGGCCCTATTCATATCAACATCCTGGCAGAGTATAGCCATAGCTATTTCACCACTCAACTTGGACGCACATAGAAAGACAACAACACATTAAAAACGCCATTAAACATTCATACTCTAGCCAGGATTCGTTTCCGAAACTGCAGTCTCGAGCCTATTACGTGGGCAATGAAAGCTGGTGACGAATTTAGATGTTTGTGTAACATTATAATATTGAACCTATCCGCAATATTTAAATGTGTCAATGTTTCAATATAATATGCCTAGCTGAAAACCGTATTTCAACAGTAGTAATATATCCACTATTATGAAACACATCTTTTTTATTTACTCATCGATTTTGTTCACAATAGGGTTCTTTCTCTAGCTACTAGCACAAAGTTTTTCTAAACTTTTCTTTCTTTAGTTATCGTTCTTACAAGAATCGACATGTTGAAAGTTGTACAGAATTCGACCACTAATACAATGATATGAACATTTCTGTTTACGTGCAATATTTACGATTTTAGAATATGCCGATCAAATATAATACTCTCTCCAATTTCGTATTTGTATAACAAACACAATTAGAACATTTTAACAATATGTTACCTTAGCAGGGCATTTTTTAACATATATGTTATGTATCCAAGTGAATACGCAGTATTTTAAAGTGGATACAGTGTAGAACCAAAATCGATACGTTAGCATAAAATAATACGAGTGAAAATAAACCTAATCAACGTAAGCTAGGCTTAAAATTTATTTAAATTTCTAAGTTTTAAAGTGCAACAAACAAGAACGACCACAAATAAAAGATTAAAAAAAACAAAAACAAAATTTCATTCCAAATACCAATCTTACATCACATTTAAGAACACGTTTTTGTACAAAGTTACGTCTTTGGTAGATGTCAACATCCGGTTCTCTAAACCTTTTCTCTTTGGTTAGTAAAAATTCTGCGACTGCTGATTGGGGAACGATGTGAGCTGTAACTTTTCCAATTAAGGTAATGAGGAGACGATCGATCATAGTTTTTTCACTTGAAGACATTCTGTGATTAGTCTTAATGTTGTTGACGTTGTTGTAGTAGAAAATGATTAAATATCTCGGTTGTCATTGAATGTGACGTTGTAACAAAGAGAATTAATAAAAGCTTAAGAAGTACCCTCTTGTGCATACTAAAAGTTTTCTTAATTTGTCTGCATGTTTGGTTCCCACACCAACCGTGTTCTCGGCCAGCAGTCGCAAATATCAATAGAAAAGTTGGTAACCCCACCTTTACCAAGAAAATTCTCAACCAAAGGTTGCCCAGCTGCTATCATTTCTGTTGCTGATTTTGCGCAAAGAAGCAATAAAATATTTTTTATAGTATCATCTTCTTCTACATTAAGCCTAGCGGCCAATTATTTTTTAAAACACGCAGTAATTTCTTGTCGGTCAACAGACCAATTGTGTCTTCCAAAATTTGGAATATTACGTATGCTTCTTTCCTCTTTTTCAACATCATTGACATCATCTGCATCTACCAAACTATTCAAGAGTTTCGTAAATTGGATACAGTGTAAAAAATCCTTAAAAAATGCTATGTAATATAGTATTTGGATTAATTATGATTCATGTTTGTTTACTGCTAATTTTAAGCATCATTAAAGAGTATTTTCTAAATACGGGTTTCTTTTCAACACCAATTATTACATAATAATAAAATGGTCGGAAAGCTTCACAAATTTATTAAAACTCAGCATATTTTAATATTCATTAGATTTTAAACATCGCACCCTCCCATAATAAATATTCCTGTATAATTAA
The DNA here is from genome assembly GCA_963583905.1 of Stenurella melanura. Lineage (NCBI taxonomy): Eukaryota > Metazoa > Arthropoda > Insecta > Coleoptera > Cerambycidae > Stenurella > Stenurella melanura. The sequence goes on from OY757314.1 coordinate 101,665,541, forward strand.
TTAGAGTCGGTAATATGATTATGATTAAAAATTTGTAATTTATTGCTGGAGAAATAATTTCATCGGAATACAGGATACCTGTGTACAAAATTAATCTGCCTTAGCGTTTGCCTGATATTAATAATTACATTTATGGAGGGTTTTATAGCAATGCGTGCCATGTAGAGTATAAAACAAATAAAACGATTCACTGAATCTTGTAATAAACTCTTGTTATGTTATTGTATATTATTATCTCTTTATATCATGAAAAATTTTATTTAGTGAGAGGTTCTCAATGTAACGAGCAATTTTTTTCTTGGTCTTCTATTGAAAAGATACGGAACAATAAGAAAATATGAAGAATTAATTATAAATTCGTAGGAGCACTTCAATAAGGTTTCTGTTTTGTTTCCTGTAAATTTCTTCTTAAATATTTTTATGCGTTTGCACAAGCTCATTAAAGTTAAATGTTATACGGCTGTGGAGCTCACATATGGTTTTCCATTTGATTCGTAGATATTCTATTAGTTCTGTATGGACACGCATGGTAGGGTTCCGCCGCCGTTTCAGAATTAAGATGTGCACATTTATTAAACTTGTCATAGAAACTGCCATTTCCCTTATCCTAACAATGTTTTGTTCGTTCTGTATAGGCAATGAAAACGGTTTTTCATTTTATTTTACAATACCTGTGCTCCAGTGTTCGTTTAATATGCATTAAAAGTACTTAAAGTTACTGTCGTCGATAATTTTTTTTTCTAGTGTATATAAATATCTATTTTTTAATACATAATGAGTAGCTGAAATAAAACAGATACTACGAAATATGAAGACTAATATAATTTTTAAATTTAAATCTATATATTTTGAAAACAACTGGAATTATTGAGTGAAAATTCATAGCAATTATCTTCTCATGGTTCTACTTAGGTAGTCTAATAGTTTCTTAAATACACGTACTAAGAAAAACAAGTTATGGCCAAAAATAATACATATTTCCCTATAGGATGTTTCGTTCTAGGAAATGGTCACCTTAACTTAATAAAAACATTCTTTGGTTATTTTCCAGACAATTTTCATACACATCCATCTAATATTCAATACACGAAACAATAAAATACTTATTCACTATGTGATGATCTACTTTCGACGATGTAAGTAGGTACCATACAAACGCAAACCAATGATATCACTCCCAAATTATAATAATACATTTTCTCTTAAAAACAATACCGATAGACCATTACGACGTCCCCTCTGCGAGTCTTAAAAACCCCACAGAATACTTGATTCCCTGGCAAATCATATCATAAATAATTAATTGTTCGTGGATATGAACAATTAATTATTTATGATGTAATTTGCCATATACCGTGTTTTGGTGTTTTTATAACTACGTTGTTATCATCAGCTTCTAGTATGTAATGATTTGTTGTTTATTAGTACTGCTTGAATTAAATATTCATTAGGTGATTGCGCTAATTTTCTAACTATATTAATTACTTACGAAATACGCTACCGTGTCGGGAACAAAATAAATATTATTGCTATTTATTGATTGAATTGATTGACATAAATCAATATTTACAGGTTGTGAAGGAACTAATGTACAACAGAAAACGTTGTTAACATTGTAGTAACTTTACATGTCGGTGTTTTTAAAACATTTGTATGTATTTACTTTCTACACTAATCAAGAAGTGAACGCAAAATTATAATATAGAAATTACTAATTTAATTAACAAATACGAACAACAAATTGATTTATTTTCACAATTTTGTACTTGACTCTTGAATTTTGCACCCTCCAATTCTGAAAATTGTAGGTAAAATTATGTGACGTCATTATAATCGTCTAAATTTGCACAATTTTACAGATCTTTAGCGCCCAAGGCTTTTCAGAAAATTTCTCCCAGCCTCCTTGATGAAAATATTTCCACTATTTTAATACTATGTTAATCACTAAATTTTAAATTTTGTACTCAACCACACGTTAGAGCCAACGGTGTCTGGAAAAGTCTTCTCCAGCCCCTACTCACTATTAGAATTTCTATTAGTTTTCTCTTTATTTATACAGGGCGGTCCCTCTAAAAAATTATTAATTACGTAACGGCATATAAGAATAATCGGAATGTAGTTGTAGCTTATTACAAAGAAAACCTGATAATTTTTCAAAAGAATATTAAGTGGTTTTCCGACATTTTTTTAAATAGGTTTATAATGTCACGAAAAGTGGAAATTTTAAATTTGAACGAAAAAATATTTTTCATTATCTATTTCCTTAAATCGGTCCACCCTCTATATTTTGCAGTGAAAACCTAACCATTTCTTCGGTGGCGTCAGCTACCTACCATATTTGACTGTTCTCACTCACGTAGTTTTTTAGTTAATGCACCAACATACAAACAGACAGATATAGAACCTATATTTTCGTAATCTACATGATCTGAAACGTGAAAATCCGAGAAAATCTAGGGTCATTTTTTCTCGAATACAGTACTTCCCTTCGGTATGCGCGGGAGGTAAAAAATTCTTCTTATGAAAACTTTTGATTTTTTGATAGGTTTTTAGTAACAGAAACGCATTTAAAAAAGTTCACAAGGCCATAGTAGTTGGAACATAAAAAAAATGGCGTAAAACTTTAAAAAAATTAAAATGAGGAAACAAAACCTATCGTAGAAGTGTAAAATGAAGTGCACATATTTTTTTTTAAGTTTCACCCACAGCATGTCTCACTTTTCATAACTCCCGTATCGCAACTCCCTTATTAACAGACTGTGGCTGGAAAATATTTACTGATCAGGAGATTGTTTCACAGTAAAATATTTAGAAATCCACCAGTGGCGTTCGTCCTCATGAAGAAAAGTAAAACTAATGTTCCAATAAAAGATATTGGGCAAAGGTTTTACCACTGTCAAACGATCTCTTAATATTATTCATTGTTCTCGAAAACTACCCTATACCAAATTTCAATAACATAGTGTAATTGGTGTTCACGTAATAAGGAAATAAAATTTCCCTTTTTAAAATTACAGTCATAACTTTATCCTCGGACGTAATGAAGAATTGATTAAGCTGGGTGAAGAAAGGCTTACAGTTTATAATTAAACACGTCACGTCAGTCATTTTACTTAACAGTCTAAATAAAAAACTTGGAAACAAAAAAGTTAAAATTTTAAACAAATTTAATTCATGAACAATTCAATAAATAATAAAAGTTAGTTAAAGATAACTAAATCTTAGTTCGCACAATGATTGTCATGGCCAACTTATGTTTAAAGTAGATGTTATTGAAATTTGATGCCACTGAAAATGTGCTTTGTTATTATCAGTATGATTATACAAAACATAAGAAATTGGATATCGATCAAATCTCATCTCATCTCTAAAGTTGCACATAAGGTGCTTATTATCACATTAAGAATAATAAAGTTTATAATTGAACTGTTTCTGATTTCCAGGTCAAATATTTTTTATTTAGAGTGTTAAGTAAACTGACTGACATGTGTATAATTCTAAGGGGAAAGCCTTTCTTAATAATAACTGGTACATTAAAAATGAAAATTTTATTTTCTTATGACGTGAACACCAAGAATTACTATCTTATTGAAATTCGGTATAAGTGACTTTTCTACAACAATGAATAAGATTATGAGATTGTTTTACAGTTAAAACTTTACCTAATATAATTTTTGGAAAATTCGGTTCATTTTGTCTTAATAGCGACGATTGTGGATTTTTAAAAAATTGTTTTAAAGTATAAAAGTGCAATTATCATTACTACCTATATAAAAATATATATTTTAAAAGTAATATTTGTTTTTTGTGTAAACTTGGTTTCTCTATTTTGGAGCTTATATCATGTATTTATATCTTGAAACAGACTCGTTAATGTAACAAGTTCCGCGGGTTATGAGATATTTACATATTACATTTCATCATCATTTTTATCATGCTTGTCGAAAATGGTTAAATGTTCTAGACAGCAAATGAGTTGACCGAGGAGGTTTCTACATTTTTGCAGTTTTCGTGAATTTTATAATTTATATAATTTTTATTTCAAAATGCGCGCAAATGGTGACAAATTAATTCTGATACGTTGAAAAGAATGAGAATTAAAGCCAAGACCATCTACTTTCAATAAACTCTATCTTTTTGTTGTAATTCACATTCAACAGGAATATATAATAAAGGGCTTGTAATTGTCTAAATGTTATTTGTGGTATTATCTTATTTTTTTTTTCCTTCTTCAATTCTTTGGGACTTCCTGCCACATGTATATTTTCTTTTTAAGCAGTGCTCGGGGAATCTACAAAATATCACAATTAACCAGTATGTTACTGGTAAATAACCTCTACGCCTGTGACTTTTACGTCAAGGGATCAGTTGGAGGTTGCTTTTTTTAAATAAACAACACAAATAAGTATAAAAACTTAGAATTAAATATGTCGCCGACGTTTCGGAAATCTAATCTGTTTAATTTCTCAAGGCTTTTTTTGAAAAATCTTTTTTGCTGTGTATGATAAATACACAGCTCTAAGAATGTTTGTTATATTCAATATCCATAGATACTTACTATTTACATAGAACATCAACGGTTAGTTAACAGTTTTTTTAGTTTCTATACAATGTTAAGTTTGTTAAGTTCTTCTTTTAACATTGGCAACCAAGTTGTATAGACATAAAAACTAAAAAAACTGTTAACTATATCAACAGTTCTATGTAAATAGTAAGTATCTATGGATATTGAATGTAACGAACATTCTTAGAGCTGTGTATTTATCATACATAGCAAAAAATATTTTTCAAAAAAGCCTTGAAAAAGTAAAGAGATTAGATTTCCGAAACGTCGGCGAAATATTTAATTTCAAGTTTTTATACTTATTTGTGTTGTTTATTTAAAAAAAGGCAACCTCTAACTGATCCTTTGACGTAAAAGTCATAGGCGTATAGGTTATTTACCAGTAATTAATATACTGGTTAATTCTGATATTTTGTAGATTCCCCGAGCACCACTTAAAAAGAAAACGTACATGTGGCAGGAAGTCCCAAAGAATTGAAGAAGGAAAAAATGTGCTTGTATCTTAAAATCGGGGATAATTTATAAATATATTTTCAGTACTGAATATTCATATTTTTTTCCAATTGTAAACTACGATAAATGAAAGACAAATATCCAGTCTTTCGATTGCATATAGCGAAATTTTTTGTAGTGATAGTGAAGACATACAATGGGCCGGTACAAAACTTCCGACGAAAATTTATATAGAAATCAGAGGAACATCTCCATGCCGCCCAAGATGGCGTGTGCAGCGCACATACTTTGTTCTTTAGTTATTTAACAGTGAAGTCTTAAAATTCAATTTTGGCATTCGTGTGTTGATTGGCAACCCCACAACTTTGGTTCTTACTTTACGCGAAAACCGTTATATATGACAATATTTTTGTACATGTACCTTACGTTTTTTTCTAATTTGTTTAAAGTTATTTCTAGGAGAAGAAAATTAAATTTGACGCTACATTGTTTTATTTTCCGACCATAGTGGCCTTGAGATTTTTATTTAATACTTTTCTTGTAGCGAAAACCTACTTCTGTGCAAAAAAAAGGATAATTATTAATTATAAATTAAACACTGCTTTTGGATGAATAAATATATAAATTACATATGTTTCGGCTTATTAGGCCTTTATCAAGAGTATTACATAGTGAATGCGTATTCACTATGTAATACTCTTGATAAAGGCCTAATAAGCTGAAACATATGTAGAGTACTTATAATATATTGATTGATTCATCCAAAAGCAGTGTTTAATTTATAATTAATAATTATTTTCAAGATGTTTCACAAGGTACCTACTACAAGTTCAGTTCAGTGTATTAAAAAAAAAGGATTATTTTATCCTATCTCAAAACCTCTGGGGACGTCTATAATAGCTTTAATGCATTTGAATAATAATACGAAGCAAACTTGATACGCCTTTTACTTAAAAAAATGTACGTGTGATTATTCCAAAAATAATAATTAGTAAAAGTACAAAGTTTTGCATACATACCTGTATAGATTTTTCCACACGTTTAAAAATATTCAGGTAAAATTAACTCATTACCATTTGATAACTTGCACTATTTAATCTTGCTGGACCTAGGATAGCATTTCTTTCTTGTGCGTGTACAAGAGAACTCATCGTGGAAAAATATAACTCTCATTAATAATGTAATTACCGTTTTACTTTCATTTTCTTTCATTCCAGGCATTTATATCTAAATCGTGCCTGATGACAATCAACTAGACAGAGAACAACTTGTGTGTTTTAGAAGATGAGTTGTCTTGAACTCGAACTAATAGTGGGCAAAACTGTTCTTATTTGCGGTAAGTTTGAAAATTGGTGCTGTTTTCAATTTATTAGTAGTGTTCAGTAGATATAATTATTAATGTTTAGATTTATCATAAAATACTAATGTCAAATTATTATTTTGTAAATACTTTTAATATAAGACCTGAAGTGAGACAAGCTAGTATATAGAATTGCTAACTCGATTTTCTTCATTTCGACCCAGATAAAAAACCATAGTAGGCTGTGAGTTTTGTAAATAAAATGTATTGGTCTGTCTTTAGTTTCAGTTTGCGTTGTTCCAGGATTTAAAATATCCGATATAAATCGAATTATAAATAAAAATTTTATGGGGGGAAGAAGTTCTTTGTGGATCTCACTGTATATTCAGAAAAAATTGAATGATTATATATCATTAAATATTATAGTTGTGCGTATGAAGACTGAATCCTCAAAGTTACATTGAAATTCTTAACTATTTGGCAAAAGGAAAATGCACGTAAAAAAATCAATGAATTATTTAGAGTTAATATTATTTTTAGTGATATTATTGAACGTAGATTCTTACTAGTATATACTAAAAAAGTATACATATATAAAGATACGATTACAGTATTAACTATTTATCCAGTTTACGTTCATGTCTATTTTCCACATTTATACTGGATTTCTGTCAAGAAATGATTTATTAAAGTTGGCTGATAGATCTGAAGTTTGACGTGTTAATATAATTATCGATTTGGACTTTTTCAGATAAATATCACACAACGAGTGAATGCCTACTAAATTCTAAATAATGATTACAGCTGTTGATTCAAACGATGTTCTAAATTATGTTTATTATGTAGAAATTATTTTGTATTCTGAATATGAAAAAATTGCAGGTGGCGATTGATACTACAAATAGTTATTGAAATAATGAACTATTATTTATTCATTAATTTTTATTGTCCACAGTGCGTACTACAAGCGATGCAAATATAAATTAGGTACACACATTATTTTTAACTTAATTGCAATTTTTTAACTTGCAATATGAGAAAATGGTAGAAATATAATCTGTTAACCAAAAAGAGTCATAGGCGAGTCTGCCTGGGATTTTTCCCAAAAATTTTCTATACCATTTGAGTTAGGCACGGATTCCTATAGGAAATATTCCGCTGAAGAAGATTTTCTTTTTGCTAAACCACGAGCTTAATGGTCAAATAATTGGTTAAACAACATTTTTATTGTTTTATTCTAATAAAATGAAAACGGTTTGACGGATCCGAAAGAATCTTAACTCAATCGAAAGATATTTTCAATACGCGTCATTTGGCGCCAAGCACAACTCATTTTGTCAACGCGTTCATTGGTATACAGGGTGTTTCACTTAAAAGTCCCCAGGCCATTATCTCTAAAACTAATAAAGATATTTTATTTTTGTAAATGGCAGATGATTGATACCAAAGAAAGGTTTAAATAACGGTGATTAGAATTTTTCCTCAGCAGCACACAAAGATGGCGCTGCGATGCAAAACTATTTTTTGATGGCTGGAACCTTGAAACATAAGCCATGTGATTAAACAATAATTTGTGAATAATTTTGATGGTATAGAGAATTTACAAAAAACAAGCCGTTTTGGAGTTACATGAGTTTCTTTCATTAATGCCAGTACACGTGAATTTTGATAAATCCCTATAATTTATTTATTATTTATTATAGAATATTGGTTACCAAACACTTTTTTTCAAGATAAGGAAAGTGATATAATACACTATCATAAAATTATGTTTACCACTTCCGGCCAAACCGGAACTAACATGATGAACCAATATCCATATGTTCCTACATATTACATTTTTTTTTTTTTTCTAATAACGCTTCTAATAAAACGGCTCCCAAAACTTAAAGTAAGTAAGACAACAAAGAAAATACACACCAATTTAAAATGGGCTAAATTTATATTAACAATTCAGTAAAGAACGTAAACAAAAGTTTTATAAACAGACATTTAAAAACTATAGAAATATTATTAAAAATGAAATTAAACTAATTTCTTTCTTATTAGTAGGTACTTATTATATTAAATGTTCAAAATTTCTCCCTTCTTCATGAATACACATATTGTACCGTTTCAGTAACTCTTCATTGCAAACTTTTTGTAACGTAGGTATGTCTATTTATAGCAGCAACACTTGCATATATTTTATTATACAAATCGGCCATATCCTAAATGGGTTCAATGTACACCACACTTTTTAAATACCCCCAAAGGTAAAAATCTAATGGAGTCAAGTCAGGTGATCGTGCTGGCCATCTGACTACTCCATTAGTACCAATCCATCTCTGAGGGTACATTTCATTAAGACAATCTTTGACTAGTACTGAGTTATGGGGTGGTGCACCATCTTGGTGAAACCAAATATTCTCCTGGTTATGAGGGATAGTCTCTAATAATCCTGGCAATACATTTCTCAAAAATATCTCATATTTTCTTCCATTTAAAGTCCCATGGAATAGATATGGTCCAATAATATATGAATTTAATATTCCACACCACACGTTAACTCCAAAAGTTATCTGATTTCGGGTCATTCTCATCCATCTAGGATTATTTTGTGACCAGTATCGGCAGTTATGCTTACTCACAACTCCGTTGTTGTGAAAACGGCTTTCATCGCTCCAGAGCACATTTTTTAAAAAATTTGGGCATTCTTCAGAAAGAACTGAAAATTCAACTAGAAAATGTAATCTTCGTTCATAATCACCAGGCCTTAAATGATGGATCAATTTTAATTTGTATGGATGGTATTTATTTGATTTTAATATTCTATGGCACGAAGATATCGACAGATTAGTTTCCGATGCCAATTTCCGGAGAGAACATTGAGGATTGTTGACAATACTATTTAACACCAAGGCTGTATTTTCATCGTTTCTAACTGGCCTATTTCTGTTACGAATAGTTTTCTTAAAACTACCCCAGTTTCTTAAATTTTTAAACAGCATGATAAATGTTTTTTTATCGGGTGTAAGTCTATTTGGAAATCGTAAACAAAACAATCGTTTTGCTTGTCGGGAATTTCTTTTGCATTCACCGTATATTAAAATCATATTTAACTTATCTTCATTGGTGTATCTAACCATTTTTTACATTTATTTTTTTTTATTGCCTTATTTGGATTGTTTCTAAGTACACTATTTCTGTTTGAAACTATGATTGAAATGCTCCAACTACAAACTTTGTTTAATAACTGTCAAACTTAAAATTAAATCAAAGCCTACTAATATCTCTTAAGTAGATTTTTCATTACCATTCTAAATTAGTGTGTATTTTCTTTGTTGTCTTACTTACTTTAAGTTTTGGGAGCCGTTTTATTAGAAGCGTTATTAGAAAAAAAATGTAATATGTAGGAACATATGGATATTGGTTCATCATGTTAGTTCCGGTTTGGCCGGAAGTGGTAAACATAATTTTATGATAGTGTATTATATCACTTTCCTTATCTTGAAAAAAAGTGTTTGGTAACCAATATTCTATAATAAATAATAAATAAATTATAGGGATTTATCAAAATTCACGTGTACTGGCATTAATGAAAGAAACTCATGTAACTCCAAAACGGCTTGTTTTTTGTAAATTCTCTATACCATCAAAATTATTCACAAATTATTGTTTAATCACATGACTTATGTTTCAAGGTTCCAGCCATCAAAAAATAGTTCTGCATCGCAGCGCCATCTCTGTGTGCTGTTGAGGAAAAATTCTAATCACCGTTATTTAAACCTTTCTTTGGTATCAATCATCTGCCATTTACAAAAATAAAATATCTTTATTAATTTTAGAGATAATGGCCTGGGGACTTTTAACTGAAACACCCTGTATAGCGAAAATAAATTTCTTAATTAACAAATTGATTACTCAGAAACTAATGAAGTCAGGATATTGTTCTTTTCAAAATACATGCCTTTTATACCCCAAAGACTATACCTAATTTTTTTTGGTCCAATATCTTCAATGCTTTTTGATTGTTTAAGCAAATGATATAATTTGTTAATAAGCAAATAACTTTTTTTTGAAAGATTGATCCACTTCCGATCAACTTTAAATGATAAATATTGATGTCGGCCATAACCCTCATAGAATTCTGCACGAATGCAACTCTTTGTTTTTGTTTATTTAAAATTTTAGTTAATTTTGCAAATTAACAAATATATTCCATTTGTTAGCTGGCTCTGGCTAAGCGTATCGAACTGGGGTTTTGTGCATATGAAAGTGCTTGGAGAAAGGAAAATTTTGAGATAAGAAGGAACTTGACCGGATAACCGGAACCGGAAATAAAAGTGATATTGTCTGAGAGGCTCTAATTTGTTTATTAATAACTTTTTGGACACGAGGTTCATTGCAAATGAAAGCTAACAAGTTTTTCCATCAACCACAAAAAGTTCTACAAAAAATATTTAATCCCTGAAGAGGTTGTACGCGTTTTTGACCCTTAGAAAAATCTCTCCCGCAACGTGGAAATACTAATATTTGACGCGCAATGGGGTGGCGGGTTCGATCCTCGGTGTAAGCAAAATTTTTTTTTTGTCAAATTTGCTTTTTTTTTTCATGGAACCAAATATTTTTTTATGATAATAAATGTTTTTATTTTCGTTTTTTCTCGAGATATTCCATTTGTTAATTTGCAAAATTAATTTAAACTTTAAATAAACAAAAGCAAAAAGTTGCATTCGTGCAGACTTCTATGGGGGTTATGCCCTACATCAATATTTATCGTTTAAAGTTGGTTTGAAGTCGATCAAACTTTCGAAAGAAAAGTTATTTTCTAATTAACAAATTATGTCAATTGTTTAAACAATCAAAAAGTATTGAAGATATCGAACCAAAAAAAATAGGGAATATTCTTTGGTATAAAAGGCATGTATTTTGAGAAAAACAATATCCTGACCCCATTAGTTTCGGAGTAATCAGTTTGTTAATTAAGAAATCTATTTTGGCTATAACAGATGAACGCGTTAACAAAATGAGTTGTGCCTGGCGCCAAACGACACATATTGAAAATGTCTTTCGATTGAATCAAGATTTTTTCGGATCCGTCAAACCGTCTTCATTTTATTAAATAAAAACAAACAAAAAAAATAGTTCAAACAATTATATTTGACCATGAAGCTCGCAGTTCAGGAAAATTTTTCATAAGAAAATCTTGTTCAGCGGAATTTTTCCGATAAAAATCCGTTGCTAACTCAAATGGTATACAAAATTTGTAAAATCACCTCTTTTTTACCCCACGCAGACTCGCCTATCAATAAAATTTTTATATTTCAAATTGCCGCGAAAACGACATTGACGTCATGCAAGCGGCTGCAGAGTTACTGTGGCGTCACTCTGTTTACTCTACTCTCTGTATTAAGATTTACATTAAATAGTTGTAAAACCTAATGAAATAGCATTTTATTCACCGTTAATAACGGAAAAGTGTGTTTTTGTACTTATTAATATTAATCTAAAACTAAAATTTAAGTTTCAATATCAGAAAGTTAATCTTTAAACAAGCATACATTTCTTCTTTGAAACCTATGTAGGAGGCGAGACTTGAAAACCTTGTGTACGTTTGTGCACTTATATACTTTATAAGATAAGCATACATTGTAAATGTTTGATACTATTACTTTGAACTTTTACAATTTTTGTTCCACACGTGTTTGTCGTAAAAAGGGAAACGAAATGTTGGTACACTGATTGTGAAATGTTAATATTTATGCCGAAATCACAGCTAGAAATTTACACTTAAACAAATATCATACCTAAATGGACAATATCAACTAATTGAATGACGTCACGCTGCGCTGAGTTTTGTCAGTCGTCGTTTGTGCTCGAGCACTTTTTGGCAAATCGAAAATAATTTTAATGAATATAAACATAAGTACGTTTGATATTAAAGTTTTATTCTCGGTCTTATTTAAACAAACTATTTATATAACCAACTACCATTAATAGTAGATCATACTGTTAGTTTTTACATGTCAAAAACAGAACCTTTTTGCTTAAAATCTCACAAGTACGTATACCTGCATCAATACATAGCAGGAAAGTAGTGATATTCCAAAATCCAAGATTGAGTGTAAGTCTTGGAGGGGTTTAAAAATGAGTAACAATCTTACATTTAATTCTTTTCTATATTTTTCATCTAGCATTAACAGAAAAGGATTAATTATAACCATTGCCCTAATTTGTGTGTTATTTATTTATATTTTTTAAAAACAATGTCATAATCTTTCTCAGGATGAAATTTTCTGTAATTTGATGCCACACACGATTTTCTATGATTTTTAAGAAATTTGCAAGATGACGCCCAAAAAACGCATTTTGCGCAATCAGAATTTTCCAGACTTTTGGTATATCAAAATCAACAGCGAACTAAAAAATTCTAGCCTCGTCCTTGTGGAAATTAGTTCCACCCAAAAACCTAAGTCTATTGTACTATTACTGAATCAAAAACATTAATTTGAACTTTCAATTTTTTCTCAACGTCAATTCGAAACAGCATTTGAGTGCTTAAATAGGAGCAAGGCGAGCAAGCTAACCATATAATCGGCCACATGATGGAACGTTTGAATTAATCATAACGCGGCGGTTGCTGCCAAAAATAATGTATGTAGAGTTATTTTTCTAATGAAAATCTGTGGGACTGAAAGAGATAGGTGAAGGTAACATGCGTGTTACGAATAACGTAAACGTTCCATCATAGGGCTGAATATTGGAGATGTCAATTTTGCGTGGGACAACTCTTTATTAACCGAATTTATCTGTACTTTAGAAACACTGACCTTGCAGCTGTTCGAGTTTTTATGCTAATGAAGAGCACACTTTAATAAAAAATGCTTATTTGCAAGGATGTAACTACTTTAGCTCTAAATCTTTAGCAGCTATGTTCAACATTAACATTATAAAGTAAATAGTGTAAAGTTTGGCGTATAGTTTTTAGTGTGGTTCTTGTCACGTACTAAGGTGTAACAGCAAGAGCGACGAGAAACCAGCAAAAAATGTTAAACAGAGTAAACTTATAATAATTATGGAACTTTAGGTATAGCAGGTTTGGCGAGAATTTCCTCATTATGTTACTTAAATATTTGTTTATAATGTGCAATATTTAACGAAACTTTCAGTAATAATTATTGTATGGAAAATATGTCAATATAATTTTAATAGTTCCTTCCAATAAACACTTTGTCAATAAAATGTGAGATGCTATGCATTCGGCCACAATAGAGCACATGCACATTATCCCAGTATACTGGGTGGCCACGAGTCAATGTACGCCCCCAATATTTTGGTTGTTTTGGTATTTAAAAAATTGGTTTTTGGTACACATAAATTAGACAATAATAAGCTACTTTTAGACTAACGGGAACGAAAATATCACTTCCGGTTGAACCGGAAGTGATATCAACTTTTTTTTTCTTAAATGTAATGACTGTATTTTTTTGATGGTTTCTCATTAAGCATGAATTCCTAAGTGCAACAGTTTTTTCAGATGTAAAAAATTCCAAAAAATAAGTGAGATACGAACAATTTTTTAATTTTTTCAAAATGGCCGCGTCAGATGAACGCGATGTAAAAAAATTACTAAGTAGGCTATGGATATTATTAGTAAGGTTGTAGACTTGTCTGTGTAAAGCAAAAAATAGTTGTTTGAATTACTGATAGGTACCAGTATTTTTAGTATTTTTTTTTCAAAAAAACGGAATTTCATTTTCATTTCCGTAGGGGTCCTATGGATTTTTTTTATGGAACTGTGCTATTTCTTTTATTAATCAGAAATAATGATTCATAAACTATAATTTTTTCGCCATTAATAATTTCTTAACGATATCCTTCGTAATAATAAAAGTATCTTTAAAAAGTAAGCGCCAACAAATCATTTTAATAAGGTACCTATCTACATTTAAATCCAAAATTGCAAATAGCCATGAAAATGACAGACATTCACAACAATTGAATTAGTCTTGACTTACTCACTAACTTTCTGAAGCAAGTGTATTAAAGTTGTTATAAACAAGAAAATTAATACAAAATAGCTGAAAATTATTCAAGAGTTGAAAAAGTTGACATGATCATTATTTATGCAACTAGAGCACAAAGTCTGTATAGACGGAGATATCCAGAAATAAGACAACCTCCGAGAAACTATTTCGCCCGGTTGGAGCAACAATTTAAAACTGAACCTAATGTAGATTGAAGAAAGATTTATTGTGGATGAAGAAACGGAAATTAATGTATTAGCTTTAGTGCATGTTGACCCAACCATTTCGATAAGACAAATTGAACATGAATTACCAGTTTCCAAAGAATCAGCCAGCAAAATTTTAAAGAAACAGGGCTATTGTTCTTATAAATATCAACGAAGAATAACCTTTTCTAATTGGTTACAGTTACGCCAATTAATAAATGAGAATTTTATCAAAAACATTTTGTTCACTGATGAATCGAAATTTACAAACCTTGGGTTCTTTAATCGAAACAACACTCGATATTGGGCAATTTATAATCCTTACATTATGAGACAGATGCGGTTTCAGGAGCGGTTTGTCTTCAATGTTTGGTTAGGCGTACTGGGCGACCATGTCATAGGTTCAATAATTTTTAACTGGACCAGGATATCTAGAATTTCTCCAAAATAGAATAGTTCAACAGATTAATCAAACTCCCAATACCAATATTGCCGAGGTTTTTACTTCCAGCAAGATGGGACTGGACCACACAATGCTATTATCGTTAGGGATTACTTAAATCAATGATTTCCAGATCGTTGGATTGGGACCCATGGTCCAGTCAGATGTCCTGCAAGGTCGCCTGACTCAACCCCACTCTACATGACTGCTCCAACCACAAGGCAAGATCTGGAATAAAGAGTTCGACATGAAATTGCACAAATAACACCTCAACAATTACAGAATGTTGGACGTGCAACGATAAGTCGCTCTACTCTGTGTATTAATCATAACGGTGAACAGTTTGAACAATTTTTCTAATGGTTTGTTATAATTTAGGTTTTACATAGGTTTGTTATTCTTGGTAATTTATTCATGGTTGTAACGTTATACCTATTAAAATTATTTCTTGTTTAATTTGTGTTTACTTTTTAAAAATACTTCTATTATTACGAAGGATATCGTTAAGAAATGATTAATGGCGAAAAAATTATACTTTATGAATCATTATTTCTGATTAGTAAAAGAAATAGTACAGTTCCATTAAAAAAAATCCATACGGAAATGAAAATGAAAATGAAATTTCGTTTTTTTGGAAATAAAACTAAAAATACTGGTACCTATCAGTAATTCAAACAACTGTTTTCTGCTTTACAGACAAGTCTACAACCTTACTAATAATTTCCATAGCCTACTTAGTAATTTTCTTACATCGCATTCACCTGACGCGGCCATTTTGAAAAAATAAAAAATTGTTTGTATCTCACTTATTTTTTGGAATTTTTTACATCTGAAAAAACTGTTGCACTTAGAAATTTATGCTTAATGAGAAACCATAAAAAAATATAGTCATTCTATTTAATAAAAATAGTTGATGTCACTTCCGGTTCAACCGTAAGTGATATTTCCATTCCTGTTAGTCTAAATGTAGCCTATTATTGTCTAATTTATTTGTACCAAAAACCAAATTTATAAATACAAAAACAACCAAAATATTGGGGGCGTACATTGACTCGTGACCAGGTATTGGAATAAATATCGGTTTCAACAGAAATCTCAATTTAACCGCTTGCATTATTATCAATATTTTACTACCCGTTTTTAGTAAACGAGAGCTAAAAATATTTAGATTACAAGTGAAAAAGCAAAACAAATCATATTTTATTTTGTGCCTTGAGTGATTATGTACCTGAGTAGGCACAGGCAAAGCTTGTAGTAGTTGCATTAATTAGAAAAATGTAGTTTCAAATGTCGCCCGCATCCTATGATGACTTTACTTCTTGCTTTACTATTTCCATTTTTAAATCTGAAGTTATTAGTACCGGAGTGTTATATAATTCTAAAAAGACGAAAACCGTTAGAGATACAATCATTTTAGCACTTTTGATGCGCCGTCAGAATTTTGATTTGAAAACATAGATGAACGTCTTCTACAAATAATATAGGGTAAATGTGTAATTTATACAAGAAAATCCCTAGTATCTAGTATCCAGTTAGAGCTTTTCCGTGGGTGGTCAAATTTGCTTAAACATATATTTTATTATGAACAATTTTTGACGGGTGTTGAAGTTCAATTTTTAAACGTAATTTAAGGATCTGAGTGCAAGTGTGAATTTGAAAGTGCGGGCGCTAACAAGTCTAATATTTGTTAACTTCGTAATATCTGTGTTACGAGAAATTGTGCTCAAGTGGCAAGTAGAGTTTTACATTCGAAGTTGCCAAGATTTAACATAAAGACTCCAGGGTATACCATCTTGTTTACAACATCACATTCACCTACCTTATGTCTAAGTAAAAATAGCAAAAGGTTTCTTTCAGTAGACCTAGTATGGTTATCAGCAATAAATAAGCACCTTCAAAAAAAAAAATAAGTGTATTGCGTGCCTACAGAGAAATTACAAATAGTTGATACCGGCGGCCATATTGATTGATTTCTGTAGATGATATATGTTTTTTATATTTTTTTGAATGTTTTATTGAATTGATCGGGAATACATAATATATATGTTTTGTGGTAAGAACGTTTGCTATCGATCTCACTTTGAATCTAAATTAAAAAATCTCAGACCATATTTAAGAGAAGAAGCTAGGTCAAGCTCCCAATTAGCACACGTTGCTTTATATGCGTTGTAAGAAATCTTTATAAAAGCAGTAGTTACTAAGTTTGTTTGGGTTAAATCGGGAGAATTCTCTACTAACATGTTACAATTATTAAAAATGCATATTTGCCCCATAACCTTTGTATGCAATGTAGAACAATTTCTCAAATTCAAATTCTGACGTCTTCTTCAAAATAGTAAAACTTGTATCTGGGTACTATTTTTTATATTTTGATTTAACTTTGAGGCAACAGTGGGGTAATATATAACCGTCGTAACAACATTAAAGGCATTTTAAATCTGATAATATTGGTTGATATGCTTGTTACATCTACTTGGATAATTGCTTCCATTATAATATACTATACATTTGAATAGTTCGTCTCATCTCAATTTCGCTAGTTTGAATTATGCACTTCAAACACAACGGCAACGAATTCGATAAATATTAAACGACAGCACATTTAAAGCCTTAAACAGACCTAAGAAATTGTTATGGGATGAACTGTAAATAAATAAAATATCCTTCTTGCATTAAATATAGCAGCAACTACTTTTGGATGCAAATAAAGAATATTAGCTTTAAAAAATGTTCTACCTTGAATATACTGAGTGTCCCCGCATGGGGCTATTCCATGAATGGACCTAAGTTTAAATAGTTTTGACTAAAATAGCTCTTTATAAAAAACGTTGCTCGTTAGTAAAATAGGGCTTCTGTTAAGAAATGTTATTTTTTTCATACAGGGTGTTCAATAATTTCAAAAATATTACCTAAGAGCAAACTATCTCTATTCTTCATTTTGAATGAAAGTTTCCTTTAAGAAAGTTGCTTATAATTACTTAGTCATAATTAAAAATTTTAGAAAAAATTGACTATATTTTAAAAACAAAATATACTCAACGTTTAAATAAACAATATTTTAATTAACAACTAAATGTTTCAATTGACAAAGTCTTTATTCAACTTCCAGGCACTGTCGTAATAGTCTTTTAAATTCATCACAACTAGAACGAATCATTTCTTAATTTATTCTTATCTTTTCTTTTAAAATTTCAACATTATGGTAAATGATCTTTATAAGCTTTTTCTTTTAAAAATCTCTAAAGAAAGAATTTGCTTGTCGTTAGGTCAGGGGACCGAGCTGACCAGTGAATTGGGCAATATGTACCTATCCATTTTTGAGGTAAATGTCTATTAATTCAATTAGGACATCCGTCTTGTTGAAAATAGACATTGCGTCTGTATTTAAAAATTTTCTTCCTCAAATTCTGACCAAAACTAAGTATTCAACATTCCTATGTATGTATTTTGGTTAGTATTTTCCTCAAGGAAGTATGAACCAACAATTTCATATTTTGTAATTATACGCCATACATATATTTTCGATTTTCGGCTTCTTGTAGTTACTACAAAGTTTGAATTATCTTGCGTCCATTAACAACAATTTTGGGATGACACTGGCCATGTATATTAAAGGTTAACTTGTCCGAAAAAATAATATTCCTATAAAATTGTCTCTCATAATTGTTTCCTCCATATCCAAGCAAATTTTTGGTTAGTGGCCTGAAACATTTTTTGTTTTAAAATCTGTGAATTTCAGATTTGCTTATGTTAATTTGTTCATATTCTTTCCTCGACGATATTTGCGGACTTTCTGTTACCGAAACTGGCAATGTCGCTACATCATCTTCATGGCGGGTTTTCTGAGTTTCTTTATGTTTTTTACACTTGGCCAAAACTAGCTTGGCACGCGAAGTGCTCTACCGCAAAAGGAGCTTGTGCTTGCCTACATAACTGTTTTTTAATCTGAATTGGCCTCGTCTCGTCCAGCCTCTCAATATTTGGCAGGCTCTGGTGCGTGTGCCTGGTGAGGAAAATGTTGTTAGTTAATTTAAAATAAAGTTCATTTTGATTTGATTTGATTTGATTTGGTAGATAAAGAATCTGAGGTATTGAAAAGAGGTCGATGTAAATAAAAATTGATTTAAGTTTTGGATTAAGACTTAGGGAGTAAATTATAAGCAATTTTTCAAATGAAATGTTCATAAAAAGCGAAGAATAGAGATACTTATTTTACCTTTAGGTAAAGTTCATATTCTTGAAATTATTGAGAGAAAAATATATTTTCTTAACACAAACCTAATTTTTCAATAAGTTAAATTTTTTAAAGCGATTTTTTCCACAAAGGGACCTATTTGTGTTATAGGTAACCCCATCCGGGGACACTCTGTACAATTAATATTACAATTATATCTTATAAGAATTGCACTTTTGTTGATATTGATTTATGATGTGTACTTACCCCCATTCCATGTATACTAGACTTAAACCAAATAAGAAATACCTACACTCAAATTTCTCATTGTGTAGTTAGAAGCACTAAGTGTTTGGTGTTTAGCAGGCTGCAGGACAAATAATTCAACGGCGTGATTGGTAGCGCCACCTTACAGGACAAGCGAGTATTCCAGCAGGATAGCCCAACAGGTTCCTTACCGGATCTCACCAACATTCGGACAGCAGAATGAACTATGGCGCAGATGCCTTCCCCGCGCCTACGCCACTACAGGTCCGCACTAAGTTCGAGCTCGCACGTTGGCGCGACCTGGGGCACATCGACCGCCCCGGGTCACTCGTGGCCATCCATTATTATTTCATTCATGACTGCATTTAAAAGCCTTTTGTAAAATACTTTTAGCATGTTGTATTTTCTCTGCACCGCTCTCTAGTTTGAAGCAACAAGAATTCAGCACTTCGCACTATTTTGTCAGTCGTTTATATTTATTATATATATTTCATGGCTTTGCTCATTCACAAAGGACATATTAGTACTATTAATGCATCCTAATTCATAGTAGTTGTTTACTTTTCTGAATGGAAACTAATACATTTAAAAATACTTAGACAATTTCTAGTCTTTACATTCTTCAGTTTCATTTAGATAGCAAACTAATTAGATGTTAAAGTTTGTTATAAAATCATATCTTAATTATTTTTATTTATGAAATTCCAGGTTAACTAGATAACATACCAGATGGTGTATAATACTTACACCAAATTTCACATACCATATAGGGAACGTTAGTAAAAATCTGCTTCGGTATAATCCAATAATAGAGGTTATCTTAGCGTTTTTTCTGTTAATAAGTGTCATTTTATAGAACTAAAGCTGTTGATCAATGGGTCATATAATCAAAGCTTATATTGCATTTTTAGTACGTTTATACGAGATAATCGTCGAATAATTACAACACAAGAAATTCAAGATTAATTTGATAAGTAATTTCAGAATTATACTGCTTTAAACGTGAACCAATGCGCAGGAAACGTTGACGTCACTTACTCCAAAAATCTGTCTCGATGATACGTTTAATGTACAAGGTTGTATAAGAACAGACTCGCCTGTCAATAAAAATATCTGATCAAAAATGACAAGCAATGTCAAAGTTGTATAATGAATACAATAATTTAAGAAAAACATTTTCTTTATGTAAAAATAAACAAATAACACAAGGAGAATAATAAGCTATTGACTATGTAGAAAAAAACAGGGGTAAAAGGAACTAATTCGTTAAAGGTATTTTATTGTTTCTTATGTTCAATAATTGTACTCGAAAGATAATAATTCCACAAAGTGCTATTTTTAGGGTTGGATTTTTGAGAACAGAGTAAATATGTCCACTTTATAGTTTATTAACTATATCTCAAAAACTATACATCTTTAGTATATACACATAATACAAGTTTTTGTAGAAAATCAAATTTCCTATCGATACGGCACTTTACATAGTCAAGAAAAAAATTTTAAAACGAAATAAATCAAAGAAACTATTAAAAAATCGGTCAAGGTATTTACACAGAACTTCCCTCTTTATTTGTACATGGAGCAAAGAGGAGAGATTCCTTCTATTCTATAGTAGTGGTAATTTTTTTTTATTTTTGAAAAAGGTTTAGAATGCCATGAAACGTAGAAATTTTAAATTTGAACAAAGAAAAAAAAATTTTCAACAATTTTAGTGGTAAAAAATTTTTCAAAAATGTTGGTAAAACAATTTTTTTTAAATAGATTTAGAATGCACGAAACGTGAAAATTTTAAATTTGAACAAAGAAAAAAAATTTAATCTATTTTAGCGGTAAAAAAATTTTCGAAAATGTTGGTGAAAAAAATTTTAATTTTTTTTTTCTGAAATAGATTTAGCGTGGATATTTGAGCAAAAAAAAAATGTTTTCATTATTTATTCTCAATAGACGTTCCATCCTGTATATTTTCCAGTGAAAGTTTAACCATTTCTTCGCTGACAGTAGCATCAACTACCTACCAAATTTCACCGCTCTCCGTCAAGTAGTTTTTTAGTGAATGCACCAACATACAGACAGACAGACAGACAGACAGACAGACAGAATTGAAAGACCTATATTTTCGTAATCTACGTAATCTGAAACGTCAAAATCCGACAAAGTCTCGGAGGGTAATTTTTTCTCGAACACAATACTTCCCTTCGGTATGCGAGGGAAGTGAAAACGAAAAATTTCAATTTGTTATTCACAAATAGGTGAAGAAAATGTTTTTCTTTGTTCAAATTTAAAATTTCCACGTTTCATGGCATTCTAAACCTATTTCAAAAAAAAAAATGGATTTTTTTTTACCATTTTTTAAAAATTTCTTACCACTAAAATAGAAGGAAAATATTTTTTTTCTTTGTTCAAATTGAAAATTTCCACGTTTCATAGCGTTCGAAACCTATTAAACAAAAAAAATTAGAAAATTCTTTTACCATTTTTGAAAAAATTTTACCACTAAAAAAGGTAGAGAGTTTTTTTCTTTGTTCAAATTTAAAATTCCCACGTTTCCATGGCATTCTAAACCTATTTCGGAAAAAAAAATTTGCAACATTTTACCCTTTTGAAAAAAAAATTACCACTAGAATAGATGGAAACATTTTTTTTTGCTCAAATTTAAAATTTTCACGTTTCGTGACATTCTAAACCTATTTCAGAAAAAAAAAATTGAAAATTTTTTTCACCATTTTTGAAAAAATGTTTACCACTAAAATAGATGGAATTTTTTTTTCTTGCTCAAATTTAAAATTTCCACGTTTCATGACATTCTAAACCCATTTCAGAAGAAAAAAAAAATAAAAATTACTTTACCTGTATTTTTGAAAAATAAACAAAAATAAAATTTTTTAACCACCACTATACTTCCACTCCACTACGTGAATGTGGAATTGAAAATGTGACAGATTGCAATAATATTTGGCATATGCACCTATTATACTTTTATTGAAAAATGTACAGGGTGGTAATCCCAATAAATAATTCAGTCATGGTGGACATTTGTAAAGGTATTTGCGCAAGCCTTCCATATTTGGCACGTGGTATTTAGTATTGAACTTTTGCTGTTGGATGAGCACTCTGTATATTTTTTGACCAAAGCTTATCAGGTTTTCTTTGTAACAATAGTGGCAACTATATTCCGATTATTATTTTCAATGTCATGTAATTATAAATTTTTAGAGTGACTGCCATGCACAAATAAAGAGGGAAGTTCTGTGTAAATACTTTTACCGATTTTTTTATTTTGTTTTTGTGTATAGTTTTTTTCAGGGTAGATTTAGACAAAAAAGAAATCTGACGTAGTTTCCGTCAAAATGGTGAGAGATAAAAGTATTTCTGATAAAAATAGGCTGAGAAACAGTCGTCCAAAGTTACTTACGTTCTTACGATTTTACTATTGTTTACCTTTATACCATTATTCTTAATTTTTACACACAAAAATTATTATTATTCATATGTAAAAATTCTTTTCAGTTTATCAATGATAATAATGATAAAGGTATTTGGTAAAATTTTAATATTCATATGATCTTAGACATAAAAAAAAGTAATGCTCTACTAATTTATAACTGTATACTTTTTTGAAAGTTACATATTTATTACTTGTTTATTATTTGTTCGTATGTATTATGTATTAATTCACATTATGTAAATATCAAGTTCTTAATTTAACGTATTTGTTCGAAGTTTGATATTTAGATTATCTTTAATATAAAAAAGAATGACAAAATTTATCAGTTTCGCATCTGAACACATGGCATTAATACCAACAGTTTAAGTAGCGTCACTTACAAGTTTTTCAAAGATTATCGAAAAGCACAAAATTTTCTCTAGTCCATTTGCCACCAACTTCTGATGCCATTAAACAGCACGGCTTAAATACATACCACCCAATTCAGCAGTGGAAAGGAAATATCTTAAATCCTTTTGAGGGTGGTTGGAATAAATTTAAAAATGGATGAATGTCAATTAGCACAACCAAACCTCCTGCACCGCAGAATTTACTGGAGGAAATAGCTTGCGGGTGCATACAAAGTTGTCACGGAAATTGCGGCTGCAGAAAATTTGGAATTAGCTGCTCCATGTTCTGCAAAGAAAGCACGGGTTTAAATTGTGAAAACGCTGATGTTCCAGAAGTTACGGAAGAAGACGTAGAAAACGATGTTGATGAAGATATTGATATTCAATTCGAAAACATGGGATAAATATAATATATTTGTAATTTTCAAAAAAGTGTTTTTAAAACAGCTATGCATTAGTACATTAAAGTTTTTTTATGTTTAAGATCATATGAATATCAAAATTTTAAACAAATACCTTTATCATTATCATTGATAAACCGAAAATAAATTTTGTATTAAATAAAAATAAATGTTGCTTGTAAAAATTAAAAAGTGGTAAAATGGTAAAAAGACTAGGTAACTTTGCCTACACCTAAATCCGTTCAGAAAAAAGTTATACACAAGAATTAAAAAAAAAAACAAATAATTGAATTTTTTCGTTTTTTTTTCTAATTGTTCTTTTGATTCATTTTGTTAAAAAAAAATGTTTTTTTTACTTTAGAAAGTAGTATTTCGATAGCAAATTTAATTCTCTACAAAAAATCGTATTATGTGCAGAGCTGGGCACTACTTCAAGTAAAAGTAGTATAAATTGTACTTCTTTTACTTTTTTAACTTGAAGTATTTTACAAGAAATACCCGAAGAAATGAGTACTTGGTACTTGATACTTGCAGATATTTTAGAATAGTAATTAGTACTTAGTGCTTGTTAAACGAAATGACAATACTTGAAGTAGTTTACAGTTTACTTGAAGTATTTAAAATACTTGATTGCTACTTCAAGTACCTTAGGTACTGCAAGTAAGTACAATCCAGTTGAAACCTGCAATATTCGTTATTGCTAAAAAGAGCATTTGCCTTTAATTTGTATTAGACGGTATAGTACAGTATAGTGTAAGACTTTCTGACCAGGCGGAAAATTTTCGTTGGCAATATGCTCATTGCTGAAAAACTACATGCTAACATTTTCCGTTTGTCTATTTTCTAGATTCTTGGTAAGAAATTCGACTTTTCGCCAAAAACGGGGCAAAACTGATGCTTTCCAAAAAAAAAATGTTGGCACCTTCTCAAATTTGTAGTTTCTTTACCAAAGAATGGGCTCTGTGAGTGCCAACATTTTTTTCTCGATGTAACCCCACAAGCCACCCACAAAACCCCAAAACATTCAAATACCTCCAAATACCGATTATTATGTACAAATAACTAAATAAAACACACTATAATGTTTAGTTATTTGAGCAAAATGATTAACTACCACAAAGTAACGGCTCCTTCAATCAATTTTTTACCGATTATTATGCCAAAAAGAATACAAAATGACACATTTAGCGAGTAATGACCGAGATTTTATCCTTTTTTACATAACAAACTATTTGAATGTCTTTTTACATTGAGAAAGAAATGTTGGCACTGACAGAGACTATTCTTTGGTACAGAAACTGTTTGAGGAGGTGGCAAAATTTTCTTTTTGAAAAGCACCAGTTTTGGCCCGTTTTTGGTCAAAATAGTCAAGCAGAAAGTGTTGACATATTGTTTTCCAGCAATGAGCATTGACAACGAAAATTTTCCTCCTGGTGTTATACTGTTACTACGTTTCAATTTTGGCCATAATTAATGTCGCCAGTGCTGCCAATTGCACGGAGAAAAAATGTTGGCATATATCGAATGCTGATGGGCAAGATACCCTCTTCACTAGCACCAAGCCCCAAACTGTTATACTCTGTTCCACAATTGAATATTTTCTGGGGCGGCTAATGGAAAAACAGGCAGGAGAGCAGGTCTGACTCACATAAGATAAAATACTCAGAAAAATAGTTGCTGAAACATAACAGCAATGATAAACGTGTTATATCCCAGGCCCCTTATATCGATCTATCTACTAGACTAATATTCAAGAAATTTTCTTAGTTATTTTACAATACGTTAATGAAATGAAATGCTATGTTTTTTTAGGAGCAAAATGTTCTCATTAAGTAAATAAATAAAGCATATTCAAAAAATTGTATCATTATTTAAATATGCCCTAAATATAAAAAAATATATGTCAATGTACAGAAATATTTACAGATAAGTAAAGATTGGTTTAGAGAAAAATAAAAAATTTGAAGTACTTGAAGTAGTTAAATGCACTTGTAAGTGTTTTACTTTTAAACAGTAGTTGATACTTGATACAAGAAAATACTTGAAGTATTTAAATGACTAATTGAAGTAGTGTAAGTAGTACTTGCACCCAAAAGTACTACCTTGAAGTACTTGATACTTGAAGTATTCTGCTTGTTTGAAAAGTAAGTAATACTTGATGCAACAAGTACCCCAACTAACTATTTGGTACTTGATACTTGGAAGTAGTGTAAATGAGTACTTGCCCAGCTCCGGTTATGCGTATATACTAAAAATTCACGGTTTTTGAGTTATAGTTGAAAAACTAAAGAGTGGACAAATATACTTCGTTCTCAAAAATCCAAGCCTAAATTTAATAGCATTTTGTGAAATTATCATCATTCGGGTACAGCTGAACATGTGAAACAACAAAATACATCTAACGAATTAATTCCTTATTCAGTTACACAATCAATAGCATATAAAGGGAAAATTAAATATTATAGTAAAAGAACAATCCAATATTATTAAATCATGTGTATAGCAGTTAATATTATTCACATAATTCATATTACTTTATAATCAGCTATTACCAAAAGCACACTTTGAGATACCTACATCAAATTTCTACAAGATCTCGTATAAGAGTAAATGACGTCACTCAGCTGTTAATATGAGAGCTCGTTCTTGGTTAATTTTGAAGTCTGTAGATACTGCAGAACATTCCATTTTCTTTGCATTTCGCTCTAAAAACAAGAGTTCTTCAAGAAAATATAATAAAGAAAATATGCTAAATGAGCCCACTGAAAGAGATCAATACGTATTTTTGAGAAGTCCAATATCTTACAATGTGTGGCTTCTAGGATTTAAGAGATGATTTATGTGTAAAACCGTGAGTTTGGATCATTTCATTTCTTGTTAGTTTGAAAATATTCATTCCAACAGGGTGTGAAAAAACTACCAAGACATCATGAGAAAATCAAATTTTGATTTTTTTATCGCTAGTTTATGAAGACATTTTTGATATCTCTCTTATTTTATGAGATACCGTTTCTTTTTCTGAAAAAAACCTAACTTCATTTTATTGGTTTTCATATATGGGCCCAATTTCATATCGACACATTTAAAATCATTTTGTTACGGAAATAAGTATTCAAGAAATGTACTGGAAGCAATCGCGTCTGTTGGTGATAAAATCGCAATTTTATGTTTCAAGCGCACCAAAAGGAACAACCTAACACTGTCTAAGTCCTCTTGAAAGGACAAAAAAAATACTTTTAATAACATGAAATTATATTCTACCTAAAATAATATATTAATAACTATTAATAACTATTTTTCAAAAATAAATTCGTGTTTTCCTTTTGTACACTATTCTGAAAATTTTTGTATTTCAATATATTGTTAATAATCCGTAAGCAGTTATTAATAATATAAGGGGGTTGACAGTCGCTTAGGCTACTTATACTTGCTTTTTATTTTTTTGGACTAAAAATAATTTGAAAAATCAGTTGCCTTCTGTAAACTTTTAATTGCATTTCAAAGTGTTGTTTATTATTTTATTATTTGCACACAGAAACTTCAGAGGATAATTAATGCTTGATATTATTCTTTAAGCCTTTAAGTCTAGGACACTTTTAACACATGCTAGTGGGGACTGAAAATATTATTTATATATACTGTACATAAGCAGTTCATTATAATTTTTGAATATGAGAAAAGTCGAATACTTCAAACTTATTTTTATATATAATTAATTAATTTAAAGGGCCCTTTTTATTTGAGGGGTCACTTATAAACAGCAAATATGCAATTAAGGTAATTGATAGCATAAATAAAGAAATAATAACTTCAACAATTAAACATTAATTCATTATGGGGCTAAGGGTTATTGGTGATACATTGGTACTACAATTCTTTTCAAAACAGTACATTTTAATGTTCAAATAGAAAAAAGTTAATTTTAAAAGAAATATATTTTCACCCGATTTTTAGATGGAATATAATATTTTTTTTATATTATTGAAGGTATTTTTTGAAACCTTCAAAGGTCTGAACAATCTACTATGTTTATTATACCGCCCAAAAAAAAAAGTTTTGAATCCAAGGTCAAAAAAATTACTGTATCCTTCAATCTTTGAGTAGGTAGTAAGATATCCCTTCAATAAGGTACATTTATGATTATAAGTGCTTATCATTAAGGAGTGAATCGGGACTTTGTATCTCTCGTACTCTTCTCTCCAAGGGCTTCAGCGAGGGGGTAACAATTCCCACGAAAGGGTTGATACAGCCTCTACACCCCTTCTGTACTATTTTGGACACAGAACTGCGTCATAAAAACTTCTAGCTTAGAAGCTCTTGAGAATGTAAAGGTGCCGTTCCGGAGCCAAGCCTCCAGAAGGGTATAACCTACCCCCTGATGAATGAGGAACACAGGGGTGGAGGGAGATCTGGGAGAGCAAGAGTTCCTTGTTTTTACTGCAGAATGGTCGCAGTGCATTAACGAGAATCTCGTTCAATATCCTTGATCGCATCCTGCAAGGGGCGAAAACTACCCCTAAACCACCAAAAAGGGTTCGGAAAACTTGTAGGACCGGAAAGATGCGCTTTGGGGTTTTTAATTCTGAGAGGAAAGATAAACAGGAGACCATCTCTGTAGGTTTTTCACTCCAGCACTCACTATATACAGGGTGTCTCGCTTAAATGTGGAACAAGCCTGTAACTCCTTCGTTTACTGCCTGACTTATAATTTTTTTTATAAAGTAGTGCTACATAACTTCTGTTCTTGAATAACACAAATGGTTTCTTCAACGCAAAGCGTGACTTACATATTTTCAAATCAGTCAAAAATCAGTGTGACTCATATTAACGATTTTTTTTCAAAAAAGTGATTGAATATTCTTCTTCGCCGTCCCCCTAAACTTTGTTCTTCAAAGTTTCATACAAATCGATCGAATTATAATTTTTATTCGTAAGAAAATTAATAAAATCCAAAAGAAACGATGGATTGAAATGAAATTTTGAAGAACAAAGTTTAAGGGGACGGTGA
Organism: Stenurella melanura; assembly: GCA_963583905.1. Taxonomy (NCBI): domain Eukaryota; kingdom Metazoa; phylum Arthropoda; class Insecta; order Coleoptera; family Cerambycidae; genus Stenurella; species Stenurella melanura. The sequence continues at coordinate 101,694,199 of OY757314.1, forward strand.
AGTAGAATATTCAAAAGGTTTTTTGAAAAAAGCATCGCTAATATGAATCACACTGATTTTCGAACTTGAAAATGTGTCGCAGTAGGTCACACTTTGCCTAGCAGGAATCATTTGTATTATTTAAGAATAGAGTTTATGTAGCACTACAAAACAAACAAAAAATAAATCAAATCGGGCTGTAAACAAAGGAGTTACAGCTTGTTCCATATTTAAGCGAGACACCTTGAATAAAGTGAGTGCTAAAGTTAAATAAATCTACAGAGGTGGACTGCCGTTTGTCTTCAGAACTAAAACTCCCAAAGTGCATCTTTCCGGTCCTAAAAGTCTTCCGAACTTTTTTTGGGGGCTTGGGGGGTAGTTTTCGCCCCTTGCAGGACGCGGTCAACGAAATTGAACGAGATTCTCGTTGATGCACTGCGACCAATCTGCAGTAAAAACAAGGAACACGCTCTCCCAGATCTCCCTCCACCCGTGTGGGGGGTAGTTTATACCACTCTGGAGGCTTGGTTCCGGAGCGTCATTCACCCTGCAATATATTTCCTTTGCATTCTCAAGAGCTTGTAAGTCAAAAGTTTCTATGATGCTGTTCTATGTCCAGAAGGGTATAGAAGGGGTATAGAGGGTGTATCAACCCCTTCAGGAGAATTGTTATTCCCTCACTGAAGCCCTTGGCACTAAAAAAGAAGAATACGAGAGATAGAAATTCCCCATGCACTCCTTAATAATAGGTACTTATAATCATAAACGTACCTTATTGAAGGGATGACTTTGCCCCTACACAAAAATTGAAGGATATTGGAATTTTTTTGGCCTCGGATTCAGATTCAGCGTCGAAGAATATGGGAATACCATGGTCAATCATCCAGATCCAAAACTTTTTTTTTGTGGGGCTGTGTTATCAGTAGATTATGTACTCTACAAGCTAAAATTTAAACCTTGGACAATCATTATTGAATGCTTGCAAGCAGGGCCGACGAGGGGGGGGGTCGGGGGTGTTTCCCCTCGGGCCCGGCGGTTTTTGAGGGTGCCCGGGTTTCACCGGAAGTTGAAGATTAGCATTTGCATTGGGTCAAATGAGAGAGATATACTTTTAAATGATTAATAATAATAAAGACTTTCGTATTGTATATTTTTAAGAAATATCATCACCCCTTAAAAATTTTTATACAGGTAAATATTGAAATCTAAGGTATATCACCCCCCTCCCTGCTGTTCAAAATTTCGAGTGATGTTTAAATTTGAGTCACCCTTCCGCTTATCTCAAAGTATGGATTGACATAAATATTTAATTTTAAGGAATATCGCCCTTCAAAATTTCGCCGAGAGAAATAATAAATTACAGTGAATAGAATTTTAGTAGAGCTAAATAGTTTATTATTATGAGTGCCACCCACTGTTGTTTCGAAATTTATATTGAGGATTGGTGGGAGTCGTATGGTACTGCCCCCGGGCCCCGAATTTCTTCCTACGGCCCTGCTTGCAAGACATTTTCTTGAATACTTCTATTCGACGCAAACCGTCCAAACTGCAGACACAACTTTGTGCAAATATACTGGTAACAAAACATAATATTGTTTTATTCATTTTCTGTTATATCAGTTTTAGTTATGTACCGTCCTACACAAATACGTCTAAAATATTTAGTGTATCTCTTTTCATGTAAACTTGGGTATTAATTAATGTTATCAAATTTGTTTAATATGTAATGGTACTTACATTAGGTATCTTGCAGTTTATAAATGACAAAATGTACAAAAATTCATAACCGTCATGTCTTCTTAAAAAGTCGTATAGCTTCGCCTGATTTTAAGATAGCAAGATTTAAATATTACCTGAAAACATACATGTAGTCACGTTTTACGATACATTTCAAACATTCGGTACCTATGCCAGTTGTAGGTTCAATATGAGTTTTAGTTTAGGTCAAAGCTTCATCGACTATTCCTAATAGTCCTTGTGGTATGTGGAATTTAGAAACATGAGATAAAGAGGTTAAGTATACATTTTTATTAAATTATTGTCTATACTCTCCTAATCGATGGCTGAGTCGAAATAATACTAATTTGTTATATCTAGATGTAAACACTATACTCTTCGCCGGGTAAAAAATGTTTCTATATTGGGAATTTCCTATTATTCGAGATTTTCTGCAAACAAATTATCCTCTTAGGTGTAACTAATAGAATAAAACTAAAATTTGTGGGTATTTGCATTTTTTTCGCTGGATACTGCTAAAAAGTACAAGAAAATGTAGCATCAATTTTGGGATTAACTCTGAGTCCCGAAAAGTATTTGTTGACAAATTTTTTTTCTTAATATTTCTAGTTGTATAGCTTGTATCGCAATGAACAAAGCAGATATATATTGAAACTTTTTAGTCAATTTGTTGCACAAAAATAAAAACAATTAATAGTGGTCACTAGGAAGAAAAGTCAAGGCTGAAACGTTTAATTTTATTCGACGATTTAAATTTGAATTTGCTATTGGTTTTTAGGAACTATTATAAGTACGTTAACTTGAAATTTCACAATTTAAAAAAAAATACTTATACTAACATATTGTCTAAATCAATACAATCGGACTATTATTTCCTAAGGTATCATGCTTACTAGAAACGTCACAAACAAGGTAGCAGATAGACACTATGATATATGATTTATTTTTCTAGTTGCAATGTTTGTGGTTTTAGAAATGTATAAATAAAGTTTGTGATTTACTTACATATTGCCGTAAGACTACTTCAATATTAATTAATACTCTTTGTGTACAACTTTCGAACTTAGAACTCTTATTGAGGACAGTCAGTATATCACTTTAACTGAAACTATTTAGGGATATTGTTTAGAAACTGCTTTTGAAGGTCATTTTTTGAGAGACGTAGCTACTGACTTTTCCAGTCCATATCTAAATCAACGTTTTCCTATCTTCGTAGGTGTAAAATCAACCTCCTAATTTCCTGGACTAATTGTATACAATAAATTGCAATAATTTCATTTTGAAGTAATTAGTACCTCAAGAACCTCTGGTTACTAAATTCCAATACAAAACTCTACACACTGGTAATACCGAAGAAATATATAGTACCTACAATGTAGATTGTTTAATGAAAAATTTTCCTTCAAAAAGATTTTAAACGATAGTTACAATCCATCAAAATGAAATAAATCAAAATGCTGTGAATTAAACTGAAGTTCAATGTTAAAGAATGTATATATATTTTGAGTTGCCTTGTAGTTTATGTAAATATGTTTCTCACTAGCGTATGCCCATTGTGAATAAGCGAATCAACTGCACGTGTTAAAATTGTGGTAGAAGCTGATGTTTGACGGTATCATATTATTTTCAGGACCATGACAGCGATTTGTTTCGTTTGCAACCTTCCAATCCTCTCCCACCAAGTCGGATTAGTATGGCAAGGTGGAAACGGATGGGACGATCTGGTGCGAGAGCAAGTGGAGGAGTCGACTATCAGGCAAAGGCTTGGAGGACGGCGAGACTCTGCGACTCAAATATGCAGTATTTCTCCCCCAACAGAGCTACAAGAAGCTTCACCGCCACCCAGCGGCCAAACGCGGAGACGGAGGAGTTCTCTGGCACAACTGACGGATATTCTACGGGAATGGGGTGGAAGTACAAAGAAACAACAGAAGCAGTTATGTCGGCGGGAGACTCTAGCGGATTTGGCCAGGTCGTTGCCGTGGGGAAGACAAAGCGCCACCGAATCAGGCCCAACACCTAGTATAACCACTCACAGGTATGTTTATTTGATTTCATTATTCTAATCTCGATCAGAGGGGTGCAAACTAAAACAAACCAAAATTAGTAAACTTAAATTTAACGAACGCACTGTGGTTTGATTTTCACAATAATTTAATTATTGTACTGAGGCTTCTTTGAAATTTTTTATTTGCATGGAAGGGTTAAGGTCATTCAAGCCGAGATTCGTATTTTTTATAAGGGAACGGCTATTTTTTATTGCAAATTCGAATTGTCTAACTAAATATAGACTACTTTTGTTCGAAAAATGTTGTCTGAAATTGTCATTTCTTTTAGTTATCCGGCGAGGAAAAATAAAAATTTTAGAATTTTGCGATTTTTTTTACTCGAAAAAGAAGAAGTTTGTAATATTCTCTAATATTCAGAATTATCCAATGCCCTTTGCAGAAAAGAGCATTGCGGAGTTTTCAAGTTCATCAAAAAGGTATTTGAAAATTCCGAAAAAAACTGAGAATATTCCCGGGAACTATTTTTGCCTCTTGCAATTTTACTCCAAACTTCTTCTTTTTCGAGCAAACAAATCGCAAGTTCTAAAATTTTTATTTTTCCTCGACGGATAACTGAACAAAATTTCAAATAAAAATGTTTTGAACAAAAGTGGTCTACTTTTAGTCACATAATTCGAATTTGCAATAAAAAATAAGGGCTCATCTTTAAAGATACGAATCTGACCTCAAATGACCTTAACCCTTCCATGCAAACAAAAAATTTCGAAAGGCTGCAGTGACTACCTATTCCAGACCACTTTCTGAGTATTTTAAAAAAAATTCAAGTCGACGTCTCAAAAATTGAGCCTCAGACCGAATTCTGTCCATTCTGCCACACTATGCGACGCACAGTGGGGCCAAAAACTTAATTTGTGGACAAAATCTACATTTGTGGACAAAAAGCGCCTGCCAGGTCAAATCTTGACCAAATCTAATAAACAATGTTTTAACTGCTCGTGAGGAATGTAGCATCAACGCCCAACTACTACAATTTTGAAATAAATAAAACAACACAAAAAATCAAAAACAATACTAGACAATTTTTGTACAATATTTTTATTTCGATCAAATGAATCTATTACCCCACAAAATGTGATGTGAGGGAATCTCAAGGTAGAAAAATACTTTTGTGAATATTATTACATTCGAATATGTGTTACATAACCTAGAAAATTTTAATAAGTCAATTTTATTGGCTAACATCGCATGTCAGCTTTATATTTAGCCGAATTTCTTTTTTCTTTTTTTAATGTTCAGGATGACTACATTTTCAATGGACATCTGCTACAAATTTGATAACAGTAAAACGAAACCTAAAAAATCCAGAATAATAGTAGAACATTTTTGTAAAAAAAAATCATCTATATCAAATGAGCCTATTGTTCTATAGTGAAATTACAAGGTGGCAAATGAAGAAAAATGCTTTCCGTAACAAAATACATACTTTGTCTTACATCTCACCTAGAAAATAGATAGAAATAACGAGCAGGGAGGTACACCCGATAAGCTGCAAAAATCTACCATAACCTAATGGATCAATTCACGAACGAGCAGAAAGGTATACACAAATCCGAATCCTAACATCACTTAATGGATCAAATCACGAACGAGCAGAATGGCATACACGATAAGCTCTAAACATAAGAAAACTTAATGGATTAAACTATGAACAAGCAGAAAGGTATACACGACAAGCTCAAAACCTAACAAAATCTAATGAATCGAACTATAAATAAGCAGAAAGGTATGCACGACATTTTCTAAACAATGGATCAAACCATGAACGAGCACAAATGTATACACGAGAAGCACAAAACCTGACGAAATATAATTGGTCGAACTATAAACGAGCAGAATGGTTTACACGATAAACTCCAAACCTAATTTAATATAATAGGTCAAATAGTTAATGACCAAAAAGGTATATACGACAAGCTCTAAACCTAACACAACTTAATTGGTCAGACCATGAAAGAACTAAAGAGTTACACGACAATAAATCTGACTTAAAAACAAACAAAAAAATCTGTGAATTTATTGTAGGCTTCTGATTAAAATATTTTTAACATGGAGCATGTTTATTGGGAGGGTACTGTAGAGAAATGTCAAACGGGGGGAGTGGGGGAATAATGGGTATGTAAATTGGGAAAATTTCCTCACTCGAACAATGAAAATTCGGAAAAATGTCCCGATTTCTAGAAAATTCGCTCGTTTAAACACATATAGGACAATGGTAAAATTGGCCAATTTTATCAATTTCCGAACTCGGATGACGGAAATTTGCTCTTTAAAGCCCATACTATAGAAATCGGGACAATTTTCCGAATTTTTGTCATCCGAGTGGGAAAATTTTCCCAATTTGCATTATTCCATTCTAGAACATTTTTTGCTATAATGGGAAATTTGATGTATATACAACTTTTTTTAAATGTTCTGCTATTATTTTGGATTTTTTAGGTTATGTTTTACTGCTATCAAATTTGTAGCAGATGTATGTAATATAAAGCTGACAGGCGATGTTGGCAAATAAATCTGATTTTTTTTAAATTCTTAGGTTATGTAACACATATTCGAATGTATTGTTGTTGGCAAAAGTATTTTTATTTATTTTCTACCTTGGGATTCCTTTACATAACATTTTTTGTGATAATAGATTCATTTGATCTAGATACATTTTTTTTGTAAAAATTGTTTAGCCTTAATTTTTTACTTTTTGGGTTGTTTTAGTTATTTCAAGATTATAGCAGTCGGGCGTCACAAACATTAAAAAAAAATTATTAAATTTGGTCAAAATTTGAACTAGCCGGTGATTTTTGTCCACAAATGTAGCTTTCTGTCCCACTGTGCGTCACTACCAGGATAAATTATTACAAAGCCTGCCTGCGACAAAATAGCACCTTGAATATTACAAGCGATACTCGTATACCAATATAGTCAACCAGATATATTGTGCGTTTGCGACAGTCGACCTCAAACGAAAACAGTCGATTGTTTACCTGGCTCACCATTATAAGCCATCTGCCTGCTCTCGCTTTATCCGTAAGTTTACCGATAGCATAGCCGTAGGTTAAATAATATTTATATGCTTTTATTGAATGGTCTACGAATTTGTTTGTTTAAACTTTATTTATTATAAATAAATAATTTACACCATGCCTATCAATCAATATACTGTGGTAAAAATATATCCACCTTATTTCAAATATTTAAAAATTCTATTATTTTCGGTCCACGCTGATAACATTGCTACGATTATGTGCAATTCCTTTTCTGGTCTTCTTTAAGATTCTCCAATTGACATTAGATACACATTAATAGCCAATTAACCAAAACCAAAAAAAATTGACCAGCACGACTCACAAGAAGATGGACAATGCTCATTTCACGATCATGTAAAGACTATCAGATTATCTCTTTTCTTACATACACTGATTCAAAAAATAATAATTCTTCTGACATAGTTATAAAAAGTTGCTCAACCTGTGTTTGGCAGTATTGAGGTGCTATTTGTAGATGAAGTATATTATGTAGATACCTCCAAAGAAACAGTTTGTGATGTATATAGTAATTAGAGGTTACGCTTTTCGATAGACCAGTTTAAAATATTTTGCTCTAAAAGATAGCAATATCTTTTCACTAGGAAAGTATAAAACTAAATTTCTGTAAACTCAAAGTTTAGCAATCTTGTTACACGGTCGACAGTCAGTAAAACTGTGGAAAATATGTAAATCTGGTAGGTCATATTAGAGTGCTCTCAATTATGGTAGTTCTAAATCAGTAAGATCTGAATAAAAAGGGTTTAGTGTACTGCTATTTAGTGAAGGATATCCCACTTTACGCGAATCGGTCAACTTTTAACGATGAAGGTATCCTAAAGTGTTATGGTACAAATTTTAAGCATAGAAGTTGGACACTTTCAAAATCAGTACAAGAACCGTCATGACAATAATAATAATAATAATAATAATAACATACTTTATTTCAAACAGCCACAGTCTAATATATGTTACAATAAAGCACATATATCAATAAAGGTGGGTTAAAATACGTCAAACAAAATGAATTAAATGATTACTTAAGAAACAAAAAATAATACTCTACACTATTAAGAAGATAATATTAAATATTACTTATAAGAATTACAAATGTGATTTTTTATAATTAATATATTCATATATTGTATAAGGCTCTACCTCGACTAGGTAATTAAAAACTTCTCTTTTAAATTGCTTAATATTTATGATGTTTTTTTATTTATTTGGCAATATGTTAAAATATTTTATACTAGCATAACCTGGGCCATTTTCAAACATGCTTAATCGGTGTATAGGGAAACTATAGTTACAATGCCTTGTATTGTAATCATGGTTACTTATGTGTTGATCGAATTTATTTTTATACTTGAAATTAAAAATTAAACACTCATAAATATACATTGCCACAGCTGTTAGATATCTATATTGTTTAAAGCTACCTCTACATGTATCTCTTAGGGCTACATCGTGCATAATACGAATGGCCTGTTTTTGTATTATAAAGATTTTATTTACTTCTGCAGCAGCTGCTCCGCCCCAAAACAGAATGCCAAATTTTAGTTTGGATGTGAAACAAGCATAATAAATTGTACGCAGCGTTGAATATGATACGACCTTCTTAATAACTCTTAAACTGTATACAATACTATTCAATTTTTTCCTCAGATCTTCTATATGTTGCGACCACGTCAATGTACAATCGGTAATTATTCCTAAAAACTTTGTTTCTGATGTTAATATTACATTGTCATGGTTTATATTTATATTTGAAGGAAGTTTTAATTTTGAACGATTTGTTCTGAAAATTATGAAATTTGATTTGTCTCTATTTAAAATTAGTTGATTTTCTAATAGCCAGTTTTGTACTATGGTGAATACTTCGCTTGCTTCGTCTATTAGTAAGTTTAATTGCTTGACTTTTATTAGCAGGGTAGTGTCATCTGCATAATTAATTATTTGCTGTTGACTGTTATTCATTAAATTACATAAGTCATTAATAAATATATTAAATAATAATGGTCCTATTATATTGCCCTGGGGGATTCCTAGTTTAATTTTCCCTTTTACAGATTTCACTTCTTTACCAAATGAATTGATTTTTACATACTGGTATCGGTTTTCTAAATATGATTTTATCCACTTTAATGCTGTTGATTTAATTCCGTACCTCTCAAGTTTGTTTATAAGTAAGTCGTGATTTATACTATCGTAAGCTTTGGATAGATCTAAGAAAATGCCCAAGGGTATTTCATTATTCTCTAAAGCAGCTAAAATTCCATTTATAAATTCAAATATTGCAGTATTTATGTCTTTTCCTTTTAAGAAACCATGTTGATTTTTACTAAAGAGCTGATTTTCGTTAAAAAAGTGTATTAATCTAATACACACTATTTTTTCAAAAATTTTAGAAAAGGATGGCAATAGGCTTATTGGTCTAAAGTTTTCAATTTCGTTTATATCACCTTTTTTGTGTATGGGTATCACTTCTGCTACTTTTAAAGCTTCAGGAAAAATTCCAAACTCTATGCTGTTATTTATAATGTAACACAAAGGTTTTAAAATAAAATTAATACATTTTTTTAATAATGATGTTGATATATTGTCATTGCCTGAGCTGTTCTTGTTTTTTAACGATTTTACAACATTTAAAATTTCTGATTCTGTCACTTTGTTAAATGCGATAATATTGTTATTAATTGGGATTCTCGATCTAAAGGGAACCTTGGGGAGCTGCTTTATTTTATCCGCTGCTGCGCTTATAAAATACTTGTTAAATTCATTTGATATTTTGTATGGATCGGTTTGAAAATTTACCATAAAACTAAATTTCTGTAAACTCAAAGTTTAGCAATCTTGTTACACAGTCGACAGTCAGTAAAACTGTGGAAAATATCTAAATCTGGTAGGTCATATAAGAGTGCTCTCAATTATGGTAGTTCTAAATCAGTGAGATCTGAATAAAAAGGGTTTAGTGTACTGCTATTCAGTGAAGGATATCCCACTTTACGCGAATCGGTCAACTTTTAACAATGAAGGTATCCTAAAGTGTTATGGTACAAATTTTAAGCATAGAAGTTGGACACTTTCAAAATCAAGAAACTCGATTTTTCCATAGCTATATAAAGTAAGGAAAAAATTTGTTGTGGCATAAAAGCTTTTCAAGGCTTAGCGACTCACTTAGTGAGAAAAAACAATTGAAGATAATGATATACCGCACAAAAAAGTATTTTCTCGGAAAGAGGTGCATGTTACTAAAATGATGAAATAAATAAACAATTGTGGACGTAGGAAAATATTCACTGGGTAGAGAATCTTTTCCTAATTTACGCAGAAGATAAATATGTGCGCTGAAATTATTGGGAAAAAATTTGACAGTTATAACTCATTTAGTCATTCAGAATGAAATTGACTCCACCATTGTTTCCTCATTATGGCAATTTAAGACATTACATTAGGTAATACATTACAGACTTTTAATCAGATCATTAGTGACTTTCTTTGGTTCTTATTCTTAATGTCTTACCAGATACATTGTGATTTAAGAAATGTTCTAGTTGACTTTTGTCTACTGCGTGGCACATTTGACAGTATCAAACCATCTGTAGCTGCTTGATAGGTTCACGATTTCGCCAAAGCTATTTTCCATCAGCTCCTTGATGGCAGCATCCCGAAATGTTGCGTCGTTGCCCATCACCACTCTGTTCTCTGAATCATCAAGTATTTCTATATTCTCCTCTCTTTAGATTGTTACCAAATATAAGAGGATTTAAGAGAATCGCTTTGAGGAACGCACTTTATTGAAAAATGGGTCTGTTGATGCGATAAGATCTCCAGAGAATTCGTCACAAACATTTCCAAACCCACATCTGGAAAGCATCAATACGTCGCGTACACGGAAAAATCTCACATTTAGCTGGACAAAATTAAAATTTGTAATTGTTACCAGTTGATGGAAGATGAACTTATAAGGGTTCATAGATATATAAGAATCATCTACGTATAAATAAAATAAACCCGAGCACTGCCGAAGATTGCCTATTACTCGTCACAGAACGCGTGCAGTCAGTAGTGCGAAATTGTGTATTAAATAACAATATGTTTTTATGCTTACAATCTGATTTGCTCAGACGTTTACAGATGGAGTGTATAGCCACCGGTAGGGCGCTTATATTAACATAGTTTTACAAACCTTTCTTTAAATATATTAACGGTTACGCAACATTGTGATTGCAACCCCAAGAAAATCTTACATTGAGTCATATAACAAAAGTACCACTTAGTACCGTTTTATTTATTTGTGAATATACAAGCCGTATTACTCAGTAATATTTCAACAAACAATTAGCTATCACTAGGAATCATTTTCTGAAATAAAATCTATTGTTTACAAGTAGCCGTTCCGAGAGAGTTACAGTGCTTTCGAAAAATGAACTATTCTTAATATTAAAAGATGTAATTTTTTTAGTTTGAGCAATTCTAAGTGTACTCGAAGACTTTTTGAGTACCCCCTAGACAAATATAGTGACTGTAATCTGACTATAGACTCTAGAGCGAGCTTAAAACTATATTAAAATGTCTTGTCTCAAAGTTGATTTCTAACTGGGAAGACAGTTGCCCCTACGAAAAGTTTGTGAAAAAGAACTCTAAGTGGCTTGATTCTCCATTATATCTGTCATCTTTGTTGCCGACCACTCCTATCAATTATACGGTTTAGCCCAAAGTGAGCAAAGAAAAAAACGAGGCAGACCGAGCAAAATTATTATCAGAAGGTTGCGAAGAAGTAAAAGACGTAAAGTCAGCTCCTTCGTGCCTGGAATAGAATATAAAAAATTAGCTTTTGCCATGCTGAGGAGTCTAATCAAGAGCCAGAAACGGACAGCTGCTGATATAGTCAAGCTTGCGACACAATTAAGTCTACGGAGTTTGAAAACAGCACACGAATCAATCCCGACAATCTCTACTACAGCCTAGAACAAGCTACTGCCTTATTATTGTAAATATGTACCCACTTGTTTCATTTGATTACCGTTTGGACGATTTTCAAACGTGAGATAAATATATTATATAAAAAAGAGTAAACAAATTGTTTTTTTTTGTAAAAAACTTCAAAAGCTTCTACTTATTCAGAAATTCAACATTTCTGACTAATTATTCACAGAAATGGAGCACAAGATCAAACAACATGCAATGTAATAATAATTGAAACGAGTAATTTTGTCCAACGAGATGTGAGATTTTTCCTTGTGTGGTAGCCTATCTGTCCCCCTAATGGTTCAGATTTCAGAGGCGTAAATAAAAATGGAGATTGAATGTGAACAAGGCTTATCTTTGTCTATTTCGTAATATTTCTGTCATGTCCAATTTTGCTGAACTGGCATGTTGCCAGTCTCGCCATCTTCAAATGTCAAATTCTCAGCTACCGGTATTGCACAGGAGCGTTTCAACTTATACCACCTTGTTTGGTTCGTTACAAGTGGACCAAAACGGACCACCGCAACCAGCAACCCATGCCCATTTTGCACCAATGGTAACTATATATAAGTGTTCTTGAAACAGTATTAGTAATTTTATATGGTTATAAAGCAATATATGCTAGTTGAGTTTGGATTGCTTCTTTCAAAAATATTTGCAGAATGTGAACTAAGATTGACTTGACCACGTTATCTAGATATAAGTCCTAGGAAAACGAAATCTAACACTGGAGAATACAATATACTTAAAGATTCTATTCGAATCTTAGCTATATATGGGATTATCTCATAAAATAGTGTGTCTTGATAATCGCCTAGGTCATTGTGAAGAACTAAAAAGTGTGCATATTAGAAGTTGCTGTAATCTATTTAGAGGCTTGAAACATATTCTTTATAGGATTTTGCAAACAGCAGAAAAAATAACTATCTATAACTAAAAGAAAAACTTTCTGTAAAAATATTAATGCAATCTTTGCATTCTTTTGATAACCTGAATTCTGGTTATGATAGCAAATTAAAATCCTAAAATGAATTTATCTAATTTCTTATTTGACGATTGTCATTCTAACACTAGCATCCACACAGTCCCCTACGGCCATGCAGATTAAACTGGTATCTACATAACCCCCTACGATCATGAAGGCTCAGTTAAAGCTCCAGAATAAGGGCGAAAGACGTTTCAAGAAACAACATGATATATTTCATGAAAATATAATCCATTAGAACGAAAATTTTTTAAGACAAGGTAGATAAATAAATTCATTTTAGGCCTTGGTTCTCATTTTTAACTGAATCTTAATCATGATCGTAGGGGGTTATGTAGATACTAGTTTAATCTGCATGGCCGCAGGGGACTGTGTGGATGCTAGTGTTAGAATGAGAATTGTCAAATAAGAAATTAGACTAGCCAAAACACTTTGTTTGTAAATCCAATAATCGGAGAAAAAAAAATAAGAAATTAGACAAATTCATTTTAGGATTTCAATTTGCTAGCATAACCAGAACTCAGGTTATCGAAAGAATGCAAAGATTTCGTTAGTATTTTTACCGAAAGTTTTTCTTTTAGTTATAGATATTTTTTTTTTCTGCTGTTTGCAAAATCCTGTAAAGAATATGTTTCAATACAATTATAAGCAAACAAATAATAGTCTATTTTTAAACCATTTAGAGGCTGTTTTATTTTTTTTACTTATGTCCAATCCAGCGTATGTAGCCGGTCCGGCGGTATATAAAATCATCCAGATTGGATGTCCGGAATCGGCAGCCTACCAATAAATCAAACCACCAGTCAATGCGAGTAGAGATTTAAACTCGAAAATGACCTGTCTCTATAATATATTTTTTTGGTAACCTAATACAATTTCGATTTAATAATAATTTATCTTATTTCTCTAAATAATATAGCTACCTAACTAAACTTGTGTGATAATTATAGTAACAAAATAAACTGTTTTGTTTTGCATATTGTTTCAACGAACAATATGCCCTAGATAGCAGAAATATATGGAAATGTCTGAGACTTCGTCTCTGTTGTGGAATTTGAAATGTATTCTAAAACGAACGAGATAGCTGATTCTATTTAACTCTTCATAGAAAGTTATAAATGTGTCTGAAATTACACTTTGTCATAGTGTTCCTTATAATTCAGAGTTTGTCATATTCATCATTAAGACCGCTATATAATTGTAATTATATCGTAATCCCTATCCTCCCATAATATGTACGATGGCTACGAAACAATTGCTATTTGTCTTAGTTATTACTAAAGCTCTAGTTTGGATAAATGTTATGATTGTAATTATTTATTTGCAAAAATGGAATATAAATTTTCAACGCCTTTTCCATATTCTATTATACCAGTATAACAATACTCCTTCACTTTTAACTGATTCTAAATATTTATAAAAAGAAGAAGGTTCTCATTTATGATTGTCCAATCTTCTCACTAGAATGGCTTAAGTGATTTCTATAGAAAACTATAGAGTATGGCGGCTCAGAGATGGCCTCCGATTAATTTCATCAAGCTATGTTTTAGTAGGTGAGCAAAGATCAAAAGCTCAAAATACTAAATCTGGCGAGTCAAATAGGGCTGCCATAATTGCATAGCTTTTGCAGATTTTCAAGACCGTGGCACTTCCGGGTATACCGGAAATCGATACCAACTTGCTTATTTTAAATCGAATACCCTATATATTTTAGACTTTTTCAAATGACCATGAAATTCCGAGTCGAAACATGTCGAATACCCTATACCTAAACACAGCAGTTTCGGAGATATTTGACATTTTATAAAAAAATTTGACAGGCGCAATGGTTTTCAAGAACCGTAATAACTTTCTTCTTGTAGGAGGTCCTGAATTGCTCTTTGGCACGTAGGAAGAACACAAGATGTGCTAGCTTCTGCAATAAAAAAAAATTCCATAATGGTATACCAAGTGATCTATTTCACACGTTACATTTTGTCAAATTCAATATTCAATACTTTTTTATTTCAAATGGAACACTGTATTTTTTTTCCTTCTTTAATTCTTTGGGACTTCCTGCCACATGTATGTTTTCTTTTTAAGCGGTGCTCGGAGAATCTACAAAATATTACAATTAAGTATGTTACTGGTAAATAACCTCTACGCCTGTGACTTTTACGACAAAGGATCAGTTAGAGATTGTTTTTTAAATAAACAACACAAAAAACTATAAAAACTTGAAATTAAATATTTCACCGGCGTTTCGGAAATCTAATCTGTTTCCTTTTTTAAGGCTTTTTTTGAAAAATCTTTTTTGCTGTGCATGATAAATACACAGCTCTAAGAATGTTTGTTATATTCAATATCCATAGATACTTGCTATTTACATAGAACTGTTGTTATAGTTAACAGTTTCTTTAGTTTTTATACAATGTTAATTTTGTGAAGTTCTTATTTTAACGTTGGCAACCAAGTTGTACAGATATCTACGGAACAATTCGACACGCATCTATTCTCAATTGTGTCGAATTGTTCCGTAGATGTCTGTACAACTTGGTTGCCAATGTTAAAAGAAGCGCTTCACAAACTTAACATTGTATAAAAACTAAAAAAAACTGTTAACTATATCAACAGTTCTATGTAAATAGTAAGTATCTAGGGATATTGAATATATCAACCATTCTTAGAGCTGTGTATTTATCATCCACAGCAAAAATGATTTTTCAAGAAAAGCTTTGAAAATGGAAACAGATTAGATTTCCGAAACGTCGACGAAATAATTTCAAGTTTTATACTTATTTGTGTTGTTTATTTAAAAAAAGCAATCTCTAACTGATCCTTTGACGTAAAAGTCACAGGCGTAGAGGTTATTCACCAGTAACATACTTGTTAATTGTGATACGTTGTAGATTCTCCGAGCACCGCTTAAAAAGAAAACATACATGTGGCAGGAAGTCCCAAAGAATTGAAGAAGGAAAAAAAATAAGATAATGCCACAAATAACATTTAGATAATACTGTATTTTTAACTTGCGCACAATTAAATTCCCTTTTTACTTCCCTCGCATACCGAAGGGAAGTATTGTATTCGAGAAAAAATCACCCTCCGAGATTTTTTCGGATTCTGACGTTTCAGAACACGTAGATTACGAAAATATAGGTTTTTCAATTCCGTCAGTCTGTCTGTCTGTCTGTCTGTCTGTTGGTGCATTTACTAAAAAACTGCTTGACGGAGAGCAGTCAAATTTGGTAGGTAGCTGACGCTACTGTCAGCGAAGAAATGGTAGAAATTTCACTGGAAAATATACAGCGTGGACCGTCTAAACGGAATAAATAGTGAAAAAAAATTTTTTTTGCTTAAATTTAAAATTTCCACGTTTCATGACGCGCTAAACCTATTTCAGAAAAAAAATTTTTTGAAAATTTTTTTCATACATTTTTGAAAATTTTTTTACCAAGATGAAAAATTTTTTTTTTGCTCAAATTTAAAATTTCCACGTTTCATGACGCGCTAAACCTATTTCAGAAAAAAAAATTTTTGGCAAGCCTGCCATATGTGGCACCTGCTATTTAGTATGGAAATTTGCTGTTGGATGAGCAATCTGTATATTTTTTTGACCAAAACTTATCAAGTTTTCTTTGTAATAACAGCAATAACTCTATTGCGATTATTATTCTCAATGTCATTTCGTAATTATTATTTTTTTAGAGTGACTGCCATGAACGAGGGAAGTTCTGTGTAAATACCTTTACCGATTTTTTCTAGTATAAGCATCGTAGGGGCTAAAGTTACAACTTTTTGAAATATTGGCGATTTTCTGAAATATTCAAGAATTTCTAATAAAAATTGCCATCAACTTAGCCATAATTAGAGACAATCATTAACGTCAGTCATTATGTCTTGTGTAAAAAGATGCCAGCACGTTTAAATTACACCCGCAGAAACTGTTTAGATTTGTTTATTATTCATGGAGAAATTAATAAAGTAATATCAAGAATATGTAACACATTTGCTACTCGATACCCACAAGAACAGACACCATCACCACACACTGTAAAACAGATAATTTTAGAATATTTGGCTCTGTCAAGGAAAAATGATTGTGTTCAATATTCAAAATTTATTATCTTGGTCATTTTTAAGCATCTTGGTTAATAAATATTTTAGCGCATATCAGGATGTATATTCATAGATCTGAATATATGAATGCATTTAGGAAACGCCCTGTATTGGACAATTATCTATCAACCGATTATTTTTTCAATTTTAATGGAAATTTTGCGTTAGTTTAATTATACAAAATTAAAAATATATGTATGAGAATGCTGAAACCCTCTTTTTTATTTTTAATATCCTTTTCTTAATTCTGTCCGATGAAAATAAGAGGAGCTACAATGATTTTCGTTCGCCTATATACCTTGTCTTTTTAAATATTTTCTTAAACTTGTTTTGTTGGTTAGTTAGTATGTTTGAATCAAATTTTATAATTAAAATTTCTGCTAGTTCTAATTAAGCCAGTACTTTGAAATTTTGCGAATAACTCCGGTAACAATGCAATGTAGTATATCTACTATCGCTCCAAATCCAACATGGCGGACATTCCAAGAAGGTGGATCATCTTTTTCTTCACAACCCCCTTGGCCTGTGTATAAAATGAACGGATTTGATGACTAAAATACGATAAACGGTGTGTCGTTAGTCTAAATTCAATATGGCGGACGACCTAAGATGGCGGCTTACCCTTTCCTTTACAGCTCTCTTGACATGGGTATCAAATGAAAGAGCCTTGTCTGTCTGTTTATCTGGAAAATAAGTAAAGACTAAAAAGTAAAGGACAATATTTAAAAAAAAATTTACTAAAAAGTAAAACATATATATTTTTTTAATTTATACATTTGGATATTAAGCGCTTTGGGACGGTCTTATAACACTATCGCAGAGTTATTTTGCTCAGTTGACCTCCCCCAAACCTTTGGTTTTGTAGGTTTATGAATTTAAATAAATACATGTTTTATTTTTCAGTTAATTTTTTTTTAAATAAAAGTTTTTTTTAATTTTCTTTTTTAGATAATTTTAGTTTTTCTCTGACGATGTATCACACACGGGACTTGCCTTTCACATGAAAACCATTGCCTAGACGAAAACAATTATATAGACTATTAATGTGTAAAATTTTATATTTCACAATTTTGTTCCCTAACTATTTTACCACATTTTACGATTTCTACTATTACCCTATTTTTTTGAAATTTGCAGTAGGGGCACGCATACCTGTTTAATCAATTTGTAATTTTGGTTGATAAGAACCTACACGTTAATTTGAATACAAGATAATAAAAGAATAACATATTCTTAGAGGATTGCAACGAATATAAATTGCCAACAAAATCATCAACAGCTTTTATGTACGCAAACAAACCAAATTATAGAAAAAAATCAAAGTAATTCTCTACAGATGTAGGAAACAATCATAGGGATTGATATTTTATTATCCTATAACAAATAATGATATATAATATTACTATCAAACTAAGTTTTATAGTATTCGAGAAATGACTGGCAGTAGAATTCTGATAATCCTCAGCATTATTAGTGAAATAATTTAGTGACATTTTAAATACATTCGTTACACATGATATTCCTAAAAAATATTTTAGCTTTGTTTATTTTAGATAATCCATATTATAATACAATTTTCAAATTAAATTGCTAAAGTTTTTGTTAGTTCACTAACACAGAGCTTAGAGCAGATTAAAAGTTGAATACATTACCATGACCAGGAAACTTCTTTTAATTTAGCTGCATGTGGTGGTAAGTTTGTGCATACTCATTAGTTTTAATCAGGGGCCTTTACGAACCTGTAGGTTCAAACTCATTATCTCGTCACGAGTAAAGGATAGGTGAGACATAAAGTGCAATGAAATCTTAAATTAAAAATGATGGGTCTTACAGCAAACGAACTAAATTCAAGTGTTTTATAATAATTATATTCGTTATTATTATACCTATATTAGAAGCAACCTAAAACTAATATTGATGATACATTTAAATTTGTCTAGATGTTTCGGTTGTGGGTACAACTGATATTTTTATCAATTAACGTTCGAACTAGATAAACATCAGAACGATGTCGACATTAAGATTTGCAGCAAAAGCTTTGTTTCTATAATCAAGCAATGAATAATAAAACAATAATCAATTTGCTCAAAAGTATTACACGTCATTCATCATCTTCAGAAAATAATTGTGGAGAATATCTGGATATATTAGCTAAGCTTCGCCCTAAATATGTTTATTATTATTATTAAGAATCCAGCTTTCAAATATACAGTTCAATTGAAGATTAATGAATGGTGTGATGATCCTTTCCTGCATATCTTTCTACAATTGAGATACCAAAAAATGTTGGTTTCTTATTTTTTTTTTGATTATGTAACTTAATAGAAGGTTGGAAATCATGATATATTGTCTGTTACACAATTTCAAATTAAATGCAAGTATAACCAAAAACATAGTTTAATTTTTCAATTTGGTTAACAATGCAAGATTAATTAGTTGTAACACTAATAATGACGGCAACTTTCAAGATTCTATAAAGTGCTTTACTTTAATATTTATCAATTAATTCAAAATCTGACCATTTTCTCCATTTTTGCATTTACCTCTAAGCTATTGAAACGAATTAAAATATATTATTTGTTATTACAGAAAACGTCGTGAGTCTAGCGCCGATTCCGGAATTAGAAGTATGGGCTCGAAGTCTCGCCGTGACTCTCATCACACTGCCATTTTTGATTTCAAAACGGAGGTAGCGAAGCTATGGCAGCGTCGAGAGAGTATAACAACTACCACAGTCATCACTCCCAGTGTCATGCCACGCAGAGACAGTGGTGAATCTAGTAAGAGCACGCGAAGAGATTCCATTTCACATTCCCACCATACATCTAGGAGAGGTTCCGGTGAAAGTGGAAGAAGTGGCCGCCGTGACTCGACTACTGCCATAACGCCCCCACCCCCTAAAATAGTAGCTGCCAAGAAGAAGAGGCGAGACTCACGGAGTATTACCGATACTCCATATTACAGACAGGAACAGAGGCCATCTACTTCTTCTACGGCATCAGACTCAGCACCTGCCCAATACTTGGGATTAGCGCCAATAACCACTACTAGTAGTACGTCGGATACTAGTACTCAAGCTCTTCCGCCACCTACTATTATAACTTCTAGTGTAACACCTCCTGCGACGTCCCCAACAGTCCCAACCACTACCGCAACTACTCCAACACATCCTTTGCTCGCTACCAGAAGAGATTCCACAACACAGTGTGGGAGGTTAGGTAGGAGAGACTCTAGAAGTCACGCTAGTCCAGACCGCAGCAGCAAACACTCAAGGTTGCAACGTCAAAATACCGCATATGATGAAAGTTGTCTACCTCCTGGAGGCTGGAGTAGAAGGGGTTCTCAACCGACCGCCTTAAGTCCAGACGTTGATGATACCGGCCGCAAGGCTAGACGCGATTCACTAAGCCCTGATTCAGCTTCACGCAGTAGAAGAGACTCTAGATCTCATTTGAGTCCCGATAGATCTGGTGAACGTGATATTAGTCCTGTGCGACGTAGCAGAAGAGGCACGTTGCGTCGCCAGTCGACCAGCATTGCTGGAAGAGGTCATGGGCATCGTTCACCCGATTCTTCCAGCTGCTCAAGCAGAGATCCTAGTCCCTGTAACCGCGCGGGTCCGCCTCCGACTACTGAAAATTATAGGCCGGCCATTCGCAGGCAATCCACGACGGAGGAAATTTTGATAGCAAGAGGATTCCGGAGACAATCAACAACTGAGGAAATGATTAGATGTAGGAACTTTAGAAGGCAGAGTTCTCAGAGCGATGACTGCCAGAGGTACCGTGGAAGGAGAGATTCGAGCGCGCAAATCTTAGATGGTACCATTGCGTCAATGACTGTGGAAACATCTAGTACGTTTTTTGATTCTAGCACGCAAACAGGTAAGGGGGCATTGCAGGGAAACTGAATAATTAAAACAGGATTCAGACTTTTATCGGCGTTATTTAATATTTATAAATCATTCGTCGCTGAATGTATATCGCTGAAAATACATTAATTTGGTAACTAGAATTTAATTAACGATGTATTGGTCATTATTAGTCCTGTATTATCTCAAGTAAAATCAGTAGGCAAAAAAATTATATCTTACTAGCCGAAACCGTTGGAATAAGGTACCCACTTCATAAAATAAGTCAACTCGAACTATAAACGGATTTAGGAAAAACAGCTGTATAGATGAAATGTAAAATATTACAAAATAACCTATAAATTGCGAATACGTACAATCTATTGGTTCCTCCATGTTTCATAATATTAGAAAAAAAGTTAAAATGATTTATTTGATACTTTTAAATATACAGGGTGACCTGTAATAACGTGCAAAAAATTTAACTACCAATTGCTTATCGAAAAGGAAGGTGGGCTCTTCATATAAATTTTTTCACAATAAGCCTTTCCTATCCAGCTGTACCCCTTAAAGGGGTGTGCAAAGAAACGGTTTTTAACTTTTATCTGAAAATAATTTATAAGCACCAAATGATCATATCGGTACCTAATACTGTCAAATTTTGATTTTACACTATCCTACTTAGTGTTTTGACTAATAAAATAGTGCTGATTGATCATTTAAGAAGATCAAATTTAGTTCCTTTTTCTCAAAAAACAGTCGATTTTTTAATTGAAAGGAAAGATAGCAGACAGGAAGATATTTACTAAATTAAAAGAAGAGTAGTTAAAATCACCCCTTTATATACACTAGAGATGTATGAAATAATTTCGTTAGATGGCTTTTCATTAGTACCGTTTTTTTTTAAAGAGACAGACTTACTTTAAACAATTTTATATGAAAAACCCACTTTCATTTTCGATGAGGAATTGGCAGCTACATTTTTTGCACGTTATTACGAGACACCCTCTATATCCGAATTATTCATTAAACCTAATATTTATCAAATATATTAAATGAGTACGGTATGAGATTTTACAAGAAGTAGTAGCGCAATAGACTGATTCTCTTTATTTGAGTCATAATAGTTACAATATGCAATTTGTATTATATATCATATATTATATAGAGGGTGAGTGACTAGTGTGTGACGGTGAATATCTCCTCAACAACCGTTTGATTATTAAAAAAATGTGTCGATTAAAAATTGTATGGGATCAAAACTGGCATACAAAATTATTTTTAAGTCTACAGAGTGTTTCACATAGTTATGGCAAGCCAATGCTTTGATTTTTTAAAAGGAATACTGAACATTTTTTTACGTATTTATATTTTACACTTATTTTTCTATTGAGTGATATATTCTTGTACTTACACTTCAACGTTGTCACATTATTCCATGTTTTTCGAACAAAATTGCCTTTGTAGCAGTAAAATCCCCAATACGCGTATTTCATAAAGACCCTCGTTTCACTTTGAATATTAGTTAAGGCTACGTACTAATTTTTAGGACTCTCAAAGTCGAATCTAATTCTTCATGATGTTCTTCACGATGATTCAAATCATTTTTAAATTATCATAACTCAATTTCTTTAAATAGAACACCCGTAAGTTTCTTCTTAAAATATTTCAGCAATCAATTAGATATGCGCTGAATAAGCAATTCGAAAGAAAGTAGTCACTGTGGATATTATCATATAGGTAATTGGTTACTGAAACATTTTAGGCAAAAGTATGCTTACAGAGTGTTCCATTTGAAAAAATTTAGTCGACAGTTTAACAATTTAAAAATTTGAATCATACTGGAGAACCCGCTGTAGAATTGGGTTCGACTTTGAAAGACCTGGAAACTTACATAAGCTTCACCAACATTCAAAGTGAAACGACTATTAAGTAATAAGTACTTTCTACAAATTCACGCAGACAAAAGAATCGACTCGCGTGATTAATAATAATAATAATTTTATTCACCATTTGTAACGAAACAGACTTTGTATATATGGCAAGTCAACAGAGAAAAAATGAACAATACAATAGTAGAAATTAATAAATAAATACAATTATATAGTAGTTTAAGTAATAACGTGGGTTAAGAATTCATCAATTGTGTAGTCTCCATTTTGTAAGAGAATTTCTTTAATGGTAATTTGAATCAAATGCATTTTCTATCGGAAAATTGGAATAACGTGGTGAGGCCGCAGTGCAAGCCCAAAAATTATATATGCCTGGATATAGAATTAAGAGTGAGATATAAAGACAGAAAAATGTTAGGTGTTACAATTAAAAAAAAAAACAAATATTAGCTTACCTCGACTACGTAAAACACTGTAAATTTAAATACAATTTTAAAATATGGCACTATCGATCTCCTACAAATTTTATGTGCGACAATGCTTTCAAATTTTTAACGGCTAAAGGGATATTGACCGTCCACACACTAGTGACACCCTGTATATTTATCATTACTTTCTCCTATTGCGCTATATAGAAAATACCAACAATGTTTAGTCGCTTACATTGTGGTATCGTCATCAGCATCCATAGTGCATTCTGCGAGTCGGATTGAACCTCTAAAAACACAAATATTTTCTAACCTAACGAGACTATATGCAGAATACGATAGAAGTGGTTAAATCTCTCTCCGAGGTCACCCCACCCCCCGTACGGCCAAAATCTAACTCTTAAAGGTGTAAACCGCATATCCACCGTCTTCTACTAGCCAAACCTGTCTTCCCCCCTTTTTGAGGATTCTGAGCACGATGGTGATGTCGACACCCCACCTCTACCACTGCTAATCTCCTAAACGGTCAAAAACTACCCCCAAAGGGGTTTTTTAGGATGCTGAGCACGATGGTTTTATCCAGACCCCTTTTCGAATCCAGCCAACCACTAAACGGCCAAAAGCCAGCCATCCCCGAGAGGGGCAAACCGCGGATGGGCCATCTCTTACCAGCCATACTTGTATTACCCCCCGTTTTCGAGGATTCTGAGCTCGATGGTGATGTTGGATCTTCTCCACGAGATCAGTGGTGTAGGCATTAACAGTAACTGAATTCCTGTTTTTATGCCAGTGGAGGCAGAGAAGCTATCTTGCACGTGGGTCAGTTACAGTAAAAGCGTCGACGCGGAGATGCTGAAGTAAGAGTGTAATTATATTTTTGTCCGTTTGGTGAGCGAGGAGAGGTCCCGATATTTTTTTCATGCCTAGCATCCTCGAAAACGGGAGGTAACACGCGTTCAGCCGAGAAAAGACGACCTATCCACATTTCACCCCTTTCGGAGATGGGTATTGCCATTTTAGAAGTTGGCGGGGGTCGAGGAGGGGTCTCATCATGCTCAGCATCCTCGAAAACGGGGATAACACGGGTTTACCCGAGAAAAGACGGCCTATCCGCAGTTCACCCCTTTCAGCGGTGGTTCTTGGCTGCTTGGGGACTTGGCGTGCATCGGGAAGGGATCTCGACATCACCATCATGCTCAGCATCCTCGAGAACGGGAGGTAACATGGGTTTAGCAGAGAGAAGATGACCTATTCGCATTTCACCCCTTTTGGGGGTGATTTTTGGCCGTTTGTGGGGTTCGCGGGGAGGATCTCGACATCGCCATCATGCTAAACTTCCTCGAGAACGGAAATAACACATGTTTGGCTTATAGGAGACGGCGGATACGCGGTTTACCCTTTTCGGGGGTAGTTTTTGGCCGTGGGGTGACCTCCGAGAGAGATTTAACTTATACTGGTATTCATTTATCGGGAAAATTTCACATTATTTTCAAAAAATTTGTATTGTAATCATTTTAAAGTCATACTGCAATATAATCTAGGAGAACAAATAAAACCATTAGAATAATTTATTCATATCAGTAATTAAAGCAATTCTAATAGTTGAAAAACAGATGGGAAGGCGTTTTATCAAAGTTTCTCTCCATGTCCTTATTGTTAATTATATTTAAATCGATTTTCAATTTAATATCGCGCGAATATGAAAAATATAAAAATATGTTAAACAAAGAGAAGCCGCGGCGACATTTTAAAAGACACTCATGATGTGAAATTAAAAATTTAACACCAAGTAGATACAAGTATTACCATGTGGTCAAAAGTCAAGCACACTTCTTACCCTGGAATTCCGGGTTCGATTTAATGTCATTATATTGAGATTTTTCTGAAAAAGGAATTAATCCGATTCTCGAAATATGTAGTCCGTCCCGCACAAGGTCACTCGAGGCCTTCGGAGATAAAGGGGATTTTATTACTTATATTGTACTAGTTTTTAAAATAAATAAATTAGTTAAATGTCTTTATTTATGTTCACAGAAAACATCGTTTCTCAACTTCTATCGGTGTCATTTCAGTTTGCCTGTGATAGGCCTAAAGGACTTTTTGTGGACAACATTTGATGTTTATCTATCAAGACTAGGTAATTAATGCTATTTGAGTAAATTTTTCTATCTTCGCTCAAGTTGACTGAATATATTCAAACAACGTGCACGGTCAACAATCCTGTAGTGCGGAAAACATTACGTAGGTGAATCATCTAGACCTTTCAACGTAAGGCTTGGTGAACATAGAAATTACGCTAGAAGGGGAGAATTTGAAAAATCCAAAATTTGTGAACACGCGTGGGATAATAATCATAGAATTAAATGGGACTCGGCGAAGATTTTGGAAAAAGAGAACAACGGAACTAAAAGAAAACTTAAAGAATCCGCGATTATTTTATTAAACGAGGATAGATGCGTTTCTAATTATTCAATAGATTTTTGTACTAGTTGGTTGCCCATCCTTAGAGACGAAGTAAGTAAAAATAAGATAAATATAATTTAATGTCTCACGTGACTATGGAAATACATAAACAAAGAACTGTCATGGTTGACGGCCAAAAAAGTTTTGAGAACGGAAGTAGATTCTCTTCCGAAACGTTAACTACCTATAGCTTTGATTTTCAGTTTTTAGTTTATAACATTGTTCTAGTTTATATATATATTTTTAGGTGTGAGACTTTTTGAAACAGTCAAGTACTCAAGAACCAACCTCTGTCTGATCCATTTGGCGCAGATGTTTTTTCATTAAAATTTTTAAATATTTTTCAGTGGCAAAATACCCAATAAAAAGTAAGAAAATCTGAATATGCCACAAATAAACAATTACAGACAATCCTGTATCTCATAACATATTTCATTCTTAGTCTCGATTGGTTACAACAACACGTAGTAGATGGCTCTCTGTGTAAGTTGTTTGAGTACATTCACTAAACTCATATGAGGAGAGAAGTGCATACTACTATGGCGTTAATCTCTCTAGTCTTTACTGACGACGGTCAACTAGTCAGAAACTGCAGTACCTATATAGATGGTGTGATTTTCGCCATACAGGACAAAACTTTATACTGTGGCTTATTCAAATCAAATTATAGTGTATCGCAGGTTATAAAGTAACGGAGGTATATTTGTTTAATATATTTTTCAATAATGTGGCATTATTTAAATGTGCTCTTATAAAACTAGTAGTGATGATTATTTGCTGTATCGTTAGTCTTATAATAATGGTGCTCAAAACTGATAGATAGACAAGAACGTATTTGCATATGTAATTGATTTTTTTATTTTGGTACGAAATGCAGTTTACTGTCTTGTCGCTCATTAGCTTTCAATTTTCCGGCTAGAACTTTTCTATTAGACTTCAAATTTTTTGTTTTTTATCCGAATTCTGGTTCACTGAAAAGTATAGTTCTATATGTTTTTTCCTAGTTAAAAATCAAGCATAGAAATTGGATCCGGTACTTAAAAGGATCATATTCAAGCATTGTGACGATGATGCACTTGAATACTCTTTGTACAACCACTTTTAGCCCTGAGGGCTCTACGTACCTGTGTGGGAGGGGCCTATACAATTCAAAACAAGGGACACACATCCAGTATTAGAGTGTATTAGGATTAATTCCTTCTTCTGAAAGATAGCCAGTAAAACGACTAGGATTCGAACTCGGAATTCCAGGATTAACTATGCTTACCTCTCAGCTATTTTGCTAAACTAAGTATAATAAATGATGAAGAAAATTATATTTCTAGACAACTCAGGAAAATCTTTAGTAGTGTATAGGCAATAAAGATAGGATTAAAAAAACAGTATGCGCTGGATTAGTTTTGTTTTCATGTGTTTTATTATAAATCAAGGGCTGCTGGCTGATGGTACTTCCAATATCAAGGGAAAAACTTTACAAATACTAGCTTGTGAATTATTTTACTTTATTCCATCAAAGTGAATGTACAAAAGTTCTATTGATATAAAATACAGCAATAACATTTTACATGTCGTTATATACTTTAGTAAAATTTTGCAAAACTTGTTACAAAATCTAGTATTCTCAAATTACAAAAGTTTATGCGTTTATGGTTATTGCGAATATTGTATAATTTATACGATTCAATAGAAGCAACTATTGATCTCATATGATGGTGATCTATAAATTTTATCATTTATATCCATTGTGTACAACCTTATGTTACTGGAGTGTTGGGCTGGTAGGACATTAATAAACCATTACTACACACATGCAAAAATTCTAATTTACACGATTATAGGTTAAAAAACATTACTCTCATATAGCATTGTTAAATAAATAACCTGAGAATTGTATTTCATACCAGTTTGTCCTTCATTTCTGTCAGATTCTTTTGTTGGTGGGTACCTACAACTGATATCACTAATATTCTTATTCCGTTCTTCTTAGTATAGTACAAATTCCAGCGAGCAATCACGTGATACATTTATAACACTTAGAAACATGATTATACGTTTGCCCTAGAGCATAAAAAACAAGAAAAATGATATGAGAATTTTTCTTACTGGTGGAAAATTAATTATAAATGAAATGAATTTAAAAAAGTCAGCTTGAGATTCACTAATCATGGTTTCGAATTAGACAGCCGCCCTGAGGGTCAAAATGTCTGCCGCTGTACTTCCAACAATAGGGAAGTATACCCGCCTCTTGGCTTCCACCAGATGGGATGTATGCAGATCGTATTTTTGTAAAAACCAAGTGATAGTTAATCGATAAGAAAGAAATCAACTTGATACTCCTTCGATTATGTATCGACAGCCAAGCATCCTTGAGGACTCTTGTGTCACAAAGTGACCTCAAGGCTAGTTTTAAATTGTCGGAATATTTTGCCAGAACTGTGCGAACACAACTCTGTCAAACTCATATGGGTGCCCGGTCACAGAGGTGTGGAGGACAACAAAGAGGCAGACCAATTGGCGGGAGAAGGAGCAATAACTTCATTCCCTGGCCCCGAACCAGCCTTCGGTCTGCCAAGAAGTCTGATTCAATCAGAGTTACAAGACTGGGCCACTGCAAAGTTCAGCAACTATTGGACTCAGGCCTCTAGAATAAGGCAGTCGAGGCCCCACATAAAGGGGCCCTCGACTCACAACCATTAAGTGGCTGCTTGGGCTCGATAGAGAAAAAATGAGACGGATAGTAGGCCTGTTAACAGGACACTGTCCTCTGAACCAATCTTCATACAATGGGGTTGAAAAACTGCTCTATTTGTAAGATGTGTGGAGTGTAGGATGAAACGACCACTCATAACCTATGCACCCTTAGGTGCGTTATGGTATTGGCATCTCCAAAGGCAATTTTTATAGCCGGAAGAATTATGGGATCAACCATGGAATAGACTTTGTGGAGAGTACTGGTCTCTTCTAGAAGACCCCACATGACGCGAATGCACAATGGGCCAACAGGCCTGAGTGCTGCGGATCCCACAGATCTGCTCGCGCAATAATAATAATAATAATACTCCTTCGATTTGCCCAGTAACATAGCTTCTATCTCTAGAATATCTGTCGCTGGACTTCCACTTACCGACATATATCCCAATTATATTTCTGTATTGACCAAGTGGCAAGTATTCGAAACAAAAAGACATTCGCTTGATACAAATAATTGTAGGAGGTAGTACTATAGTATGAAAGTCTAAATGAGGAAAGAGATGAAAGACTTGACGAAAATATATAATAAAAAGAACATATGAAGAAAATCTCCGTCAACATTTGCAAACGAAGACTTGGGCATGGTAACATAATTCGAAAATCAAGAATATTTTATTGAGAATTTTATTACGGTTTTACAGTAGTATACTGAACAAGCAAACACAAATATTACATTAAAAAATTAATTTAAAAAAATGCTTTGTAGAACTCATGGAATTGCAAATTCTACTATAATTAGAGACGGATTAAAGAGAAAATAGATCATAACAGGAATTGATAGCAATAATAATGGACATTATATGCTACATAAATGTTTGTTGCAACTGTGCAATTTCCTGGATATGAATGAAATTACTATTATTACTAAATTGTGTTACTAAACAGGAAATGGTATAAAAATACGAAATATATCAAAATAAATTGCTGGGCACAAAACTAATAATGTAAATTTTGAAAACAACTTTAGAAGTAGAATATCTCAAAACGAAAAGAGGTATGAAGTTGACGGCTTGAATATTTTCTTGCAAATTTTATCTGGAGTAAAATTATTAATTTCATATGCGTTACCATTTGGCAACGCATTGAACTGGTAATCTTATAGAATTAAGGGGACAATTTGTCAGAATGTTAAAAGTGAAATTAAGAAATTAAATAAATTGCCAAGATGGTTTCTCCAATTTACACATAGATCATCCTTTTTCACATTTTCGAAATTAACATACTTTTCAAAATTGCAAAGGTGTCATTGAACATCCTGTAGTCAATATCTCTTATCATAGTTCAATGTCATGGTTAAACCAGATAAAATTTGCAAAAAATGTCGAAAACATAACATAAAACATAACACCACACATAGTAGACAACCCCCAAATCCAAAGCCTCTAATACAATGTCCGAAAGGGCGTTACACATTCGAAAATTCACAGACAACATCCATTACCCACCGACATTGCCAGCGTCGGTACTGGGGATCGACCCCAATACACGTTAGGCAGTCTGACCAAGCGCGCTCTCCATTAAGATGCTTAGCCGACTGAGCTACCATGCCGGTACCTCATCTTGATTAGCACTAAAGATATTGAACTTCAAAGTGTTCCAGAAACTACTAGCTTAAAGTAGCCAGCAGTTCAGATTAGAAGACATGACACCAAATTCATAATATCATTGTTACAAAAATGAATGGAATAGGAAGGGTGCTAACACTTAGTAATCGAAACTAGAATTAGCACCAAATGTACCGCAAACAACATAAACATCAAATAGAATAATGGTCAATAATCAATAATCTTGAGAAAGTGATTTATCTAAATAAATATTTCTAGACTAGTACACATGTGGCAAAAAGCGTAATACCAGTAATAAAGTTTCAGTGGCGTAAGGCTAAGGCGTTTGGCTTGCGACCACGTAGTTCCCCGGATTCCAATCCTGGCAAGATTATCGATGTTTAATTTCATTTTTAACGTGTTATAGAGATGGCAGCAGTGCGCTAGATCGCTGTTGCGTGGCACAACATGTCTAGTTGCTGTTATCTATCCTAAGTTCGAGTCTCTGCTGCGATAGATGGCAATATCGTAGGTAATGGGTGTTGTGTTGTTGTTTATGTGTACGTGTCCTGGTTGAGTGGAGGAATAGTATTACCTAAACTCCGCCAAGACGTCAATATAAATAAGGCAATTAAATAAAACAAAGTTTAGGATAAATGATGATAATATATCACAATCATTCTTTCTTAAACGAATAAAATAAAATATTATCACGTACCTACATGTTCTCTGAAAAATAAATGTAAGTAGATTTCGATGCAATTGTTAATATATTACCGAAGCATGGTAGCAATACGTACTAATTCCCTTAAAGCTTATAATAAAGATTTGACAGGCATAGTAACAACACAATTTAAAAATATATTAGCCTGAACTCTAAGTAGCATCGCAACAGTGTTTCAGTCAGCATTTACAGGCATAGTTATTTGTTCATAAGGAACGGAAGGCTGTATGTATTACAGGTACCTTCTAAAATAACAAGAAACTGTCCGCAGTCCTTGGCGTTGGCCCAACACAATAACATGCAACTGGAGTGAATTCGGAGATACCAGGGCAACATATTCAATGGCAAGTCAAACAAGCCGGCAAGTGATGTGAGTCAAACAGACATATGGGATATGTTACAAATCAGTCATACTTGTGTTCATTGGTAAACTGTTAAAATTAGTGACCAACGAGTTGGTAATACTCACCAGTAAACAACTGAGATGTGCAATTGTGCAGTGATAATTTTAACAAGCATTTTACATGAAATAGACATCTAATCAACTTAAAGGTGAGGGACAATTCGAGGAGTAACGTGTGATGTAAGGAAATAAACCCTTCATTACATTTCATGGTGACAGAAAACCTGCACACTGCACAGTTCAGAAGTAGTGATACCAGATGAGACAGCCAAAGCTCGCTTTGACTGTACACTCGCTTTTATGCGTGGCACAGGTCTATTGCATTAATGAGACTATGGTGTATAATAAGCTTAATCTTCAGTACAATACCGTGGCTCCTAAGAAGAAAAAAACATATTTATAACAATTCAGTATTCTTATATTGTGGCACGTTAGATAATTTTCTGCAACCATTAATTCTGCAATCAATAAAATGAAATACCTCTTTTTGTGGCATATAAATACAAAATGATTTCATAACGAAGTTGCTTTCAAATTCATAAAAGGTTGAGATGTTCCATATGTGCTTGGAAGATTGCTTTACTGGATTAGGAAACAAACAAACTCAAACTCCTACATTATTTTACCAATAAAATATCGATCTCATTGTGATAAAAACACTAACCTCTATTTTTGTGAAAGTAACATATTCCAAAATATGTCTCTATACTAAGCATGATAAACAAACATTGCCATAACATATGATACCCTAGAGAGTGCAGCAAGCACAAGATTAGTCGGTTACACTAAGATCTGATTCTCAAGTCGTCAGTAAATAAATCAAGTCCTCAAAGATCTTATTCAGTCATTTGTCTGCCATCTGAATTGTTTGCAGGTTGGTGGACTTACTCTCAGATACGTTCAGACCTCAAAGATCCATTGTGCCTATTATGCTACCTCCGCAGGTGGCGGTTGGTGGTAAACCAACCAAAGCTTGTGATGTACTTGAGGATGGGACCGGACGGAATGCCATCTTTACTGGCCATATTCGGCTAGAGGAGCTCTTGTTGAAAGAGCAGGGCAGTGACATAACACCTGCTCGATTGTCTCGCCTTCTAAATTACACTCTCAACACTGGGGGTTTTCTATTAATCCCAGTGAATGAAGAAACTTCTTTAGTGCGCAATCCCCAGTCATCTATCATATATCGTCTGTACCTTTCCAACTTCATAGATATTTCTTTAGATATTTTAATTGAAATAAATTTCATAAGAATTGAATACAACAAACTTAATTAATATTTTGTTGACTGTAAATAAATAAAAAAAAGATCGCCCCTCTAGTTGAGGTTTTAGTAATGCCCAGCATGGGCTCTGGATCAGAAAATGTAATAGCTGCTCCACGTGTAGAAAACTCATTAGGTTTTTCATTACCGTCCATTCTGGAATGTCCCTAGAGCAGTTTAACTCTACTCCGCTCACCTAGAATGTTGAGCTTTTCATAGTAGTTCCATACCATCCGATATGTCACCGCTTATTGAAAGCTAGTGCCTTTAGTGCCGCTTGACTGTCTGATGCAATGAAGATCTGCTGGTTGGGTTATCGTCCATTTACATTCCTGGGTACACATTCAAGTATAGCTAGAATTTCTGTTTGGAATACAGATAAGTATTATCCAATAGAAAGGCTTATATTTGTCCTTAGTGCTTCAACATGTAATCCTACTCCAACTTCTATGTCTATCCTAAATCTGTTAATGTTCCAGTCTTTACGTACTGTATCAGTGATAGTACAAAGGCTTGGTAAACGTTAAGCTGGATCACTATGCAGTCGTGGAAAGTTTAATAGGATCTGATTGGCTGTTGTGGGGGTTCTTTTCATAGAATCCATGAATTCCAAGCAGGTTAGTCGTTGTATCTAGTTTAGGTTGTAGGTTCCTGTTGTTTGAGTTATTTTAAACCACCAAACTAAAGCAGTGTTTGTGATGGTGGACTTTATTATGCTTGTATAGAGCCAATGGAACATATCAGGCTTGAATTTCATGTTTTAGTATATGATCGGCTGCATGTTGCCAGTATGACCAGTATGACCACCGATCTATGTATGTGTCTAGGTGTTGGTTCCAAGTAAATTTGGAGTTTAGAATCACTCCAAGTTATTTGACCCTATCTCTGCCGTATCTTGAACAACTTTTAGACAATTAGATACTTGATGACTTCGTGCATATATTTGGAGTAAATGCGCATATTAGGCTAATTTTTATTTTGGTAATATTAATAAATTAAAATTAAAATTAAACAAAATTTTAAAAATGTGTAATGTCAGAGACTGCGTAACGAGAGAGAAAAGAGTAAAAATCGATGAGGCCCTTATGATGGAACACATACACATTGCATGCATACAAGAGACACACATGATAGACGGAACCGCAGTTACTGAAAACTACAAATGGCATCTAAGTCGAGGAGATAAAGAAAAAACAGCAGAGGAGTCACATGGGCAACAAGACGGAACACCCCTATCCAGATAAAGACAAGAAAAGTAAACGAAAACATAACCACGGCAGACTTACAAATTGGAAAGGAAAACATATGCATATTAGGAGTACATGTGCCCTCCGACAAACGGGTAGGACGAGTATTCAGACAGATAACCCAAGAGACTAGAAGAAATAGGAATAGAAAAACGAACATAATAATACTAGGAGACTTCAACGCGCATATAGGAAAGGACGACCAAACACATGAAGGCAAGAATATCATAGGAAAAACATTAGTCCACAGATGGACAAACGATAATTGACGCTCGCTAAAAAACTTCGATCTAACAGTTAGAAACACATGGAGCAAGAACCTAACCTGCCTTAATACCTGGAGTAAAGGAAACATCAACTCTAAAATAGACCATATCCTAGAGGATAGAAAAATAAGGGACAGGGTTAAAAACGTTAAGGCAAAACAAGCAACAAACAACAAAACAGATCACAAAATATTGTATGGGACACTAGTAATAAGGAAACAAGAAGCACAAGAAAGATACAACAAAACAGCAAATGACACATGGAACATCTCCCTGCTACAGAACGAAGAAATCAAAAAGAAATACCAGGAGGAGATAGAAAAACAATTAACAGGAAAGGAACTAAATTGGTCAACAATGACACGAAAACACTGCAATACAATGGTTTGGACAGACGACAGAATCAAAAATGAAGAATATAGGAGTCAAACAAGGATGTCCTCTATCCCCCCGATTATTCAACACAGTGCTGGACCAAGTGATAGAAAGCACAATAAATTAGAATCAGAATTTCAATGGAAACGATGGAACGATAAAGCCCCCCATCGTACTTACATACACCAACGATATACTCATCATCACCGAGGAAGAACAAGACATCGTTAAATTTCTGAGAAACATAACACCACATCTGGAATCCTCTGGAATGAAAA
The DNA here is from genome assembly GCA_963583905.1 of Stenurella melanura. Classification (NCBI taxonomy): domain Eukaryota; kingdom Metazoa; phylum Arthropoda; class Insecta; order Coleoptera; family Cerambycidae; genus Stenurella; species Stenurella melanura. Next base: position 101,728,537 of record OY757314.1, read on the forward strand.
TAAACTTCAAGAAGAACCTAATAATGCTCCGAGACCCATTGACAAAAACAAGTCCAACAAGTGGGGAAGAGTACAACAGCCTGAGATCCACGAATAGAATGAAATACCTAGGAACATACCTAACCAATCAACTAAAAAGGAGGGAAACAGTAAGGGGATATTTCAAAACAGCCTACAGAGTCACAAGAGCTCTACTACCCTTCATTGAGGATAATAAACCACCATGGTGCCTAACCAAAAAGATATACTCGACCGACATAATGCCTACGATGATACATGGAGTCAAAAACGCAGCAACGACAAAGGCCAACAGAAGAAGCCTGAGAAGAGCTGAGAGGGACATTATCCAACTGCTAGCAAAAACAGGAAAACCACAAAAACGACAGAAAACGTCAACATTACTAGAGGGAAGAACAATAATCAAAAGAATAGAATCATATACGCAATAACAGCAACAAACTCAAAATAGGGAGGCCGTGCTACACATGGATAACAACAATCGAGAGGATTAGGAATAAGCTAGGAAAGGATTATACACACTGGGAAAAATCGGCACAACAAAAAACGGACTACAATAGAGAAATATCAAGGATATACACACTGCCAGATTCAGAAACAGAAGAAACAGAAAACTCAGAACTAGAATAGAAGAGAAGATGATCACAGACAGAAACTAAAAAGAAGCATCTCACAAAAACCTGAAAGTAAAAAGAAGCACGAAAACCTAAAAGGAGCATCTCAAAAACGCATACACTTTCCATCCGATGAAGACAGAAGGAAAACAAGAAGAAACACCTCACAAACACCTACATGCTCCATCCTATACTCCTACCCCATGCGTCATGCGGCTCTCGCTGCTGACATCAGGCATGTCCAATGTTCAATCCACCGTATGCAGCCGGACCGGCGGTATATAAAAGCACCGGGGGTTTGTTCCGGCACACGGTGGGATGATCCATTGGTCGGTCGGGTGGAGCCGCATGAATATGTAATAGACGACTGGGCGACTGCAGATGAACGTTCGGCGGGCGATCGGGCTGTGTGGTGGAACAAATCTCCATACACCGGAATTGGCAGCAATGCCCACCTTACGCTGGCAAATCAATCAATCAATCAATCAATCAAAAATTTCAAATACAAACGTTTTATTGAATCGCCTTCGAAACGAATTATAACCTCTTGAACACTGCGAGATAAAATTTCTCTGGGTTTTACACCTTGCATTGGTGTAATCAGCAAGGACTAGTATCATATTATCTAACATCAATCTGAAGTCGAAGTATAAATGACAAATTAACGCAACCAACTTGGAAATCATGGCTAACTATTACAGGTTATAAATATAATCAATCTGAAGTCGGAGTATAATATATTAGTATATAAAACATTTACACAATCCCTCCTTTCTACCCCACTTAAAATAAATTCTTATCACAGCAAGTGGACTAATCCTATTACTTACAAATTACATACCGCAAGGAAATATGTTTTCATTGCAAAATGTGATTAAAGTATTCGTAATTTCAAAAAAATTCATAGGCGTTGAAGAACGAGTTCAACTAATATTATGTAAATATGTAGATAATGCAGGTAACAGATAATAAAGTTCGAGAGATGTAAGCCCAGCTTCCTTATACGTGACAACTATTTATCAAGTAAGAGACGATGGACAGATTCAATCGAAATGCCAGTCAACGACACTCGTCCACTTTGTATCCTGTCAATTTCCGTCTAAAAAAGGTACACTTTTGTTGCACTTGAACACTACTAGCCAGTAATCGGTAAGATTATGCTTTGAAAGATCATATATTAACCATTTACATTCAGCGAAGACACTTTACATTAATAATGTCCTCCAACCTGTTGGCTTGCATACAATTGTGAGTTCAAAGGGACATTTGCTTAGAAGGACTTCATCCAGAATAACTAAATCATTTTTAGAAACACAGACCCACTTTTAACCTGACTTTCAACTTGCATCCTCACTTATCTGCATGAAATATTTATGAGATGGTGTCGAGAGATCAATGCTAGAATTATCCCAAACCAACAACGCTATTATTTTATTCAGTATGTATTGCAAAGTTAAAGATTGCATGAAACCATAATCGTGGTGGTTGAGTTTCAATTTTCATATTCGATTTTTAAGTTTTTATCAATCTATAAATATAGTGTAAACATCTTATTAACTGACAATAAAGCTAGGGACGATGGTGCTATATTCTTTGTCATGAATTGTTTTTCATAAGTTCAATGGTATGAAATAATCTTTGTTTAATTAGATGTCGATGTTTCGAAAAATTAATTTTTTAATTTTTAAAGACAAGCAAATTTTTGTAATCATCAATTTTAAATAATTCAGGCAATTTGCATTGATTACTTATATTCAAGTTGTTGTTTTTGTCAAATTGATATGAATAGTATACGAGCGGCGATATCATAATAAAGTCTTAGAAATAAATTACCATAATATAGTTATAGTAATTTATTTCTATGACTCTGTTATGTTTAAAAGTTAAAACTTGTTGACAACAGAGACAATACACATTAAAACATAAGTATAGTAATAATAATAATACACTTTATTCAGTAAAATTACAAATGCAAACAATATAAGTACAAAATATATTATAATTTGAAATGGCGAAGTTCAGCAGTACAATACTGTTTTTACACTTAACCAAGTAAGAAGTAGATGGAGTTTAATCTTTAAGAAAACTTAAGTACACACAATATGTATTTGGATGACTATAACCTTATCTATTCTGCTTTATAAAGAATACCTAACACAATGAATACCTATTATGCTACACGCATGAACCAAGTAAAAGACGTTTGTTCTGGGAAGCTAAAAACAGACTGGGATTTCAGAGGCAGAGGAAGGGAGTTGTAAAATTTGGCAATGTTTAAAGAGAATGATCTTTGAAACATTGCAGTTAGGTGACGAGGCGAAGTAAGAGAACCTTTAAATCTTATGTTTAGCTTATGAACGTCAGATCGGAACCTATTTTTTCTGTAGAGATATGAGGGTGTGCAAGAATGTATAATTTTATGATACAAGGTGCCACGGTGAAGAAGGCGTCTATTTTTCATATTTAACCACTTGGATTCATTCAATTTATGACTAACTGGGTCTCGCTTCCTGATACCAAAAATAAATCTTGAGCAACAGTTTTGCATTTTTTGTGTTCTTTGAGAAGTGGCAGCTGACAGACATGGTCCATAGACAGTGTCACAATAATTAAATATAGAAAGAACTAAAGAGTCACACAATGTTTTTTTTAATTGAAGCTAAGAATGTGACGAGAATTATATAAAAGTTTTAATTTAGATATGGCTTTTCTAATGCAGAGAGATATATGCTTCCGAAATCTTAATTCGGTGTCAATTGTTAAACCCAAAATTTTTACCTCTTCTCTTTTAACGGTATAGCAGTATTATTAATTAATTTTGATTTGCACATTGCGTGTTAATTTGATTCTGTCTATCTGTCTACCAAAAAACATTGCAGCACATTTTCTAGGATTAAGATGTAAAGACTGTTCAAGTGAAATTGTGTACAACTTTTTCTAAATCTTTATTTAATATTTGGAAACTGTTGAGTAGGGTTTTTGGGTCAAATGAAAAATATACTTGTGTATCGTCTGCATACATTTGCGCGCTACAGTAATCTAGAATGGAGGGAAACATGGACTTGTAAATAGTGAAAAGAACTGGTCCCAATGAGGAACCTTGCGGTACTCCATAAAGAACATCAAGTGAATCAGAAAGTACATTGTTAAGAACTACTCTTTGCTTTCTGTTCTGTAAACAATTTTTTATGAAAGTAACAGCAGAGTCCCCTAATCCGATAAATTTTAAAATGACTAGCAAGGTGTCATGATGTAAGGTGTCAAATGCCTTTGAGTAATCTAACAAGACCAACACTGTACACATACCATTGTCAATAGCCCTTAATATATTGTCCGTAACGTTTAAAAGAGCAGCCGCACAACTGTGACCTGTTCTAAACCCCGATTGCTCTTTGGGTAGTATTTTAATAATTTCCAAATGGTCAATAATTTGATCTTTGATAATATATTCTAATAGTTTAGATAAAACGGAAAATATACTTATTGGTCTAAGATCGTTAGATTCCTTGTTTTAGGAATTGGGATGATATGAGCAATTTTTCAATCACTGGGAAAAACTGAATTTATAATACAGAAATTTAATATATGACAAATATATTTTAAAATAAATGGACAACAAAATATTATGAAATTTACATGAATACCATCTGCTCCAATTGCTCGAGATTTTATTGAAAATAAATATTTACTAACTTCAGTTTCAGAAACTGTTTTGAATGTAAGAATCGAGGTTACAGATTCTTTACCAATATTGTAGTAGTTTATACAGGGTGTAATTAGTTTCATATCATTAAAAAAACTGGTGGTAGGGAACGACAAGACAAACAAAAAAACCTTATATAACATGGGGTGTAAAGCTCATAGTTTTGGAGAAAAAACATAAACAATAATTTCGAAATTATTCAATAAAATCTTTTGAGAACTGCTGGAATATTGAGGTAGGTTTAGATCGTCGCGCGTGTCTGCCTGTGATACTCAATATTTGTGTAGATAGCTATAAAATGTCGGCGGTTTTTAGCGGTGCGGTAAATAAGATGAAAGACGTCGACGTTTTCTGAGTGTTTAGTAGATCTGATCTGAAGAAAACTATACTCTGACTCTACCTTGTGCAATATTCCAGTTTCTGTGGGTGTTTCGTTATGTACACACGTCCAACCCGCCGTTCGTTGTTTTTGTTATTTTTAAATTTCGGGTCGCTGTGTATTTATAGTGAAGATTTATTTTATTGACTTTACCGTTCAAGTCGTTAAATTCTTGATTACGTACAGACACAACTTACTTGTTCGTTCTTTTTGTATTCCGTTTTTGATTTTGGACCAAGTTTATCTTTTATTTTTCTTTATTGACAACGTTAGTTGATAGTTTATTGTTTAGTGTTGAACGGAGTAGGTATGTCCTTAATTCGACGTAGAGAACTGTGTATTGATGCAGATGCAGAATTCGAATAATTTACTTACGTGGTAAGCTTTTAGCCCAGGACACTCATTTATGTTACAAACGTTAATAAATCACATTTAAATATTCTAAATTATAAACATTATAAGCAAACAATATTTTGTTCCAAATTAAAAGACACACATGTAAAGAAATGCTCTGTTTAAACTTCTACGGCCATTATTTGCTTGCAGTTGTGAAGGAAGAGATAATGAATTATTTACCTCTTCATAATTGCTTCAGTTCGGTTGAGGCGGTCCATCAAAGGCGGTCGATGATCCAAGGCCTTTGCACTTTTTTGTGACAATTTAAAAGTTGTATACTTGGGAACTACAAGTTCATTGACCAAGAAAAGCAGTGGTTCTCAATTATTTTCTACATTAATATTAAAAAAGTTCACCTAGGTCAGTTTTTTTCAAAGTGCCCCTACAGGGAAAAGTCATAAAGGTTTTTTGTTTGTCTAGTCGGTCCCCATTATCAGTTTTTTTTTAATGACATGAAACTGATTACACCCTGTATTATTGTTAATATTATCATTCCGTGGCGCAGAGTTTATAAAGTGTTGATTAATTAAATTAGGGTCAGATAAATTACCGGTATATTTGAATGTTTTTGTTTGCTATACACATTTAATTCTTTCATTTTTTTTCCAAACCACCTTATCCTTTTTAAGTGGATTGTTTAAATAGGCTTTTTTCTCGCGTCTAATAGAGCTGTTAATAATTTTTTTTTAATTTTTGCATTCTTGAGAATGTAGGGGATTATTAGTTCTTTTGAATTTTTGTAGTGCTTTGTCTTTTAATTTGATAACTTCTTTTATGTCATCTGTAAACCAAGGGTTGTATGGCTTATTAAAAGTACATGTTTTTAAAGGTGCACGTAGGTCCATCAGAATATTAATATTCTCATTAAAAAATGAAATTTTCATATCAATATCAACAAGGTAATAAATATTACGCCAAGGAATAGATTGTAAGTGAGTGTAAAGCAAATCAGTATCTATATTTTTCATATCCCTGTAGGTATGAGGTGTTGCTTGAAGCCTCTGTTTTTTAAAATTAATATGTGCAAAAGTTAATTCGTGATCCGAGACATCCAAGAATGACTTGGTCCCACTTCCGAAACAATGCATTTCTCCGATAAAATAATTAAGTCTAGCAATGTGCTAGCAGTAATTCTAATTGGAGAATTAATAATTTGTTTTACGCTGGAACTATCTGAAATGTTAATAAAATGTGTAGTAAGATTATTTAAAGTCAATAAGTCAATATTAAAATCACCTAAACAAATAAATTTATTCACGCACGGAAAAACCGCCATTGAACTTTTTCTGCCAGTATTTTTCCTGGCATGTGGAATACGTACATAAAATCTTACTGTCAAAACCAAGTGATTACCTCGACATTTTTTTTTTCGATTCACGTATCTCGAAAACCGCCAGGGTTCCGCCTATATTTCTATAATAAAAAATGGTCCAAATTAATTATAGAGCTTATAAATTCCAGACGGCAGAAAGCTACGACGAGATAGTTTTTTTACGCGTCAGCTCCCTAACTATAGTCAATGCTTTCACTTCATCATTTATATTGTTTTATTTGCACAGTTTCTCAGTTGAAAAGTTTGCTAAAGTGTCCATACTTTAATAATGAGAATGAAATAAAAAGATTTAATGTCGGAAGGTAGACAAAACAACCAATTATTGAACGTAAATAAAAGAAGTAAACAGGAGAGTGCAATATAAATAGTTGACGCTTAAAAACTTTTTATTGCACTTGACGGTTTGTTGTTCTTTCTCTTTCTGTTTTCATTTTTTTTAGAGTGCCATTTTCCATCACAAGTTTTAAAGAAGTATCGATATTTACTTACTCTCTAAATTGCTTTTGGTATGTTTTGTTTGGAAATAATTTATAAAATTCAATTTTTACGTCATGCAATTGGTACCGCTATATCTTTGAAAAATATAAAGCAAATATTGTTTATTACAGGGGAAACTGTAATGAGACGAATTAAGGTAGGTCTGGTTGACGTCTGGCTAAGTACAAATTAGATTATTATTGATCTACCATTATCGATTGATTGATTTGCCAGCGTAAGGTGGACATTGCTACCGATTCCGGACATCCAATCTGGAGATTCATTCCAACACGTAGCTCGATCGCCCGCCGAACGGCCAAATGCAGTCGCTCCGCCGTCTATTATAACATCCTTCACTCGCTGTGACATATTCATGTCATGACTGGGCGGCTCCACCTGACCGCCCAACGTGCCGGATCAAACCTTGGATATTTTTATATACTGCCGGACTGGCTGCATAGGCTGAATTGGACATGGGACATGCTTGTTGCCACATGACGCTTGAGGTAGGAACATAGGATGGGAAGTGTAGGTGTTTGTGAGATGCATCTTTTAAGTTTCCTTGCTTCTTTTTGGTTGCCGTCTATCATCATCGAATGGGAAGTGTAGGCATTTGCGAGATGCTTCTGTTCAGTTTCCATGCTTATTTTAGGTTTCCATCTATCATCATCTCCTTATTTATTCTTCTTCTAAGTTTTCCGTTTCTTTTGTTTCTAAATCTAGCAGTGTGCACCTCCTCCTGCCCGCTTGTGTCCATATTTGGTTTCAGGTTTCCCAGAAATCTGTGGTTTCGTTTCAACGTCCTGCATCAGTGCGTCCACTTCATTTGTCAGCCAAGACATACATACATTATCTCGCCGCAAGGAGCTTTTATTTATTAATCGTTCCAACGTTAAATATCCATTTACGGTAGATGTGCAATGAAGAGCCCTGTCTCGCGGTAAAAATGAGTTTTTTTACAACGGGTTATGAGAAAGAGGCCCGAGAAAATAATTTGTATGCCACACTTTTGTTAAAACTGCCGCTTTCCAATTCCGAGTATCTTTCTATTTCATTGCCTATGTTCAATACCTTTTCAATTTTACTTTCAATGTTTCCTTTTAATTTTAATAAATAAATAAACTAATACACTAGCAAGTTGCATATGGGACATCCGCCCGAATTTTTTTATCCTGTAGATTGGTTTGTATATGTATTAATTAGTTTCAATTTTCGTTTTCCAATTCCGCGTATTTTTTTACTGCATTATCTGCCTTCTGATTAGTACAGTTTTATTTTGGGATCAATATAAAACTGTTTAAAATATTATGTTTTGAATTAATAAATTGCGTAGATAGAAATTAAGTTGGTAAAGTTATTAAAGTAATCAGATAGGATAGAAGAAAATCAAATTTTAAAAAACATTAACTTATAGCTTATCTGTTTGTAGCGTCTGGTCTTGTGACTGCTGTTTTATTTTCTTTCCTTTCTTAGATTTATTTTGTCCATTTAAAAAACTTTCCACCGTACACAATAACTTTAAGTCACAACACAGCTAGTGAGACATATTCTTTATAGGATTTTGCAAACAGCAGAAAGAAAAACTATCTATGAGAACTAAAAGAAAAATTATATGTAAAAATGTTAATGAAATCTTTGCATTCTTTCGATAACCTGATTTCTGGTTATGCTCTCAAGTTAAAATTCTAGAATAAATTTGTCCAATTTCTTATTTGACATTCTCATTATAACACTAGCATCCAACATAGTCCGCTACGGCTAAGCAGATTAAACTAGTATCTACATGACCCTCTGCGGTATGTAGAGTCAGTTAAAAATGAGAACAAAGGTCTGAAATAAATTTATTTACCTACCTTGTTTTAATTTTTTTTTTATTCTAATGGATTACATTTTCATAAAATCTTTCATTCAGTTTCTTGGAAATGCTTAGTTTTGAAACGTCTTTCGCCATTATTCTGAGCTCATCAGAAAGGCACAAAGCCGCTCATAATGGATGTTTCATGCAAAACCAAGGCAATATCCATGAATAAGTATGAAATATTTATATTTGACATTGACTGGTAAAAAACAACAGATCTTCACCTATCTATTAGCTAATTAGTATTGGAGCCTATATACTCTATGCATGTTTAAAAGTGAATTATTTATTATTTGTTTGCTTCTAGTAATGTAATCCATTAGAATAAAAAATATTTTAAGACAAGGTAGGTAAATAAATTAATTCCAGGACTTTATTCTCATTTTTAAATGAATCTGCATACCGTAGGGGGTCATGTATAGTTTACTACCGCTTAGCCGTAGGGGACTCTGAATGTCAAATAAGAAATTGGACAAATTTATTTCAGAATATTAACTTGCTAGCATAACCAGAAGTCAGGCTATCGAAAGAATGCAAAAATTTCATTAATATTTTTACATATAGTTTTTCTTTTAGTTCTCATCGATAGTTTTTCTTTCCGCTGGTTGCAAAATCCTATAAAGAATATGTTTCATTACTATAAGCAAACAAATGATAAATATAGTGTATTATTTATTATTTTTGCATAGAGTATATAGACTCTAATACTAGTTAGCTAATAGATAGGTGAAGATCTGTTGTTTTTATCAGTCAATGTCAAATATAAATATTTCATACTTATTCATGGATACTGCCTGGTTTTGCATGAAACATCGTTATAAGTGGCTTTGTGCCTTTCTGATGAGCTCAGAATAAGGGCGAAAAGCGTTTCAAAGGCTAAGCATTTCCAAGAAACTGAATGAGAGATTTTATGATAATGTAATCCATTAGAATGAAAAAAAAAATATTAAGACAAGGTAGGTAAATAAATCAATTTCAAGCCGTTGTTCTCATTTTTAACTGAATCTACATACCGTAGGGGTCATGTAGATACTAGTTTAATCTGCTTAGCCGTAGAGGACTATGTTGGATGCTAGTGTTATAATGAGAATGTCAAATAAGAAGTTGTACAAATTTATTTTAGAATTTTAACTTGCTAGCATAACCAGAAGTCAGGTTATCGAAAGAATGCAAATATTTCATTAAATATTTTAACATATAGTTTTTCTTTTAGTTCTCATAGATAGTTTTCTTTCCGCTGTTTGCAAAATCCTATAAAGAATATGTCATTACTATAAGCAAACAAATAATAAATCATTCGCTCTTAAGCAACACAGCTAGTATGTCATATTGCTTTGTAAGTACATGTGTCTCATTTTGACACTAACTATTTATTACCCAGCTTTCTTTAACCCAATAAACCACTTAAAACGGTCTTCTTGGGTCATTTCGACTGCACTTACACTTGCTTGCTTTATTTGATACTATTAAAAAACACTGTTCCAGTAGTTATTAATTCCATATGAACATTGTTTTTCTATTAAAGTGCTTCACTTCACGCGGAATTTCTTGATCTATCGGTAGCTTAAATATTTTAACGACGTTAGTCAACTAACCAAATCCCCTATTATTGACCTACCATTATTATTATATTATTTGATAATCATAAAGAGAAATCAAGAAAAGGCAATTAACAGTTGCAGTTGAGCGAGGCCAACTGCAAATACTGGTTTAATTAAAGTTTTGCAAGAATAAAAAACAGATCACTTTCATATTGGGCCATTGAGATTAAGTATACAGCCAATATCTTTTTCTGTTTTTTTTTTGTGCAAATAGTGAATCAAAGTCGATAAAAATATCTTAATAACATTTTAAAGTAAAAATCTGCTGCCTAAGAAATCACTATTTCGAAATCCAGATTTCCCATCCAAGTCTCTTGAAATAAAAACGTCTAGATACTATATTTACAGTTTTTTTAATCGTCGGCTCCGAGGTGGTAATGAGGGTGGCTGATTTTCAAACAGTTTTTTGAGAAATCTTGTTCTCATACGCGTACTAAAACAGGATTATTTTGATGACCCCTCTAATAATGAAGTGGGGATGTTAGTGGTAGTGGTGGAGGTGGCAGATATCATAGAGCAAATTGAGACTTTGACCTCTAATATATACACCAAATCCCGAGCCACTGAACTCATACTAGCTTATTTACCCCTATTTCCCCCTTAATCATTCAACGTAAGAATTTTGTTCCAAATCTCGTTATTGTAATAATTAATTACTTGTTTGATTAGTAGATACTTTCCATATATATGTTTTATAGTCCCTTTTTGTGAGCTCATTATAATAAGATTCTAATATCTGTATGTATTATAAGTACCAAGTTCTAAGTCAATATATTAATTTAATTGTGTTCTCCGTTTATAATAGAGTGGACTCTGGACTGTTACTAGCTTGCTTTACTTATTTTTTTTATTTACCCCTACTTACCCCCAATTTTTCAACGGAATCATCTCAAAGTATAATCTACTTCAAGATGTTGTTATAATTTGTAATACATGCGACTACCAAACTTCAAGTGAATATCAATTCTCAGTTCTATATTGTTAACCCCTTTAATAATGCAGTAAGTAGTACTGGCGAGAGGCGACAGTGGTTAAAAAATAGAAGCCTTGGCTTCAAGCACATGAACCAAATCATAAGTTTATGAACTCATTCTAGCTTGGATCACTGCTTTCTGGTGGAAAATGTTATTAAGCTATTTGAGGCCTTGGTTTCTAGTATACCGGGTGTAGCAGGATCATGGTATACCCCCCTGTCTCCTTTAGTTTTAAAGATAATTGATTGAAATTTAGGATATACTGCATATATAATAAGCGGCACTTTTTGACGTACAATTGATTTCTTTTCACTCCCGGTTTCATTGAAAGTGACACTAACTTTCGATTTTTAAATGGAACACTCTATATATTATTGCATTTTTGAATTCTGCATAATTTTCTGAATCCAACGATGCCAAATTACATTACAAACATCAATTTTATATATTTTTTAGTTTTCCATTTAAGTGTGCCATGACGGTTCCAATTTATTTTAAATGACCCGTGTAATGCTAAAAAAATCGAAATCCCGTTAAAAACATTATACGTGATTTATAAGCAAACAAAATTCAATAAAATGGTTTTTGGGGCAAAACTCAATTTCTTCAAATGAAACCATATCAGTACCGTGGTGCCATTTATTAGTACCATTAATAAGGAATTTATTAACATATCGTATTAAAATGTGCGATAAATACCAACAAAATTACAGCTAAAAGAAAACAAGAAAATACAATTTTGTTCTAATTAAATGTTAAGAAGGAACTAAGGTGCACAGAGAAAAATGTGTGTGATATTTTACCACAATTGTAGAAAACTGTACTCCAAATTGGTCTTAAAATGGTGACAGGAACAATTTGTGCAAATAAATAATACATTTTTGGGGCAATGATTTTGTACAGTTTATGTATTAACGTTGTTTGAAATTTTTGTACAAACTGAAAAATCACATAAATTGAATTCTATACAAATTTGAATTATGGTTGCATAACAATACATAATTTTATTCCACTTGTGGAACAAATCTCTGAACAGATTAAGTTAGTTTCTACAATTTGTGTGAAATTTTTAAATATATTCTGAAGGTTTCCCAAACAAACATTTACATCTAAACCTCTTCATTTGTAAAACATATTTACAAAAAATTGTGCTTTTAAGTGACACAATGTAGTTTTTTAAGAGAATGTGTTTTTAGTTTTCCACAATATCTAAATGAGAAATCCACAAATTATGTGTTTATTTTGTCAACTTTGTAATTCATTTTGCACAATATACACACTTAATTCAAAGAAGCTGTTCAGTATGTATGAACTAGGGTTAGTTTTGCACAATTTATTACTATATAATCTCCAAATTATGATATTTTTTGGTTCACCGTGCACTCATTTCACACACTGTATGTACCCACTTCATTTTAATTGTATTATTCTGTAACACAGATTGTGAAATATTATTTCCAAAATTGGAGGTATTCCTAAAGGTTTTCAATAAAAAAAATTAAAGAACAAATATTTTATTTTAACAGAACAACAATACATAAAAGAGCATTTATATATTATCATATGGTAAATGAAAACATTTCTATTTTTTAAATACAAATAAATTTTATATGCATAAAATTCTAGTTGAAAAGAAGTAGGTGACTTTTATGCTTAAAATAAATCCATTTAAGAATTCTAAATTGGAAGGCTTCCAGTGCTTCTTCTTTTTAGCTTCTATTAACGCAGTTTGTAGTAATAAAGCTTATGTCGTAGTCACGTCATATTCTTAAAAAAAAATAACATTTATCAGTTCATCACCAAAATCAAATGTATTGCTTACCAACAGAAGTGTTATCTTCGTTTTGAAGCAGTTCTTTTACAAGTTTGCCTTTTGGGTTTAGTTGTTTAGGAACAGATTTCTGTCGCTTCGCATAAGAAAACGAAATTACTCTCTAGCTGTAAACGAAATCAAGTATTAGAAGATAGGTATCATGCATTCTTCGCATATAAACAAGAAACCATTTTTATATTTATATGTTAACGAAGTTAATTTAAGAGAACATATATGCAAATCTGTAACTCTGTGTGAAGTACTTACCTATGTGAATGCTGGAATTAGATCTAGGAAACTCCACTCGGTTAATAAGTTTTCAACAAATTCCATCACAAATGTAAGTACTTGTATAATTCGGAAGTGTACGTCTTCACTTAACGAAATACCACCTGGATCTGATGCGTAATTGCCTGCGTGTATATGCGTAGCGTGGCCGGCGCGGCCAGTACAATTTTGAACCAATGAACTTTACGTGAAACAAGTTAAAGAATTATACAAAATTTTAAAACAATATCACCAAACTGATTGTGAATAGTATGTCATTAAATTGTGCAGTTTGTGCGGGCGGCATAGATTACTATTATTGTTCAGCGGAAATAAATATATTGGGACTCCTACTTTCACAAGTTTGTCAACAACCGTTTATAAAATAAAATCACATTTTTATGTTACACAAGTTGTGCAGATCCTTTAAACAATTACTTAAAACTAATTGTAAATAGAATGGCAACAGAATATATAGTTTGAGGATACTATTAACAATTAATTAAGTTAAATTTGCTATGATTTGTTAAGAAATATAAATAAATTTAACTCTAAATTCCGTCAATTTGTTGGTCGAAGTTTCCAATAAATTCATCGTAACTAAATCTTTATATTGGATAAATAATACGCACAAGAATTATGCACAATTAAAATGTATAAAACCATATAACGTTGTGCCTTAAAATTTTACAATTGTTTTAAAAAATGCAACAAGACGTTGTTCCACAACATTGTGCAAAATGTTCCAAAGCGATTTCTCTCTGTGTGGCTTTGAAAACAATGATATATTTAGCTTATCAAACATTTGTTGGTTTAACGGTGTTTTTATTGTCTTTAAAAATTGTTTGAAATTTTTGTTAATTGTCTTCAAAATACCGCAAATTTATACGAGATGAAAAAGTGGACATGTTAATTATTTACGGGGAAAGTAAAAAAAATGCAATTGCAGCTATGGACCTTTATGGTCGACGATATTCTGATAGACAATATCCCGCGAAAAATTATTTTAAACGTGTTGAAAACCAATTCCGAAGAGAGAGCCCAACAATGATCCCGAAGAAAACTTCATTATTGACACAGGAACGGAAATAATATTTTGGCTCGAATAGAAGTTGATAATACTGTTTCTTTAAGGCGAGTTGGGTTTGAATTGAACATCAGTCACCAAACAGTAAGCTGAATTTTGCACAAATATCACTGCAAATCTTTTAAATACCAATTGCGCCAGCATTTGTACGAAAGTGATTACGAACGTAGGATGGAATATTTCAATTGGATTTTGTATAATAACGTGCAGCCAAACAACGATTTTTTAGGACTGGTTTTATTTTGGGACTAGTCAAGGTTTACAAATTTGGGATTATTTAACCGACAAAACACAAAATATTGGTCACAAAATATTGGTCACAAAAAAAAACAAAATTTATTACGGGAGGGTAACTTTCAAGTGCGGTTCAGTTTCAATGTTTGGCTTGGAATAATCGGTAGTAAAATCATTGGTCCAATAATGTTTGAAGGACCACTGACTGGTGCCAGATAGTTGAGATTCCTGGAAAATGAGACAAAGGACATTTTAGATGAGTTACCTTTAGATTTAGGACAGGGAATGTATTTCCAACAAGATGGCGCTCCTCCCCATAATTCAAGGATAGTAATTAATTATCTTTAACAGAGATTCGGAGAAAACGTAATTGCGACTAATGGTCCTGTGAGGTGGCCTCCAAGGTAACCTAATTTAACGCCCCTTGATTTCTTTATTTGGGGTCATTTAAAAAATATTGTCTATGCAACCGCCGTTACAACCCGTGAAGACATGGAGCTATGAGTAAGACGAGCAATTAATATAGCATAACGGCCCAGCAATGGCGAACGTTCTTCGAGAAACAGCTATGCGAGTTCAGAAGTACATTGAAGTTAATGAACAGTATTTTGAACAACTGTTGTAATGTTTTGTATTTTCTTATTTTCTATTAGCTGTAATTTTGTTTGTATTTATCGCACATTTTAATACGACATATAAATAAATTCCTTATTAGTAGTACTAATATAATAAATGGTATGATGGTACCGATATGGTTCCATTTGAAAAAATTGAGTTTTGTCCCAAAAACAATTTTGGTGAATTTTTTTTGCTCATAAATCTCGTAATTTAGTATTTTTAATGGGATTTCGATTTTTGTAGCATTACACGAGTTATTTAGAATAAATCGGATTCGTCATGGCACACTTAAATGGAAAACTAAAAATTACATTATAAAAAAAATAGCTGTTTGAAATGTCACTTATTTGACATCGTTGGATTCAGAAAATTATGCAGAATTCAAAAATTCAATAATATATAGAGTGTTCCATTTAAAAATCGAAAGTTAGTGTCACTTCTGGCGAAACCGGAAGTGAAAAAAAATCTATTATATGTCAAAAAGTGCCGCTTATTAGGTATATCCTAAATTTCAATCAAACATCTTCAAAACTAAAGGAGAAAAGGCGGGAATAGTATGATCCTGTTACACCCGTTATACATCAGACGTAAATTTCAGGACTTTCATCAGATTGTTTTACTTACTTCCCCCTATTTACCACCCCCCCACCCTTTACCGGAGTAAGCTCAAAATTTAATCTAGTTCCAGATCTCATTATAATACATACGTGTACCTTTCGGGTCAATATCTTAAACCGTTGCCGAGAAAGCGCGCGGACCGATATAAACATTTCTTTCGCTAAAATTAAAAATATCGACAATTCATGACATTCTAAACCTACTTCAGCAAAAAAAAATTAGATGTTTTTTTACAACTCCACTAGGTGGATGGATGTGGAAGTAAAGCCAAATCGTACCCCATCTCACCTCCTATAAAGAGAATTGCAATGGTGCTGTCGATAGGGACATTTGAGGTTTTGTTTAAAACACATATTAATAAAGGTCCATACAAAACAATTACAACAACAAAATAATTTTTTTACAAATTTTCCCTTGTATGGTCTAATTCTACTGCGCTATAAAGATAGAAGAGTTGCGAATTTGCCTATTTCTATTTATTTATCTAACAAGTCATCTAGGTATAAATGAATTTATTTGTATTTTATAATTTTGCATAACTCAATTTTGGACAGTAGTTCATTTTTTATTTAAAAAAACTGAACGATTTTGTTGTTTGGATATATCCTTATTAATATTATTATTGTGATGATTCTAATTTAATAGATTTAAGTCTATATCTGATGAAATGAAATCGGAAAAATCGTATTTGTCTCGTACTGGATTTGATAAATTTCACTCCTACTAGTTCCTTAAGTTTCTCGTAATACTCTTGTATTTCTGCAGGCGGTTTCCTTGCCTCTCTATCTAAGTCGATGAGGGATTGTTCTCATGATGAACGATGATGGGAAGCGCTTTGAGTCTATGGTATACGTCGGTTTTGCACAAAGGATTCTGTTATCTTTCTTATTAGTTAGAAAAGAATTTTGCCTTCGGGTTTACAAATAACTTGATGTTGAATGTTATGGTTTGAATCGCTCCCCTTCATTATATAATTACCTGGCTCGGATGTTTCAGATTGAGATTCGTATTCAAGAAGTTTAAATAAAAGGATCAAGGTTAATTTACCACTATAAATCTAAAGTTTCATTAGACTTCAAAGAAAACTTCTAAAACACCAAGGTGCTTCACTGTTTGTACTACTCTACTGTAATAGCTGGGGTTTTATTCCCCTAATTATATGCATTAATTAGGCATTACCATTGGTATAGTACGGAGTGTCCCAATTACTTTTGCAGACTCCGTCGATATTATAGTATATCTATCAAAATCCAAACTGTGCTTACCCTTTCTCCTTTTAGATGGTTAATTTCCATTTCGGCCCCTCTCAGACAGGTTACTTCACAATAAACTTTCCTGAATTTAAAATGGCCTCAGTTGCAGATTAAGCAATAAAACACATGATTTCTCGAAACACTTAAAACACCATATTTACAGAAAAAAATCAAACAAATGAAAATGAGAAACACAAACATCTTTCTCCGAATCGCGGGCCGAATACTTTTAAAGCTCCTACCTAAAACGAAATGTTCCCTGCATTAAACCATCCCCCAACTTGAAGTTACCTGCGGACCATGCAATTATGGAAATTGACGTTATGTGTACCACATGATGATATGCCGCAAAAATCCCTAATCTTTTATTATCCTATGTTGACCTATGTAACACTTTATGCCACTAAGGTAGATGAGAAAAATACCCTTTTGTGAATACTTGGCTTTTGTCTGGGGAAAAATCTACCTCTGCTGCGTTATCTAGTTTATTACTATATAGTGAGTATTCACTATGCAATACTCTTAATAAAGGCCTAATAAGCCGAAACATATGTAGACTATTTAAAATATGGTTCATCTAAAAGCAGTGTTTAATTTATAATTAACAGGTATTTTACGTTATTGTACTAAATTCTCGACCCTTGAAATATTACTGGTGATCTGAAAGAAGGAAATATTCTGTACGCGACAGGGCTGTACTTGACTTTTGTTACAGTACTGCAAATATATATCAAATAACTTCTTGCGAAATTTATTTCAGAAATTTACTTATATTTAAAATTCTGTGGTAGGGCACAGATCTCTTGGAGTAATTGTATCGTATCGACATGCCTAGAATAAATATGTACATATTTAAATTGTTAATGAAATGGATTTATCAATAAGACAATGATGTAATTGTCGCTCGATCCAAGTTGCTAGCTTAATATTCTCCTATAATTCGGCCACAATGACTTTCTCCTAATTTTTCAATACAAGTAATCCAAAATATAGGGGTAAAGAAGGTAAAGATATGCAGAGCAAATCTCTGCATATCTTTACCTTCTTGTTGTCTTATTATTTCTTTCAAATTCATTTTTACTTTCTCTAGAAAATAATGATTTACACTTTTGTTTCATAGCAAGAATAATGAATTAATATACTATTAAGTTGCAATAAAAGAAGTTTGGTTATTTTAAGTCATGTAGTTACTTCAAAGCCATATATAACACATTAATTATCACTATACAATAAATAAATAGCTGTTTTATATCACGTGATTATAATGTTTTGATACTGTTCTAAGTTCTAACATACAGTATAATTTACAAATTGATTTAAATTGAAAGTGAATAAAATTGCACCAATATATAAGTGCATACAGGCTAAAGAAAAAAGATACAACAACCGGGATATCTCGTGATCTAATATGCAACGAATATTGAAAATCTTCAAATAAATGAGCTGCAAGAATCGTGAAGGTTATGGAATAAATTAACGTATTTCATTTGAAATCAAACAAATAATTTCTGTCTTATTAGAAGTGAGCAAGGTGACAAGTAGGATCCTAAATTCTGCGCCTAGATGGTGCTAACGACTACTATGGTTATCTAGTCTTACAAGTATATTCAATAAGTGTAAAATATCAAAGTTTGTTTTATATTACGGATAAAGATAGTACGAATGAAGTAGAACTGGAATGCCTCATCTTAAATTCCAAATTGTATCGAAGTAGTCCCATCTACTAAAGCAGCGTTGTACTAAAATTATGATTAACAATAAGCTGTTGTTGGCAAACTGGCTGACGTTATTTACCTAAAAATAAGCGTAAGTTGTACATAAATGGATACTACAGAAGTTTTGAAGAATATTTTTGGCAAGAATTTGCTCACTTGGCGTATTCCCGCTGAGCTGAGCCCTTGCTCGCTCTTATTGATAAACCAACATACAATATGCACAAACTTTCTGCAAGTAAATATGACTTTTGACATACAAATTTTTCTCGAGCACTCCAAATTCTTCTGAGAATCAACATAACCTCTGACCGCGATAAAACCAAGCACATGCCAACTGAAACTTCAGTTTCTTGAATCTGAACATACACAGAAATTATAATGACATTTTCCATGATTACTCTTACATTTTTAATGAATTCATATGCATCTTTAATCTCCACTATCTTCGCTTTGTTTCTTACTACTTGTCTCAAACAAGAGTGTTCAACAGAATAGTCAAGTACATCAAACTGTGTTATAATAAAAACAACAATACAAACAAAAAACGTAATTAAATTAATTTGCAACTGAACATGATAATTAAATTTATATTTATTTTAGCTGTATCATTGTTCGATAAATTCCCATCTATTAACAAATCAAGCGGATTAATTGAGATAAGTAAGGTGGCAGTGGTCTAGAAGACACCCCGCAAATCTATCATTTTATTCGATGACTCATTAACTGCAGCAGGTTTTTCTTCCTTTTCCCTGTGTGCTTTAAATATTACTTCTCAAATTACTCAGCTAATAAATTGGTATATCAGGAATTATTTGAATTCTCCTTTCCAACTTAAACGAACTGAGCATCCCACACGTACTCCCAGCAATTAGCAAGTCAGTAGTCTTGGATACCTGTCATATTGTCAGACGCTTTTTAAGTTGATTAAGTGAACTTGGTTGCAAAAAGCTTACTGAAGCCACAATAGTTCCTCTCGTGATATCAGTAGATGGAGTCCTCACTAAAAATCTGCAGCCAAAACTTACCATCCTAGAACTACCCACTTATTTAGTCTCCATCATGCAAAAAGCTGTCATATTACAGACATGTCAAATAGTACTAGAATTTTTGTCGTACTAGTGGCAGTTGGCCGAAGTGAATTCTTTTCCAACTGGGATAATGTTTTTTATATAAAGTCCGGTATAAACTAAGAAATAAAAGACATAATAATAATAATAATAATCAGCTACTCCGTAATTATTTCTTCAACAAGTAAGACCATGCAGCAATCGTACGATGTGATAACAACCTCTAACTACTCTCCTTGACTGAAGACCGAGCTATTGAAGCGCCCCGATGAATAAGACAAATCGAGGAAGAGTGGGCAGGTAAGTCTCTGCATGTCGATACGCTGCGGACTTAAACAGCGCCGAAGTAGATAAGAGGCTATTCACAAAGCATTTAGCTAATGGGCGATTGCAACCTGAAGGAAGGGAAGGATTCATAAAGGCGATACAGGACCAAGTGGTGCCTACCAGAAACCACAGAAAGTACATCCACAAGGAAAATATATCATCAGATAACTGCAGATTGTGCTCCACAACAACAGAATCAATTCAACACCTTTCTGCCAGCTGCACTTACCTTGCTCCAGAAGACTACTTGGACATACATAATAATGTGGCTGGAATAGTCCATCAAGCAATCTGTAAACGAAAAGAATTAATACAAAGCATCACACCGTATTACAAATACTCACCATGTCCCATTCTTGTGAACAGTGTTATTAAAGTGTACTGGGACACGCCTATTATTACAGATAGAGAGGTACCTCATAACAGACCTGATGTTTTAGTAACACACAATAAGGATAAGTGGGCCCAAATTATAGCCCCACTTGACAGCAACATCAAGGCAGCAAGGAATGGAAAACTACTAAAGTATCAGGACCTGGCATATGAACTAAAACATATATACCAGCTTAATATTGTTATACCTGTTATCATAACAAGCAACGGGTTAGTGGACAAATACATACCTGGCATTGCTTGTCTCTAGGGGCCCCGTGTCTGACAGAAGTCAAGCTACCAACGTCAGTTTTTAGGTGCGTACCGAATTGATTACGTTTTAGATTTAAATATACTTGCAACCTCTCTTACTGTTATGAAGAAGTCCATTATTATGGCCAGCATGTGTCCCTAGTTTTTCTCTTGAAGGTATCAATTAACTGTTGTCTTCAATAAAAAGTTTGAATCATTTAATTCAGTTTGTTAGATTCGGAATAATCGGATCAGAAATCATTTCTCCAAATGCCGTTAGTTTCAGACACACATTGTAAGTTTAATTCACAAAGCATCCAAACACGATCCTATTCTTTAATGTGATTATTAGCACTTTCATTTTTTCTAGCATGTATGTTTAATTTCAGTGTGGTTTAACTCATAATGCAATCCCCATTTTAAATTTGTAGATACTATCTACACATGCAGTAAAAGTATATTTTCTAATTAAAGAGGGTTCAGCCACGCTTTGATACGCCTGTGGCGCCTTAGTAACAAGTCATGTAATCGTTGTGATAAGTACCGACCGTTTCCGTTAGCTGATAACGCCACCTTTACTTTCTCACTTTAAATTTCCCAACTAATCACGTCCTGAAAAATAATTAAAGTTAATTAGAACAGACACGGGAATTATGCGAAGTACATTCTTTCTGTTAAAGACAGTTAACATCAAATCTTAATTTTAAACACTATGGCAATACTGCCCTACTAAGCACAGATGGGGTAACAGAAATTTGTATTATTTTGAGATGGTATAGCTGCACCAAATTATTATACTCTTCGCAAATATAAAACGAAGAGTATGTTGCATTCGATCGGTACATTTCTAAAACCGGTAATATTGCTCGTAGAGAAAAAAATTTCATATCACTGTGTTGGTGATCGAATTCTGAAAAACTTTCAAAATGTCCGTCCATCCGTCTGTCCGTCTGTCTGTCCGTTTGTCTGTTCGTCTGTCTGTCTGTCTGTCTGTCCGTCCGTCCGTCCGTCTGTCTGTCTGTCTGTCTGTCTGTCTGTCTGTCTGTCTGTCTGTCTGTCCGTCTGTCCGTCCGTCCGTCTGTCTGTCTGTCTGTCTGTCTGTCTGTCCGTCCGTCCGTCCGTCGCGTTTCTTATAAGCACGATAACTTAAGAACTAAAAGTTCGATTGTATTGAATTTGGGCAGTAAGTTACTTTTAGCTAGAGGATGAACCCTATTGTTTTTTTAACAAAATCCATCAATAAATAAAACAGTTATTAATGTTTTTAATAATTTTTTTATGTTTTGTAATTAAACTAAAAATGTCTAAAACTAATACTACTTACAAAAAAAAAAAATGCGAAAAGTATTCTATAGAATGTGTAACGATTATATAAAAAGTGCAGTAAATCAGCGACGCGTACAATGGTGAGCTTGTGTGTTTATTGATGTTCTTTATAATTTTACTTCCACATCCACGTAGTGGATTGGAAGTATAGTAATTTAACATTGTAATCTTTAATAAATATCAATTTTTGAAGAAAATGTAGTGACTACTTATTCGTTTCTGAGATGCCTACAATATAACTAAGTCAAGTAGAAGTACTGCTGCCAGTTGTTCATAAAATTATATATTTCTAATCTAATTTTATAAGAGTAAGTATTAAACTTAATCATATAGTAAATGATTAAATATTACTTTTCTTCATATTAATATTGACGCAAAACACTCAATTGACATACACATAAAATGTAAAAATTAATTAACATTTTTTTTTCTGACGAAAGGTAAAAAAGCGAAACGAAAGACGATATAAAAATATCCATTTAAGCTGACAAAAATTTACAAGATATATACCGGGTGTCCCACCGGGAACTGAATCGATCGATATAGGGCAAATATGTAACAAAAATTTCGAAAATTCTGGGAGTTACTAGTCAGTGTGCTTGCTTATTTTAAATGGAACAACCTATATATTTTCGAGTTTTCGAAATCACCATAAAATTAGTCCAATAATGCTGCACACCCTATACCTAAACCCAGTAGTTTTGGAGGTATTTAATATTTTATGAAAAATTTGACAAGTGCAACGGTTTGCAAGAACCGTTATAACTTTCTTCGTGTAAAACATCCTCATTTGCTCTTCGGCTCATTAGAAAGAACACAAGATGAGCTAGTCTCTACAATAGAAATAAATTTAATAGTAGTATACCAAGTGTTCTATTTTTCACGTTACTTTTTGTCAAATTCAAACCTCAGAAATTCTTTATTTCAAATCATGTAAAATGAAACTCCCTTTTCTCTAGTATAGGCATTGTATAGGTTAAAGTCATAACTTTTTAAAATTTTGGCGATTTTCATAAATTCAAAATTTTTTAATAAAAATTGCCGTCGACTTAGCCATGATTAGAAACTCTCATTAATTAATTTTCTTGTGTCAAAAAATACCAGCACATTTAAATTATACCCACGAAGACTTTTTCCATTTGTTTATTATTAATGGAAAATGTGATAAAGTAATATCAACACATTTGCAACATACACTGGAAAACGCATATTGGATAATTTTAGTATTTGGCTCTGACAAGGCAGGAATTCTAAGGAGGAAGCCTTAGACATATTAGCTGAAGAAGAAATCTTTTTAACTTACTATTTAAATTTTCCTCAAAAAATAATAATAATGCAATGTCACTACTCTATCGTTTCTCAAGGCACAGTAAACATTAAACTGCTAATGTTCTTGAAGATTTCGCTCTCGGTATACTTGAGGATTCGAGATACTCCAGTAATGGGAATTGTGTGGATTAAAAAGTCCATTCTTGGTAAATTTAGCATCACCTTCATGTCTTATTAAAATAACTTCACAAACATTTTTTCTCGTCAGGAAATCTGTTTCTTTTAATTGTTGACCTATATGAAACGAGAATGGATTTATGTTTTGACAAGATTCTGTGAATTGAATTCTTGGATAATCCCGATTCTAAAGCAGCTTGTCTTAATGACACAATTGGAAATGCTCGAAAATAACCCAGAATGGTTATTTCTATGTTTTCGTCACCCTGTATACAGGGTGTTTAAGGTATGTGGTCATTTGTGAGCTAGACTGCTGTTAAGTGACAATATGTCTAGTCTTTTTTATCTCTCCTGACTTCGAGTCTCAGTTGCGGCAGGTGCCAATATCGCAGGGAGTGCTTGTTGTATTGATGTCAATGTGTACATGTCCTGGGTGATTGGTGGAATAGCTAAACTCCACTAGGACGTAAAAATAAATAAGGCGATTAGACAAGAAAAGAAAAAAAATGAGTTGTATTGATAAACTTTGAGAACAGGAGAGGCAAACCTTTCAAATGATATCACTTGCCCTTTCACGGTATTTTTAATTTTAGGCTTTAATGCTACAGCTTAGTGGTATGTGAGTTATAGGCAGAAGGGGTCCCCTTCAAAAATGAAGTTGACATATCCGAGTGTTCGTCCGTTTCGTTTTCTATGGTCCATCCTGTATGTCTTTATATCTCTTCTACGTAGCTTTACTATTCTTCCTGTATACGTAAAAACACTGAAAATATATCTTTCACAGTTGATAATGTTTAAACAACTATATTGTTTAAAAAAATGTCCATACCATATATAAATTAATAATAAATATATATTTCTGTCCTACTTTGACAACTCAATTTCGGGTTAAAAAAGAATTGCGACATTTTAAATCACAACATTGTTTGTAGTCCAATAAAGATATCATTTTTCAAAAAAATTTCTCCCGGCAAGCTGATTTTTTCTGGGTCGATGGAGGGGTGTCTCCCGAGTATCCAACCAAAAAGTCAGAGTCTACACCTCTTGTAGGGTGTTGCAATAGGGGTGGTTTCTTATACACATTTTTTTAAATTTTCCTTTTCCAGCTTGTAGATAATAATATTCTCTACAACTTTGCCTAATCAAAATTTTTGGCACCTTTGTTTTTTGACGGTGCAGCGCCCACTCACCATATTTATTTATTATGGTTCAGGAAATATACAAACAAAAGGCTGAATATCTGGTTTTTGCAGGGTTGATCGAGAACTGTCTCCTGAATCTTCAGCCAAATAATCGCAGTTCAACCCCTTCGGGTAGTCTCTTTATTTAAAAATATCCACTTGTACTTAATAAAAGTCACATCGCCTTTCCAGATTGTTTATTTTTTAATATTTAAGCGTATATAATAGGGATGCTCAAATGAAATTTTGAGGTACGATGGTTGAAACAAATGGGATGTAATGTCCAAGTAACTTTGTGTTTTCAGTGATGTGCTTTACGTGTAAATGTTAATTGTCAATTGAACTCATTTCCGCGCCACACCTGAGGTACAGTTCTGGGCGCGTTTTTTTTACGTGATTTCCCCCAGAAGGCCTAATTCACGATCGTACAAAGACAATTACAAAGACAGTTTTCCCATCATTCGATCCGTCCTCTCTTTGAGGAGGGACCGGGATCGCTTATGGCTTGTGCATGATCATCGTCAGTGAGGTTTAAAATGTCATCTTCGACGACGAGCGGTTCCTGGGCACTTGTTCGCTTGTAGTAATCGTAAAGATCTTCATCATCGCTGACATTATCGTCTTATGAAATTGTTGGTAAAACTTCTCACGTTCTCACTTCGCACGTTCTCACAGGTCTCACCCGCACAGTGTTTGCAGATTTCTGTGCACTTCAGGCCGACTTTGCGACAACTGCAGGCTGCTCTGCATGGTCCTGCGCATTGGCATGATATGACCTTCAAAAGATCTGCTGGAGCAGGGTCTCTTGTAGTCATGCACGGCATCCAACCGCGTGCTTGCTTTTCCCAGTCCCATTCATCTGCATCTAGGTACAGGACAAGCCCACATTTGCACTTGGTGGTACGTTCTGAGGGAATGTTGTTTGGCTGCGTCTGTAGTCGGTAGAAGCGTGGAAAGATTGCTTTTAAGTTTAGCTGTTGTTCGGACGAAACATTTGTAACGTAAAGCGTTCAAGGAATCGTCCTTACCATCACCACCATGCAATGAGATCATACTGCGTTCTCCTACAAAGTCACTGTCTGAGTATCATTGCGTTTACTGTAGGAGAACGAAACACATTTTTGTAGTTGGGGATGTTTTTCTATCATTATGATGAGTTTTCCTTTTCCGTATCTAAACACTGAGGAGGTGGTGTAGCAACCACTAAATGCGTGTAAAAACAGTATCCACTTCCGTGTTTGGGATGAGTGCTTCCAACTGCTCGTGGAATAAATATGTTGTGGTTTCTGTCCTCGCCCAGGCTTCCTAAAAAACACGTTGGTGGTTGATTCTGACCATAGTCCGACTAATAACACCAATAGGTCAAGGACTTCACCGATTATATATATTTCGTCAAACGCTGCTGATCTCTCCAGAGCTGTGGACACGATTAGTACATCGGCATCTTCTACAGCTTGTAGAACTTCAATGCCGGACTGCCGTAGATATGTAGAAAGGATGACAAGAAATGGTTTCTTATTTCGTTCATTTGCGATCAATTTTTCCTGACATGCCAGTGGTACTGTGGTGTCGTCAAACACAAAATCAGGAGATGTTTGTTTGGTAGCGCGACGTAAACGTTCGTATGTTTTTGTGCCCCAGTCTTTTTCGTTGTCTGGACAGCCGTCAAATACGATGAAGACATTCTCCACAAAATGCTGTCTAACATATGCAACATACTGGTCACAACGCGCTCCCCTCCTCCTATTGCAATAGGCAGATTATCACTACATTCGGTGTGACCTTGAATTCCTCTCTTAATACTGTAAACAACAGACAAAAATCAATATTGTAGCCGCATACATTTTCCATTTAATGAGGCCTCTACTGGTTAATGTCAACATTAAAAAAAATTGTTATAAGGAAATAACGCTGTAGAGATTTTTATTAAGTACGTGACCCAAAAGAAAACCGCCCCAAGATAATAAGACCACCCCTATTGCGTTAAACCCCGAAGGGGTTGGACTGCGATTATTTGGAGACTCAAGAGACAGTTCTCGATCAACCCTGCAAATGCAAGCTATTCAGCCTTTTGTTTGCATATTTCCTGAACCATAATAAATAAATATGGTGAATGTTTTCCCATATAATGGGCACAAGACCGTCAAAAATCAAAGTTACCAAAAAATTTTATGAGGCAAAGTTGTAGAGAATATTATTATGTACAAGCTGGAAAAAGAAAATTTCAAAGAAACAATAATAAGAAAGCACCCCTATTGCAACACCCTACAGGGGGTGTGGACTGTGACTTTTTGGTTGGATACTCAGGAGACACCCCTCCATTGACCCTGAAAAAATCAGCTTGCCGAGACTTATTTGTGAGCACCCCCTATAGAGAAGGTCGACTTTTACTGTACTATTGCTATTGTCAATGGAACAATTTTATCTACTGTCAGTATTTTATGCAAAATGAGTTCTAGAAGGCTAGAAATTCACTACCTTATGTATTTATTTACACTTTCCTCATACTAAAAATATACAAACTTGTATGTAATCCATATATGCAGATTGACATAAAGAAATCACTAGTATGTCACTGGTCGGTCTCCATTATAAGATATTTTTTGTACCTACTAAAAAGTTAAATATTAAAATTTGATAATATGGAATTAACTCATTTTATTGTTTGTTATACATCCTGGAATAATTACGAAATGTGTCAAAAGTAAGTAATCTATTTGGCAGTGCATGTTTTTGTTGAACGTGCCCCGGATGGCGAGTTTGAATTCGGGCTCCCTTAATTCATTCAAAATAATTAATAACCGCGGAAATTCTAATTGTTTCGCAATTTGTATTGTTAGCTTCAATGCAGATACTAATCTGGCAGTAATTAATCAATATCGGTGGCTCATGTTTCGAAAACATGATTGTATTGAAAAGATAACTAAAACAAAACAATGCGACAGTTGTGCCCTTCGCTCTAAATTCTATGTTTTGACAAAACGACAAATGAAGACATTATTGATTTATGTAAAATAAATCCAGGCGTAGATGCAAAATAATTGAATGATAATTTTCGAATTCTATCGAAAGAGAGACGAACTCTTTTCAGGAAACTTTCATAAACTTAAATATGAAAGTTCATTGAGCATGATTTTTCACCACCTACCAAATTTTATACAATAGAATTTTCCTAGCAATGCCTATCCATAATCCTTTCGATAATCTGAGGCTGAGTGTGTGATATTATCAAAAAGAAAAATAAGATTATAATCCGTTAAGAAAAATAAAGTATACTTAACAATCGTATCACTTTGAAATGTGAGCTTGGAGACGTTTCCTGCGGGGTTAGCTGGATGGTTCATCGCACCGGCATCTTGATTCTCCAAGACATACGACCCACAAAGCAACTCTTCAGTGTAGTATTTTCTCGAATTCTCTGATTTTTTTGTTACATTAATCGGAGAAAGGACAATATAGAACGTTCCATTGTCCAGGGGAAACCAAATGCCCAGATACGAAGAGGAAGACCATCAAAACGTTCAGCTGATGCCACCAAAGAGTTAATGGGAAAAAGCTATGGTGAGTACGTGCGCGTAACAGACAGCCGCGATAAATGGCGTGAGGCTATCGGATACGGTATACAGCAAAGGGAGGCAAGCTGGAACATTACATGAATCACAAGACGTCTGCTAAGACGTTGTGAATAAGAAGAACAATCGTTAACCAAAAACTATAAATGAAAAAGTAACAGAGCTTGAAGGTACAATAGATAATATAATCCAGTCAAAATAGGCACACAACTTCGTAATAATTCGCATAAAGCTGAAACTTGATACAGACTTTGAATACACGATTATACAAATAAAATAAGAAACGATAAGTGTTAGATGTACCTAGATGTACCTAGTATCGTTGGGTCCGAAGGACACGACAAGAATTTTATATTAATTAGGCCGTGTCTCCGCTACGATCTACTCACATGGGAGATTCAAGTTACCCTTCAGACTCCCCAAAACGAAAATAAACAAAATTATACTTACTAGGATTGCCACAGTTTGCTCTCTCCGTCGAAGTCTGATGTCGAGCGGTGCACTTCTAATGAATATATCTTATAATTAGCACTTTCTTAGAAACACTTCATAATAATTAAGACTGTCGATGGATTTTATGAGTATTCGGATAGGTACAACAACGTGACGTTATCAAAGGTGACCCGTAGTAAGTAGTTATCCGACTCACGTCACAGAATCGCACGTCTGTCGCGAATCTTATAATTAGTGGATCAATAAGAAATCAAATTCAAAATATATTCTCATTTATTGAAATAATTCATAAAATGTACTTAATAAATATAAATATTCAACACTTAACTAATGTATATAAGGCAAACATCAGAGAGCACTACCACTCGGCAAGCCGTTACATCCCGTAGGGTCGTAACTCATTCAACGTCAAAAGAACTATGACAATCGACTGTACAAGAAGATTCAGACTCCCAGTTAGTTATGATTGTAAAATGTATGCTGAATTTTTTGAAAATTATTCAATTTTAAAGTTGCACTGGAATTATCGAAATGCTTGAAATCCTTGTCAGAATTCTTAAAGAAGCTATCTATATGAGTTCAATGGTTTTTCCTGCTTGCATAAACGTACTAATGGCATTGAACTCAAGTATAGTTTTCTTCCGTCGACTCGCCTTCGAGCGACTACTATGGCGATGTCCACCTGAGTCCGAATTAAAGATATTTTGGGTTCGTCGGAATGAACTCTCCTACTTTGAATTTTTTGACTAATTTTATGTACGTTCTTGTGGTTCTGACAAGGATTATTCTCCCCCACTTTGAGGATAATTAAATGAGGGTTTTGGTTTTTATTGGAAAAACCTTATCATTGATTTTTTCACAAATTTTGATGTTTAAAATAGCTACTCGCTACATCCTGACTGAGGATTCCGCCATGTGCACCACAAAATTCGTGGTACTTTCGAAGAATTTGTCGAGAGGAGCGGTTTTTCGCCCTGTGCAATTCTCTTCGTGGTATTTTCGAAAAACCAAATTTGTGGTACTTTGTAAAAATTAAATTCGTGATATTTCCGAAAATTTTGTCGGTTTTCCGCCCCATGCATATTTTCCGCCCCGTGCATCTTGAAATTTTTTGAGTACTTTAAAAATTCGAATGACGGAGCCCTAAGGCGGCTGACCGTCGTCCTCGAGATGAAAAATTTGTCTGTCAATTTTTTAGTCATTTTCAATGAAATAATTTTTTACGCAGATTTCGATGAAAGACGATGCCAAGGGTGGTTATAGATCTTTTGTAAAGTGATAATCTTTCAAAGCCGATTTTTTCATGGGATATTTGGTCTGAATTTAATTGCTTAGTAAGTTGGATATTTTTCAAAGGGATCGTTTTACTGGGTTCAATAATATTATCATAAAAAGTTTGTAAATCATAACAATTATCTACAAAAACTATTTCAGTACTATTTTTCCTGCGAATCATCATTCACGAGATATCGCGATTTCAAAAGTTGGAAACGTATTATATTCTCCATAATATGCACACATTTCCAAGCCACCTATGAGGTAGTGAACTTTTTTTAACGTGGTTTCCCCAGTAATCATAATCTACAATCGATCATGATTAAGCAAATCTGATCAGAAGACAGTTTCCTATTGATTAAAGAAATGGTGCTGTTGGTAATTATCAAATTGGAATGGGTTTATTGTTGACTTTTAAAAATCGACGTATGATCAGTAATATTCGAATTCCACTTCAACAGTCGTGTCTCCTTCTTCGCTTTCTTCTTCTTCGCATTCTTCCTCTCCTTGCTTGATTTCTGTAAATTGTTATAATAAGGAAGGTGGATCAGTTATCTCCTCATGATATTATAAATATTATCGTGTGTTGTGTTTGATTCAACATTGAAGCAAAACTGGCCTTGGCAATTGGTACATACTAGTGAATAAAATAATCCAACTTTTTTACAGCCACAGTTATTACTACAACCCTTCCTGCATTTATAAAAAATAGTATTAAGAACTTTTTCTGGAGCAGGCGGAAAAAAATTTGAATTGGCTCCAAACTATTGTCCAGTTTGTTGCCTATCCATGCTTGAATTTTATAGTAGATACGATATAAAGGTTGATAAGTAGCAGCAGATGTTGGTGGAAGACAGAATAACTATACTCTTTCATTGTTCCATATATTTATTACAAAACCTAAATGTCTATACTTGTCTATAGAATCATTTTTTAAGGAGCTCTATACGTAGTAAGAAGAAAGCGAATTCCATTTGAGATGATGACGTATGGAGAAGAGACCATCTTTGTAAATACTTCTGCGCAATCAATTATGACGTATGCAGGCCACGCATAAGTGCATATTAGCATTTTCAACGTTTGATATCGCGATATCTCATGAATGATGATTTGTAGAATAAAAACTATTGAAACAGTTTTTGTAGTTAATTGCATATATATAAACTTCGTATAACCTGTTTTTACGATAGCACTTACCGTTTAAGAGACATGTGCGAAATACCGATATTTATGACATTTGACCTTGAATAAAATTTTTAGCCGACATAGGATCGGTGTGGACTTTTGACATTTCATTTGTAATAGTGTGTGTATTCTAGGTCAGTACCAATTCTCAGCTCTATGCGAATTAATTTTGTCTATTTCGACTGGATTAATATTTGAATATCTGCTCTCGTCTCAGTATATACTTTAGAGAACGTGATCAAAATGTCCCACTATAGAGCTCAGTTCAGGATTGAAATGCTTGTAAAGAAATTGAATTTTATTTATATTATCTTTCAGATGGGATCAACAGCATTCATTTGCCTAATTACAGTGCTTTTAGGCGTGTGTGCCTGTGGTAAAAAAGAGGTGATTTTACAAATTTTGTATACCATTTGAGTTAGCAATGGATTCTTGTAATAAAAATTCCGCCGAACAAGATTTACCTAAACCGCGAGCTTCATGGTCAAATAATTGTTTAAACAGATTTGATTTCGTTTTTATTTAATAAAATGAAAACGGTTTGGCGGATCTGAAAAAATCTTGATTCAATCGAAAGACATTTTCAATTCGCGTCGCTTGGCGCTAGGCACAACTCATTTTGTCAACCCGTTCATTTGTTATAGCCAAAATTAATTTCTTAATTAGCAAATTGATCACTCCGAAACTAATGAGGTCAGGATATTGTTTTTTTCAAAATACATCCCTTTTATACCAAAGAATATACCATATTTTCAATACTTTCTGATTGTTTAAACAATTGGCATAATTTGTTAATTAGCAAATAACTTCTTTTTCGAAAGTATGAACGACTTCAAACCAACTTTAAACGATAAATATTAATTATCGGGCATAACCCTTATAGAAGACTGCACGAATGCAGCTTTCTGCTTTTGTCTATTTAAAGTTAAAATTAATTTTGCAAATTAACAAATGGAGCATCTCGGATTTGCGTGAGCGTATCGAAATGGGGTTTTGTGCATACGAAAGCTGTTGAAAAAAGGAAAATTTTGCGACAAGAAAGAACTTGATCGGATAACTGGAACCGAAAATAAAAGTGATATTGCGTAAGAGGCTCTAATTTGTTTATTAACAAGTTTTTGGATACGAGTTTCGGTGCAAATGAAAGCTAACAAGTTTTTCCATCAACCACAAAAAGTTCTACAACAAATATTCAATCTCTAAAGAGTTATACGTGTTTTTGAAAAAAATCTCTCCCACAACGTGAAAATAGTAAAATTTGACGCGCAATGGAGTAGCGGGTTGGATCCTCAGTGTGGACATATTTGCTTTTTTCAAGTAACCAAGTATTTTTTATGATAACAAATGTTTTTACTTTCTGAGAAATTTTTAAAAATATCTTAAGTATTTTTTTTCCAATTTTCATTAAATAAATGGCTATCTTGCAACAAATGTATGATTGTTCTGGTCCAACAAGGGCTTGTCGGTATTTTTGTTTTTTTTTACTACTTCTTGTGAAAGAAAAAGCTTGTTTTACTTTATTTGAGAGTGGGTGCCCGTAAAAAAAAGACCAAAAATAAAAAGGAAACAAATCTATTTTTCACTTTTTTCTTATAATGAAAAAATGTTCACGTCTCATGAAAAAAATACACACTTTGTTGTTTGTAAATGAGAAATAATCAAAAGCTTGAACTATTTTAATGGCATTATTATTTTATTTTTGGTCTCTTTTTGACAGGCACCCCCTCAAATAAAGTAAAACAAGCCTTGTCTTTCACAAGAAGTAGTAAAAAATAACAAAAACTACCGACAAGCCCCCGTTGGACCAGAACAATCATGTGTTTGTTGCAAGATAGACATTTATTTAATGAACATTGCAAAACAAAAATATTTACGACGTTTTTAAAAATTTATCAGAGATTGAAAACATATATTATCATAAAAAATACTTGGTTACATGAGACAAAAGTAAATTTGACGAAAAAATAATTTGTCCACACCGAGGATCCAACGCGCCACCCCATTGCGCGTCAAATCTTATTATTTTCACGTTGCGGAAGAGATTTTTTTAAGGGTAAGGGTAAGTTAATTTAGTTTCTAAAAGTATACCATAACAGGTGAATGATTACGGAGGGATCCTCTTATAGTTTAGGTTTTTTGCTATTCGTGTTTGAAAATCACATTTTTGGAAAAATTTTAAATATCTCAGTTCCCTGCAAAATTTTGAGAAATGTACAATGCAGGAATGTAGGCTCATCAAATCTTAATTGAAGCTGACAAAATTGGCTTGAATTACCCGAGTACTTGGAAAATCGGGCGCACTTTCAAACACAATAAACCGCGGCTTAGACAAACTCACATGCGCACTCAGCAAAGTTGATTTATATGAAAATAGGGGGTTATGAGTAAACATACCTGCTGTAAAACTTAAGACATATTTGATTTTGATATTTTTCTTACTTCAAAATACAAAACAATTTCTTAATTTATCGAATAATGTATAATTTTTGTCTTAAATTCAGCCATGTTGGATTCACCATATTATATTTTAATTTGTTATCACCATTGTAGTTTTCAAAAGTATTAAAGACACCTATGCTGTGATGTTTGAACTTTGGTACAAAATATGTAGGTATTGATTTTTGTGGATATACGTACAAAAATGTTTCTCAATAATTATAAATTAAACTTATTAGGCCTTTATCAAGAGCATTACATAATGAATACTAAAGTTTTCGACGTACTTATTCTAATGTATACCTAAAACATTTATTCCTTAATCCAAGGGCGGTCCTACGCTTTGTTTCTGGGGGCCATCCTTATTAAAATATGTACAAAAGTCGAACTCACACATACAAGGAAATTGTGCTACCACCCTTTTACCCCTTGTAATAATAAGAAAATCACCCCCAGAAAGAGAAATTCGTAAGTACTAACCACACGATACAATCGATATGATAGATAGAATTAGTGCTATGACTAGTCGAACTAACATATACAAGGAAATTGTGCTACCACCCTCCTACCCCTTGCAATAATAAGAAAACCATCCCCAGAAAGGGAAACAATTCACACAATAGAATATCTAAGCAACAACAGGCGTTTTATTTTTTTAAATATTCATTATATACTGCCTTTTTTAAATACTGTCTGCCCTTAAATATGGGTGATTTTTGCATATTTTGAAAAAGGAAAGAAATATGCTCACCTTAAAATTTCTCAAAGTTTAATTTGAGCCCTATAGGATTTATTTTGCTCCTTCCCTTGGCGCGCTATCTACTATGCAAAAACAGGCGAATTTTAGGCCTCGTTTGCAATCACTCTTTTCAATTCATTTTTGTTAATATCACAAAAAACTATAATCTGAAATAGAAATCTTTGTTGTACGGCTTGATGCCCTCAAACAATCGAGGATTCGAGTTTTGATTTTGCAACTATTTTGTAGGCGTTGTTAACTCCACAAGAAGTATAATACTCTTCTAAAGTTTCATTAAAATATGGTCATTATTGTTCAAGTTATCGTCAACTAATTAAAAATAGCCTATCTCATATATTATTAAGTTTTACAACTTGACAAAACGATTCCGACAAATCTAGTTTTCGTAACAATTATGTCATAAACAATTTGTCTCTCTCTTTATATTGCGATACGAGTTATACAACCAGAGGTATTTAAGAAGAACTGCGAAAAATTACAATTCTGAATCTTCTTTTATTTAAACAAAATCTTTCCACCACACGGGTTTAATCCAGAAATTCTTACTACACTTCTTGAAATGTTTATAAGTTCTAGCAAAAAATTGCCACAGTAAGACAGTTCCCTAGAAATTTTAATTTTGCCCCACTATTTGGTTTATTTCCAAACAAAGGAATTTTTTCAGTGACATCGCGATTTTCTTTTGTTAAAATTATAATATTTTCCTAAATATTTAAAAATTAGTAGCAATACTATATATTCAGAAATATCAACACGTATTTCTTAAATTTTCAATCTTCGGCCAATAGCAGCAAAAACTTTTTTTAAGGACCCCACACATTTCTTATATAAATTGACTTTAGATCAAATTGGCTAGAAATTGAATATGTTGACGTTTTGACCCCCTGACCAAAAGTTGTCATGGAACCAACGTTCGACAATAAACAGTTTTTGAGATTGAGTCGCTTATAGGAATCCTTATGGGGATATCCGCTCGCTAGTGGTTTGAGGTGATTTGCAACGCCTTTACACATATAGACGTGATTATTTAAATTGCGAATTTTGCGAGAAGTTTCGAGAAAAGTGTTAATATCACCACTATTTTCAAAATTTGATTGTTTATCAGATCCGGTGGTTATTTTTTATTTTATTATCCACTCCCAAATATAAAGCTGACATTGGGAGTTTTTAGTATTTGTTTATATGGTTTGAAAGAGCATTACAGATGGAATCTAAACACTGGACGAGAATCCCAAGGTAAAAATCTTCATTGACTTCACTATAAACCCTGAGATAAACATAGTTTTACAACTGTTCAAATAAATCTGCCATTATTTAACGAATTTATATATTACAACACTAGTATCTTTGGTGACAGTCCAATAAACTGAGACGTTAGAAGAAACAATAATAATTTTCAACTGAATAATCAAGATAATTCAAATTAAATCACAAATAGTTCAGATCTCATATGGAACATCTGTAAAGTAATTTCCGCAAAGCCGCATAGAAATGTTTGGTCCCGATGTGTTGCTGCTTCTCTTTCCGACTTCTTGTTACTACTTTGAAATTCCCGCTTTCGAATTCTGTACAAGATTTACTTGTTTGAAGATAATTCACTAAACTTTCCCAGGGAGGTACAGATCTATTTAAATTGATAATGGGAAATTAACCCTATCTTACCTCAACTCTATGAAGCACCTACCAGGCATCTTATTACACTCAATATCATGTTCCTACCAACTACATTTGTTTAATTCTTATATTTTAAAATTCACAAATAACTGCCAGAAATTCCCAAAACGCCTACAAGAATAACTTTCTTGCTAGTTAGTAAGAAGCAAATACGCTGATTAATATAATACCAATATGCATGCACAAGTATTTTTCTAAATTATCAAGTTTACTAAAGTTAGGTAGTTCTTTTCCGCTCGAGCAAAGAACAAATTCTTTCTTTGGCAGTGACTAACAGCCATCTGAACGCAGCAAAGGTGATTTCCTCTAAAGTTGAGCACAATATTTAACTACAGACTAAAATACTTTCGTTCAAGAATACGTGACATTACTTCACATGACATATTTTTGTGGCTATTAAAAACTTTAATATTTCAGCTGTTCCTAACTTTGACTACTTCAAGTTAATTGCAGAGAAAGTGGAAGGAATCGATGATTTTATTCACTTACAAAATATTTTCGATTTCATAAAAAAAGAGCTTAGAAATGTCTGGAGTAAGATGGCGAAACTGAAACCACAATGGACACACTGCTCTAAGAGCTAGCGCATAGTCCAAGTAACGTGCGTACCACAAGACTAAACATTTGTAAATTAATATTAGTAGGTACTAGATAATTAAGAAAGTAATGACCTGGCAAGCTTTCCGCAGTTGCGCCATCTTTTCCCAAATTTTTGAAAAAGTTAAAAAAATAGTAAATTAAATGTGCTTCTACAAATCTACAATTTTAATGTTTCAATTTACACATGTTTAAACATAAGAAAAATTGGCCAGGCAATTTTATTAGTTGCAAGTAAGTGCCGGGGTGCTATCTCCACTACTGTAGAATCTTCTGCTCGACGATCTTCTGGCCGAATTGAACCAGGCAGATTTCTATGCACAAGCATACGCAGATGATTTTGCAATCATGATAAGAGGCCAATTTGAAACAACTATGAGAGGGCAAGGGGCTCTCAACATAGTTCAGGAATGGTGTAACAGACATGGGCTCTCTGTCAACCCTGGCAAGACAGAGCTAATACTGTTCACTAAAAGGAGAAAATTAAGCGACTTCCAACTTCCTTCTCTCATGGGCACACGTTTGTGTCTTTCCCGCACAGTAAGGTATCTCGGGGTAACCTTGGACTCCAAGTTATCATGAAAGGACCACATTGAAGCTCAAATGAGGAAAGCATGCGCCTCTTTATGGATGTGCAAACGCATCTTCGGTCCAAGATTTCTCTTTGGACATACACCACCATGGTCAAACCCCTATTAACATATGCGGCACTGGCATGGTGGCGCTCCCAGAGCGCTCCACAATTAGGGCTCGCCTATGTCAAGTTCAAAGGCTAGCTAGCCTTGGAATTACAGGAGCTATCAGAACCACTCCAACGATAGCAATGCAGGCCATTCTTGGGCTCACTCCCTTGCATATCGAGGTGGAACTGGAAGCTAAAAAAGCAGCAAATAGGCTGTTCAAGAATGGAATGTGGACTGGGACTGGCCGGGGGTGGAGCACACAAAAGCCCTTAATCTGCCGGTAAAGGACCGTGTCATCACCCAAGCAGAGGATAACCGGTGTCTCCCTGTCCACAATTTCACTATTCCGCGGTGTTTCCCAGTCGAGAGAACTGGGAGCTCGATAAAAACCGTCCCCTCAGTCCCAAAGTTCTCGAGTGATACACAGACGGATCAGGAGGGAACTGGTGCTGGCATTCATGGCTGCAAACCAAGGGCTCGTAGATCGGTGCCACTTGGAAGGTATCCTAGTGTATTCCAAGCAGAAGTATATGCCATACTGGTGTGTACAAGCGAGAATTTCAGGAGAGGTATCGCTAACAAACATATTTATATAAGCAGCGACAGCCAAGCAGCCTTGATGGCTCTTGTGTCAAACAAAGTGACCTCCGGACTAGTTTTAAACTCACAGAGGTATAGAGGGCAACGAAGAGGCAGATCGATTGGCGGGAGAAGGAGCAGAAACTCTGTTCCCTGGCCCCGAGTCAGCCTTTGATCTGCCAAGAAGTCTGATTCAATCAGATTTACGTGGCTGCTTGGGTTCGATAGAGAAAAAATGAGACGGATAGTAGGCTTGTTAACAGAACACTGTACTTTGAACAAACATCTTCACACAATGGGGTTGAAAGACAGACCTATTTGTAGGATGTGTGAAGCGGATGATGAAACCACCACTCATATCCTATGCAACTGCGCACCCTTAGGTACGTTAAGGCACAGGCATCTCCAAAGGCAATTTTTACAGCCGGAGGAATTACGGTATCAGCCATGGAATAAACTGCTATCCTCTGTGGAGAGCACTGGTCTCTTCTAGAAGGTCCCACATGACGCGAATGCACAATGGGCCGACAGGCCTGTGTGCTGCGGATTCCACAGATCTACTCGCGCTATAATAATAAAAAAAATTCCAGGCCATGGTAAAGTTGTCATGGGGATAGCAATTTTATTCTGTAAACTATTTTAAGAATGTATGTTAAGAGCCGGGCAAATCTGGTGGTGGTAAGTGCCCACCAGGCGAATGTATAATGGCTGCGACGCTTGATGGGTGTGCGGGCGCAGCAGACTTATACGAATCACTGTGTGTGAAAGAGAGGGTGAGTGGATATTGTAGATATATAATAAACGAGTATTGTAATAAAAGAAAAACAAAGTTATATGTAAAATATATTGTATTACCCTTAACATACATTGTTCATTATATATTATTCATCATTAGGCATTATTCATCTTCTCAATCAAAATGATAATTATCGACCGGCGCTTCGCTTTCTGGAAAGAAATATACATTTTTATTGAAAGAAATAAATAGGGAGAAAATTGAACATGCAAAGATAATGTGTAGATAAAAACAACAATAACTTACCTAGTTCCATTGGAGCGATCAGGTTGTGTCAAAGCATCATAAATGGATGGTGGTACAGTGTTACCCTCATAGCAAATATTGTATATATATTTGTCATAGTCCACTCACTATTTTCTGGTGTTAATGTTGTAGGCTGTCTAAGGTGGGCATTTCGCCATATACTGACAATATGTTGTGAACGCATAAAATGTTGATACAATTCAGATTTACAAGGCAAATTCGTAATTTATATATTTTTTATCAAATGGCCCATTCACGTTTTTTGGTCTGTAGGTGATGATGTATTTGTCATATCTCACATCGTTAATATTAACTACTTTGCTTGTATAAAGTTCACAACGGAATTTTTCAATAATTTTAAAACTTTCAGTGCTGCGTTCCATTGTATGAGCATTCCTAAGGTTTTTCAAGGATTTCCGATATTCCAATTTTTTTCTTGAGAATTTGAAAAGGTCGATTTTCCTCTCTTGAGAAGTAATGGAATGCAGTCACAGCTAGAAGCCAAGGCATCAAATTTTTTATGGCATCTGCCACACCCAGAAACATTAAAGGAGTTATTAAAATAAAATTGTGATTTAGTGTGTGTATGAGAATAAGGGTTCTTGAAAAAACAATTACCACCCCCATCACCACCTTGGTGCAGATGATTCCAAATAATATATTATTAAAATTTTATTAATAACTATTTCCACA
Organism: Stenurella melanura; assembly: GCA_963583905.1. Taxonomy (NCBI): domain Eukaryota; kingdom Metazoa; phylum Arthropoda; class Insecta; order Coleoptera; family Cerambycidae; genus Stenurella; species Stenurella melanura. Next base: position 101,768,415 of record OY757314.1, read on the forward strand.
TACTGTTTTCGTTTAAAGAGTATTTGATATAAAATCTGGATGATGAAATGGTGATTCCTTGGGCAGAGGTTTTTGTATATTTATCTATCTAAATATTTTATATTTATTTCTTCTATATTTAGAAACTCATTTTCCATCGGCTAGTAATTTCTCACAGGGATACTGGCATGAAGAGGTTGAATATAGCTGTATAATGCTTGTCATATTAAGCTGATTATCGATGGGGAGCGATAATATAATGTATGTTATTGCTTTGTAATAAGATATAATATTACATTAAAGGAGCTGCGAGATGCGAAAATGTTATCTTCATAGTAATATATTTTCGATTTTTCCGGAATGTCTAATTTCTGTGGACTTAAAGACCATATGATAGCACATCGGAATATGAATCAGATGCTGAATTTAACATTTATTTAGCAGTGCCTGTGACTGATTTTTGAGAGAAGTCGAGATTCTGGTTAGCGAGTCATTTGATATTGAGGGAACAATACGGTGGGTTTTGCACTATTTAATAAGTAAAGACAAAAATTGAAAATTAGTTTATAGTATAAATGATCTCAGTTGGGACAGCATGAAAACGAAAACTCGGAGTAAAGTCAGCATCTCCTTTATGGGAGGCGGCGGCGGTAGAAATGTAAAAAATATTTAAATACGAAATAATGACTTTTAAATTGTTAAATAAAGGGATTTCAATAATACCTTTATTCAACAGAAGTGGTTAATGAAAAAACAAGTTTATCACATTAGAAAAGTCACATAAATGACATATTAAGGCTACGTCTATTGTCTAGTGACCTACCTCTCGTTCTATCTTCTAGCGGCAAAGTTATGTAATCTTAGGAGGTAGTTGCGTAGATAGTATATAATCCTTCCGAAGGGGCGTAAAGCAACGACTGTCTTCTTTATTAAATGTTAGGCCATGATACTATGAACTTGGCAGTATCATGATGTTAGGCAGGTAGCAAATTTCTACTATTCTATAAAGGAAAGGCTCAGCAAAATTTTAAAGGAGGAACTCGTTTCCTGGCATTGGTAATTGGTCTCAGTGGCGGAAATAGGTCGACGTTAAATAAACAAATTTCAAGAAAGCTTTGTCTATGAACTGTAAATAAACAATATTTCGTTCGTTACTATCCGAGTTTTCAGAACTTGAATCGGTATGTACATTAATAATAATTGGGTTAATAGGTGATAATATCTAATATTCATTTTCCTTCTTTATCACTTCCTCCATATATCTATCGCTTTTGCCTATTTCGTCTATTATTATCTTTATATTCTTTAAGACCGTCTCGCTTAATTGTGGGGATTGATTATATTGACGTAGTCCTGTTTTTACATCAGCCCGCACCATTTCAATTCATATTCATATTCCTATTTAAAATTTTGGTTTCCAATCAGTTCTAATAAAGTGTTTTTTGTGTTTTTTTCTGGTATTTCCAAGCATTTATCTTTCATAAATTCAATGATATCGCTTTTTCTTGTGTTGGTGTTCGGAATTTTTGCGTGTTGCCTCGAATGGTATGACGCATTGTCCATGACAATTACAGAATTTAGTGGGATATTTGGTAACAGCTATTCCTTTGCTCACTTCTCAAATAATTCGGCTGTCATATCCTCGTGGTAGTCGGCAGAGGATTGCTTGATATTTTTAGCAAACAACAACGCACTTGGAATAAATTGTGTCTCTATTTGCATCTCGGTATTCTTTTATTTTACGCAGGTACTCATGTCGATGATCAGCGATGCGTGCTGATTCCATAACTACCATTCATGTGTTCAATTTTTGTACCTAAAACCGTAATTGAGCAAAACGTTTCAAAAAGTATCTAATGATTTATAGTCATAATCTGGATAGTCGCGTAAGTTATCCCTAATCATGCCTAATGTGGGCATCTTCTGTTCATTGTAAAAGTCATACACAAATCGACGAATGACATCTTTGGACGCGTTATCATGTTTTTAAAGTTTTTGTCCAACTCTTTTCCGTGTAATAGAATGACCAACTACATATCCGGCTCTAATAACCCTATAAATTGTAGTACGGCTAAATTTGGTTAATTCACAAATCCTCTTCACAATTTGATTATATGAAGAATTAATATTTTCGCCTTTTAAACACGAGTAAATATTCAAAATAACCCTTTGAGCTTGAACGTGTACGTCTTTATTTTCAAATTCCGCTTGTATAGACTCTGTATCTAAGTCGTCCGTTTCATTGTCACTACTATCGAAAGGCCTCCAAAATGCCATTTTAAACAATTAATTGCAAAAAATCACTCAAACTCAGTAGTAAATCTAATTGTTCCAATATTCACTAGAATTAAGTAATCTATAACGCTGCCTGGCTGTACTGCACTGCTTCGTATAGATCATACGATACAAATAGTTCATACGTATTTTTTGGTTTATATATTATGGCACGCAAAAACTGTGAGCAAGGTGGGTGTTAACAAATCAAATTCGCTAAGCATCTAATCCCACCTATATTTCTATATGACAGGCAGATCAAGTCCACGTGGACTGTAACCGTGGAGTGGTGAATATAAATCTGTAAAATTCTGTGCTGTCTCATTCAATGTGAAGCGATATATTGACAATACCCCGTAAGATCCTTTAGTTTCGTGCTGTTCTAATTGAGTTCGTAAATACTATACTGGTAATTAATACTGATGTTTTAATTCCCTTTTCGAAAACCAACCAAATAAAGACAGAACATAATTAGTGCAACTGTTTATATACATATTAACTTGCCCGTCTGTGGACAGCAACATGTAGTTGAAAATGAGATATACTTTAAAATATTGCTCGGAAGGCAGATTAGTACAATGACATAATATTACATGTCTATCAATAGATATTATAACTTGTCCCTGCCGCTTTAGACATTATAATGATAAGCAATATTTTCATAATATATAACATATACCTATTGTAAATCAAAGAGTTTAACAAATAGAGGAGACAAACTCCATAAGCGTAATGTATAAGCAGCGGGAATCTGTAGGCTTCTCGTCCCTCTCGCACGGTTCGTTCTCTCTTTGTCGCATAGTAAATGAGGGGTGGTGACGATTGACGTTATTTGTTGGAAATCAAAGAGCGCCGGGTAAGGCTGTGTTGCTTTGTAAAACAGTGGAGAGAGAGGGTACGAGGTGTGCCGGGTGTGCGACAAGAACGAAGAGCCTACCGTCTCCAAGGCAACCAAACCGCGACTCCCGGCAAATCGCCAGCTTGTCTTCTCTATGTATTAAACTCTTTGTTGTAAATACCTATTACTTCCCATCCGCAGCCAGCTTTATTATGTAATAAACTTGATGTCGAGATGAACTCCTCTATTGCACTCTTTAAATGCGAACATTCAACTATTGCTTTGTAGCAAACATGAGGTTCTCTCGAATTGCAAGACCTAAATTGATATTTATTTTGAGTTTCCTTGAAGTCGTATTACCATTTTCGTCAATAATGTAATGTAGGTGTGTCCATCTGCCAGGAGAGAAATTTCTTTGCTTTCAAGATGTTTTTGAATAATAAATACTAATTAAAGATACACGTGGAGTTAGAAAAGATTAGCGTTTTGTTCCGTGGCTACTCCGTGAACTCGTCAGTAAGGCTGATAGATTACTGGAGTAGCCACTGCCTTATACGCTTTCCCAATGAACTCAACATGGCCGCTCGTATATATACTTAGTGGACCAAATTATGTGGCGGTAAGATATAAGGGAAACGTCACACACCACAATATACTTTAAATTTAACAACAACTTTGAATTGAAACAACTTAAGACGCTTCACCCATCTTCTTTGCTTCTATTTCTGAAAATAATAGCGTGAGAGGTAATGCAACTCCCTTTAACCAGTAACTTTTTTTTCCATAAATTCCAGAGCCACGGATGAAAATTTAATTCAAGATCTCGGGATGAAAGTCAAGCAATATCTTGTTTATTGACCACATAGTCAATGGGATGATTTAAAATAATTTCAGTATGATAGGTATTTCTTTTTTATTTTTATTTATTTATTTATTTTATTTTATGAATACAGCTGCCCAGACAGATGTGCATCCAGTTACAGAGCAGGGAATATACAAATAAGCATGTATGCAGTACAGAGTAAATACTTAAAACTAAATATTTTACAATGAATGATAATTATCAATTTAAAAATGGAAAACGCAAAGTAATGTGAGCAGATGTAGTAGGAACTAAAGTCTAACTTAAGAGTGATTTAAAATACATTGCTTTATATTATTAGTACTACAATTAAAACTATCAAGGTTCAACTGACAGCTTAAGTAGTTAGAGCATATATTGTGAATAGGAGAAGATTTTAATACATTTGTTCTTGGCGTAGCTAAGTAGAATAGGGCGAATGAGCGAGTCTGAAAAGATGGAACATTGAAATGTATGGAACTGAGAATATCCGGGCAGTCTATCCGACCTGTTAATATTTTGTGTAGGAACAAAACTGAAAAGAGACTCTACGTGTCGCTAAGTCATTTAGATTAAATCTAGCTAATAAGTTAGGTTGTGGCGTCCCTCTGCGGGGATAAATTCCGTCAGCTTTGAGAGGGAGATATTTGACGTGCCTTCTCTGAACCCGTTCCAAATTAAGAATATGAATATTGTATTGTGGATTCCAGAGAGTACCACCGTATTCCAGTTTTGGGCGTACAAAGGCATTAAATAGGAAAGAAAGTGTGGAAATATCTTTAAAGTGCCTTGAGTTTCGCATAATAAAGCCTAGATTTCTGTAGGCATTAGCAATTGTCTGATCAATGTGGGCAGTAAAAGTTAATTTTGAGTCAAAGATGACTCCAAGATCCTTGAATTGAGTGCATCTAGTTACCATATCATTGCCTATTTTGTAGGAAAAACTTATAGAGTTATTTCTTCTCGAAAAGGTCATCGAATTATATTTTGATGTATTTAAGGGTAGCCTATTATTTTCACACCATGTGTTTATTTTTCTGAGGTCGTATTGCAATCGATAGCAGTCTTCTTCGGAGTTAATAGATGCAAACAGTTTAAGATCATCGGCGTATAGGAGGTCATTACTTTGTATATCTTGGCAAATGTCATTTATGAAAATTATAAATAACAGTGGGCCCAAAACCTGTGGAACTCCTGATGTCGCTGATACTTGTCGGTGGCGTATATCATATTTAACCATTTATTACTGAATGCAGTATAATTAATATAAAGTATTTAAAATCTAGCGCACTGATTATTCTAGAACCACTACATAAGAAAGGAGTGACAGATGTTTGTGAAAACTACAGACGACAGGTGTTAATATCGGACCGCACTGGAATAAGGCTGTATATTCTTCAGTCCAGTAATCAGCATTATTTGGAAAATTTATCAGGCTTTTTTAAAGAACGCAATACTAGAAAGCAAACGCTAAAGCGATAACTTATTAAAAAATAAAAAGTTTACGTCTTTCTTACTCGTTAACTGTATGAAAAAAATTCTCGTGAAAATTGACAACACACCCTTCGACAAATGTAGTGTTGGCACAGGCGACTGAGGTTACATTCCTTTAATTACATGATAAATTAGACATTACTATTGGTATAGTACGGAGTATCTCGATTACTTTGCAGGCTTTGTCGATATTATAATACATTATCAAGAACGAGATTGTGCTTACATTTCTCCTTTCTAGGTGTTTGTATCCATTCCCAGTACATAACAAACAAAGTGGTCCGCAGTAGTTTCAAATCTTGAGATAAATCGCGGGCCGAATACTCATAGGTTAATTACATTACTTGAATCTACGTTATAGCCGAGAAATACCGAACAAATTTACGTAACCTCTAAAACTGAAAGGGTTCACGACACATTATATTTATTATCCCCTTTGTAGATGCTGACTGAAGAGACGCTAAACTAAAAGTGCCAATTTTACATCTTCGAAATAAAACCTTTTAAAAGTGGGTGGTACACCCTGAAAGTTTAACCAATCAAACGTTCCCTAAGCTAACCTGTACTCAATTTGAAGCCTAATGGGGATTTGCAAAAAATGGCTTTATGCGCATCACATGATGCCGTGAATAATATCTAATATTTTATTATATCCTAATATGCCCTGTCTAACATTTATACTAGTAAGGTAGATGAAAAAACCCTTATATCTTCTGGAATGCTGTGTGAACCAATTACCTTAGTCCTGAAAATCTAACTTGGCCCAACGACGCGACGCGCCGTCGTATTTTATATCAACTGGGTTGTGAAAACATTTGTCTGAATATTTTCGGTTCCTAGAAGGACTTGTAGCAAAACAAATTATTCAGACATAAAATAATTTAGATAGTTATTTTTTCTTTCTTTTTTAAAGTGTCGACCCTCAATAAATTACTCAAGTCAAAAATGACAACCTAATTTAGACATTTACTTATGACTAGTATTTATTTCAATCTTAGTATTCCAAAATAACAGTTGCTTTATACACAACAGAACGCCGTATTTGACTACCACTAATTCGACATTTCTTACACAAGGCTGTGTTCTGTCACCAATTCTCTTTATTATTTATAGTAAGCACGTGGCACTGAAAAACCCACATAGGTAGAACTTAGAACTAAAACTTGTAACTTGAAATTGGCACCAAAGACGGATGATGGACAACCTAATATACAACCTAATATATGGAATATACTCTGATGCTAGTATAATTACAACAAAACGAAAAGTATGATTGGTTAGGGATATGTGATTGTGGCATAGTAAACAATGCTTTGCAGTCCTTGTGGATAGCACCGGCAACTCCGAATATGAGATTCAATGAAGAATACTAATTCCAAAATTGGAAATTTGACAGATGAGAAAAATTTGATGCGGCAGACATAAAATACGAATACAGAACTTGCTTGTTTTTCCCATCTTTCTCAACGCTTTTGAGACATGAACCGTCAAGAAGGTAGACAGGCGACATATAGATACATCAGATATATGGGTTTGGAAACATTTGCTAGACAGTCTACGGACGAATATGCACTTCCTTGATTGATTTGTTATATTATTTTACTCTTCGCTAATACGGAAACAAAGAAACTGTTGAATTTGACAGAGCATCTTTAATTTTTTTATTTGTTTATTTTTTAGCAGGCCTCAATATCTGGCAATATTATATCGTAATTTTTAGTGACAGTTTTTTATTAAGGCAATTGATTTATTTTACCCTTTTGAAGAGCCTCTTATGAAGCTTGTACGTAACAGACGAAAATATCCACCGTTTTGAATTATTAAGAGAATTAGAGAGAATTATTAACTCATCATCAGAAAATCTTGATATCCCCAAGTACCAGATTTTATGTAAATCAGCTAAAATTGGCAGCCACATTCACATTTTAGGTTTACTAACTTTTTACCTAAGATACAGTATCAGCCATTTCGAAAATATATAGCTTCCAATTTTTATTGCAATTCCGACAAAAATTAAATTTTGACCGGTTCTTGAGACTGTACATGGTTGTAGCTTAATGAAAAAACTACAATGAAATTATCGCCAAGCAATAATACCCCACAGTTTGTAGAAAAATATTGCTATTATAAATTGACATTAGTTGGCACTTGCTCATTCATCAAATTTATTGTTAAGAATTCCCATAATCACATTAAAAACATTTCTTTTCTTAAATTCTTCTTCAGCCTGATGAAACTATTTTGAGCTACAATTTATACTTTGCAATAAATATAGAAATTGATTAAACCAATCCAAAATTAAGAGCCTCCTGCTTTATAAAATATTTTAAAGTAGGTTAGGAAGAACGCTGCCTAAGGAATTACTACTTTAACATCCATATTTCTCATCCAAGTCTCTTTAAACAGAAACATCTTGATACTATATTTGCGCTCCAGTTTATGGAAATAATTACTCATAGAATTTTAATGATATAATACTTCAAATCGTCTGCTCCAAGGTGGTAATGAGGTTGGCGGATGCCAAAAATGTTTGGGAACTTTGGTTTTTATGCACACTTAGGTAGAAATCATAAAAAATGTTGAGAACTTGGCTTCTAGTATATACACCAAATCCCAAGTTAGTTATTTTTACTCTCAGGGCTCGTCTGTTAATGAAAACTTTGAGGGCACTGCAGCCTCCTGGGTTTATTGTGCTCTCCGTCATGCTTTACTCCGCCCACTCCAGTACTCCGGTTCCCCTAATCAGGTGATACATATCTATGGTCGGGCGGGTGCTGATGCATTCCAGGTCTGCTTGCCCGTAGCTACCCTATCTTCTGCGAGCCAGTGTCTCGCAGTTGAATATGATGTGATCGACCGTTTTCGGCTCCTTGCTGCATAGTCTGCATCTAGGTTGTCGTCAAATTTTCCGATTGTATTCAGGTACTTCTTTACAGAAAAATGTCCAGTCAGAAGTCCTGTTATTAGTCTTAACTACGTCCTGTTCATTTTGAGCAGTTCTTCAGTTTGTTTCGCACATGGACCTTTAATGAGTGTTTTCCCATGTTGATTTCCTGGAATGTTCCTCCAGTGATTTCTGTGTTTGCTCTTGACCCAGTCTTTGATCCCCTTCTGGCTGAGCTTTTAGAAATGCCCATCGCGGCACCATAGAATACATATATTAGCTGCCCCTTGTCTAGCAAGTTCATTGCCGTCAATTATGGAGTGTCCTGGCACCCAGAGTAATTTGACTGTTCTGCTCACCCAGAATTTTCAGCTCTTCGTGGCAGTGTTATACCAGTCGGGACGACACTTTGTTAGAGGCTAGTGCTCTAAGTGCCGCTTGACTGGCTGATGCAATAGAGATCTGCTGGTTAACATATTGTCGATTTGCATTCTCGCGTGCACATTTAAGTATAGCCAAAATTTCTGACTGGAATACAGTGGCGTGTTGCCCAAGGGAAAGACTTATACTTGCCCTGGGTCTTTCGCCATGTATTCCAGCTCCAACTCTTGTGTTTGTCCTAGACCCGTCAGTATACCAGGTTAGACCTTTACGTAGTATGTCAGGAGTTTCTTTTAACCAGTCCTTCCTATTTCCAATGGTGAAGGGCTTGTTGAAGGTGATTTTTGGTATCATGTAGTCTGACCTCATATTCAATAGAGGGTTTTCTACAGTGTTTATTACCTCAAGTGTCCTCTCGATTTAGCTGCGTGAATATTCGGAATATTTGATGTTTGCAGCCTATATGCTCCCATTCTGGCCTCTCCAAAAATCTCAACTTACTGGACTCTTATTAGTTTGCTTTACGTATTTCTCCCCATTTACCCCTATTGACCCCCCAACCCTTCAATTTAATCTAGTACCAAATGTTGATATATGTGTACCGAATTTCATGTGAATACCTCAATTTATTTTACTAACCTATTTAGTAATGGAGTGGGGGGTGGCAGATATTATAAAAAAAATTGAGAACTTAGCTTCTAGTATATACACCAAATTCCAAGTTTAAGCCTGTATTATTTATTTTCCCCTATTAAGTCCCAATCATTCATTGGTATCAGCTACAAATATTGTCTATTTCCAGATGTTTGTGTAATACATACGTTTACCAAATTTCAAATTAATGTCTTTCCGTTTCAAAAAAAACGTGACCACAACAAATTTACGTTATAGACACTCAGATAAACCCACAGTAATTTTCTTCGCTCAATTTTCCCGATAGCCAATTTTTGTGAACTTTGGTTCTCATACACGCTAGATAGAAGTCATAAAAAAAATTGAGACCTTGGCGTCTAGTATATACCTACACCAAATCCCAAGTTTTTGAACTTTTTACTAGTTTGTTTTACTTATTGTCTCCTATTTTAGCCGTTCACAAAATAGCTGACACTGGTTAAAATTTGAATAAAGGTAACAAAATGTAGCACAACTGAATTAGATAGAAAATATCTGAATATATCTTAATATATCTTAAAAAACTAATATTGTAAGAAATATTGCAAAAAAATGATGGGCTTAATCTCCCGAAAAATAAAGTAATAAAAAATTGTCTCTTAACCTCTTGTACTAACAAGAGGTTAAATAAATGCGACAAAACGACTTTAGGTTTCGACTTTTGAGATGAGATTGTCTACACACGATTAAGAAATAAAGATTCTAATTTATCCATTGAATAATTTCTGAGTTTAATCCTCGTCCACAATAATCTAAATAATAACAAAACACCACGGTATTGTGTCTCAAGCGACCACAAAATACAAAATTGCTACGATAATTAATGAGTTAACAAAGATACATGCGTCCAATGGACACGTGCATCAATAAAAATTAATTATTACACGGAATATCCTTTAATAATTCCCAAAAATTACTATACAGCATCGTTAACTCAATAATATGACATCATTTAATAATCAAATATATTCAAAATACCAAAGAATTAAAGAAATAAACGTGAAAATCCGTTGAAGAATAAGTAAACGATCTTAACTCACCAGCGTCGAAAGCGAGAGTGAAATAGCGTGGATATTTAAAATGACCTCGGTGATGTTTCTACCGCGTATTCGCACTTGTTGACTTCGCGTTGGCATTTACCCTGGGTAATTCAAATTTATGTAGCACGGGTGTTTTAACGAAAAAAAATTTTTCGTTACAAACAGAATAAAATAAAACATGAATATCCCCTTTGCACCTCCGATATCTGGAAAACTGTACATTTTCCTACCTTGTGCCCATGAGAACTTTTGATCAAGGGCTCGAGAGAAGTAACATATATCGAAACCAACGAATTAAACCGCTACGATGGCCATTTCCCGTAAGAAATCAGCTCTCCCTTTGCATCCCGATATCTGGAAAACTATCAATTTTCCGACCTAATGCCCATAAGAATTTTTGACAAGGAGCTCGAGAAGAATAACACATATCAATTCCAGCGAATTTAACCGGGACGGGGGCCAGTTCCCATAAGCAAAGGGTACCTCCTGTGCACCCTCGATATCTGAAAAACTGTCCATTTTCCGACCTTATGCTCACAAGAATTTTTGATCGGGATCTCGAGAGGAGTAACATATATCGATTCCAGCCAATTTAAGAAAGGACTAACTTCCATAATGAATGTGCGCGATCCTTTCAAATTAATATCTTAAGCCATTTCAAATTTAAAAAGTCATCGTTTCATGATATTCTAAATCTATTTTAAAAAAATCGGTAAAGGTATTTATAGTATATACGACCTCAACTGACACAGCATAAAAACGAAAAGTCGGAGTAAAGTCCACATCTCCTTCAGTTGACAAAACAAACTCTAGGCATCTAATCTCGCACACATGTTTAAGCGGCAGGCTGATCAAGTCCACGTGGACTGTAGACGAGAAGTGATAAATATCCGAGTTCTCATTGCTATGCTGTTCCAACTGAGATCGTGTATACTATACACAGAAATTCCCTCTTTATTTATACAGGGCGGTCGCTCTAAAAAATTATTAATTACGAAACGACATATGAGAATAATAATCGGAATGTAGTGATCACTATTATTACAGAGAGAACCTAATAACTTTTGATCAAACAGATATACAGGGTGGCCATCCGACAGCAAACATTTAGTATTAAATAAAAGGTGCCAAATATGGAAGACGTGCGTAAATACCTTTGCAAACTTCCACTATGGTTGAATAATTTGTTAGGGTGACCACCCTGTATATTTTCCCAGATAGCTGAATAGTTAAAAAATTATTATAATATTTTTTTAAAATAAGCTTGTCATGTAAGTTTAAGCGAAAAAATTTTTTTTGCATCCATTTTATAAATAGTAGTGGTAAAGAAAATTCAAATTTTTTTTTTAAATTGTCAAAAAATTTGTATTCAAGTAGGTCTAGAATGTCATGAAACCTGAAAATTTTATATTTGCAAAAAAATCATTCCCATCCAATGTAGTGAATAATGTTCAAAAACATTTTGAAGAATTTTTTTTTTAAATAGGTTTAGAATGTCATGAAACGTGGAAATTTTAAATTTGAGCAAAATCATTCTATAATAGACGTAAATCAGTAAATGTATTTACACAGAACTTCCCTCTTTATTCATACAAGACGGTCACTGTAAAAAATTATTAATTAAGAGATGACATGAGAATTATAATCGCCATGTAGTTAGCCCTATTATTACAGAGAAAATCTGATAACGTTTTTCCATCATCTACTGTATAGTGGTGGAGGAAAATTTTTGAAATTTTTTTTTATTTTCAAAACATGTTTTTCTTAAAATGGGTTTAGAATATAAAGAAACGTGGAAATTTTAAAATTAAAGAAAACATTTTTTCATCATAAAAAAAAGTCAATTTTGAAAATAAGTTTCTCTTTTGAAATATGTTTAGAATGTCATGAAACGTGGAAATTTCAAATCTGAGCAAAAAAAATGTTTTTCCCTCACCCATTTCTTTAATTTTCTAAGAAAATATTTTTTTCAAATATGTTAAAATGTCGTGAAACGTAGAAATTTTAAATTTGAGTAAAACAATTCTTCTCCATCATCCATTTTATACAAAATTTTCTAAATTTCAAAATTTCTTTCTATTCTAAATTAAAAAAAAAATTTAGGTAGGTTTAGAATGTCACGAAACGTGGAAATTTTAAATTTGAGCAAAAAAAAGTTTTTTCCATCACCAATTTTCAAAATTTCAAAATTTTAAATTTATTTAAAATTTTCATTTTTTTAATAGGGTTAGTCACGAAACGTGTAAATTTTAAATTTGAGCGAAAAAATATATTTTTTTCAGTATCGATTTCCTGTAGACTGCCCACCCTGTATATTTTCCAGTGAAAGTCTAACCATTTCTTCCTACCAAATTTGACTCTTCCCTGCCAAGTAGTTTTTTAGTTAATGCACTAACAGACCGACAGACAGACTGAAGGAATTGAAAAACCTATATTTTCGTAATCTACATGATCTGAAACGTGAAAATCAGAAAAAATCTCGGAGATTGATTTTTTTTCGAACACACTACTTTCCTTCGGTATGCAAGGGAAGTAAAAAATCGGTAAAAGTATTTACACAGAACTTCCCTCTTTATAGTCCGGGAGGCAGTGAATTTTTTCGTACTTATTTTCCCAGTCGGTGTATATGTTTTAATCTGTTCTCTTAGTGACAAAAAACAAGAATTTTTGAGTCTGGCTGAAATTTTTGGATGAATTCAAAAAATAAAAATATTATACACTTATTTTCCCAGTCGTAAATATTTTACATTTACTAAAGTGGAACATAAAGTTTATGAAAATAACAGTCTGGCTTATCTCAGATAGCGGAAAGTGAGTCTGGTTGAAAATTTGCCACTCTGTGGCCTTCATTAAAATTTATGATTTCGTCAAGATATATTTTTCAACCTGCCCCATCATAATTCTGTACTCTGTGCTTTTTTGTATTTCATTGTTTAATGCTCTCATAAAAAAGAACATGTACGTAATACACTAATCACCTGTATAATCGAACGCGCCGAATTTAGGGCACCTGACGATCATTAGATGAGTCTGGCAAGGATTTAGGGGTGTTCCACATAAGCCAGATTGTACTTTAGGCTGTTATTATTGTATTGGGTATCATCTGTCATGAAACGTGGAAATTAAATAATATGAAAGAAAAAACATGTGCTCGTTGTCTATTCTCACCCTGTATATTTTCCAGTGAAAGTCGAATCATTTCTTCGGTGGCAGTAGCGTCAGCTGCCTATCAAATTTGACTGTCCTCCATCAAGTAGTTTTTTTAGTTAATGCTCCAACAGACAGACTGATGGGATTGAGAAACCTATATTTTCGCGTTCTACATGATTTAAAACGTGAAAATCTGAAAAAATCTCGGAGGAAGATTTTTATCTCGAATATAATAGTTCCCATCATTATGCAAGAGAAGAAAAATTAAATATTTTGAATTTAATTTACATACGATACGTTAGTAATCGTATCATAGCAAACAAAAAAATATCCTCTCGAATAGTCAACAATTATATAAAGTCTTGAATAAACTGCCGAAGATAATTGATAATGATTCCGCTCCATTTACTGTTTTTAGTAGTAAGTACAAACGATTTCTGGAGTGAATCATCGAAATCCTATAGTTCTAAAATTAATTCCCCAAGTAACTTTTCTGAATATGAAAACACATGATTAGGAGACAATTTTCAGATAGTTACGGATACGAAATGGAAATTAAGTATTATTTCAAAAAATTTATTTTACAAAAAAATTATGTATACAATTAGAAAATAATGGTTATTTTCATTTGTTCCTTTCACTAGAGATGCATGGTTTTTTAAAATACAAAAAATAATTGCCTTTATGCATTGCTTACCTTTAGAATTAATACAATATTGCACATTAACACACAAATTAAAAACAGCTATTTTAAAAATACAACAAACACTGGTGAAGATAATTTTAACTTTGATGTCACGAATTTATTTCTTGCTGAATATTTTTACTTGAAAACCGATTTCTAGTAAAACTAACCTACCCACCACCTTTAATTCTTTCAACTAATGGATTTTCTCAAGACCGACACTCCACTAAGACGAAATTGAATATACGCGCCAGAATAAGCAACCGGTAATATTTGTGATAACAAGGTTGGCAATCGATCCTGGGGGTGGGGTCAGTCGTCCCGACGCTTCGTCAGTGGTTTCGCCGCTTTCGTCACACGTGGACGTCCTTATCAGAGCTTAAGTGCAACTTCTGCATGTCGTGTTTACATTTTTAACCAATCTTAACTCATAGCTCCTAATATAGTTAACTGTTAGTGTGTGTCTTAAGATTTCTTTTTTCACCTCTGTTACTGTTACTTTGACCTGTCAACATTTCTTCGAAGAATAAACATGAAACGAATGCTCTTCCTGGACCTTCTAAAGGTATATTTCTTATATTTTCCCAACCTGTTAACCAATTTCATCACTACTGCTTTGATTAACTAAACTGTGTTGTCGTTTGTAGTCGTTATTAGAATGTTGGAAATTAGTCTAATAATGTAAATAAACACAAAACTAGTTGCTTTCAATTTAAATGTTTACATCATTGCTTTCTTCGCACTTCAGTAATAATAACTAAAGTGATTATTTACCTTTGTTAGAATGTTTATAACAGTGATTTAATAGAATATATAGGTATTTTCTTTTTCAAATTGAGATACCTATGAAGCATTGTTTGCTAACCATTAAAGTCATCCAATTCAGTCGCTGTGTAGGGTTGGGTATAATAATGCAATTAAGATTGTGTTCCAAATATTAGTTTTAGGTGCTGTGATGGTATGAGAAAATATTTTCGTCGTAGTTATTGGGTTATTTATTTACACTGTTTTTTATTTGGCTTGAGAAGTAGTCTTTTATTAACAAAATAGTACATTCCAAGCAGGAAATAGTGGTAAAGTGTTGTAATAAAATTATCTATGGGTTTTTATCGCTAATTTTATTATAAATTGTAATGTCACTTCAAGATAATCTCGTTCAGAATAGTGGACTTTTATGAAATAATAAAAAATGCATTATCCTTTCAGTGATATTATGACCTACTGAGAGGCACTTTAGATTTATCTGCTTTATATTTCCTCTTTTATGGACAATTCTATTTTATCTAGATCTAGGAGAACAATGTTTTTAATTTAGCATTATCGTTTTAATCACACATTAAATTCTGTGTCAACAGAAAGTTTGTACTTCAAAAAATATATTTACATATACGTGTATGTGAAATTTTTACTTGCTGGATAATTTCGAAATTTTGACCAATTTTGAACGGTCATTGTTTTACTCGGTGTGTGCTAAATTTTAATACAATATAGAAAAAATGGTTTAGTGTAACAATATATTAATACATGGCTGGCACCTGCATAGGTAATAATGTATACTTTATTGAAAATGTGTTAAATTGAATCACCTACTCACGAGATGTAAGAGGTGAACAAAATAAGGCTTTTGAAATTTTTTTAGTAAATATTTCTTCAGATGTGAACTGTTCCAATTTTGGAGCGACGAGAAACCATTCAATCATAATTTTTCTGATATATTTTAAAGTAAAAATAAATAACTGAGGTGTCCAAGGAAAAATCGCGTGGGCAATAAAATGTCATTCGCCGAAAACTGCAAAAATTTTAAATCAAAATCAGCGCAAATTAAAACATTTATAACAATTATTGAACCCAAGGATTTTCCGAAGCTCCAAACCGTTTTTAAGATACCTGGCGTTTAACTGGCCTCGAAAAAAATCCTTGTACCCAAAGTAATTTGGTATTTTTACAATACCATTCGGTATGCGAGGGAAGTAAAAAGCACGCGTATTAATTACTTTAGCAGATTCAAAATACTTCATAGAGTCTTTGATGAATCTAGAGAGCAACAAATTACCCCTCAATAAGAACATTTTCAAAATATACCAGCATACAATAAACGATAACTTAAATATAAAAATTATGTGGTTAAAAACGGATATGAATTATAACGAACGAGTGAACTATCTGACTAAAGAATCGATTATGAAAAGCTCTAAAGAAATTAAAGAAATTTCTGACAGTGTCCTAATTAGAATATTATACAAAATTCAGTAAGGAAAGCGTAGAAACCAATATATAAAAAACCGCTGCCTAAGGTTGAAAAATATTTTTAAAAAGTGAAGCATTGGCTTCTAGTATATATACCAAATTCTAAGTTTTTGTAGTCTTACCAGCTTGCTTTACTTATTTTCCAATAATTACCCCTATATGGCCCCCTACCCTTCAAAATATTATTTAGTTCCAGGTGTCGTTATAATATATACGTATACCAGGTTTCAAGTGAATATCTCAATTTTGATTTATCATCCCCTTTAATAATGAAGTGGGGGGTACGGAGGGGACGGAAATATTATAAAAAAATCTGATTCCTTGTCTTCTAGCATAAAACTTAATCCCAAAATTTTGTACTCTTACCAGCTTGCTTTACTTATTTTCTCCTATTTACACCCAACCCTTCACCGGAAAAGTTCAAAAATCCAGTTTCAGATCTCGTTAAAGTATCTACATATGAGTAAGTATAAAATTTCAAGTCAATATCTGAAACAGTTCCAGAGATATCGTGAAGACAAGAAGAAGTTACACACCGACAGATAGACAGACAGACCGACAGATATAATTTCTTTCCTCTCAAATTTAAAATCTCGACGTCTCGTGACATTCTAAAGCCATTTCAATACAAAAAAATGAAATTTTCTGCGAATACTATTTATACTTCCAATTCACTACGTGGATGTGGAAGTAATTCACTACAAATTATTTTCTAGTACATCCTAAACTTCCCAATTAACGTTGGTACAATAATTTGCAGATATCCATAAAATTTTACACCACTTCTGCAAGACATAAATTCAATCATGGCAGATGCATATCACATCCTTTTAAAATGACAATACGTACCGGTAGTCTTTGTACACGCGGACAAATAGCATTATTTAATATTTTTAAATCAACAAATAAACTAGTTTCTCTCGCAGTTTTCAATGGTACCAGCAGATTCTACGAAATTACGGTCCCTATTCAGAATGTGTATCACGAAGCAATCAGACGGAGAACAATTTCAATCCCACCTTGCTCCATTTCCTTTTCTAGAATGGAATATATAAGATTACAAAAATGTGTCTTAAAGCTTTCTTTCTCAGATGACCTCAGTTTGTAAATAAGATATGCTACATAAAATTCAATGAATCTTTTACGTCGATCTGTAGAAATATAGAAGGTACATACAATGAGTGGTAGTACGAAACAGTCGCTTTTACTGAATTTCTATCTAATGCAGCTAGCGAAAACATGGAATCGCCGAAGGATTTCTATCAAAAAGTAAAAATCCATGGATATACTTTTCAATGAATAAAAAATTGTCTCTGTTTCAAAAGAGAAATCTGAAGATAACAAATAATACTGCTAAATTTCGCTACTAGAAAAGAGACGTACAGTTTTACAGTCAAACAGGCTATAGATATATTAGTAGAGTGCAAATTAATTTCTATCTTTCCCCCCGTTGGCACTTTTAGAGTAAAATATATGACCTTACCAGATATGTTACTTATGTCCTGTAGATTATGAATCCACTTGTCGTCAAAAAATTGTCACGAATATAAGGGCACAAATCAAAATTTTCTAACTAACCACACCACGCGATAGAGTCAATCATGAAGCGTATTTTATCCAAAAATCATTATATTCTCTGTAGAATTTCTATTTTTAAAATAAATAAAGAAACGAACTTTTACATAGGCTTATATGGCAGTAAAAATCAAAAATCCTCATTTTCTCTGTTCGACTACGGCTGAAAATTAATTAATTTTCGTCTACTTTTCCATTCCCACGACGATATCTCCCAAACTATTATATTTATGAAAAAAATACATTCTTTATAAAATATTTGCCATATATTCCAGATTACAATGGTTTTTAAATCAGATTTTTTGAGAATTTAATAACCATGATATTTAATAATGTGTAGCGTGATATCAATTTTCAAAGCTTATCAACGGCATGCGTTCGTTAAAGATTCTCGCTCTCCCACTCTTTAAAACTGTTTCGCACCCGCTCTGGCCTACCGTTAGGTAGATTGGCGCATAGTAGCTCTCGTGGTTCATAATATTTTGAAATTTATATCTTGAAAATGATTATTATTAGGAAATAAATGTAAGTATATTTGTCGAATATTAATTCAGTGTTACATGGACTTACATAAAAATTATGGCCTACCTAAAATTATTGTGTAATAGATTAACACATTATAAAAAACTCCCTATAGTTCACTGTTTGCAAGATACTTTCAGCTGGTATGTATTTTAAATTTTCTACCATATAGGTAACTGAAGAAGAAATGAAAATGGAAAGTACTACTGATAGCGCAAGTTCGGAAAGTGAGATTGAGACAAAAATAAAATTAAAAGAAAAATAGATTCGTAAAATATTATGCTTAAATTGTATGAAACCGGGCCCTGTAAACAAAGGTTTTGATAAATCGTTTGCAATATTTATTGATTGTTTAAAACTCCGTGAAAAAATAAGTAACCAAAGAGAAGATGATGTATATTCTAGAACTATGCGATTTCGAAAAACAAATCATTTTGGCTGTTTGGTTTGGCACCGAAATTGCTGTTCTAGTTTTACTGGCAAAAGAAATATGGTACATTGAAGGAGAAAAAAGAGAAAAAAAATAAAAACAGTTCAGGTGGATGGAGTGCATGTCCAATATCTTCTTCAGGCGTGTCCTTGCGTAAAATGAATTTTTTTCCAATAAAATAGCTTTCTCAAGTAATGACCAGGAACACAGAAAGAAAAATAAGACTATTAGCCCACCAAAATCCCATAATTTTCTAAAGAATTTGTGCTAACGATTTAAATGCTATAGAAACTAAATATCATGTTTAATATTTCCAAAGTCACAATAGAAAATGCAAAGTTTCATGCCTCGTTTTCTGAATTAACATATTTTTCGTTTCTCTTTGTAGTTTTAACAATTTTGAATCCTTTGCCGGTAAATGTATTTATAAGTAGTCTACTGATCTCTCTTTTAGACCTATATCTATCCATTCTAGATACTTCTCATCATAAATTGACGACATACCATACCCTTTTTGCTTTAAAAACCGTTTCTCAAAAATTTTACATATTTTAGTAGAACTCCCTCCGTTCGTTGTCTGTCCGTTTTCCACTTTTATTTTTATTCTTAGATAGACCTCTGCATTTTATATAGCGACTTTAGAAACATGAAATATGACATTCAATTTCTATAGGTATTAAATCGTTAGCACAATTTTTTTCGAAAATTATGGGATTCTGGTGGGCTAGTAGTCTTACTTTTCTTTCTGGTTCCGTGGTCATTACTTGAGAAAACTTTATTGTTGTTCTTCTGACAAAAGCACATTTCTCTATTTAAAAAAATTATTTTACGAAAATACACATAGGAAAAAGTTGATGGACAGGCATTGGATCCATCTGAACTCTTTTCAATTTCTTTCTCTATTTATGTTCTTAAATGTTCTATATTTCTTTGGCTAGTAAAACTAGAATAGCAATTTCGGTGCCAAACCAGTCAAAATTGTTTGTTTTTTTGAATGACGTAATGCTAGGATATAGATCATCTTCTCCTTGGTTACTTATTTTTTCATAGATTTCTAAACAATCAGTAAATGTTGCGAACGATTTCTCAAAACCTTTGATTACAGGGCCCGGTTTCATACAAATTAAGCTAATATGTTACGAATCTGGTTTACATTCAATTATATTTTTCTCAATCTCACTTTCAGAACTTGTGCTATCAGTAGTACTTTTCATTTTAATTTCTTCTAAAAAGCATATACATCAGTTACCTATATGGTAGAAAATTTAAAATACATACCAGCTGAAAGTATCTTGCAAACAGTGAAATATAGGGAGTTTTTTACAATGCGTTAATCTATTACACAATAATTTTAGGCAGGACATAATTTTTATTTAAGTCCATGTAACACTGAATTAATATTCTACAAATATACTACTTACATTTATTTCGTAGTAATAATCATTTTCAAGATATAAATTTCAAAATATTATGAACCACGAGAGCTACTATGTGCCAATCTATCCAACGGTAGGCCAGAGCGGGTGCGAAGTGGGGTGTGTTGAAACAGTTTTAAAGAGTGGGAGAGCGAGAATTTGCAACGAACGCATGCCGCTGATAAGCTTCGAAAATTGATATCACGCTACACATTATTAAATATCATGGTTATTAAATTCTCAAAAAATCTGATTTAAAAACCATTGTAATCTGGAATATATGGCAAATATTTTATAAAGAATATATTTTTTTGATAAATAGAATAGTTTGGGAGATATCGTCGTGGGAATGGAAAAGTAGACGAAAAATAATTAATTTTCAGCCGTAGTCGAACAGAGAAAATGAGGATTGCTGTGTTAACAGTTTTGGCATTTGTGGAAATAGCGTCCTCAGAGGTATTCTCTTCTTATTTTGTTACTTGACAAATTAATGTTATGCGGTTAAACAATTTACCACTCTATGTACTGATAATTAACTATACCGTACCATTTTCTTTAAATATTCATGAATCCTCGTGTATAATTCAAAATGAGTAAGGTATGCCGATATATTTTCGAGCTGGGGGTATCACAATAAACAAAATTAACGAAAGTACAATATTGAGTACATAGAATTTCTTTGTTCACGTGTTTGTTATTAGTACAGGAAAAGATTGAGAAAAATGACCATAACTCAAAAAAAAATTGTGCAGACCTTAAACTTTGGTTATAGATTCAAAATAGACCAAAGATCACGAAGCAAAAAAGTTTAGGAGTTTGATGAATCCACGGGAGCCTATAGGGGGTGAAGAGTTATATTTTCAATTTAAAAAATCGATGTTTCTCTATATTCTCGGAAACTATGGCAATTACAAAAAAAATAGTTCAAATAAAAGTTGTTTCTGGTAAAATTATCTTTAATTTGGTGTTTTTAAATTTTATAGCAATAATTAACTAAATTGCAGCCTTTTTTCGATTGAGGGATTGGGGGAATTTTCAAAAAAGAACTTTTTTGAAATAGGTATAGAATGTTATAAAACGTATAAGTTTTAAATTTTAGCGAAAGAAATTTTTTTCATTATCTATTCCCTTTAGACGGTCCACCCTGTATATTTTGCAGTAAAAGTCTAACCATTTCTTCGGTGACAGTAGCGTGAACTACCTACCAAATTTCTTTTCTCCGTCAAGCAGTTTTTTAGTCAATGCAACAACAGACAGACAACAGATCGACAACAGACAGGCTGGAGAAATTGAAAAACCTATATTTTCGTAATCTGCGTAATCTGAAACGTCAAAATCCGAAGAAATCTCGGAGGATGGTTTTTTCTCGAATACAATATTTCCCTCTGGTATGCGAGGGAAGTAAAAAGGAACAATAAAACTGTTTATGTAAGCTTTACTTCGAGAGCAAAATGCAATAACTGCTTTTTGTAATGAAAGTTTTTCTTTAAATAAAGTAAAAGAGGCAGGAGAGAGAATTTTTTTGCGTCTGTATTTATATAACAAAAGTAGATTAGAAAATAGACTAGACGAGCACAGATTTAATATGTTTCAACTATCGCTTAAAGAAAACTGAAATCTGTGTTCGTTTAGTGTTATATTTTTTTACATCCATACAGACGCAAAGAAATTCACTCTGCCTCTTTTGCTTCATTTAAAGAAGAATTTTCGTTATAAAAAGCAGTTATATCATTTTGCTCCCGAAGTAAACCTTTCGTAAATAGTTTTATTGTTCCTTTTTGCTTCCCTTGCATACCGCAAAAAGTATTGTATTCGAGAAAAAATCACCCTTCTAAATCTCTTCGGATTTTCACGTTTCAGATCATATAAATTACGAAAATATACGTTTTTCAATTCCGTCCGTCTGTCTGGCTGTCTGTTTGTCTGTCTGTTTGCTTGTCTGTCGATCTGTTGGTGAATTCACTAAAATACTACTTGACGAAGAGCAGTCAAACATTCAAATTTGGTAGGTAGTTGATCCTCCTGCCACCGAATAAGTGGTTAGACTTTTGCTAGAAAATATACAGGGTGGACCGTCTAAAGGGATTAGATAAAGAAATATTTTTTTTCGCTTTAATTTAAAATTTCCACGTTTTATGACATTCTAAATCTATTAAAAAGAAATATTCTGAAAATTCCCCTCAATCCCTCCATCGAAAAAAGATAGTATTTTGGTTAATTATTGCTATAGAATTAATGAAAAAAACACCAAATGAAAGACAATTTTGCTAGAAAGAATTGAAAGATTTTTTTGTAAGTATTTCCCGAGAAAGTAGAGAAAAATCGAATTCTTTTATTAGAAATATTATTTTTCACCCCCTGTAGGTTGTTGCGCATCCGCGAACCTTTTTTCCTCCGTGAACGTTGGTCTACTTTGAACCTTTCGTTTACGGTCTGCATATATTTTATTTTTATTAAAGTCTGCATGCAGTATTTTAAGCATCTTTGCTATCTCCTTAACACTACAAATGGAAATATGAACATCTAACTAGCTTATTATTGTTTTTTTTTCAGCAATTTTAAAATTCAGTTTATTAAAAATCAACCCCAACCAAGCGTTTGCTACTAATTTTCCTATTCGCATATATAGGTACTCATTCTACATTACTTATTCTTCTGGGAAAAGAGCAGATTATTTACGTTGTTAGCCACCAGGTCCTAGCTATAATTCATGACAGAATTGTGTACTAATATACGATTCAAATGTATTGACCCCTCACCTTAACTGCGAATATCTCGGAAACGGAGTAGCAGATAAAATTGAAAAAATTATGTGTTCATTATGAGTCCATTCTAAATCAATCACTGAAATTTAAATAATGTACACTGAACATTTTCGAAGTTCTGCTAAGTTATATTGAAAAATGTCCTAATTAACTATTTTATCATTTTTTTTTAAATACATTGATAAATAACCGAATAAGCATGACGTCACGTTATTGACAAGAACTGCAAAATTTGAAAATAATAAATTATGGAAAAAATTCCTCGTACAAGAAATGCCGTGCTTTATCAGTGTCTAAAATATTATGTACATAGTATGCATATTTTCCAAGTTATAAAGGATTTAAAACTGGTATGGTCAAAATTTCCTTAAAAAATAGAACATTTTTCAATATAACTTGGCAGAATTTCAAATGTGTCCCATGTACATTCAAATTTCAGTGATTGATTTAGAATAGACTCATAATAAACACATAATATTTTCAATTTTTTCTGCACCTCCGTTTCTGAGATATTCGCGGTTAAAATGAGGGGTCAATATATTTGAATCGTATATTAGTTGGTAATTTTTAACACTAGCCCTAGCCTTTAAGACCTTTTTAATTAGAGAATTGGCTCGTATGGAGTACGTTAATATAATTATGTTTTTGTATGTATCCTTGTGAAATTGATCGTGAACATTATTCTTTTTGAAAGTACCACCCAATTAACTATACTTTTAATAACTCAAATGAGTAAATAATAGATTTTTACATGAGCAAGGAATTAAGTACTTGTGGAGTTTAAAAGCCTCGTTATAGATGTCTTAATGTTTGTAAATGTTATTAATAAACCTAAAACATAATATTTTAGATAAGAAATTCAATCTAAAGTATACAACGAAATAATCCTTAGTAAATTACAGATATTTTGAAAATATGTTCCATAATTTGATACCTTCAATCCCTCTATGAGAACCATTTTTACGAGTGGGTTTATAGCAATCAAGCTTATTATTCGCCCCCGGCTCTTTACGAATCTCTTTCAGTATTTTGTTATTATATAGAGTATTTATTTTTTCTCTTTATATTGAATGCATTTCACTTATTAACAACACAAGGTAGACAGGGTGATTCGTAATTAATTATGGATAGTGGATAAAAAATGGACTGTATTATACAAACTATAGGCCACTATCATTTAATAACAATACAAACCCAGAGAATGGACTCCTGTAAGTCACTTTCTTTACTTCAAACAATTTTTTATTTTAACAAGAATGAGATGCATTAGAACCTATTTTACTTCCATGTCCACGTAGTGGATTGGAAGTATAGTAATCGTAAAAAAAAACGTCAATTTTTTTTCCTGAAATAGGTATAGAATGTCATGAAACGTCGAGATTTTAAATATGAGCGAAAACAAATTTTCTGTTTGTCTGTCGGTCTGTCTGTCTGTAACTTTTTTTTGTCCGCGCGCTTTTTCCGGAACTGTTTAAGATATTGACTTGAAATTTTGTATGCATATATATTATAACGAGATCTGGAACAGGACTGTTTTTTGAAGATATCCGGTGAAGGGTTGGGGGCAAATAGGGGTAAATGTGGGGAAATATGTAAAGCAAGCTGGTGAGAGTACAGAAGCTTAAAATTTGATGTATGTACTACAAGCCAAGGCCTCAGATTTTTTCATAATATTTTTCAACCCCCCACCACCCCTAGTCCATTATTAAAGGGGTTGATGAAATAAAATTGAGATACTCATTTAAAATTTGGTACACGTATGAATCATAACGGCATCCGGAACTGGATTATATTTTGATATGATTCCGTTGAAGGGTTGGGGGGTTGCCAAACGATACACATTGGGAAAAAAATAATTATATCAAAAAAATGTCTAATGTTTGGGCTACATTTGCTTCACTGTATGTGTATAAAAATTTTCAAAAATAAAAAAGTTTATCGATTTGGTGAAAATTGTAATACGTAAAATTCAAATATCTAATTTTCCTAATTTTTAAATAGATGGAATTGCGAACTGTGTAAAAACCATTAGTACAGTTAAAAGCGCTATTGTGTGTACTTTAATTGAAAAAAAAACAACGTCGATAGCAACATTAGTTTTGAAGATATGACGATGGAAACAAAAAAAAAACACATTTGATTTTTTTTTAATTTAAAAAGGTCCAGACCACGAAAAAATGTCGTGAAATACGATTTCATATGTCCAGTGACATGCTTAACAAAACCTACCATGTTTGACCTGGTTCTACGCCAGAAAAAAAAACGGCACGATAGAGTCTCGAATTCGCTCCTCTATGTGGGATTTGGTGTATATACTAGAAATCAAGGCCTCAGATTTCTTTCTAATATTTTTCAAACACCACCATCTCCGCTCCATTATTAATGGATTTGATAACATGAAATTGAGATATTTACTTGAAAGTTAGTACACGTCTGTATTGTAATGACATCTGATTGAGTTGATTCCATTGAAGGGGCGGTACGTGGTAGGTTGTGAATAGCGGAAAATAAGTAGGGTAAACTAAAAACTTCATTTTTAACGTATATGGTAGTAACCAATGCCTTAAACTTTTCTATGACATCTGCTCCAAATATTATTAAAATTCTATGACCAATAACTTCCACATACAAGAGTGCAAATCTAGTCAAGATGTTTCCTTTAAAGTGACTTGGATGAAAAATTTGGATGTGGAAGTAGTGATTCCTTAGGCAGCGGTTTTTTGAGTAAAGAATTGTCCAGCTTTTTTACTTTATTTTGATAGTGGGTTGCCTCTCCCGCTCTTTTATCTTAACCTTTGAAATAAAAAACAACAATGAAAAGTTATTTGATCTAAGAGGCTTAAAAAAGTTGATCTTGCTGATATGATATGGTAGAATGAACTGTTCTCGACTTATTTGACTACTATTGACTATATCGAGTGTTTATTCCTAGTATTTAGCCAGTTCGTATTTGAAAGTATCCTGCTTTGTCTTAGTAGGCTGAATTTTACATCTCTTAGTAACGGAGTTATCACAATTTTTTAGCACTAATACATTATTTTAATGTAATAAGATTTTTTGAAGTGGATAGAAACTGACTTTACACAATACAGGTACATATTTGATTTTATTTATGCATTATGTTACTTCCAATAAAGATGAGAGTTGTCAATTGCCGAGTCACCGTTAAGGTGGCTATTCCCTAGAAAGAAACGTCCGATAGCGAAATATTTATTATGTTTTGGCCATATATTTTTTTTTGCTCAGATCGTATATTTAATAAAATTATAAGGGTACCTAAGTAGAACCATAACAGAACTATTACTATGAATGTTCACTCAATAATTTCAGTGATTTGCAAAATAGCTAGATCTAAATTTAAAAATTATGTTAATCTTCCTATTTCGTAGTTTTAAATCTAGCTATTTTGCAAACCACTGAAATTATTGAGTGAAAATCATAGTAATAGTCTTGTTATGGTTCTACTTAGATACTCTTATAGTTTCTTAAGTACACGTACTAAGAAAAAAAAAAGTTATGGGCAGAAATAATAAATATTTCCCTATCGGATGTCCCTTTCTAGGAAACGGCCAACTTAAAATAATTTGGATATAAAACACCATTTTCTTTTAACATGTACGCTCGGGCATACGCAGTAAGTGAGCTCGATTCTAATAAAATATTCACATTTAATAACAGTAATAATCAAAATGAAACTAAAAATAAGTAATAGCTTAAAGTTTGATAATTATTTCTATTTCTAATTTATTCTAATTGAACAATTCGTTTCCCAGAACAAAAATAGAACAATTAATTTTTCGCAATTTTTCAAATTTGAATATTTTCTATCATAAAAACTATTGATTTTAGAAGTAAGTTGTGAGACAGCAAATGTTTGTTTTAACCCAATGAAGCTTACATAATTTTTATTAATTTTTTATGAAGATTTATATACAGGGTGTCCTAGAATTGAGTTCCCGGACGGGTACCTGTGCTTCCAGAGTTCATATTGGTCCGTATAACCCAACTTACCTTAGTCCAAAAATGCATCACTGAGAAAGTACATTCTCTTAAAGTGAGACAGATTTTTTTTTTATAATTTCTGTTATATTGAAGATTAAATTTTCAAGCTTTCATCGGACCTGTATCTCTATAGGTACCTACTCTATGTAAGCTTGATAACAACTAAATATCTTTTGTTTCTAAAACGCATATGACCTACAGATAAAAAATGATAATTCTTGAATTTTCGTTGATATTACACAAAATTTTAAAAGTATTAATTTGTGTACTGAAACAGGTGGAGGTCATGTGGAGCATTTGTTAAAAATGCATTTTTTTTTTATAGTAAACTAATTTTCTGTTATTACAACATTTTATTCTAGAATGGTAAATAAATGTTAAATACAAATGGAGGAAAAGACGATAATTCCTTGTATTTTGATTAATATTACAAATAATTTTAAGAGTACATTTTTGCAGCCCTTTCAATGCTCTGCAAAATATTCACGTATTTCGTAATTTTACAGGGCGATTAAAAAAATATAGCCTATCAAATATTAATTATTATGAAAAATAAATTGAGAAACAAAAGGTGTTTGGTTGTCCTCCCCCCCCCCCCCCCCCATAGCTTGAAGATTTCATCTTCAATATAACGGAAATTATTGTTTTTTTTGTATCACTTTAAGAGGATATACTTCCTCAGTGAGAAACAAAAGATATTTGGTTGTTGTCAAGTTCACATAGAATACTTATAGAGATATAGCTCCCCCCATAGCTTGAAAATTTCATCTTCAATATAACGGAAATTATTGTTTTTTTTTGTCTCACTTTAAGAGGATATACTTCCTCAGTGATGCATTTTTGGATTAAGGTAAATTGGGTTATACGGGCCCAATATGAACTCAGCAACCACAGGTTCCCGTCCGGGAACTCAATTCTGGGACACTCTGTATATATTAAATAAAAAATAGTTTACAACCATTAAAAGACCGCATACAAAAATACGATGTACATAGATGCTTTTGTCAGAAAAATATAAGGAATTTCACAAAATCATTTTTTGCCACAAGAACGTTGATTGGTCTGTTGGTCTTCCTATTTCTAAGCGAGTTAGACGTGGTAAACCACTCGACTATATGAGTGAGAGTACTCTGTTCTCTAATATGTTCGGTAAAAGAAGTATACAAATAAGTAAATAAAAATTTAGACTAATCATACCAATGCAGATATTCTCCATTTATATGTAATTCGTTTATAAATACCCCAATATTGTTAAATTTAGACAGTGTACCTAAAATTAATGAGGCTCGACTGGCAATTAGGTCTTGATTTCATTTTACCCTGATTATCTTAGCAGAGATCTATTAAAGTCTACACGGATTTCTCTAATTACTTTAAGGGCAGAATAGGCAAAGTCTGTAATTTTTTCACCAATTTGTTTGGCCTTATCAGTTAATTTATCGGGTCTTCCTTCAGGACAATAGATTTGTTGTGGTCAACATAATCGAAATAGTCTAGTCTGTCCTTAGTAGAATCGTGGCTAAAGGACAAGTTTCCAAGGCCAAAAAGCTAGAGAAAAAAAAAAAAAAGTCCTTAGTAGTTTAATTTTTTTCTGATCATATAGCTTTCATACTTGACAAGCTAATATCTCTCAATTAAAATGACACTTCACATATTAAATCTCAATTATGTATTTTAATTTGCAAGATATCTATATGTACATGAAAATATTTCAATAATTATCTTTAACTAAGTTCAAAAAGTTTTAAAACGAAAGAGCTCGACTTGTATGTATGTTTTATTGAGCCTGTATCATCACTCTGAAATGGCTCAGGCGATGTCTATGCTTGCAAGTTGTAGAGTATGGTTTGGTAGTGGTTCCATAATATTTTGCATCAAGCTGTCTAGGTGAGCAAAAATGGGATAAACATATTTTTAATTGAAAATGATTGAGTTGGAATTTAATTAAAATTGGTAGTTAAGTATTTCCGAAAGAGATAATGCTGAATTTAATATCAAAAGTTAAAAATTCAAAATGGCTAATCCAGCAGGGCTATCGTAATTGCAAGCCTCTTGTAGATTTATAAGAATTTTCACACATAGATATGGGAATTCTCTGACAACGAGTCTAATATTAAAGTTTAAACATTCAAAACACCGGTTATTTTTTTACATTGTAGAAACTACATAAGAGGTCTCTAAGAAGTGTGAATTTATTTGTTGTAAATTGAACTACCAAAAAAAAATGGCCACTAAAACTTATGAAATAATATTTCACTGACGCTCGGTTAATCCAACCCTATTAAGGGTATTATGGTCGTTGTAAATATTAAGAAGTATCAAATTTGAACGTATTTTTAGTCACAAAATTTTTTCAGTTAAACTTTCTCCTATATTTAGATAATATTATTATAAGAAAACACATTTTCATGATACAAGTATTATTTAACATTAAAGAATTTTCAAGTAGATCACCTTACTACTCAGATATAAAAATATTTAGGTTGCAATTGAAATTAAATATTTAACATGCGATAATTTCGAAGAAGAATATGGAAAGGGATTCATTTATTGAAATGAAAATATTGGAAAATTCATGAAAAAATATTGTAATGAAAATTAACAATTCTACCTCATTTAAAGACAATAAAATTATTTACAGTAGCTATTACTTCTCAAAATTAACCATTGTTTTTAAGTTTATATCCGTATTTATTTCATGTGGATTACTATCGATATTATCTGTGTAATAATTATGAGTTACTTAATATCGATTGTTTTATTTCTAAATATAGATATGCTGTCAGCTGACGAGATACTATTCAGTAGCCATATTTTGGTGGCTATGAGTACACATAATATTTTCGTAATCTCGGTAATCTATCACAAAAATGTTCATCTACCAAATCATTGTTTTCAAGTTTATTTTGTGGTGTATTTTCTAGAAATTATTAAACGACTTTAGTGTAAATAATTTAAACAATAAGCGTTCTGGGAAAATGCCTAAATATTTCTCTTAAATTTATCAAATTTCTTCTTGAAGTTAGGACTCCTTGTTGCCTCTTTCACGAAATCAAATGTTTGCTCTGTATGTTCGAAACTTACTCAAGAAAAATGTGTCCTATACGCCAAAAATATTATAAAACGTTGAACTTTTATTCAATAACCTTAGTTTGAAATTTGCCACATGCATTTTATGAATATTTCCAAAAAGTACATATTCATGAATATTCAATATTGAGTTGCTCATGTATGATACATCCAATAAGAAAAATGAACGGAGAATTCTTGACTGCTTTTTCCATGAGGAATTTCTTGGTATATGCACAATGGTAAGTATTTCTGGTCTAAGTAAGGCTCTTAGCGAGGACAGCACAGCCTCTTAATAATGTACCTGAAAATATTGTGAAACGAAAACATACATCGCACAAGCTTAAAACCATGACATTCTAAACCTATTTCAACAAGAAATTTGTTGCAATTACTATACTACCATTCTACTACGTACATGTGGAAGTAAAACTTGCCAAAAAGTAAGTTTAATGCTATAAAATAACAGGACCAAGAAACTAAGCGATTATTTATTTATAATGCCTACGTCAAATTCTCTGTATTACTTTTAATTATTCCAAATCAAAACCAGCAGTAATCATGCTCACAGAGACTTAATATGTGTCCCTTATAAGTGATTTGTTAGTTAGTTTTAGGAAAAAAATATGTGAATACCAGTTACGAGACATCTAATTAATGTTTTTGAATCATTTTCATTTCCTAAAACTGTACAGGGTGGCAAAAAATTATTTTTCAATTAAGAAATTTTTAAATTGAATTTCCTCAGTTTTTTCAAATAGAACATCCTGTATATTTTTCAACGATGTGATGTAGAAGTGAAAAACGAACATTTTTTGTAACTACTTCCCTATGGCTAATTGCTACCAATTTCGTTTTATTGAGCAATAATTACAAATTTTAAAAATAAACTAGAAAAAGAGGTTTCTTCAAATAACTCAGTAGAAAAAAAATTAATAAACGTTCCACATGTTGCCCATTTTAACACATATCTCTATGTGCTTTTGAAACGAGGTTCCCACTGTTCCTAAAACTGCCGGGGTGATAGATCTGAGAGCAGTTATCATTCTTTCCTTCATATTTTGTACTGTTGTTGGTGTGTCTCTATAAACAGTTACCTTCACGTATCCCCATAAAAAGAAATCCAGTTTTGTAAGATCTGGGGATTTAGCAGGCTATTTTTTAGTGCATCCATTTATTCCAATTCATTGATGAGGGCAGGTATTATTTAACTGGTCTCTAACTGCATTTAAATAATGTGGTGGAGCACCATCTTGCTGAAACCACCAATTGCCATTTACCAATAATTGTGGCAAATAATTTTCCAAAAAATTGAAATAAATAGCTCCAGTCAATGTACCATCAAAGAAATGTGGCCCTATTACATGTTCTCCAATAATTCCTCCCCAAACGTTTATAGACTATCTGTGTTGGTTATCAACTTGTACAAAAAAATGAGGATTTTCCGAAGCATAATAATGGAAATTTTGCATGTTAACAAATCCGTTATTATGAAAAGTTACCTTATCAGTGAATAAAACATCATTGAAGAAGTTGACATCATCTTGCATCAGATAATTCCTGGTGCATTTAAATATGATATGCATGCAACTTATTTGTTTTTAAGATTCGACCCACCGACCGTCTACTTATTCCTACTAATGAGCTCAATTCTCTTTGACTAACATGGGGATTCTCAACGGTTGCCAGCACCACATAAAACTCATTTTCTTCGTTCACGACACGTTTTATTCTTTCACTTTTTTTATATTCGACATTTCCAGTTTCCAGAAATCTATGGAGAAGGTTTTGGAAGCTGCAAACATCAGAAATCCTTCTTGCAGGATAACATTGGCGACAAATTCTATTGGCAAGTAAACAATGTCTGTCTGACTCGCCTAAAACAAAAGTCAAGTTCCGCTTTATTGAAATTCATACTGTAAAATTCCAAATATTTTAAATTCAATATAAATTGTAACTAACTACCGATAAGTGTGATAAATGCTCCGTTATACACGACAATTTATACCAAACAGGTTTTATTGCTTGTTGAATAACGAAAACGGCAAAAAAATGTACAAAGAAACATTGCAGTAAGGAACCTGTTAAATACTATTTACTCATTTTAATGGATTAGAAGATACGGTCCCACTAAATAGCCTCATTTCAAAATCGTATAAAGACGTGTGTCAATATAAATTGGCAACACATTGAACACCTGTTATAAATTTTTCTAATTAATTATTTGAGGGAACCTCTTTTTTTAAGTTTATTCTTGAATTTGACACTTTATTTATAAAACGAAAATGGTTGCAATTAGCCAAAGGGTAGTACTAACAAAAAATGTTCGTTTTTCATTTCTACATCACACTGTTGAAAAACATACAGGGTGTTCCATTTGAAAAAATTGAGAAAATTTGATTTAAAAAGTTCTTAATTGAAAAATAGTTTTTGGCCAACCAGGAAATGAAAATGATTCAAAAATATGAATTAGATGTCTTGTAACTGATACTCACATAAGTTTTTCTTAAAATCCATAATTGTGACTGTGGTGATTTTTTTAATATCCATCTGCAGATTGCATTATTTCAACAAAAAAATCATTACATCCAAGTGGTTGGGAGATATTCAATGCTAATATAGAAATGAGTAGAGCCTAGAAAGAGGCTTCAAGAAATGTACTGATATACATAGCATTCCATTTAAAAAAAGGCACTTGGTCCTGTAATTTCGTCTTGGCTCGCCTTGTATGTCCAAAAATATTTTCTAGTTATAGACTTTTTTATCTAATTTACTTGCAATTTTTTTTTTAATTTCTAGCTATTGTAGAACTCAAGATGTTCATCCGATGCACTGTTGCCCCACCACCCTACTAGGTGATGGTTCCATAAATATGCTCTAATATCGAAATAACTGGCCATAGATTACATGTCTTCAAATATTTATTTGTTATGTGTTTCCAACTCACTTCCTACCAGTACATTTGGTGAAAACACTGAACGCTGTCTGTGACTTGCCAGTAAAGCTGTTTGAAAAATATGAGTGTTTGATAATATTTGATGTTAATCTCCCTCATTATTAAGGTAGTTTTTCAAACTGTAAAAGAAAATACTTTGTACTCAAACAAGACCCGTCATTGTTAGATGATTCTTGTTTCAAACGATTCACTATTAATGGAAGGTACCTTTCTAGTCAGTGACATTTGCAACTCATTACTTAACGAAGTTGTCAATGCTCCATAAATTAACTATTTTAAAAACAGACTTGATTATTATTTGAATTACTTATTACTTATTAAAATTCTTCATCAACACTATCCGTTTAATTCGGCTTTGCCAATTTTACTAGCCTTATGCACACATAAAAGTAGATTTATTTCTTTATATATTGGTTACCTACTCTAAAAAGAATAATTTTCCATACTCTTTCATATTCCATCACTGATATATTTTTGGTATTGTTCCCCATCACCACCAGTTGCACGCTGGTGGATAATCGAATACTTTGGCTGTTTCCTTATTTATTGCATAAGTTTTTATCGAGACATTAATAATAGACCACACAGATATTAACAAATCTATAACTGCTACAATACCTGTCAAGAATCAACTTATTTATCGTGAACTGAATGACTGTATGAGACTCCCACACTGACCAGTTGGAGGTAATCGATACTCAATGAGTGTCCATATTCAAGTTAATCCGGTTGATATGTAATGAGAAACTCTCTCTCATCCATTACAGGATTAGAACACACCAATAGCAATGACGCCATTATCTTATTGACAGCTAACAATGTCTTGATTTGGTGGATATTTCCTGTCTCCACGGATTTTACCATA
This sequence comes from Stenurella melanura, assembly GCA_963583905.1. Lineage (NCBI taxonomy): Eukaryota > Metazoa > Arthropoda > Insecta > Coleoptera > Cerambycidae > Stenurella > Stenurella melanura. The sequence goes on from OY757314.1 coordinate 101,802,499, forward strand.
GAGACGGGAAATACTCGACAATTTCCCTAAGGAAACATTCTAGCAGGACTACGTGTTAATTATAGGTTGTAGTAAGAATTCTATTATCACAAAGTTATATAAAACATAATTAAAAATTATGATAAAAAATCGGTAAAGGTATTTACACAGAACTTCCCTCTTTATTTGTGTATGGCGGTCACTCTAAAAAATTAACAATTACGAAGTGACATTGAAAATAATAATCTGAATATAGTTATCACTATTACTACAAAGAACACCTGATAAGTTTTGGACAAAAACATATACAGAGTGCTCATCCATCAGCAAAAGCTCAATACTAAATAACAGGTGCCAAATATGGAAGGCTTGGGCAAATACCTTTATAAATGTCCACCATGACTGAATTATTTCTTGGGATGACCACCCTGGTACATTTTTCAATAATAGTATAATAGGTGCATATGTCTAATATTATTGCCATCTGTCACATTTTCAATTCCACATACACGTAGTGGAGTGGAAGTATAGTGGTGGTTAAAAAATTTCATTTTTTTTTTATTTTTCAAAAATGTTTTTAAAAAAATTTTCAAAATTTTTTTCTTCTGAAATGGGTTTAGAATGCCATGACACGTAGAAATTTTAAATTTGAGCAAAAAGGAAAGTTTCCTTCTATTCCACAGTGGTATTTTTTTTTGAAATTGATTTAGAATATCATGAAACGTGAAAATTTTAAATTTGAGCAAAGAAAAAAGAATTTTCCATCTATTTTAGTGGTAAAATTTTTTTCAAAAATGTTGGTGAAAAAAATTTTCTAATTTTTTTTCTCAAATAGGTTGAGAATGTCAGTCATGTCAAAGGAGAAAATTTTAAATTTGAGGAAAAAAAATTCCATCTATTCTAGTGGTAAATTTTCCAAAATGGTAAAAAAAAATAGGTTTGGAATGTCATGAAACGTTTAAATTTTAAATTTGAGCAAAAAAAAAATTTTTCATCTATTTTGTACCAAGTGATAATAGATTAAAATTTTTTGCAAAATTTTTAATCAAAGTAATTTTTAAATTTGTTTGAATAGGTTTAGAATGCCATGAAAACGTGAAAATTTTAAATTTGAGCAAAGAAAAAAATTTTCCATCTATTTCAGTGGTAAAATTTTTTTCAAAAATGGTAAAAAATATTAAAATTTTTTTTTTTTTTTTGAAATAGGTTTAGAAATTTGAGCAAAGAAAAAAAATTCAGTCTGTAGTAGTGGTAAAATTTTTTCAATATTAGTAAAAAAAAATTCTGATTTTTTTTTTTTTTAAACAGGTTTAGAACACCATGAAACGTGGAAATTTTAAATTTGAACAAAGAACAAAATTTTCCATCTATTTCAGTGGTAAAAATTTTTTCAAAAATGGTAAAAAATATTTTTTTTTTTTTTTTTTTAAATAGGTTTAGAATGCCATGAAACGTGGAAATTTTAAATCTGAACAAAAACAAAAAAATTTTTTAGTGGTAAAACATTTTTCAAAAATGTTGGTGAAAAAAATTTTCAAATTTTTTTTTTCTGAAATAGGTTTACCGTCTCATGAAACGTGGAAATTTTAAATTTGAGCAAAAAAAATTTTTTTTCATTATTTATTCCCTTTAGACGATCCACCCTGTATATTTCCCAGTGAAAGTTCTAGCAGTTCTTCGCTGGCAGTAGGGTCAACTACCTACCAAATTTGACAGCTCTCCGTCAAGCAGTTTTTTATTAAATGCACCAACAGACAGTCAAACAGACAGACAGACAAACTGACGGAATTGAAAAACCTATATTTTCGTAATCTCCGTGATCTGAAACGTCAGAATCCGAAAAAATCTCGGGGGGTGATTTTTTTCTCGAATACAATACTTCCCTTCGGTATGCGAGGGAAGTAAAAATGAGCATTTGTATAATTTGTACAAGTTTATTTTGCGAATCATTATTAAATATGACACATCTGCTATTAGTAGGTGTGTCAAAGTAAGCATCAAGACAATCTAAACAATTTTATTTCATAACATTTTTTGAAGAGTTTCTCTTTCCAATTATAATACGGGAGTAGGATATCCAGAAAATGTAATATTATGCATGTGGTTGTTGCGCGCTTCACGGGCAGTTTTTATGGCAGCAATCACTTATTTGATGTACCCCATACTTGTATCCAGAATATTGTGTTCATAATAATTGTATGCATTCGTCAGTGTTAGCTGCGGTTGGCTGCTAAGAGTACAATCTTACGAAGATTGATCCAGCACAATGGTTGCGGGAGCGTCCTCTTCTTATGGCCCTTTTATGTAATGACGCGCAAATTGAGGTTTTCCATATTTTTAACATGTTTATTGAAAGATTCCAACTCCATCCTACTCCACTAATTTGTCACGTCATGCTTTGTCAGTTTCAGTTGCGTTTGGCGTTTGTGTGATTGCCTCCACTTGGTGTAGTGAAACTCCTTGAACTTTCTCCATTAGGTACATTTTTGATACGTAGTTTAATGCCACTGATTATTGCCAAAAAGTACTGCCAAGTGTGGTGCATGCATGTCTTCAATATCCGTTCCACACGAAGCTGTTCATGACAATTTCAGAATTTACGTGACATGCACTATCATATCAACCGTTGGTAATCAAGATCCAGATGGAATTATATCATAATATTCTTGCTCTCTAGAGGACACAGAAAATGAATAATATTTTTTATATTAATATAGAGCATATTTTCCTCCGTCCATCTATGATAATAATAATGCAAGCCTCTAAGTTCTGTAAACAGCTAAAATGTATAATTTGCAAAACTGTACGTACATTATAATCCTCACACAATTACCCTCATATATCTGCAAGCAAAATATACCTTAGCAACTAATATTTTTAAAAGACTAAGAGTAAACGATGTGAGACTAAAGAATGGCACTGCATTTGCAGGATTACATTTACTAAAACCCTAAAAGAAAACACCTTACGACAAATTTTATAAAACTACGACACTCAACCTGAATTATTCATCTCACAGAAAAATATTCATAAGCATTTATCATCACGTCCTGAAATGTGTGAGATAAAACTGCCAATCATTTCTGGCTATGGGATAAATCGTGGTTTGTAATTTGTAGACAGAATTTTCTACCCAGATAAACTCATAAATAGATAATATAACACGTATAATAAGTAAATATAGTTTATTTTTAAACTTAAAGCCAATATTTTTTGTGTCAACGTTGATTTCAAATCAGTCGTTGCAAGTTGTTTTATGCAGTAAGTTCTATGCGTATAATATTGGTTTATTGGTAAATATAATAATTTTCTAGGAATAATATATTTATATTATTCCTAGAAAATTATATAACAATTTTAAAGAATTGAAATTTATTCTAAAAATTATTTTTCTGTATTCACTTATTCGACGTCGCGGCGGCTTGTTTCCGCTACTAAGGCCAATCACCGACGCTAGGAGACAAGCTACTCCAAACCTTGAAACTTTGCTGAATCACTGCTCGGAGGAAGAGTAGGGATTATTTACTTGCTTAACATTTAATATACGTCCCCTTCTAACAGTGGTATTTCCACTGTGCAATCTCTCGTCTAAAGTTGCATAACTTCTAGGTATGCGCTAATATACAATCTGTTAGAAAATGGGAAGAGATCACGGTATTTTCCTGAAGAAAACCTATACAAATACTAACCGCAAATAGAGTTGCTTAACGTTTCGTATCAAAATAAGTATAGTCATTTACGTTCACCCCTAAATTAATATTAATATATCATGTAATAAAATAAATTATTATGTAAAATAAATTTAAATGATCTACTCTTCCATTAAATCATTATGCGATCACAGTTCCGCTACCTATAAGTTGCCTTCAACGTCACGTTTTGATATGAAAACGTGTACAAGTTTACGTTCAATGTCTATCAAATTTACACCGTTTCCAGCATCGTTTCATCTGGGATTCTCCCGAAACAAAATTGAAATAAAACTTTTCATTTCTTCTTAATGTAATATTCACTTCGAAGGAAAAAAAAATTAACGCGTGTTGCTTTTACCACTTTCCTTTACTTATTACCATCTGACCTTCATATTAATATATAATTTGTTAACATATATGTAGTGATAATATGGTAAAAGTTTGAGATAAATTCGTTATTCTGTTTTTGAGTTAGAGCGAATTACAGAGAAAAAAATTTATTTTTATTTTATTCTTAATTATTTTTAATAATTAAACTGTTTACAGTATTTGTAATAAAATTATCAGATTTATGAGAATTTTTGAGGATTGATCGTTATAAAAGGCAATAGGGGAAGGGATGTAGGCTCATTGAATTATTATTCTTGAAAAAACACATTATAACGATTCTCACAGTGCACTGGACGATCGTAATCTTCCCGATAATTGTTTTATACCATGTGGGCACATATGTGTCAATTCTATAAAGTAAGCTTAGAGTTCATCATGAAACAACGTATATTTATGTGGCTAGTTGGAATATCTGGCCCATAACTTTTTGATCTATCGTAGATGCTCAAAGAGCATTGCACAAATATTACCATACATGAAAGTGATGACTCTGTCTCTAGGATATTAGCCGTAGTATGTACAATTTTCATTGTTTTTTCAGTTTTATATTTAGCATTTTTATCCATATAGTTAGTGAATAAATGCAGTGAGCAACGATAATGGCATAACTGATTTAAATAATCCGATAATATTCTACTTTAATTCAGTATGTGGGGAAGTTATGAAAATTGCCTTTAAGCCAATGCAACGTCGATAAATCAAGCTTTAAAATTTGATTTATTTAAATTAGTTTAAAATCAATATTCACATTATACGCTTTCACGAAATAAAGAGAAACTCCAATAAATTGTAATAGAAGGAGCTCTGATATTGCTTCCACAGCAATAACAGCTTTCCTTTTAACTTAGCCCCAACAATGGGGATACCTCCAGATAGGTGCAAATTGGCTTTCTTTAAGTTCTTTTGTAAATAAAGAAAATGATATTTATTTTCTACTTTTACATATATCCTTTTCTACAGCGATTTAAAAACTACAGTAGAACATTGGCAAAAGTCGGTTACATCTCTATACTTTGTGAAAGTCTCGAGATCTATTTAGATGAAAATTTATTTACCTCGACAAGGAACATCATTTTGAGCGATCTGCAGAAATTCTTAACTTTTTGAAGGTCCCATGAGACAATTGCATAATGGCTAAATATAGTTAACATAAGGTCATTATGTGCGGAGTTATGGTTTTTCGTCATTTACTTAAAAAAAAAAAAATGTGCACTAAATAAAAAAATATAAGACTCGAATTGTTTGAAGGTAAGAATTTTTATAGACACTTCCGCAAATAAAGCGAATATCCCTTACTATACATTACTGAAATTCAATTTACCTGTACGATTTATAGAAATACATAAACAATGTAGAACTAATACATAACGGTGGTTGATGCCCCTTCATGATGGAACAAGAAAGCTATTGAAAGGATTCAGAACATTCAGAAAGAATATAAAGATTATTTTACTCAGTAATAAGTAATTGCTTAGAACAGTTTGTATGCATTGTTGTCTTCTGAAAATCAGAAAAGATTGTGAAAGTAATACATGAAAATGTGAAATTTTTTGATGATTTTAGTTATTATAGTGATAATGTAACCAGAGCTGGGCAAAGTACTCATTTAAACTACTTCAAGTATCAAGTTTTAAATAGTTAGTTGGGGTACTTGTTGCATCAAGTATCAATTACTTTTCAAAAAGCAGAATACTTCAAGTATCAAGTACTTCGAGGTGGTACTTGCAATTTTGGGTGCAAGTACTACTTGTACCACTTCAATTAGTCATTTAATTCTAACAAGTACGTGTAAATACCTTAAGTATTTTCTTGTATCAAGTATCAAGTACTGTTTAAAAGTAAAACACTTACAAGTACATTTAAGTACTACACTTACTGTAACGGTATAATTTATTATTCTGATAACACACGCGTGTGCCATGAATGTTCAAAGAACTTAGTTTAAGTATTTGCTTTTAATTAGGTTATGATTATTGCTGTTTCGGCAGAATGTTGTCACTAGACAAGTCCAATTCGTAACATGTAATAATTAATAATTAAGAATAAATGATATACCTTTGAAGTAGATGGTCGTGTTTGCTTTTAATAGATATAAGATGTTCAAGTTTATCACATTACAAGTACTTACTCTAAATTTTTTATTTTTATCTAAACCAATCTCTCTCTTAATATTTCTGTACATTGACATATTTTTTTATGTTTAGGGTAAGTATATTTAAATAATGATACAGTTTTTTGAATCTGCTTTATTTTCCACCTAGTCAAAGAGTGTTATACTATACTATACTGCCTATACTATATACTATACAAACTAAAGGCAAATGCTCTATTTAGCAATAACGAATATCATTCTCTGCAGGTTTCAACTGGATTGTAACTTACTTGCAGTACCTAAGGTACTTGAAGTAGTAATCAAGTATTTTAAATACTTGAAGTAAATTGTAAAGTACTTCAAGTATTGTCATTTCGTTTAATAAGTACTAAGTACTAGGTACTATTCTAAAATATCTGCAAGTATCAAGTACCAAGTACTCATTTCCTCGGGCATTGAAGTAAAACACTTCAAGTTAAAAAAGTAATTGAAGTACGGTTTATACTACTTTTACTTGAAGTAGTGCCCAGCTCTGACTGTAACCCGTTCTATTCCGAAAATGTTTAGCGTAGTGAACTCCTCCTTGGCTCATTTTTTTTTTTTCGTTTACTTATAATTGTGAAAAAAGTGTAACATATGTTTAATGAATTTTCTAATACTTTTAAAAATATAACACAAAAAAGGAAAGCGTAGATTAGGACGGCCGTTATTTTGGCGGTTGAAGTTTTAAATCGCAAATACCTGTATTTCTTTCCATATTTTAGTTGAATATTTCTAACTCTCATCAAAATGGACGCAAATGTCTGAAACTTGGCAGAGTTTTAGTACATAATGAATGGTGCAATACCTACCTAATTTTTTTAGTTTTTATCCTTACATCACGGGCTCTTGCAAAATAGACCCTGTTCCTATTTTATCAATTATCCTAAGAAAACCCCAGTAAATTGGCATTTAACATTTTTTTAAGGTATGACACGAATATGATGTTGAGCTAGTAATGTTATAGAACGCACAAGGTTACATAGACGACGTTTTAAGGCGCCTTCTTTTCAGTATTTTCACATCTAATCTGCAGAAAGTACCCATTTATTATAGTATGCAACTTTATGCAGACGATATCCAGATATAATACATTTTCCAATCCACGACACTCCAGACGCCCAAAAAAACATATATTTTGACTTAGCAACTGGTGTAAGCAGAACTCATTAATATTAAATCCGAATAAGTGCAAACATATCACTTTTCACAAACAGGATCCACACCCAGCAATTTGTTTCAATGATTCAGATCTGGAACCGGCAGACTGTGTCAAATATCTTGGTCTGATAATAGATAATAAACTAAAGTTCACTGAACATGTAATAAAAAATACAGAAATTACAAAATTCAAGTATGAAATTCCTTTTCCCTCTTATTTAAATAGAAAACTAGTAAGAGGCAATGAAATTCACGTGCGTCCTCTCAAGTATTTCCACAATACATTCGACCTACCACATCACCGCACTGCTGGTTATTACTCTAGCTTCTTATAGTTGGGAACACTTTCAGTTGATATTTTTCAATCGTCATATACAGTGTTTAAAAGAAATAGATTAAAGCTCATTAAAACAGCTGAGCTCAGGGTCAACGTGAATCATGTCACCATCTATCCGGTCGTCGTAACTTTCTTTGGCCAGAAATTTAAAACAACAATTTTATTGACTATTCTGATTAAAAAAATTGCGCTGAACACGATGTTGACATTAAAAAAGTGATAAAGCACAGGTTTAATTGTTAATTTTTTTTTATTGGTACCCTATTTTGTTTATTTAAAGTACGCCTTAGAGTGTTTAAATCGAAGTTTTAAAACGCGCGTGTTTTAAAGTTACCATGGCAACAACTACAACCCGAGTCAAAATGTCGCCTTTTTAATTATTGATCTGAGATCTGACAGGAATTTTTGCGGTATTAACCTCGAATCTGCTTTTCTATTTAAGTAATCAATGTTAGAACTCATTTTAAAGCAATATAAAATCAGTAACAACTGTAGTGACAATAATTAATCCTATGTGACAGATTGCAAATTAATTTTTGTATTCCTCATTTGACACTGACAGGTATCCTGATGTCACATCACGAATTCAACCATTTTATATTCTTAATTCTTATTTCCATTTTTTGTAGTAATAGTACCAGTATTTATGATTTCAAAGTGTACCAATAAAAAAAAATAGCCTAAAGTATTCGTGGATAACTGGTCTTTAAAACACTTGCTTTATTTCTAGCATTCCGGCTGCGCCGTCGTGCTCAAAAAATCGCCCGATATCCACTTATACTTTAATATACTATTTGATGTTTCTTGACTTTTTAACTAGAACGGTGCATCGGACAAAAAAAGTCGAGATATAAAAAATCAAAATTTTATCAATACGCGTCGTTTGTAGCTACTCTTTATCTTAGACAATTTAATTGTTATAAACAAATCATTGGTTCTAAGTTAACAGTTTTTTTCTACTCAACAAAAGGTCATAGGGATTTTTTATAGTGATTAAAATGTTGCATTTTGTTCATAGAATTTACAGTTTTTTTGTGTCGATATCTCGCGTATCTTGCAATTGTTTAAACAAATAAGCTAAATTGTTTATCAAGGATTTTCGACTTTCAATGGCATTTTCTGCACTCTCCACCCTTGGCAATCGATAAATATTGATAAAAACTACTATTTTTGTGTGGTCTTGCCTCTTTTTTCTTTTACTTTTACCCCCCGTCAACGTTTAAAAAAAATGCTTGTAAACAAATTAAATATCTCAGCCCAGGAACGTCGTATCGAAATGAATTGTCGCAAATTAAAGATATTAAAAAAGACAAATTATGAGCCTAGATAGACCTCGATGCGTTAATTAGGACCGGATATATAGACTATTTTGCGTTTGCGACTGTCAGTTGTTTATTAATTAATTTTTGGAATAAAATCTTGTGACAACATACAGTTAATATATTAATCTAGCTAATTTTTGAATTGTTACAAAAATTCATTGGTTTTTTTCATACATTTTCTGCTTTTACAACAATTAATTTATGAACGCCGTACAACGTTTTTTAGCGTTTACACTCCGAGTGACTTGTGTAATTAGTAAGAAAAACGCAAGAGATCGTATTCGTATTGAGTTGATTAAGCTGCTCAGGAAAAATCAGAAAGTCACAAACGACGCGTATTGATAAAATCTTCATTTTTTGTATCTTGACTTTTTTTTTCCGACGCCCGTTTTCGTTCAAAAGTCAGAAAACATAAAAACATGAGAATTTTCGCTAAAAACCATTATTCTTAAAAATGAATCCCGTGTTTTATAAATGTTTTAATCGTGTTCAGCACAATTTTTCCTATAAGGGCCATTACTTTCGGTCTCTGTTAAACTTTAACCGTCTGCCAAATCATTGAAAGTACAATTGTTTTGGTAACTGAATCAGTTTGACCCATGGTTTACGTTTATCGGAGACCGAAAGTAATGGTCCTAAGATTAGTAAATAAAATTGTTGTTTTAAATTTCTGACCGAAATCGATGATTTTGACTTTATGACAACCGACCCAATTGACATTTTTTGATACAGTGTCGAAAATCTTAAACTTAATTTTATTTTTTTCCTTCTTCAATTCTTTGGGACTTCCTGCCACATGTATGTTTTCTTTTTAAGCGGTGCTAGGGGAATATACAAAATATATCACAATTAACCAGTATGTTACTGGTAAATAACATCTACGCCTGTGACGTTTACGTCAAAGGATCAGTTAGAGGTTGGTTTTTTTAAATAAACAACACAAATAAGTATAAAAACTTGAAATTAAATATTTCTCCGACGTTCCGGAAATCTAATCTGTTTCCTTTTTCAAGGCTTTTTTGAAAAATCTTTTTTGCTGTGTATGGCAAATACACAGCTCTAAGAATGTTTGTTATATTCAATATCCATAGATACTTACTATTTACATAGAACTGTTGATATAGTTAACAGTTTTTTAGTTTTTATACAATGTTAAGTTTGTGAAGTTTTTCTTTTAACATTGGCAGCCATATTGTACAGACATCTACGGAACAATTCGACACGCAACTATCCTCATTCAATAATATTATCGCGGATTCTTTAATTTTTCTTTTTCTGCTATCTGCCTCTTTTGTTAAAGTTTTTGCCGAGTCCCAGTTTATTCTATGTCCGTTCTCCCACGCGTGTTCGCAGATCTTGGACCTTTGAATTTCATTTTTTCTGATATAATTTTGATGTTCGCCCAATCTTACACTAAAATGTCTGGATGACTCACCCACGTATTGTTTGTTGCACTCACACGGAATGCTATAAATGCAGTTTTTTGAATTTTCAAAATTGGTCTTAAAGTGCTGCTTGTTTAAAATACCGTCCTAATATCAAATTTATCACCGATGCGGCGCAACTTTTCGGATAATCCGCATACATAAGGAATTAACGCTGTATAACGTTTTTCAGGTTTTGTCGTACCTGATTGTTATTCTCAATATTTATGAAGGTTTTATCGACAAAACTCCCAGGGTATTGGTTATTAATAAGAACTTCGTTTATAAAGCGCTTCTCATTGTTTAGTATTTCATCATTAGAAGAAATGGTTTTGGCCCTATCATACAAATACTTTAGAACACCCCTCTTAACGTGCATCGATTGATTTGGGTTCAAATTTAAATATCTGTTGGTATGTGTCGGCTTTCTATAAAATAATCAAAGACAAATTGTTAAATGAAAATAATTTGGAAGCTAGAACTAAATTGAGTGTAAATACCATAATGGAACTTTTAACTATGTGTATAAAAACAACTTATTTTCAATTAGAAAATGATTTCTATCATCAGGATTTGGGTATGGCAATGGGTTCTCCATTGTCACCGATTTTAAGCAATATATTTATGGAGGATTTTGAGACTAGGCATGTTCAAAATTGTGCATACAAACCGGTTATCTGGTGGAGATACGCAGATGGTATCTTTGCAATCTGGCCTCATGGTATTGAGTTACTAGATAGTTTTTTGGATCATTTAAATAATAAAGAACCTTCTATTAAATTCACTTTAGAAAAGGAAACCAGAAATGAATTACCATTTTTAGATGTTTTAATTAAAAGAGTAAATGGTACAATTGAAACAAATGTTTATAGAAAACCGACACATACCAACATATATTTAAATTTCAACTCAAATCAGTCGATGCACGTTAAGAGGGGTGTTGTAAAATGTTTGTATGAAGGGCCAAAATAATTTCTTCTAATGTTGAAATACTAAACAATAAGAAGCGGAGAAAGGACGTTCTTATTAATAACCAATACCCTGGGGGTTTTGTCGATAAAGCCTTCATAAATATTGAAAATAACAATCAGGTACGACAAAAACCTGAAAAACGTTACACAGCGTTAATTCCTTATGTATGCGGATTATCCGAAAAGTTGCGCCGCATCGGTGATAGATTTGATATTAGGACGGTATTTCAAATAAGCAACACTTTAAGATCTATTCTCACAAAGACGAAACCGAAGAACCACGAGCAAAATTCAAAAAACTTCATTTATAGTATTCCGTGTGAGTGCAACAAACAATACGTGGGTGAGTCATCCAGACCTTTTAGTGTAAGATTGGGTGAACATCAAAATGATATCGGAAAAAATGACGTTCAGAGGTCCAAGATCGGCGAACACGCTCGGGAGAACGGACATAGAATAAACTGGGACTCGGCAAAAATTTTAACAAAAGAGGCAGATAGCAGAAAAAGAAAAATTAAAGAATCCGCGATAATATTAATGAATGAGGATAGTTGCGTGTCGAATTGTTCCGTAGATGTCTGTACAACTTGGCTGCCAATGTTAAAAGAAGAACTTCACAAACTTAACATTGTATAAAAACTAAAAAACTGTTAACTATATCAACAGTTCTATGTAAATAGTAAGTATCTATGGATATTGAATATAACAATCATTCTTAGAGCTGTGTATTTGTCATACACAGCAAAAAAGATTTTTCAAAAAAAGCCTTGAAAAAGGAAACAGATTATATTTCCAAAAGGTCGGCGAAATATTTAATTTCAAGTTTTTATACTTATTTGTGTTGTTTATTTAAAAAAACCAACTCCTAACTGATCCTTTGACGTAAACGTCACTGGCGTAGAGGTTATTTATCAGTAACATACTGGTTAACTGTGATATATTTTGCAGGTTCCCCTAGCACCGCTTAAAAAGAAAACATACATGTGGCAGGAAGTCCCAAAGAATTGAAGAAGGAAAAAAATTAAGATAATCCCACAAATAACATTTAGAAAATATTATTTGTTTCTGTATTAATTAAACTTGTGTATATGTTTTTTAACTCGTTTTTTAATTAACATATGTTTCATAATTTCAAATTATGTTTTTGTATGCATACTTGTATTTTAAAGTTGCTAGGTTTAGTTGTAATATCAGATCTTACTGTACCTAATACAGTTTCTGTTTTTTATATTTTCAAGACAGTAAATATTTTCTATTTCTATTTCTATATAGCCTTATCCCTTTTTACAATGTATAGTATATATTAGGGTCCATATATAAATTTCATGTAACCATATAACATTACTATCTCCACATAAAATCCATGTCATGCCTTCAAAGAATGTTAATTGCCAATTTAATGGGGTTTTGTTAGGATAATTGATAAAATAGGAACAAGGTGTGTTTTACAAGAGCTCGTGAGATAATGATAATGATAAGAAATTCTGAGAAAACCAGATATTGTACCTTCCATCATGTGCTAAAACGCAGCCAAGTTTCAAATATTTCCGTCCATTTTTATAAAAGTTCAACTGAAACATGCGAAAAAATAAATAAGTATTTACCATTTAAAACTTCCACCGCTCGCGCTCGGTGGCACGTGTTAATGTTATCCAAATTCATCCAATTTTTACCCATTTCTTCTTATAGTACCTTGATTGATGTTAAGGGGGCGACTGAAAAAATTTCCGACATCGTCGAAATAACGACCACCCTAACGTAGATGTGCTTTCCTTAAAATATATAAAATTCACACATTTTCAAGTCAACGAAATGAAGCCAAAGATTAAGGTTTTATAATAAATAAATTTTAAATATTTACCTCTGAAACATTTTCTCCAAGTACCAAGGCTACACTAAAGTAAATACTGTCACTCGACCATCATCGCGATGTCAAGCAATTTTTCAACAGCTAGATCAGAAGAGGAGGACCAATACCTTAATCCGCTAGGTGTCCAGATCTCACACCCCTAGATATTTTTATCTAGGGGCATATGAAGTAAATAGTTTATGCTGTACAAATAAACTAGAAGGAGTAATTAATTGAACGTAATAAATGGCTTTACAACAATTGCCACAAAACATATCAGCAAGTGCTACAAGGACAAAAGTACAAAAGAGGGCATGTACTGGACACAAATAAACACTTTGAGCATCAACTACAAATGTTGATTACTAAAAATAAAAAAGTAGTTAATGTTTAATGTGTTGGTTTACTTCAAAATTGATAATTTTTACATATTCGAAAAATATACTTTTTTTAAACTCAAGCTGGCTTCTTAAGGAATTATACAGGTTTTTAATATTGTAACCTCCTCACTGAAAAACAAATAAATGAGAGAAGTTTTTAAAACAATTCTCACGAGAGGTATCGTTAAATTTTAGACCCTTATGAAATTGAAAATTTTTGTTCTGGTAATCATTTAATACAAAGTTTATTGTTGTTATTTTGATTTAATCATGGTAAATGCTCTTTAAAGTATACGACGGAAACAAAAAGATTCGGAAATAATAGCGGATTTTTTTAATTTTCGATACTTCACCCTGAAAAGACCCAAAAATCGTAATATTTCTGAAACTAGTAACAGTTGGATAATACATATTTGAGCTCATAATATAGTAAATTGCCTCTACTATCACGTGTTTAAAAGAATATATCGAATTACTAGTAAACCCTGCATAGAGTAGAATTTTTTGCGTATGTGTTTGTTAGTCTACTGGTGCATCAACATAAAATATGTAAACACTTACAATAAAATATAGCTATCTCGTACTTTAAATAAAATATTCGAACAGTAGTCAGTAGTTCGTGTATGGATCTATTGTTAACCAAAAATATATCAGGACAAGTGCTACGAATTTTTTGTTACGCATTTCTATTCTTCAAAGAGATACACAAACTCAATAATAAACGATACGAGTATGTGTGTATGAGCATATACGAAGATGATTATTTTTTTATTGGATACGTGTCAAGAAATAATTGACGTAAATAAAGTTGGATCAGAGTTTTTATATATTGCTGCGATAGGCGTAAATAATAGTATTAAAACAGATTACGTCACAACCTTTTGCAAATTTGATTTGATTGAAATGACAGGTCCGAATATGCTAATACTTATATGCGGGAATTTGGTAATATCTATTTATTTTAGCTGACAAAAATTAATACCACAGGATGAATTGACAATTTATGTGTTAATTGAGAATACTGTTTATCCATTTTCTATTTTTAAAATGAGTTTTCATTATTGCATTGCATATAGAAACAGCAATAAGCTAGTTTAAATATAATAATAATAATAACAATTATAATAATGTGTTTATTATTTACCCAAAGAAAGCATACCATGTTAAATATTACATAATAAGAAGATAAATAAAAGGTTATATGTTAGGTATAGTACCAATTCTGCCACATAGGACTAAGAAAATTACAAATACACGTAGTGACATAAACAAATGTTAACATAAATACATATAAATGCAACGGAATTTATGAAAATACAAGTAAGCATAAACAAACTCACCATACATATTAGACAAATGAATAAAATACAAATAATTAATACGAATATGCGAATAATCAATAAATACTAATAGTTACTAAATAATTAATAAAAACTAATACTATTAATTAATGAATACAAATAATTAGCAAATAATAGCAATAAAGAAAACTGGAATAATTATTGTTCATGGTCCAACAAAAATCTTTTATACCAAGTTTTAAGTGTCTTAAATGACATTGAAATACTAGACACATCCATGACATCGCCGCAGGTTGCTATATTATAAGAAAAAGACCGTTTAAAAATTTCTTTTTTGTGATGAGGTATAGTAAGGGCATTTTGGTGGCGTAAATTTAAATTGTGCACATACATCTATCCTATATGACAACCTGCTATGCAAGTAGGTGGTTTATTTTTTAATATTTTATAGAAAAAGCAGCGTGCAGTTTCCTGCCATTGAACATATTGAGCCAGTGAGCATCTCTCAGTTTGTGTGATATTCGTTCTGTCCGTTTAATGCCGAAAATAAGCCTCAAGCAGCTGTTTTGGGTCTCTTGAATCCTTTTGTATCAACTCTATCTACGTAGGGGCCATACACATTATCGCAGTGATTAAAATGTGAAAGAACCAATGAACCACACAATATTTTTTTTATATTTTTGGTCAAGCAATGGACCATACATGAGTTTTAAAGATGTGTAAGATTTTCTTAATATAAAAGTGACATGTTCTTTAAAGCGTAGTTTTGAATCAATAATCAGACCTAAGCTTTTACAGGAATCACCGAATGTTATTGCATCGTTCACAAAGCGTGTTTTTAAAATTTCTATAGCAGTATGCCTTTGATTTTCGCTTCCAAACAGAACAGCGTTATCAGCGTTGATTTCTAAGGCGTGGTTGTTAGAAATATTTAAAATTGAATTTAAATATTGATTTATTTTTCCATTTGCCTCTACCACTTATGACATGATATATGAAACGAGTAGTAAAGCTGGGTGTTGGCGTACAGGTGGTAATTACAATGTTCCAAATAATTGTAAAAGTTACATGTATAAATTGTATACAACAGAGGGCCTAGAATACTTCCCTGGGGGACGCCTTGATCAACTAATTGCACATTAGATTTAAGATTGTTCAACGAAACCTGCTGATATCTTTCATTAGAGAAGAGGCATTGTCACCAAACTCCATGTAGTGCAAAATTGCTATAAATATATTGTGGTTCAAAATGTCGAACGCTTTAGAATAATCTAAAAGGATAAGTGCACATAGCATGTTCGTATCTAAGGAACAAAATATATCATCTGTTACAGCAGTAAGTGCTGTGGTACAGGAATAACCTGATCTGAATCCAGATTGATTTTTAGAAAGAATTAAAAACTTGTCAGTATGTGATCTTATTTGTTATTTCAAAATTTTCTCTAAGATTTTAGATAGTGTAGGAAGGATGCTCACAGACCTGAAATGTTTTAATTCGGTAGGTTGATTTATTTTCGGAATAGGTATCACATAAGCGTGTTTCCAACATCTTGGAAACTACATAAAAAAATTGGTGTAATATTAATTTGGTCAGACCCAATTGCTTTTAATTTTATTTTATTAATCATTCTCAGTACTTCAGCCTCCGTAGTGGGGACAAGGGTGAAAGTTCCAGTTACATCATCTTTTATATTATTTTGGTAAAAATGTCGGATTTCCTCAGATGGTTTAAGAACGCGTTTAGCAGATGTAATAAAATAATTATTTAATATGTTGACATAATTTAAATGATCTGGAATTTTTCTATTTCCAGACGTAGTAATGTTCAATTTGCGAAGCTCTTTCCATTTATCTTTGATATTGAAATTCCTGAGTTATTGCGGTAAATATACATTTTTTTCTCTATAAATTGTCGAAGATGTTAAATTGCGTAATTGTTTGTAATATTCCCAATGCCCAGGTTGTTTAGTTTCTTTGTATCTTCTTAATGCTTTGTCTCGCAAATTTTGCATAAATTTGATGTTGTCTGTTATCCAGGGGGATATTTCGGTTTCATTGAATTGCAAATTTCTCTAATAGGAGCATGAATGTCAAAAATTCGTAACACGTTGTTGTTGAAAAATTATATTTTATCGTCTATGTCATCAATAGTATACAAAGGATTCCAAATCTCTTTCGAAATCTGTTAAATTAATATTTTTTAGATCCCTATAAATTATCTTTTTTACTGGACTTCTGGCATTATTTAGAGCAAGGTTACAAAAAACTCACGAGTGATCAGCGATATTTGCATCAACAGCTCCAGAGTGGCAAACTTCTATGTTGGTAAAAATAAGAGTCATACCATTATCTGATGTACGAGTAGGTTCCTTAATTTGTTGTTCAGGACCAAAAGTATTAAAAACTGAGATATTTTGTTTTCCACTACTTATGTTCCTTAAAACTATCGAAGGTAGATTTTATTTAAATCAATCACTGAAATTTTAATAATGTACCTACATTGTACACTTTCGAAGTTCTGCTAAGTTATATTGAAAGGTGTCTTACTTTTTAAGAAAATTTTGACCATACCAGTTTTAAATCCATTGTATCTTGGAAAATATGCATACTATGTAAATGATATTTTAGACACCTATAAAGCTTAGCATTTTTTGTACAAGGAAATTTTTTCATCATTTTTTATTTATAATTTAGCAGTTATTCTCAAAAACGTGACGTCATGTTTATTCGTTTATTTATCAATGTATTTAAAATTGTTTTATTAAAATAGTTAATTATATAAAATGTAAGCATTTTCAGAAAAAATAATTGGTATGTATCAAATATTAATTTAGTTATCAAGCGTAAAGGATAATATCATTGCAAGTTTGCAATATTTGAAAAAATTGACTTTTGGACGTTGGAACTAAAACAATGTTCGACTGTGAAAATAAAGTACTCTGTATGATACTGTGAAAATATAAGACAAATTTTCGTTAGATCATAGGGTACTTGTATGAGTTTGAAAAGAAAGTCTTTAAATCTGCCACACGATAGAAGTTATCGATTTTTTTTTTTTTCGAAAGGATAGGAACCGTCAAAAATCTTAAAAATATTAATTATGGTAGGTTTAAGAGCATATTATGGTGCATGAACCCAAGCTAAAATTGTATGAAGAATCCAAATATGAAGTAAAATATAGAGTGTTCCATTTAAAATAACAAAATTAGGTGCTACATCCGGTGTAAGCGGAAGTAACACATGCATGAAAATATTTTCGTTAGATCCGCTATATCCAAAGTTCTAAGCTTAACAGATCCCAAGAAACGTCTAATACCCACTTTCCGTGAATAGCCCTCTATGACAACACTTAAAAATTGCATGGATGGAAAATACTTTAAAAAATTTTGAAGCCTCGGCTTCTAGTGCATACACCAAATTTCAAGTTTCTGTACTCTTACCAGCTTGCTTTACTTATTTTCCCTTACTCTTATTTAACCTCCAACGCTTCAACGGAATCATCTCAAAATATAATCTAGTTCCAGATGTCGTTTTAATACATACGTGTACCAGACTTCAAGTGAGTATCTCAATTATATTTTATCAACTCCTTTAATAATGGAGTAGGGGTGGTGGGGGGTTGAAAAATATTATAAAGAGACCTTAGCTTCTAGTACATACACCGAATTTCAAGTTTCTGTACTCTTACCCGCTTGCTTTACATATTTTCCCCTATTTACCCCCCGACCCTTCACCGGATATGTTCAAAAAGCAATCCAGTTCCAGATCTCATTATAGTATATACGTGTACAAAATTTCAAGTCAATATCTTAAACCGGTCCCGAGAAAACATGCGGACAAAAAAGTTACGGACAAACCGATAGACAGACAAAAATTTTTTTCGCTCAAATTTAAAATCTCGACGTTTCATGACATTCTAAACCTATTTCAAGAAAAAACCTTTGAATTTTTTTATACGATTACTATACATCCAATCCACTACGTGGATGTGGAAGTAATTATTAATTATTTTGTTGGAACCTGTTCCATCCAGAGTGACTTATTTTCCAAAGCGTTGAACCACTTGATTAAAATAGTCGATTGCAATATAATCGTAGCAGACACTATGTAATCCGTAGGTCCTTAATTAACATGAACATTTTTCGCAGATAGATAGAAAATAGATTTAAAAAAATAGTTTCATGATTGCAAAGGTTATGTAAAATGAGTTAGATGGTAATATTCAGCTTTCACATTTACATTATTAATTCCAAGATAAAGGGCCAGGGCGCTAAGGAATTCGATTTTCATCTCATAAAACACTCATAAAACGTGGTGACCTATATATTCCATATTATATCTTGCAAAGTACGCAAGGTTATAATATAATAAAATACAAATTTTCGAGCATTACTGTTATAATAATATTCGATTTTATACTTCCGTATAAACTTGTATACAAAAATGTTTTCAATGACTTGCAGCTGACATTAGTTTATTTATTTTTTTGTAGCATGACATGATAACATTACTCATTCTTTTACATATATAAACTTTGTGGTTTCTGGGACCACTATGTAGTAAGAAGTGATAAGTTCATTATAAACAATTTTGTAGGAAATTGAACAATAGATATGACATCAAAATTACAACAAAATTAGATATGTTTATTATACGTCAGCAGCGGTAAGTTATATGGAATTTTTTTTTTTTATTCACTTATTTAAAGTTGGTCTATTTCCGCTATTAAAGCCAATCACGGACGCCAAGAGACGAGTTATCCCTAACCTATAAATTTTGCCAGAGATTATGAATTTTTTTCTTTATCTAACATTTGACAGACAAGGAGTCGACTACCTTACATCTCCTTCAAAGGATAGTATATCCACCGTGCAACCCCCGCCTAAAGTTGCATACCTTCTACGTATGTGCTTATGTACAAGCCGTTAGAAGCTGAAGCCAGAACGCTCTGAACTTCTCTGGGCTACATGAAATTGAAATTCAATAATAACGAATTTTTTTTTTTGACGATGTATGTTGTCATTGATAATTCAAGCAAACTACTCTGGGACGCTTGAAAGTTAGACACTATAACTGACGAAAGAAACTAAATTATGAAAGCGTAGAAGGGTCGTCATTTTTTTGTCACTTTATTGACTTCTATGCCGATTTTCTCGAAATGTGAGTCGGAAAAATAAGCTCTGAGTACGGGTTGAGTGCAAATTACAACAAAGCAAAAATTACACAGACACATATATACAAAAAAAATGTTCTCTGCAACAAACCAAAATATATGGATGTGGTGCATTTTTCGACGCTGAGTCCGAATCCGTAGTCCAAAAAAGGATCTATCGTGTCAATTTTTTCTTTTATTCGAAAACATCCCTGACAATGGTGTAAAATCGTAAAGATAATGTAGTAACTCTTAATGAAGTGTGGAAAATGGTACATGTTTTATAGTCTAGAGTGGAGAATATAAATTCGAGCCACAGTAAGCTATTTCTATAAACGAAACCAAAATCCGCCCTTATGTGGGGTGAAAACTACTCCTAAAACACAAACGACGCAGGTGAGTGTTCACAAGTACAAAGACCAACTTTTTGTAACTCTCGTATCTGACACCGATGCGACAATCAGCCATTACTTTCAAAGTGTCGAAAACAAGGAAAAAATTCAGACTTTTGTAGTTGTAGGCAAGGTGGACAAATATGAAATGAATTCGATTCAACCGCCGACACAGGAGGTCTATGTTCAAATGATGCATATGGGTGCTATTGAAATTCGGAAATGGTCAAATATTTGTAATTCGTGGTGCCAAATATAGAAATCTGCTACAACATCCACCCAATATTCTTAATGAAGTTGAAAGTCGGGGGCGGGGTGCATAAAAACTACTCCCACAGACGGACGGATCACATTAGTTTTATTATCCGGGAACAAAAATTCAGGCACTTGTAGTTTTAGCATGGTAGACAAATATGGAGTAAGTTCATTCATTAAGCATTAACCAGTTGTGTTTTGTACATGATGTAATTAGTTTCATGTCATTAAAAAAACTGGTAATAGGGACCGACTGGGCAAACAAAATATCTATATGAATTTTTTCTCTAGGGGCACATTGAAGAAAACTGACCTGGGAGAACATTTGAATGTTAAGGTAGGAAACATTTGAAATCTACTGTTTTTCAGGGTCAATAGATGTTATAGTTCCGAATATTAGAAATAATAAAAAACTGTAATACCCGACGTGTGTTCCCGCCGGAAGAAGTGCGGCACTTTGGTGGGATTACTTGTACCGAACTTTTTATACCACTAATTATGAAAATGTAAATAATTCCTTCTCTTTCGGCGCAACGCAAGCATAGCATGGCCGCAGGGGTTTAAATAGGATTTGTTTACATGTGTTTTTTAATTTGGAACAAAGCTATTGTAGCTGTTATTGTCGTTTATAAGAATTTATAAAATTTAAAAGTGGTTTATTAACATTTATAACATTGTGTTGAAAGCTTAAAAAAGTAGTAATTATTTTATGAAATTGGAAAACGAACAGTTAGACGTCCGAGGTACGATAACAGAAAATAGTTGTGTATTTTAAGTTAGCAAATTAAGATAATTTGGCCGCGAAAAAGCAAAAAACATGGCGATGTCCTCTGTCGGTCGCTTTTAACTGCTTTGTCGGCATGCTTTTCGATAACCCCCGTCGCGGCCTAATTATCTCTTAGGCTAACCATACTTATTTGCACTACGCGAGGCAATAAAGCCTACCCCAATATGCCAGCAGTTCTCAAACCATGTTGTTAAGTATTTTGGAAATTTTTGTTTATTTTTTTCCAAAACTATGAGCTTTAGACCCCATGTTATATTAGGTTTTTTGTTTTGTCTTGTCGTTCCCTATCACCAGTTTTTTTGAATGACATGAAACTAATTACACCTTGTATATCATACCATACTGAGAGATATATCCCTATATCCATGAATAAAAAAAAGAAAATAAATCCACAGTAAAGATTTTTTGAAGACAAGAGAGAAGGATATTATCATAAGAAAAGGAAGTATTTATGTCGATAGTAGAAATTGTGATATAAACAGGAAAAGGAATAGCCATATACAGGTTAATAGATAGATAAGTTGACAAATGTTAAGATAAACAGTCGAATAAACGGTTGTGGTTAAATAAATAAAACACAACTGGTTAATGCTTAATTAGTGAACTTACTCCATATTGGTCTACCCTACCTAAAATTACAAATTCCTGAATTTTTGTTTCCGGATATTAGAACTAATGAGATTCGTCCGTTCGTGGGGAAGTTATGCTCTCCCAATAGGGGTAATTTTCAGCCTTATTGAGAATATTGGGTGCATGCCGTACCAGATCTATATATTTGGCACAATTAGCTACAAATATTTGATCCATATGCATCATTTCAGCATAGACCACCTTTAAGGGTATTTTCTAGTCCTGTGTCGGTGATTGGATCGATTTCACTCCATTATTTGTCCACTACAAAGCCCTGAATTTTTTCCTCGTTTGGAAACTTATGAGATTCTTTCGTCGGTGGCGGTGGAATCTCATAGGATTGAGTTTCAACACTTTGAGAGTAGTGGCTGTTTGTCGCACCGGTGTCAGATATATTGCACTATGAGATACAAAAATTTGGCCCTTGTACATGTTATTCACACTCACCTGCGTCTTTTGAGTTTTAGGAGTAGTTTTCACCTTTCATTTTTTATTTAATTTAGAGAAATAGCTCACTGTGGTTCAAATTTATATTCTTTACTCTAGACTACAAAACATGTACCATTTTTTAAAATTTACTGCATTATTGCTATGATTTCACACCATTTTCAGAGATGTTTTTGACTAAAAAAAAAAATAACACAATGGGGTTGTTGACCATTTTTTAAGAATTTTATATTCAAGTGATTTATAACATTTTATTTGACCCGTATTTTTTTATTTTACATTCTAAATTCATTTTAGTAGTGAAATTAATTATTTCAAGTTACGAAATTTTTAATTGGCGCCTATGGTGACGTCAGATGTGAGAGCATGCGCAGTTAACAAATAGAGGAATAATCGACGGGCGTCGTTCGTTTACTGATATAGTATCGACGTGAGTCATTGTTATATTAATTGTCTTCAAACTATTGTTATTGTCATTATTTAACTTGGATTAAAATATGAAGCAACTGTAAGCTAAAGTAAGTATGTAAATGATTTTCTATTAATAATATACTGTTGCAAATATGTTTTAAAATAGAAAATAAAATTTAAGATTTTTAAGTTATGATTTACAAAGAAAGGTCAACACAATGTAAACAACAAATACGCACAAATCAACCGATCACTACCACCAACATGATCAACGAAAACATGGAAATTCTCTAAAATTGAATTCTCATTACATACGTCATCATTTACCGCCTTATTATTTTGAAAACCAATTTATTCTTGCATGTGATTATTAGAACTTCCTTTAACATGATACATGAAATGTGTATTTAGTATATTTTCTGATGGTATAATAAGATTTTATAAATTTTGTTGAAGGAAACGACCCTATAGTCCCCTTTTTTGGACTACTGATTCAGCGTCGAAAATTACACCAAATCCATAAATTTTGGTATGCTGCACAGAACATTTTCTTTTTGTCTGCCTGTGTTATGATTATAGACCGAGCAAATCAAAAGCACCTAGGAGCGTTAAGGATGCGGAATTATGAGGTACTATACAAGTTGGTACGCCTTGGAACCCTTGTGGGCAATACCGGAAACTGTAAATATGAGATACGATGAAGAATACAGATGTCAAAATTGGCAACTTCCTAGTTTGCCAAAATTTGGCGTGGCACGAATATCACGAGGAGCATAAAGATCACACTTGCTAATGCTCTTGCTTTCTTTGTGCCTCTGAAGCATGTGTTCCCCAGTTTCCAGCATCGTATTTTCTCGGGTCCTCTCATTTTTTGGTCACATCAAGAGAGAATGAGAGAGGATAATATAGAACGGTTCATTGTCCAGGGGAAACCAGATGGCAAAAGGTGAAGTGGAAGATCACCAAAACGTTGGGCTGATGCCACCAAGAAGCTAATGGGAAAGAGCTTTGATGAGGCTGTACACCTAATAGGCAACCCCGATAGATGGCGTGAGGCTGTCCGACATGCTATACAACTAGAACATTATATGCACAATACGTCTGGCGAGTTGTTGTGAGTGAGAAGGAGAGAAGAAGTCGGAATATTTGAGTTGTCGGAAAAATATAATTTCGCTTTTTAACTCTGAATTTTAGACTTAAAAGTCGGAAATTCCGATTTACAAGTCAGAAAAATATAACTCCGACTTCTAAGTAGGAATTTCTGACTGGCAAGTCGAAATCTTCAAGTTACAACTTAGAAAAGTATTCTTCCAGCTTCTAAGTGGGACATTCCCAGCTACTAGTCGGACAAATCGTATTTCCGTTTTAAGTATCTTATTAGCACAAGAAGCTGTAGACAAATAGATCCTGCCATACTCAGTTTCAGTCAATTCCAAGTGTTCCATTTATTGTTTACATTTAATTCTGTCAATAAAGTAAGTCGACTGAATTTATTACTTTCAATAATAATTATTATCTTAAGCAGTCATGAAAAGTTATGCATATTTTTTTGATAAACTTGAATACTCTAGAAACCATCGAAAAAATGAGTTGATATATCGACAAGTAGTTAATTCATTGTCAAAAGATTTCAAATAAAATTATACAAGGTGTTCTGATTTAGAGAAAATAGTAACAGTTTTCTCAATTCTATTTAATTTTATTACGGTATTAAGGTAGCTATATCGCAATTCACGTTATTCAACAAAGTCATGAAACTTTCTGCAAATTTAGTTCACATATCAATAAATATTCTGATAAAATTTGAAGTCTATTTACCGTTCCGTTTCCGAGATTCGCTCGCTCAAAGTTCGCAACTTTTATCGACATTTAACATTGCGCTTATCGACGTCATGCGAAATAAATTGATGTCGTGACACTATTTTCCCTTTTATGACTGGTCCTTATTCGAGAATGATCTCAAAAACGAGGCAAATTGAAAGTAATTCGCTCAAAGGTCCCAGTTTTTATCGACATGTAACATCGCGCTTATGGAAGCCATCCGAAATAAATTGATGTTGTGTCACTATTTTCGATCAGGTGGCGTCAATAATTATATGTGGCGTTACCAAATCTTTCCCAACTCTCTCCCTCTCTGTCTCTTGCGTCTCAAGTTTATCGATTCGCTAACAGATGTCACACTTCTCGCGATATAACTTACCTTAAGGAAAAAAAATCGTTGTATTTAATTATTTTATTCATGGTGTTTTCCACTTATCGTACTAAAGAGGATGTATGACAATTTGTTTATTACACCCACCCAGTGCTAGTACATTTCACTTAGTCAAATTCAATCCGGAACAAAGACGTCTTTTCGTTTTACTTGATCCCAGGTTTAACTCCGACAATCAAAGACATGTTCTGGTAAAAAATAAAAATAAAATATTGGAAATAGCTATAACTAATTTTGATTTTATCCATTAGGTATATTTAGGTCACTTTGTACATAATCATTCTTACAGTTATACCTAGAGTACCTACTTAGTCCAGCTATTGATCCTAATAGAGTAATATCAAGATTGGCATATAGCACTCACTCTTGTGGTTAGTAAAAGACGATGAAATAACAGAGCAGATGCGGGTTGTTCAGGGCAAGAGATTTGTGATAAAGAATCAGACATGAACAACAGTTTCTTGTTGAGATTGATCAAAATACGCTTTCAGAACACACAACTAAAAGATTAATTTTATAACCTCCTATTTATATTAATATTTTTTAGAACTTTCCATACATGAGAATATTTCAAACTTTCCAATTAAAACCAATGGGAAGCTATTTTTAATCAATAATGCATTTATTCCATTTTGTATACGCTACAAATAAACTTTATGAATATTTATTTACGCCACATTCGTTAGGAAAGCGGCCAAATGTTACCCAAATTTTAAATTGTTATTCCAGGCGAATAATAATGTTTCATCATATCTTACAGCTAGTAAATTCTATAGATAGGTAAACTGTACATCGCTACATATTTTCAGTTATATGGTAATTCAAATACATGTGTTTTTATACAAACTAAGTCTTTTGAAAAATAATATAACAGTTTGGTTTAATAAATGACATAGGCTGCAGAGATCAAGCGAGTATAGTCAGGTAAACTTTATTTTGTCTTGTGTATGAGTATTAAGTGCGCGCATGAGTTAATTATCTCTTTCACATAAAGTTAAAGCTGTAGCCTAAGAACATTGTAACACACCTAGATATTTAAAAAAAATTACAATTGTATCTAATGAAAATATGTCTTAAGTCTTACAAATTAAATTGAATTTGGGTATTTTTGATATATTTATTTATAAATTACTCTTAAAGATAGTTGATGTATGTAAATATAAGACAAATATTTTTTCACTCATTTACATACATTTACTCATTTATATCCCAGTCTTCAGAGGTTCTAAGGCGTCACTAAATGCTATATGGCTGAACGTCTCAGGATAAGTATTTTTTCAATTTTTTCAATTTTATTAATTAGTTCAAAAGTTACAACAAATTTAGTGTAGCGCGTGCGAGACAGCACACGCTTCGCGCGCCGTACTTGTGTGTCGCCACGTTCCATTCTCGTGCGTTAAACAAAAAAAATCTGGAGCCTACATTTTTAATTGTACAAAAAACTTCATGTACGTTTTTGATGTGAAATTTCCCCCTGTATCATCTAGTACTATTAGTTTTTTTATTTTTCGAGTTATTGTCCAAAAATCGAATTTGGGCCAATATTTTCGATTTTTTTAGGGGTTCCGGCACATTTCATTTTCTAAATTATTCGTTAATTTTTTATACTTACAAATTCATTATGTATCATTGTCGTTAGCATCAGCAGAGCATCATCAGCAAGTAAATACTGTGTTTTTAATATATTAATCGTATTAATATAAACTAAAAATAAAAATAGGTTCAAGCACACTACCTTGAGGTACACCAATATTAGTAATTGTTCCTTGTGATTCACGGCTATTAATTTTTATTTTTTGTTTTCGATTCAATAGATGTAAGTGAAACCATTTATATACAATTCCGTCTACGTTATATAATTTTATTTAAAACAAGAAAATCATTCTACCTATTTTTTTCCTTCTACCTATTGTTTCAAGGGCTCGGCTCCTCTAAAGGGTCTAAGAAGATTAATAAAATTGTTTTACCGCCGCCTAAAGTTTTATATCTAGATGTAATTATGGATTGCACTGCGGTTTCACATTAGCGAAGATATCTAAACCTTGATCCTTGCAGCCTTGCAGTCATAATTTGATGCCAATTATCTTTTATATAAATGTAGAATGTACCCTACACACAATATTGAACTCAGAATTGTTACTTGTGATTCACGGCTATTAATTTTGACTTTTTGTTTTCGATTAAATACATATAAGTGAAACCATTTATATATAATTCCGTCTACGTTATATAATTTTACTTAAAACAAGAAAATCATTCTACCTATTATTTCAAGGGCTCGGCTCCACTAAAGGGTCTAAGAAGATTACTAAAATTGTTTCACCGCCGCCTAAAGCTTCATATCAAGATATAATTATGGATTGCACTGCTGTTTCACATGAACGAAGACATCTAAACCTTGATCCTTGCAGTCTTTCAGTCATCATTTGATGTCAATTATCTTTTATATAAATGTAGAATGTACCCTACACACAATATTGAACTCAGAAGTTGGAGGTAGCCCTACTAAATAACTGACAAAGTAGCGGGAGTCAACAATACTACAGCAGACGCGCATAAGTTAATTAGTGAGGATGGGGTTATGAATCTGATTCGATAACTGAAGAACATCAATTTTCGTAACAATGTATAAAAATAGAATGGCAAATCTATGTGATAACTACAGATTTCTGGCAATAATATCACACGCCAGTAAAGTAATGCTGTTGTTTATAATCTTAGAAAATATCAGTTAGGAATGATCTTAAAATTCGCAGCAGTGACCGAATTGACTGATAATTTAGTTTTGATCACTATTCGGTCCCCAAATATCAGTTACCATCTTCTACCACCCAGCTCGCATGTGTTTTTAATTTCAAAGTCTAAGGTGCCCTCTACTGTCTTCCAGTAGGAGTATGAACCCTTCATTCATAAGAATAACTTTTACAGGATGTTATTATCTTCCCAAAAAAAACATAATTTATTCTCTGTACTGACTGGTGGTAAAATTGCACTCATCTCTCTGACTTTAATGTTATGGGCATAGCACTTACCAAAACAACTTACGGGACGTCCACTTTTACTAAATTTGGCTTACGTTGGAAATGTTTCCAGTTCAGAATTTCATTTAATCAAAGCCGTGGTGAATGTTGATTGAAAATAAATATTCCTACCACGTATATCTACTACACTGGAGAAACAAATTATTTTCGGACGTATATATGTTACTTCATTAATTTACATATACTAAAAAATATATAAAGTATAAATTTGGGCCTATATATCAAACTAAATCAGGATAGGAGTCAACACGTCATGTGCGCGTTTCTGCGTGAATACATTAAAATCTACATTACATTATTTTTAAAAATACACTGATATAAAAATCTAGAAGTTAGGAACTAAAATATTTTATTCGAATGCACTTGAATTCCCATTATAAATCAGCGTGGTGAAGAAGGTTATAGTTCTACATCATGCAGTATTTAGCCGTATATATCTATTAGTGCAAATTCTTTAGACAGTGCTAGAAAAAATTCTGATATGGCATGGTACAAGCCTTTGTATTTACAGTATGTGATAAACATTTCTTAGATAAATTATAATGGCCTAGTATATTACTAGGTAATGAAATACCATCTTTTAAGATCGGTGCAACAATCAAATGTCCTTATTATAGTGGTAAATCAAACTAGATTGTCTTTTGACAGCTCCTGCATGCAGTATTATCACTCTAATAGTCTCTAGACACATTTATAACTGTAATTCGCATTGTAGAGACTAGCACATGTAATGATTTATTAAGTGAAATTTTTTGCATAAATAACACTTGTGATTTCAAATCTATTAATAAATTCTTCATTGAGCTTATGCTCAGTTAATATAACTCTTGTAAATTGTAATAATTTATATGCTTTTACCATTTAATCAAAGAGACAATCTACAGGCAATAATGACACGTAAAGGATAAAATGTGCCCACCAAGCAATCATATCAATTATTACATGTGTAAACACAAATGATATAAAACTTCATAGGCTCACTCATTCTCGGAAAATGTAAGCTAAATATATACCTGCTTACGGCAATTCATCAAAAAGTAGCAACGCTATAGTAATTCGGGAATTATAACTTACACTAAGAATAACAATTATTCCTAGCAGGTAGCAGTCATTCTGTCTTTCAGAAAGCATTCTTTGACTAACTAAATTTAAACTTCTCAAAGCAAAAATAAATATTAAATAGGTAAATTAATTATTAATAAACTTTTAATCATTGCACCATTCACTGTCATAAACACTCTCTGGAATATGTAGTATCGAGTAGCAGCGCTAGGTGGTACTGCTACAATGGATAGATAATACCATGAGTACGGAATATCTATAAGCGGGACATTAGTCAATGCACGCACTTACTTTATTTGTCATGTGATTGAGTGAAGCGTGTGTGAGAACCCTTTTGCGTTATTAACGATCAGTCTTATAAAGTATAGTATATATGAACTCAATTGGGACAGCGTAAAAACGAAAACTCGGAGTAAAGTCTGCATCTCCTTTATGGGACATAGACGTCGGCGGTAGAAATGTAAAAATGCTTTAAATACTAAGTAATTGTTTTTTAATTGTTAAAAAAAGGGATTTTTACAATACCTTTATTCAATAGAAGTGGTTAATGAAAAAAATATGTTTATCACATTTGATAAGTCACATAAATGATATATTAAGGCTACGTCTATTGTCTAGTGACCTACCTCTCGTTCTCTCTTCTAGTGGCAAAGTTATGTAATCTTAGGCGGGAGTTACATAGATGGTATATAATACTTCCGAAGGGACGTAAAGCAGCGACTGTCTTGTTTATGAAATGTTAGGCCATGATACTATGAACTTTGCAGTATCATGATGTTAGGCAAATAGAAAATTTCTACTATTCTATAAAGAAAAGACTAAATTTTAAAGGGAGAACTCGTTTCCTGGCATCGGCAATTGGTCTCAGTAGCGGAAATAGGTCGACGTTAAATACACAAATTTCAAAAAGGTTTTGTCGATTAACTTTAAATAAACAATATTTTATTCGTCACTATCCGAGTTTTCAGAACTTTAATCGGTATTTACATAAATAGTAATTGGATTAATAGGTGGTAATATAGAATATTCATTTTCACTTTTTATCACAAAACTTTCTCCATATATCGCTTTTGTCTATTTCGTCCACTATTATCTTTTTTATTATATAAAACAGACTCACATAAATGTGGGGATTGTTTATATTGGCGTAGGCTTGTTTTTACATCAGCCCATACCATTTCAATGGGGTTGAAAACGCAATAATATGGAGGCAGACGTAAAATAGCATGATGGTGTGGTTCAAAAATTTTTTCAATGGCACATTCCTTTTTAAAATTTTGCTTTCCAATCAGTTATAATGAAGTCTTTTTTGTGTTTTTTTTCTGGTATTTCCAAGCCTTTACTTACCTCTCATAAATTTGATGATATCGCTTTGTCTTGTGTTGGTGTTCGGAATTCTTGTGTGTTGCCGCGAAGGGTGTGACGCATTGTCCATAATAATTACAGAATTTGGTGGGATATTTGGTAACAGCTGTTCCTTTGCCCACTTCTCAAATAATTCGGCTTTCAGATCCTCGTGGTAGCATGCAAGAACTCTGAACAAGGTTGGTGTTGGCAAATCAAATTCGTTAAGCATATAATCCCACCTATATTTCTATGTGACAGACCGGATCAAGTCCACGTGGACTATAGACGAGGAGTGTTGAATATAAATCTGTAAAATTCGGTACTCTCTCATTCAATGTGAAGTGATATATTGACAATGAAATGTTTTCGAAATGTTTTCTTAACCACTTCTTAAGTCACCGAGATAACTCCTTGAAAATCTAGAATGATTTTGTGTTAGGTAAAGAGAGACGAGGCCCTACATTTTATAGTGGAGTCCGATGCCCCGTAAGATCCTCCAGTTCCGTGCTGTTCCAATTGAGTTCGAAAATACTATGCATACCAATTGCTTTACCGTTTTATTTTGCTTTCTCGGTTGTCACTCACTACAGTACATTTAAAATATGGTGAATTTCGCGGACCTTTAATTTTCTGCATCTGCATTTGTCAAATATTTATACCTATTTCGTTTTTTACTGGATGGGTCGCTCCTCAAATACATCATATGTTTCATAAACGATGAAATTGGAAAAAATAGTTAGCAAACAATAAAAACAAGTCTAGGAATCATCTGGAAGCAGAAACTATATATTAAAGATACGTTTCATGTATTTAATTAACCTATTCGTGAATATTCTCCCCGAATGCTACTCGGACTTTTAAATTTTAAATAAATTTTTTCTCAAGCTGAATTGCCAAAGAGTAAAATAATTCCTGTAAATTGACAGTTTTTTATCAAAGATTCGCGCAATACAATGTTAAGGACTTACCATACTAGATCTATAAGAGGTGAGTAGAGATGCACTGAACTGTCAAAGTGTAATGTGGCATAGGTAATATATACTCCAGGCAAATTAGTGGAGCAGTCGAACAGTGCTGATCGATTGCGATGGGTCCGAGCGTCGAGAAATTATACCTTAATCCCCTATTGGCTAAAAACTACCCCCAACTGGAGGTTCTCGGAGTATAGCCGTCGAAGGTTGGTGTTATGGTGGAGATTTATTACATAAAAGTTGTTGTTAATTGGGAGGACGGTAAGGGGGAGAAGGTTAGTGATATGAAAGGATGGAAATATCGACCTAGGCCGACTTCTCTCGAGCCTTTTCCAGAGAATCGGACCGGGAGGTGTCCGAAGGGGATGAGTAGGTCTCGGTACTCATCCAGACACTGCTCAAGTACCAGGAAACTAGTCCCTATAGAGAATACCAGGCTCGCTCGATTCCTCTCGCGTTTTTTCGAGAGAATTCAACTGTGAGACGGTCAAGAAGGATGATGAGGATCAGATTTATCTACCCACCCCTTCCGCCCCTAAAGTGTTATCCTCTTTATGGGGGTTATTTCCGCCCACTAACTTGCCTGAACTAATAGTGATAAGCCTTTGTAAGATTTATTTTGAACTACGTCCCTTTCATATTCAAACGCCAAGTTTCGTTTCACGTTCTGATCACCTACGCTTGTCACTATGCTCCTCTTACATATTTAATACACTGATATTATATATGAGAAAATTGGTATATTATTTAAAGAAATCGAATTTAATCTATTTTATATTTATATATTACCAACATAACATTTAAAGCACCCCATACTATTAAGTTCTAGCGGTACTAAATCTTACAAATTTATAGAAGTAAACATATGGAATACAATTACATTGCAAATTACAGCATACCGAGCGGTCATTTAGATTTTCAGATTTCGATTGAAATCCTGCTAGCTAATTGTGCTTTGCCATGGAGCGGCTGCCGTTATATAAGCGTAAATTCAACAACAAAGCGTTGTTATTCAACATAGCTTTGCGACTAAATTGACGATTATAAGCTGGTTATTGTGCAACATGTTTTTATTTTGTTTGTAGGCGCTCCCTTTGAACTCAGCAGAACTTAAGGGAGTTAGAATGACGTGAAGGCGTGAAATCTTATTAATTCATAATTTAATTAGTTTTGAGAACAACTGAAGACCAAGTACGGATTTTGATACATTTTCTCATGAAATGGTACAGAACGTGATATTTTGTAATTGGTAAATATTTCGACTATCCAAAATATATATGTATATTACAAGTTAAAATAAATTATAATCCAGAACATTATCTTATTTCGTTGGTGTCATGTTATTAACAAAAACTACACAACGAGTAAATAATCTTGGCTGTTATAATAACGAAATTCCAGAAGCAGATAAAAATTGACTTCTCGATTGTCTTTCGCAGTTTTTTCCGCAGTTCTGTCATACAGATTATTTAATTATACATCAAATAAACGTTACTGGTTGGCTTTGAAGTCCATTCACTATAAAAATTAAGCGTTGTGTTTAGTTAGGGAGCTGTTTTCCAGCTTCTCATTGACCAAAATGCAAGGCAAGTTCACAATACTTCACACACTCTTTTTGCCTTGCTCTCTGTGATCTATAGTCAGTTGATATTGTTGTCCAGGTGCAGTGTTCTTTTTTCAATATAACTTAGAATTTATTTCTTACTTATATTTTATTATTTGCTTACGTTTTAGTCATACCATTTATCGTTGAGGCGTCGCGTAGTGACTGCAGAATCAGTTAATTGTATTGTCATCGGCACTACATATGTATGCAAAATTTTAAGGCAATAATTCAAGTGGTAGTAGTTCAAAATATAATAATAATAATAATAATAATGACAGAACCAAGGAATTGAAAAGCTGCAGTGAATTACTAGTAACTGTCTAAAATTTATAATGATTATGGTGTACGGATATAAGACTAATTAATATTGTAAGAAAATTGGCATGTAGTCAGGACTTAGTACGTATTATAAATTATTAATATTCAGAACAACTATTAAGGTATTATGTATCAGAAACAATTGCCCATGTTTGCTTATTTTAGCCTACTCACCCAAGCTAGAGAGCTGGTGGCAATACGGGTAAATAATTTCATTGTAGTTAACAATAACATGGAATGAAACTGTTGATATTAACTGACCCATTAGAGCAGCTACCGAGTTTGGTTGATGCTGATTTTTTAAAAATAAATGAATGTCAAATTTGCAACAAAAAAAAATGCTCCTATATTATTTTATTGTTTCAACCATTACTATAAAATTGTTCATATGTCAAAAATATAAATAAAAGAATGGCTGAAGTCTATGCCTCTGATTTTTTTATAAAAGTAATTGTTAACTTAAGCAAAAGAAATAGCGCTATTAAGTCATTTCATTGTACCTCGCATTGGTTTTAATTTGTTAGTTTTTATATCCATAAGTAGAGAAAAACATTTACTGATGTGTAGGTACGTTCCTAATTTTCAGAAATATTCCCAATTTACTTCAAAAAATGTCAAAGTGAGAAAATAATCCAATCAGTTGGGGTTTTGTCCTTCAAAAGGTGGAGTAGTAATTATTTTGGTATGTATTGTTTAATTCGAGACCCTAATAAAAAACACAAATTTTCGACCTTGGGGGTCAAAGAGTTTAATAACTAGAGAAGACAAGCCGTGGATTTGCCGGGAATCGCGATTAGGTCACGTGTTGGAGATTGTAGGCTCTTCGTCCTTGTCGCAGACCTCGTACCCTCTCTCTCCACTCTGTTTTACAAAGCAACACAGTCTTACCCGGCGCGCTTTGATTTCACAAATATCGTCAATTTTTAATCTTTGTTTTGAATAGCGTTCGGCTTTATTTACAATTACAAGTGTTTTTTCAAATTTTTCTTCTGTTTATAACGTTTAATCTGTTTATCACGAAAAATGTTACTGAGACATTCATTTTAAATATGGTACAATTTAAGAAAAACTTGAAAGAAAAGCTACATATTATATATAAAGCTCTGGTGAAGTTTATAAATTAAGAGTGAAAGTTCAAAGTATAGTTTTCATCGATGATCTGCGGACTAAATGTACCTATTGTTTTAAACTATATATTGCGGTTATTTGAAAACTACTCAGTGCTGAATTTTTTAATATTTGAAACCTGAGTCTAAACACTGACTTAGGTCCATTTTCCCAGTTTTGTAATGTAAAACAACAGAATTGAGTAGTTTTTAAATACCACACGATATACAGGGTGCGCCAAAGTTCTGATTTTGGTCGATTACGGCTGTATTTGAAATGGTGGAAATATATTGTCTATAGATTATTTTCTTGATTTTCAATTCTGAATAACCAGAAAATATGTACAATTATACAGGGTACTCCGTTTTCGTTGTCCGAGCAACAACTTCGTTATTTTAAATGGAACACCCTATATTTTTTTCCTTTATCGAGTTACCCATCTAATTATATTCATAATTCTATTAAGGTGGTAGGTACTTAAAATGAACCGTTTACGATATAAAAAAGATTTTTTGACAAAAAGTGAGGTTTGCGGATAAGTTTTTGAGTACCTCTGATTTCATAGACAAGAGAGTTTTCAAAATTCTGCTTATACTGTTATGTTGAGCATATTAAGGGCTAGTAGGGCAGAAACATTATTAATATTAATCTTATACAGAGTGCTGAAAAAATTGAGTTTAATGTTTCGCTAATAAAAAAGGCCGTAATTCAATTTTTTCAAATGGGACGTACTATTTTCAGTTCTGTCATCTAATGAAGTGTTAAATTATCTTTCCATTGATATATCATAGTAGGTATTTATCTTTAGGAGTTGCATAGATATTAAGGTTAATTGTCTGGATCAGTCATTTTTCTTGCTGGAACTTCATGAGGTTTGTACTGCACTTCACCAGTTTCGATAAATCTGTCTCTAAGATTACTAAATGCAGGTTCTAAAGGGTGTCTCCTTTCAGGATATCTGGTTTTATAGACTCGGGATGCTAAGAGGCTGTTCCTTGAGCACTCCCCCAGAATAAAAATCATGTCAACCATTTCTTCCCGCGAATAATTCATATTTAATATAATTATATGCAAATGCAACTTCCTGGAACTGTAAAAGCTACTAGTATTTTATTAAAGACAATCAAAACAAAAGCACTTACCGATATAGCAGTAACACAAAACTTTAGAACATCCACAGACACGTGTTTTGACATCTATGTCTCTTCGGTGCGGCTTTTTCTAAAGTTCACAATCAACTGAAATATGTAAGCAAATACTCGTGTTATAACTATCAAAGGATTACCAGAACAGGATATTAAAAATTAAAATTAGATTATAGGAAATTCCCCGTAAAGGGATAATTATCAATATAATTATATGCAAATGCAACTTCCTGGAACTGTAAAAGCTACTAGTATTTTATTAATTATTTTTATATTTTATTATCAATATAATTATATGCAAATGCAACTTCCTGGAACTGTAAAAGCTACTAGTATTTTATTAGCTAATAAAATACTAGTAGCTTTTACAGTTCCAGGAAGTTGCATTTGCATATAATTATATTGATAATTATCCCTTTACGGGGAATTTCCTATAATCTAATTTTAATTTTTAATATCCTGTTCTGGTAATCCTTTGATAGTTATAACACGAGTATTTGCTTACATATTTCAGTTGATTGTGAACTTTAGAAAAAGCCGCACCGAAGAGACATAGATGTCAAAACACGTGTCTGTGGATGTTCTAAAGTTTTGTGTTACTGCTATATCGGTAAGTGCTTTTGTTTTGATTGTCTTTAATAAAATACTAGTAGCTTTTACAGTTCCAGGAAGTTGCATTTGCATATAATTATATTAAATATGAATTATTCGCGGGAAGAAATGGTTGACATGATTTTTATTCTGGGGGAGTGCTCAAGGAACAGCCTCTTAGCATCCCGAGTCTATAAAACCAGATATCCTGAAAGGAGACACCCTTTAGAACCTGCATTTAGTAATCTTAGAGACAGATTTATCGAAACTGGTGAAGTGCAGTACAAACCTCATGAAGTTCCAGCAAGAAAAATGACTGATCCAGACAATTAACCTTAATATCTATGCAACTCCTAAAGATAAATACCTACTATGATATATCAATGGAAAGATAATTTAACACTTCATTAGATGACAGAACTGAAAATAGTACGTCCCATTTGAAAAAATTGAATTACGGCCTTTTTTATTAGCGAAACATTAAACTCAATTTTTTCAGCACTCTGTATAAGATTAATATTAATAATGTTTCTGCCCTACTAGCCCTTAATATGCTCAACATAACAGTATAAGCAGAATTTTGAAAACTCTCTTGTCTATGAAATCAGAGGTACTCAAAAACTTATCCGCAAACCTCACTTTTTGTCAAAAAATCTTTTTTATATCGTAAACGGTTCATTTTAAGTACCTACCACCTTAATAGAATTATGAATATAATTAGATGGGTAACTCGATAAAGGAAAAAAATATAGGGTGTTCCATTTAAAATAACGAAGTTGTTGCTCGGACAACGAAAACGGAGTACCCTGTATAATTGTACATATTTTCTGGTTATTCAGAATTGAAAATCAAGAAAATAATCTATAGACAATATATTTCCACCATTTCAAATACAGCCGTAATCGACCAAAATCAGAACTTTGGCGCACCCTGTATTTTAAAACAATACAATCACTCGCCAGATCACTCGATGAATTTAGAATAAATGCCATCTAAGTTATATTAGAAAAATGTTAAACTTGTTGATAATAAACAGTTATATATTTAGTAAATATATTTTTGTTAAATTGTCATTTACAGACATGAATGCAGAAGTTCAGCGTAGTCGGCATTCAACTTACTGCTAGCGATAGTAATAACTGATAAATAAAACAATAAAAGGAAAGGAGAATATTTAATAAAATACATAAATTAGACAATAATAACATTAATATGACATGACAAAAAGTTCTTACAAAAATTACAATGATTTGCACAGCTCCGTGCATAAATATACCATAGACGATGAGTGAACCGTCAGATAAATTATGTCTACCTTATTATAACTAGGTCCTTTGTTTGTTTCTTTTCATGAGTAATTTTACAAAATCTACGCATTGTATCACACAATGGTTAACTGCTTAGCCATAGCCATTTTTACTGCTAAAAAACTAAAAGGAGTGATGTCTCATCGCCTCACTCTGTACCTTATAAATTGCAAATCAGGCTAGCGAACGTGTTTTGCCTGTATCTGCAACACAATTACAATGAGTACTAACAACTCACCTGGATCCGCAATAATCCAAGGAATGATGTTTTTGTTGACAATGTAGTGAGACCATAACCTAAAAAATGGATCTGTGTTAGTAATTATTCATAAAACAACCTTAAATTAGGGAGTTGCTACATGGACGCCGCGGCGGACATATATCATTTCTTAGCTGTCCGCCGCGCATGCGCATTCGCTTTTGCACGACTTATTGAACCGCCGCACAGAGAAATTGGAATGTTTTTATGCAATTTTCTGGAAAAGAAGGCGGGGGGACACCCCCCGCACCCCCCGTTTTTGTCTGCGACGCTAATGCTGCCTGCGGCGCTGATAATTTATTAACAATTATTTAGCAAAATAAAAATCAACCTAACTAACCAAACTACCATCACATGAAAGAGATAAATTATTATATGAAAAAAAAGAACATTTCTGTCGTCAAATCCAACCAGAATTTGTGAAAAAGGATATTAATCATTACAAAATATTAAAAAAAAAAGTCCAGTGGGCAGTATTTGAACCCGGGACCTGTCGCTCCACAACGCAACAACGTCACGCATAGGCCAGCGATCCACGTGGAAAATATCGCTATAGCACGGTATAAATAGTATCTAACCAAACCAATAGAGCAGTAGCAGCTGACGTCACAACATGGCCGCCACGGTCGATTGGTGGACAATAACCTAGTTTTGCGTTTGTGTCCATGCTGATTAATTCGAGTTTTTAAAGAGGTTTTAGTGCTTTTTTAAACATTTTTCTTGTGTAAAATCAATTTTTGGTGTTTTTCGTGTATTATACATTTCGTAATTTGTTAATCTGACTTTAATTTAGTGTTTTATTTGTGTTTTTCTTCCAGCGTGTTATCTTGTGTACATCTCAAAAGTTATTAATTTTCGATATTGTAAGTGAATTTTAGTGAATTTATTATAATTTTATTTATATTCTACATTTTAGGAGTCCCCTCGTAACATTTCTAAGTTGAAATATATTAATGGAGTTAACCTATAGGATTTAAAAGTGGAAGATTCATACTGCTTCCAACTTAGTGTTGAATTAATGAACCATTGTGACCGTTCTTGGAAATAAAAATGCTATCTAAACTATAAGACTGTTATTATTCATACTTATACCTTTATTATTATCTATAATGTGTACGATCTTAAACATCCTATTAGGTGTTGTTTATAAGCATCATTTTGAAGAACTTTATTTTTCTCCCGCTAAAAGTGTTATTTTTTAAGTTCTGTCGCGTTCTAGGTCACTTACCTTCATTGATATTTTATTTGCAAGCATTATCAATATTTTAAACATCTGTAATTATAATTGTAAGAATGAAAACAAATACCAAACTAGGTAAGTATGCTTATACATATAAAGTATTCCGAGCATATTACGTTGCATACCTATTTGTTTATAATTTTAATTAAATGGAAACTGAAATGGTCTCAGTCTTATCTTTATATTAGATTTACTATTACTCCTGCATTTCACAATACAAACCTCTGATTATTGTTATTAATGTGTTAAACTATTAAACTTATTAGAAACTGCGTTGAGCCAAATGAAAGTAAAATATAATCAATAAAAAGTTGATGGGAAATGGTTTGAATTGTCTAAAAACTTTAATTTCACAAAAGATTTATAAAATCATTAATATATGATTGATATATTGGCATGAATCAACGAATGTTGTGACAACTTTTAACCTATGATTAGCTGCGTAACTGAGCCTGTGTTAATTAAACATTTACTGAAATATGTCGTGATATTATATATGTACAAAAAAGTTCAAAAATCCAATATAGTCTTTATTTTCACCATATTATGGGTTCACAAAGATGTCAACGTATTTGACATCAAATTTTACATTTGGAAAAACAACACTAATAAAGTATATATAAAATTCTTTCTCACACTAGGCTTTTAGAAAAACATTAACAAACATCACTACACATAGCTGATATTCAGAAATCCTCCACTTTCATTTTTATCAAGCGAAAACTGACAACTGACACCTACTCTTATGTCAAATTTCGAAGTTTTTCCACCAATCACGTGACAGCTGGCATAACTGTGACGTCACTGCTAGTGCTCTATTGCCGCGGCGGACAGCTAAGAAATCTTACATGTCCGCCGCGGCGTCCTTGTAGACAGTCCCCTTAAATTATGCAAGTACATGACGAAAATGATTTATAATTTATAACTAATCCTTACCTTTGCGATAATAAGCTGTTATCTTGTAAATTTCTTGGAGAGAACTTCTTTCACTCAACTACTAACAAATTGGTTATAAACTTCGTCTTTTGAATGCCTTGTACTCATTCTTTTAACTATGCACTCCTTTCAAAAATCATGTAATTACAATATATGTATGTCTAATATTCGGAAATACATCGGCATCTGTACTAAGGTCTTCTTTATTTAAATATATAGCGATTTAAATTGATAGCACCAACTTTCTTCCATACACCGATCCTGTACATCATAAGGTAATTTCGTAAAATATAAACTCATCTCCATCTTAACAAACAAAATTCGCACATGAATTGATTAAACATAATTGTAGATGTTAAATAATCCAAAATTAAGTTTTAAAACATCACAGAATCCACAAAATATACAGTTAAAACAACACGTTCGATCGGCGAATTAGACAATGTCGGCCATTTGTTTTCTCTCGGTCTGTCATTGTATTGCAATCGTTACCTCCCCTCATGTACTGTGCGACAAAGAGAGAACGAACTGTGTGAGAAGGATGAGAAGACTACAGTCTACCGCTGCTTATACATTACGCTTATGGAGCTTGTTTCCTCCATTTGTTAAACTCTTTGTTGGGGGTGGGGTAAGAAAAAATTCGGCAACGCTCGAACCTACGAGGAAAACGATGCAAAGTTCAAAAGTATAAAATTTCCTACATTTTTTTATGTACATTGTTATTTAAGTCTAATGTTTAAATAGATAGTCAAGCAGATGGATTTAAGAAGAAAAAAGAATTTATTATATACTGTACGTTTACAGCATAACATATTTTATATTATCATAACAGAGGCCTATTTTCTGTTGAAACAAAAAAATAATAAATTTACGGGATAGCATTACTGTGGCTTACATCGTTTCTCAAAAATAGGAAACAAGTTATTAAATTTAATGACAGGTATTCAGAAGAATTGGCTGTACAACATGGAATACCTCAGGAGTTGGTACTTGCTGTTACACTATTTTTATTATTTTAATACAATCCAACATTTTTAATAAAATGTCAAATTCTAAAATTGTATGTTCCGATTATTGGCTGCGAACATTTAAATCCCTTACAAAATCCTTAAACGCGTTTAATCCTTACACAGTTACTTAGAAGCAATCAAAATACTTAAAAATGAAATTAATTCATTCATTTCTCTTGTCTTTATAATTTGACACCAGCCTACTTAGTGTTTTTGACTAATATATAATCGCGCTCGTCGCTTTTGATTGATCACTTAGGCAGATGTTGTTTAGTTTTTTCTACAATTAATAATAATAAAGTTAATAAAACAATTAGGTAGATAATTATTTTTTATTTCACATAACCCAAACAAGTGACCAATTACTTAAAAACGAAAACAGAAATTTCATCTAAAAATTCAGATTAAATGTTCAAAATTGTTTCCATCGTTCTGAACACACATAATATATCTCTTTAAGAGTTCAGTTCTACAAACTTTTAATAACGTTTCTCTGTTAATCGCTGCCACGGAAGCATACATTTCGTTATAAAGATCAGCCATATCTTCAACGGGTTCTTCGTAAACAGTACTTTTCAAATAACCTCACAAAAAAAGTCTAATGGAGTTAGATCAGGTGACCGAGCTGACTACCTGACAACGCCACCAGTACCAATCCATCTTTCTCGAAATGTACGATGTAAATAATTTGTAACAATACCAGCATTATGCGGTGGCGCTCCAAATATTAGCTAAATCAACTGGAACATTATTTAATAAATGATTCAAATCATTTTCTAAAAAATCTAAATATCGCTGTCCATTTGACGTGCCATAAAAAAGATGTGGTCCTATTATGTACCTACTCATTGATGATTCCACACCAAACATTTACTCTAAAGATGATTTGGTTTCGTGTTTGTCTCAGCCATCGAGGATTTTCCTCTGACCAGTATCCACAGTTATGTTTGGATACTAAACCATTATTGTGAAACCTGCTCTCGTCGCTCCACATAATTCTATTTAAAAGATTGTCCTGCTCCTCTAACAAAACAGTAAATTGGTCAAGTGATGAGCTAGACATACCTTGTAAGGGAAATATTTATTTTGTTTCAGCATTCTCTGGCAAGAAGTTTTAGAAATATTACATGGTCTCTAACTGCCTTAAGGAAGCACGGGGATTATTATTGACCGTTTGTAGTACCAAAGCTGTGTTTTCATCAGTTCTTACATTTTTACTTCGGGTACGTTTACCGTAGTTTTTCAAGTTTTTACTTACAAAAGTTTTGGGGGTTGGGTGTGGATCTGGAAAACGTGTTGCGTAAGTATGTGCGGCATTTGCTGTATTTTTATGACATTCACCATATATTATTATCATATTGTACTTATCTTCATTAGTGTGAATGACCATTTTGATGGATTAAAATAATAAACGAATTTAAAATATCAGATTTAGTCGAATATAAAACATAAACTAACCACATAAATTTTTAAAATAAATAATAAACATAAATGTCAAAATCTTTCATTTCGAAACAACAGTTCCAGCCACCTTTGTTTTAGTTGAAAGAAATTAGTTAAAAATTAAACATGATTAGTTAAAAACTTTATTATTATTAACTGCAAATGTATGGTTATATTTGAAAAGATGCTCAAAATAATACTTTCTTTCATTTTTCATCAAAATGTACAGGGTATCCCATTGAAAATGAAACAATTATATAATTTCCTGTCAAACCGGGAGTTTAAATAAATTTGTTTCATTACTATATAAATCAGACTATTTTACCATTAAAAATGCCCAGAAGGACCTA
Organism: Stenurella melanura; assembly: GCA_963583905.1. NCBI lineage: Eukaryota > Metazoa > Arthropoda > Insecta > Coleoptera > Cerambycidae > Stenurella > Stenurella melanura. The sequence goes on from OY757314.1 coordinate 101,845,455, forward strand.
TTGTCTAAAATTTGATTTAAAAAAGTTGTGACAATAATTGTCATTAAAGAAAATTATATTGAAATTAAAATATCTCGAAAACTATTGACTTTTCAAAAAATGTTCATATGATAAAAAAATCAGAATTGAGTGCCTTTTCACATACACCTATTTTCAAGGTTCCTGAGACCGACTAATTTCTTTGCATCTCAACGCCATCTATATTTCAATGAGGAGAAAGGCCGCTTTCACTCAAGACTAAAGTCATTCTAGTGAATTCCTTTTACAGAACTCGAATATCTCTTTCAGTTGTCGAGAAAATGGCGCCGGGAGTTTTAAGTGGGACACCCTATATACACAAAAGCAACGGAGGAAGAAAATAGATAGCGATAAAAGCTTTATAAAAATAACACAGGACAAAAAAAGAGCTGTTTTGTTGATCAAAACCATCTGATCCTATGTTCTTGACATGCTGAAACCGATTCTGATATTAAAAAAAGAATTTACCGCATCAGCTTTTGTATACCACCCCTTTTATCCCCTAAAAAATGAAAACTAAAAATCTTGTTCTAAGGTTCAGTTCTAACTTCTCTGAAGTATTTTGCACTTTTAATGGGGATAAAAGGGGTGGTAGACAAAAACTGATGCTGTAGATTTTCTTTTAATGTCAGAATCGGTTTCAGCATATTAGAAAACATAGGATAAGACAGTTCTGATCAAAAGAACAGTCCCACCTTTTGTTTTTTGTCAGCCCTGTGCAATAATTCAGAAATATCAGCCAATGAAAAACCAACATCGCATATTTCAGCAACTATTTTTTTAATGTTTTTACATACAAAGAAAGCTTCCTGCTAAGTGGCTGACACAATAAAATACGATAGAAGCGTTTCTTTTACCCCAAATTGCACCCCCTTTGAACGCAGCAGTACAGAGGTGACTGAAGTTTGTTTTATTGTTTCTTATCACTTTGCGAAACTTTTGATATAAGGCACACCGACAATAAAATCACTTAATATTTAGTATATCATACTCATACTTAAATTAATGAATAAAATTATATTGTAAGAAATTCGGACACATACATTTCAGTCGACTGCATTTATACTAATATCATAATGACAAGCAACGTTTAAAACAAGTGGTTGACACAATAAAATCATATAGGAGCGTTTTTTTATTGCATGTTTAATTTACTGTTAATTAAAAAATCAGCAACGCCGTAATGACTGAAATGGTTTTTCCGGCTTTTTATTATTACATCTTTACAATGTTTAACTTCCGTCACACAATAAAATCATATAAAAATGTCTGCCATCAGCTCCCTAGCTATGAGGAGATTACTGCAATTGATTTCAAATTGAAAACGTTGATCGCGGCCAGTACTTGAACGAATGTCCTCCAGGGAAACACGGCGATTCGACTTCTAACGGCTTGCATATTAGCGTATACGTGGAAGCTTTGTAGTTTTAGGCGATGGTTGCGTAGTGTATAGACCATCTTTCGGAGGTTATATAGTACAGTCAATTGTATACATTTTAAAGACCAAAATATTTACAAATATCTAAAAACGCTTTAAACGCTTTTAACGCTTACCTAGCTCCAAATTTGGTAAACCTACAAACTAACAAACTATTTTCACTTTTTCAGAACCTTCACCTTTATACGACAATAACCATTACCACGAAGAATGTTTGCGTTGCAACTCATGTGGACTCAATTTGACCGGTCCAAACCAGAAGCGCGCTCGGCGCTTCAAAAACCAAATTCTTTGCGACCTGCACTTCGCCGACGTCGCTCTCATGGAGTGTTCAGATTTCATGCAACAGTTACGATCATTCAAACCTCAATCTCTTGGTTGTGCTGTAGCCAGAAGGAAATCTTCAACGACGCTTATCTTTCCGCTGCCACCGCAGGCCTGTTCGGGTAAGTGATTTGTAGACGTTATTAATATATTTTTAATATATATTACTGAATTGCAATGAAACATATTCTTTATAGGATTTTCAAACTGCAGAAAAAAACTATCTATGAGAACTAGAAGAAAAACTGTTTGTAAAATAATCTGAATTCTGGTTATGCTAGCGATTACAATCCTAAAATGAATTCGTCTTTCTTATCGGACAATTATCATTCTAACACAAGTTTCCACACAGTACCCACGGCTATGCAGAGTAAATCAGTATCCACATAACCCCCTACGGCCATGAAGATTCAGTTAAAATGAGAAAATAGGCCTAAAATGAATGTATTTACATTCCTCGTCTTTTGGAAAAAATTTTCATTCAAATGGTTTACATTTTCATGAAATCTATTATTCTGTTTCTTGGAATGCTTAACTTTTGAAACGTTTTTCACCCTTATTCTGCAGCTCATCAGAAAGGCACAAAGGCACTCACATGATGCTTCATGCAGAAACCAAGACAATTACCAAATTTTTTGACTGAATTGTTGTAATAGATCGAACTTATGTTGCAGTCAGATTACTCTAATATTCAAGAAATAATGCAACGAATTTATAATGAGGTAAATTTTGAACGCGAGGTTCCTCAGTAGTTTACCAGTATACTAAAATTCTCCATTCCCCATGATTCCTCCTTAAGCTCCATCCGACATCTTGAAAAATGGCTAAATATCGGGTCTTCCGCCAATAGTTTCATTGGGCTGCGTATGACAGAAAAAAATTTCAAAGAAAAATGAGTAAAACGTAAAATTATTTACAAAATATCTTTGCTGCGTTTTTGCTTCCCTCCCACGCCGAAAGAAAGTATTGTATTCGAGAAAAAATCACCCTCCGAGGTTTTTCCGGATTTTCAAGTTTTAGATCATGTAGATTACGAAAATATAGGTTTTTTAATTCCGTCAGTCTGTCTGTTTGTCTGTTGGTGCATTAACTAAAAAACTACTAGACGGAGAACAGTCAAATTTGGTAGTTAGCTAACGCTACTGTCAGCGAAGAAATGGTTAAACTTTCACTGGAAAATATACAGGGTGGACCGTCTAAAGGGAATAAATAATGAAAAAAATGTTTTTTTGCTCAAATTTAAAATTTCCACGTTTCATGGCATTCTAAGCTTATTTCATACCAACATTTTTTAAACATTTTTTACCTCTTAGATGGAAAAAATTTCTCTTTGTTCAAATTTTAAATTTCCACATTTTGTGGCATTTTAAATCTATTTAAAAAAAATTTGAAAATTTGTTTTACCATTTTTGAATTTTTTTTTACTGAGTACTAAAATAGATGGAATTTTTTTTTCTTTGTTCAAATTTAAAATTTCCACGTTTCATGGCATTCTAAACCTGTTTAAAAAAAAATTGAAAATTTTTTTGAAAACAATTTTAATCATTTTTGTCACTACTATAGAATAGATGAAAACATTCTGTTTGCTCAAATTTAAAATTTCCACGTTTCATGACATTCTAAACCTATTTCGGAAAAGAAAATTTGAAACATTTTTTTAAAATTTTAGAAAAAAATTTTAACACTAGAATAGATGGAAAAAAATTTACTGCTCAAATTTAAAGTTTTCATCTTTCACGGCATTCGAAACCTATTAAAAAAAAATTATTTGAAAAATGTTTTTACCACTACTATAGAATAGCTGAAAAAAATTATCTTTGCTCAAATTTAATTTCCACGTTTCATGACATTCTAAATCTTTAAAAGTGAATTATTTATTATTTGTTTGCTTATAGTAATGAAACATATTCTTTGTAGGATTTTGCAAACAGCGGATAGAATAACTATCTATGAGAACTAAAAGAAAAACTATATGTAAAAATATTAATGAAATTTTTGCATTCTTTCGATAACCTGACTTCTGGTTATGCTAACAAGTAAAAATTCTTATTTGCCATTCTCATTATAACACTAGCATCCAATATAGTCCCCTACGACTAGGCAGATTAAACTAGTATCTACATGATCCCCTACGATATGTAAATTCAGTTAAAAATGAGAATAAAGGCCTGAAATTAATTTATTTACCTGGGTGTACAGCAGGGTGGAGTGAAAGACATTCTTAAAAATATTTTTTTTCGATTTCAAAATATAATACCACAAATAAGTTGCCTAATTCACTTCTTAGTATAATGGTGAAAGTCGAAATCGGTCAACATCTTCTGCCTCCCCAGTGACGTTGAATTTTTGAAATATTTGAGATTTACGGAAATGCTATAAAAAACATTTAAAAATGTCCCATTAGAGAGATGTCAATCTAATATTGCAGAAAAGCTTCCCTTTGTACTACATAGTGTTGTGACAAATGTTGGTAATTATACGTCAACCCTATCTATCTCCCCAATCACCATGAACGTCTACTAATTATAACGTTTTTTAAATATTACGCCAAGTATACATTTCGTAGTTTGACTCTAAAATATACAATATTTACCATATTAAAATTGTCCAAAAATAAGGTTCTATTCGTTTGGTTTTAATATGCAATTTTAATATGCAATATTAATGTCAAGGAATCCTAATTTGCAAGAGGGAATATTATAATGTATTAAACATTGAAGATTCTGATACAAGTTATACAAACAAGTGTGGTAAATAAACACTTTACAGTACTAACTACTAGGTTTTGTTAAAATTTGTTACTTATTCACGACGTATTCTGATTTCATATTAAAGTAAGGCATGATTTTCCTGGAATCAACTCGCATTCTTATGAAACCATCTCTTGTATCTGCGGCACAAACTGCTGTAAGAACTTCTGTAACTAGTTTCACACATCGCTCAACACACTGTGTGCGACAAGGATACTTGCTAAAATTTACTGTAAGTAGGTCAGGGTGGTTAATAAGTTCTCGTAGGTGTTCACTGGAAATCCGGGAGGGAATATATGTGGTTCTGTTAGCTCACGTTCTTGCCAGTTGATAAGCTCAAAGTAGTCGTTTGCATCAAAATGTTGAGGAGACATTTTGAACATTCTAACTTTCTTAGAGGATGCTGCAGATATGGATGAACTCCTTCAAATTCTCAAATTTGGACCCGATAATCCAATATCGTGCCAAATAGAATTTGCGGGGTGGCCGAAGAATCCATTTCTTTGAGTTACAGCATCAACACCTGTCAATTATTTGTTCAGGTAGTGACACAGATGAATGATGTGCCAATGGTGCTTTGCGCCGTCTTTACCAGAGGGAAGAGATTTTGTTTTAAAGCATATGGAAGCGTCTACATTTTGTGGATTTGTGGAGGTAAATGGAAATATCAAAATTCAAACATATTTTACACAGTTAATGAGTAATTTATCAAGTTAGTTTTGCGTGGTATTAGATCCAATTACTGGATGTTTTGGCCATAAAATAATATATATAATAAGTAGTTAAATATCAGACTTCTCTAAAAAGGTAAGACCATTGGGGAGGCAGAAAAAAGTTTCAAAATTAAAAAGCAAAAATTCAAATACTAACAAATAACACAGACAACTTTTGCACACTATCAGATTCAGAAATTCATACTTTGACTTTTTCACTCCACCCTAGTGTATAGGGTGATCATCCCAAGAAATAATTCAACCATGGTGGACATTTGTAAAGGTATTTGCGCAAGCCTTCCATATTTGGCACCTGTTATTTAGAAGAATTTTTGCTATTGGATGAGCATTGAGCATGTATATTTCTTTGACCAAAAGTTAACAGGTTCTCTTTGTAATAATAGTGATAATTATATACGGATTATTATTCTCAATATCACAGAGGGTCAAGTTATCAGTTTTCATACAGCGGTGTAGTGAACCGTGCTGTTTCCGGAGGACAAGCCGAGTCCGGAAAAAAATTGAAAAGTTTATATTTTATGTATGGTGTTATCATTTTCAATGTCCCAGAGGATTGCGAAATCTCTGAATTTTTTAAACTTTGAAACTATTTATCGATAATATTTCGAAAATACAGATTTTGGGATATTATTTGTAGATTGTTAAAGAACATATCCAAAGTTCAGCTTTTTCATAAGTTTCACTATAATATCCTGCTATTTTACTGCATTATTATGACTTTTAAAACGTACTTTTGAAGGACTAAATTCAAACCAAACTTTAGCGTCAACATGCGTATTTCTTATAAACCATTAATATTTTATGAACACTTAATATTTTTTGCCTATCGATTTCAGTGTCGAAATTAAAATATGCTTCCATTCTTAAAGCCTCGTCAATAAATAATGTATTTGACCGCTCTATTTAATTATTAAACATGTTGCGTGACTCAGTCAATCATCGATATTGCTTGTTTAGGGGAGTATGAAAGCTTGTAATCAAAAATGAATGATGAGGCCAAACATTTTGTCACTTTAATTTGTCAATTAGGCCAGATGTATATTTTTTCTTGCACTAGCTTCGTGGGACATCGCACGTGGGACATCGTGGGGCAAAATACTTGTTGTTCGTTCAAATCAATATTCTGGACGCAATTTATAAGATAAATTCAGGTTCTTTCTTTTAAAATACTCGTTATATAATGTTTAAGAAATAAAGCCTTAAGCATGTTTATTTTGTACAGGGAAGGAGTATTTTAAACTGAGGGTGAATGTTTTGGGCGAGGAAGGAGTATTTCAGACTATTTTTAAAACTTTTTCAGTTAGAAAAATTACTGACATGTTGGGATATTTTTAATGCCGGATTTAGATACATTGGACCAAAATACACAGTAGCCATATTAAAGAAATAAAAGTGTTTTCCTTTCCATACAATTTCCATCAAAGTGCATTTTCCAAACTCAATTTTCCAATTTTGACTAAAAAATTAGAATCGTTAATTTGTGACGTTAAATTCACCCGGCAGGTGGTAACGCGTCACTTTGACACTCGAACTTTGACAGTCGGTTGACGGTAAAGACGAAATGCGGAGATCTCGGACGCCAGTTCCTTTTCTGGTGAAACAACCAATTACCCCCAAAGTCGGTTCAGGGCTTGAGTAGCTACAGTGAAGAAACGGTAATGTCCAGTGGGTCTAGGGATAGTTAGACTTCACACACACCACAGTAAAAAGCACGATTCACATTACATAACCAGATTTATGATCTTAGAGCCTAATATTTACAATACCACTTAATACTACGATTACTATTATCAAACAGACAACCAAGAGTTATTGCATCAAGCTGGGGCTGCGGTAAACGAAAGCAAAGCTAATGTGAAAACCATGATGATACAATGATAAAAACGGTCAGGTGAGTGATGCCGACGGCCAAAAGCGGTGAAAACGGGCGGTAGTACAGACAGTGCAATATAGATACTAAGAGTGAGTAGACTCTTACCAAGATGGTACTTACAAACTTTACTCACTTGCTCCTGATGCTGGTGGGCACGGTGCTCCTGGTAATTTCGGAGTCGACTGCTTACGGCGGACGGTCAGTGTGAACTGAATGCTGGCTTGCGAAAACTGGAATAGAGTACAGATCTGCTAGAGTGGGGAACTACGTACTCGGAATGCGTACCAGTTCTGGGACTCAGAAAATATAAGCGGTCTTACCTACAAGTTTCTCTACTTACTACTCCTTACACACATCTATCCTCGAGGTCGATCAGGCACCAACTAAATTCTCCAACAAACAGTGCACTGCTTGACGGAAAGCAGACTGATTCTGCGCAGATGCATGTTTGCTGGCGGTGGTAGGAGAATAAACTGCTCGCGGTGAGTCTCCCGTACAGACTAAATAACTAATTGAAATATATGCAAGTATATGGTACATGACAAACTACATTGCGCACGCCTTTGCCCTTCAAATATTTTCAAGGATTATCTAGCCTCTACAATTCAACACAATATAATATAGAAACCTCGATAGAAACATAACCTACTTACTATTAAAACAGACGGTGGTTTGGGGTGGAATTTCCATAACGCAAAATGCTTCGTTACAAATTGTGGAAACCCTTTTATGTGTTTAAAAGTTAATTATTATTTGTTAGTTTGTAACTGTAATAAAACATAGTCTTTATAAGATTTTGCAAACAGCAGAAAAAGTTATCTATAAAACTAAAAAGAAAAACCACGTTTAAAGAAATGTTAATGAAATATTTGCATTCTGTCGACAAATACGAAATAGACAAATTCAATTTAGGATTTTAACTGCCAGCATAACCAGAATTTATGTTGTCGGAAGAATGTAAATATTTCATTAAAATTTTTTTACACATAGTTTTTCATTTCAGTTCTCATAGATAGTTTTCCCGCTGTTTACAAAATCCTATACAGAATATGTTTCATACTTTTATATGTATTACACAATTCTATAAACTAAGTTTTAAAAAACTGTAAATCCGCGACATTTAATTTTCTTAACGGAATTTTCCAATTTCCATAACAAATTCGTAGACAACGACCCATATATTCCCTGAAAAAGAATTTCGAGCTATTTTGTTGAAAACTTGAATGTTCGAAAGTTTTCCTACCATAAGATTTTCATCGAAGCGGGCATTCCCAACAAATTGTTTCAACTTTCACAAAAAATTCATATTCAGCAATCCCCCAAACCCTCGTACATGTAACTTGACTCTTTAAATTGTAATTATAAAAAGCGACCCCAAGAACCCCCACAGAGCTTATTTTGAACTCTTTAGATAAATTGCTGAGCATCTAGAAGCATATAAGAATACTTGAGAAGTAATACAATTTTCCAGGCTTTCCATAAGTATTTAAAAAAAATAAATAACTATATCAAAATTCCACACAGAGGGCTCGACAGAGATTATATGATAAAAATTTAGAGAAAAAAATTGATTTTATCTTAAATATTGCGTAAGGAATATTGGTTTGAATGAAGAACAAGCATTTTGCTCCACTTTGAATTCTATGATATACACGTGATTGCTGATTACTTAACCAGCATACGATAGGCATTGCTGCCAGTTTCGGATATTCAATCTGGATATTTTTATATACCGCCAGACTGGACATGGTACATGCTTGTTGCCCCAGCAGCGAGAGTCACATGACGCACAGTGTAGGAATATAAAATGGGAAGTGTAGGTGTTTGTGAGAGGTTTCTGTTAAGTTTCCATCTATCATCATCTCCTTTATTCTTCTTCTGAGTCCTTCTGTTTCTGACTCTAACAGTGTGCACTTCCTTGATTTTCTTTATTGTATTCCTTGTGTTGATTTCTTAATTTTGTAGGAGGCAGATGTTTCAGGTGTCATTATTTGCTGCTTTGTTGTGTTCTTTAGCGATCTTCCATTTTCGTTTTACCATGATGTTCTTATTCTCATGTACTTGGTAGATGTTGCTTTTCTGGGGTCTTCATGTTCTTTAATTATTCGTAAAAGATTGCCTTCTTTGATTCATGGAAATTGAAAAGAGACGTAGTTATAATAACTGCATTATGACTGTATATGTACAAATGCAATAAAAACTCAGAAAATGTACCTTTAAAATAAAATTAGATAGAATTTTTCTTAACTTTACTACTTTTTATTATCTACACGTCAGATTAAAAAGAGTCTTATTTTTACATAGACGACAATTTATGTTTCTCTTCCAATATTAAAAATTTTCTCTGCTTGTGGAAAATTATCTCAATAAAGACAATCACCAATCAATACAAGTAGTATTTGCTCTCTTTTAAAAATAACGTAAAAGTTTTATCTAGAAAAGCAGTGGCCCAGTGTTGTTGATATTCTAACTATGAGAATCTGTATTTGTTTATTATTTATTTTATGGACTGTCTTGGTTGAGAGGTAGAGCAGCTAGTCTGAACTCCGCCAAGACAGAAATATAAATAGAGACGATTTATTATTATTATTGCTATTAAATAGAGCAACTCTATGAAACAGAACGACCGAAATATGACTATATCACCATTTTCACGACTTATAATATATGATTTTAACCGATTTCTTCTCTATCGCACTAATAAACTAAACAGTTATTATAAAAACGGTTATTCCCGTGCACGATTTACAATGTTAAAAAGGAGTGATTTGATCTTGAGTGAATGGAGGAAGATAATTATTATGAAATGAATGGTAGTGTTCTGTATTTGTACTTCTAATTTCACTATTGATAACATTGGTGTTATTAACACCGAAAGTATTCATTATAAATACCAACAGTCGTTAAGGGGCAACAATCTCCAATCTAATGCTTTGGGGTACACTGTCAAAATTAAGTAATACTGAATGACGACAGTAGGACAGTGTTTATGGTGACGATATTGCTTGTGTAATACTTTAGTTCAAAAAACCGCTGCCTAAGGAATCACTACTTCCACATCCAGATTCTTCATCCAAGTCACTTTAAAGGAAATATCTTGACTATATTTGCACTCTAGTATGTGAAAATTATTGGTCATAGAATTTTAATAATATTTGGGCAGATGTCATAGAAAAGTTTGAGGGGTTGGTTTCTACCATATTCGTTAAAAATGAAGTTTCTAGTTTACCCTACTTATTTTCCACTATTCGCAATCTACCACCTCCCACCCCTTCAATGAAGTCATCTCAATCGGATGTCACTACAATACATACGTGTACTAACTTTCAAGTGAATATCTCAATTTGATGTTATCAATCCCATTAATAATGAAGCGGAGGTGGTGGAATTTGAAAAATACTAGAAAGAAATCTGAGGCCTTGGTTTCTAGTATATACACCGAATCCCAAATTTCTGTACTCTTACCAGCTTGATTTACTTATTTTTCCCTACTCCTATTAACCCCAACCCTTCTACGGAATCATCCCAAAATATAATCTACTTCCAGATGTCGTTATAATACATACGTCTACCAAATTACAAGTGAATATCTCAATTTTATTTTATCAAACCCTTTAATAATGTAGTAAGGGTAGTGGAAGTGTTGAAAAATAGTATCAAAAAATCTGAGGCCTTGGCATCTAGGACATACACCTAATTTCAAGTTGCAGTACTCTTACCAGCTTGCTTTACTTATTTTTCCCTATTTACCTCTACTTACTCCCACTCCTTCAACGCAATCATGTCAAAATATGTTGGAGTATACAACCAGATATACATTATAAAAAGAAGACGATAGGTGTCAAATTAATTTAATGAATGTCAGTGAGTTTTATACTTAATAAAACTTTGTGTATTTAGTTTCTGTTTCTACTGGAGTATAATATTCATCTACGATCTACGAGACGTCCCAATAGGTTATGGGCCCAGGAAGTGCTTAGAGAAGAATAGAAAACTTGGAAAGGATAAAACAGAAGTTAGTAAAACTTTATTAAAAAAAAAAAAAAAAAAAAGGAAAACGCTATGAGCGGAACTAGTATATGTCGCATTGAATCCTTGAATAAAGAAAACTTCGATACCTGGAAATTGCAGGCGGAGGCATTACTAATAAAAAATGATCTCTGGGATTTTGTAAGTGGGACAAAAGTGAAACCGAAAAATGATGAGAGTGCTGAATCATTAGCTGCTACTGCTGTATGGGAATCTACAGATAGGAAGGCACGTGCAGATCTAATTCTTGCGATTAATCCTTCAGAATTAAAGCAAATAAAAGGCTGTATAGCGTCAAATGACGTATGGAAAAAATTGCACGAGATTTATCAATCCAAGGGTCCTGCTCGTAAAGCAATGCTGCTGAAACAATTGATGTTACAAAAATTAGAAGAAGGTGATGACGTACGAACTCACATAGAAAAATTTTTTGATGCAGTAGATAAGCTTCAAGAAATGGAGGTTGAAATCAATAAAGATCTACTGGCGATCATGTTACTTTATAGTTTACCTCAAAGTTATGAAAATTTTCGATGTGCTATAGAATCACGTGATGAACTTCCAACGCCAGACAGTTTGAAGATAAAAATTATCGAAGAAAATGATGCAAGAAAGAACAAAGAACACAGATCGAACGGGAATGCCATGTTTATTCGTAAAAAATACAATTTTAATAAATATGTAAAGCCAAAGAAGGTTGAATCTTATAAGGAAAGTCAAAATTCATTTGTAAAAGATAATTTTAAATATAAATGTCACCGTTGTCGAAAAATAGGACACAAAGCTGTAAATTGTCCCGTCAAAGGAAATTATTCACAACAGAATGCTGGCAACGTAGCAGAAGTTGGTTTTAACGTAAAACCTGAAATATTGGAATCTATTTTCAATACAAGTCAAAAAGTTGAAAGTAGCAAATGGTGTTTAGACAGCGGTTGCACATCCCATATGTGTCCTCAAGAAACAAAATTTGAGAATTTGGAGAATTCTGCATGCAAGCAACTAAACCTGGCTAGTAATGTTACTACTAAAGTTTACGCCAAGGGAATGATAAAACTACCAATAAATTGCAATGACGGTAAGAGAATTATTAGCTTGGAAAATTCTTTACATGTGCCTGATCTTCGTACTAATTTAATGTCTGTTGCAAAAATAACCGAAAAAGGTTTTGATGTGATTTTTACCAGAAACATCGCAAAAATAGTAGACAGAAATAAAGATGTATTACTGGTTGCACATAAAACAGATGGTTTATACTACATTGAAGAATCAATGGAAAATGTAAATTTGGCAACAATAACGTCCTCAAATATGGAGGAGTGGCACAAGAAAATGGAACATTTGAATGAAAGAGATTTAAAGAGAATTGCTGAAAATGGAACAGTGGTAGGCATTGAAATCGGGAAGCGGGAAAAATTGACTTCTTGTAATACATGTTTATTGAGTAAGCTCACTCAAGCTCCATTTCCATACAATTCAAGCCGTAGCTCAGAGATGCTGAATATCGTTCATACTGACATTTGTGGTCCGATGCGTCATACGTCAATTGGTAGTTCAAGATATTTCATTACGTTCATTGATGATTTTTCACGTTGGTGCGAAATACAATTTTTAAAATCAAAGAGCGAGGCACTGGAAGCTTTCAAAAGTTATAAAAATTTTGTTGAAAATCAAACAGGAAGAAAACTCAAACAACTACAATCTGACAATGGAAAAGAATACATTAACAGAGAATTTGATAAGTATTTGGAAGATAATGGAATCAAAAGAAGACTAACAGTTCCGTATACCCCTGAACAGAACGGAATTTCTGAACGAAAAAATCGTACATTGGTAGAGATGGCACGTTGTATGATGATCGAATCAAATTTATCGCCAAAGTTTTGGGCAGAAGCAACGTTTACTGCAAACTATATTAGAAATAGATGTCCATCTAAAAGTATAGACAATAAGACACCGTACGAATTTTGGAATGGAACACCCCCAAATGTTAATTATTTTCAAATTTTTGGTTCTAAATGCTATGTCTTAAATAAATCACCAAATAAGAGAAAATTTGATCAACGCTCTGAAGAAGCTATTTTTCTTGAATATTCAGAAACGTCAAAAGCATACAGAGTTTGGATGATTCAAAATAAAAAGGTGCAGGTTGCCCGTGACGTAAAATTTCTCAATGAATATCAGCAAAACAAGACACTCATTGAGTTTACGCCAATAGCTGAAAATGAAATCGGTAAAGGATTGGAAATTGTAGTAAATAATAAAAATGAAAATAGAATTCAAGAAATAGATAATGAAAATGAAAATAGAATTCAAGAAATAAATAATGAAGATGAAAATAGAATTCAAGAAATAAATGATGAAAATGAAAATAGAATTCAAGAAATAAATAATGAAGATGAAAATAGAATTCAAGAAATAAATGATGAAAATGAAGGAAATGAAAATCCTGTTGTAAGTACAAAAAGGGGAAGAGGAAGACCACGGATTGTACGAACTGGAACAAGGGGAAGACCGAGGAAGATATATAAGGAAGTTTTAAATGACATTGAAGAAGAACAAGAAAACCAGGAATTTACAGCATTAGCTGAAATATCAGTAAAAGAAGCATTGTCTAGTTCTAATGAAAATGAATGGATGGACGCAATTCGAAGTGAAATAATCTCTTTATTAGAAAATAATACATGGAAACTTGTTGATAGACCAGAAGAAGAAAATATAATTGGTTGTAGAATGATATTAAGGAATAAATTAGGAGCAAATGGAATGTTAGAGAAAAGAAAGGCTCGACTTGTTGCAATAGGATACGCGCAGCGTCCTGGAGTCGATTTCGATGAAACATTTTCTCCTGTTGCCCGGTTAACTTCAATTCGTACATTATTTGCTCTGGCAGCCGAACACAAATTGGTTGTGCATCAGTTGGATGTCGTAACGGCTTTTTTGCATGGTGATATAGAAGAAAAAATTTTCATGGAAATACCAGAATTTTTTGAAGAGATATTGCTCCAAATTGTCAATGATAAAGGTTACAAAAACGAGACAATAAAAAGAAATGCAAGAAGAATACTAGAAGAGTTACATGATGGAGGTAAAGTGTGCATGTTACAAAAGGCTTTATATGGATTAAAACAATCAGGTCGTCAGTGGAATAAGAAACTGGACAAGAAACTCCAAGAAATAGGGTTAAAATCTTTAAATGGAGACCCGTGTGTTTATACAGCAAAACAAGGAAGTGATATAATGTTAATTGCTGTATATGTTGATGACTTGATATTGGCTTCAGGAAATATTGATTGGATAACTGATATAAAACGAGATCTAATGAAAAAATTTAAAATGAAAGATTTTGGAAGAATTCACCATTGTCTCGGAATTGAAATTGAACAAAGTAAGGACAACAGCATAATCAAGATTTCACAAAGCACATATATCAAGAAAATTTTAAAACATTTTAATATGGAATTATCAAAACCAGTTAATACGTCGATAGCACCCAACGTAAAACTAACAAGGCCCGAATCCACTTCTGAAGAGGAGATGAAAAAGTATCCATTCAGACAGTTAATAGGATCATTGATTTATTTATCAACTGGTACCCGTCCTGATATAGCATTCACGGTGACTTATTTGAGCCAATTTAATAACTGTTATAATCTGGAACATTGGAAGGCAGCAAAAAGAGTCCTGCGGTACCTCAACGGTACAACTTCATATGGATTACGTTATGAAAGGTCTGGAAAATCTGTAGTTGGTTTTGTCGATGCAGATTGGGGTTCATGCTCTCAAGATAGAAGATCATACACCGGCTATGTTTTTATGCTAGCTGGAGCTGCAATTAGCTGGGAAGCTCGTAAACAAGGAACGGTAGCTTTGTCTAGTACTGAGTCCGAGTACATGGCATTAACTGAGGCAGCTAAAGAAGCTGTGCACTTAAAAAGATCTTTAAGTGAAATTGGATACGTAAATGACGATTTTAAATTTATCATATTCAATGACAATCAAGGTGCTCAGAAATTGGCGAAGAATCATGTTTTTCACTCGAGAACCAAGCACATAGACATTCGTCATCACTTCATACGTGACGTCTTAGAAACTGAAAATCTTCAACTTAAGTATTTGCCAACAGAAGATATGGTGGCGGATATATTTACTAAAGAGTTAAATGGACCTAAGTTCAGCAAATTTCAAAAGGACCTGGGTTTAGTAGATTGTAATAGATAATGAGATAACTGGTTGAGGGGAAGTGTTGGAGTATACAACCAGATATACATTATAAAAAGAAGACGATAGGTGTCAAATTAATTTAATGAATGTCAGTGAGTTTTATACTTAATAAAACTTTGTGTATTTAGTTTCTGTTTTTACTGGAGTATAATATTCATCTACGATCTACGAGACGTCCCAATAAAATATAATCTAGTTTCAGATATAGCTATAATACATAAATGTACCAAATTTCAAGTGAAAATTTAAATTTAATTTTATAAACTCTTTTAATAAGGGAGTGGGGGTGGTGGGGAGATGGAAAATACTAATAAAAAACCTGAGACCTTCGCTACTAGTATATACACCAAGTTCCAAATTTCTGTACTTTTACCAGCTTGCTTTACTTATTTTCCCCTATATACCCCTATTTAACCCCCAACCCTTCAATGGAATCATCTCAAAATATAATCTAGTTCCAGATGTCGTTATAATTCATACGTGTACCAAATTTCAAATGAATATATCAATTTTATTTTATCAACCCTTTTAATAATGAAGTAGGGGTGGTGGGGGTTGAAAAATATTATAAATATTCTGAGACCTTGGCTTCTAGTACATACACCGAACTTCAAGTTTCTGTAGTCTTACCAGCACGCTTTACTTATTTTCCCCTATTTACCCTTATTTAACCCCAACCCTTCAACGGAATCATCTCAAAATATAATCTAGTTCCAGATGTCGTTATAATACATACGTGTACCAAATTTCAAATGAATATCTCAATTTAAATTTATCAACCCTTTTCATATTGGAGTAGGGCTGGTGGGGGTTGAATAAAATTATAAAAAAATCTGACGCTTTGGCTTCTAGTACATACACCGAATTTCAAGTTTCTGTAGTCTTACGAGCTTGCTTTACTTATTTTCCCTTATTTACCCCTATTTAACCCCCAACCCTTCAACGGAATCACCTCAAATTATAATCTAGTTCCAGGTGTCGTTATAATACATACGTGTACCAAATTTCAAATGAATATCTCAATTTTATTTTATCAACCTTTTTCATATTGGAGTAGGGGTGGGGTGGTGTGGGTTGAAAAATATTATAAAAAAATCTGACGCTTTGGCTTCCAGTACATACACCGAATTTCATGTTTCTGTACGCTTACCAACTTGTTTTACTTATATTCCCCTATTTACCCCAAATTAACCCCCAACCCTTCAACGGAATCATCTCAAAATATAATCTAATTCCAGACGTCGTTATAATACATACGTGTATGAAATTTCAAATGAATATCTCAACTTTTTTTTATCAACCCCATTAATGGGGTAGGGGTGGTGGGGGGTTGAAAAATATTATAAAAAAATCTGAGTCCTTAACTTCTAGTACATACACCGAATTTCAGGTTTCTGTACTCTTACAAGCTTGCTTTACTTATTTTCCCATATTTACCCCTATTTAACCCCCAACCCTTCACCGGATATCCTCAAAAAACAATCCAGTTCCAGATCTCGTTATACTATATACGTGTACAAAATTTCAAGTCAATATCTTAAACCGTTCCGGAGAAAACGTGCGGACAAAAAAAGTTACAGACCGACAGACAGACCGACAGACAGAAATTTTTTTTTTGCTCAAATTTAAAATCTCGACGTTTCATGACATTCTAAACCTATTTCACGAATAAAAATTTTTGAAAATTTTTTTGCGATTACTATACTTCCAATCCACTACGTGGATGTGGAAGTAATTAATTGTCACCAACAAATAACATATCATTTTACTTCCACATCCACGTAGTGGTTTGGAAGTATAGTAATCGCAAAAAAGTTTTCAAAAATTTTTATTCGTGAAATAGGTTTAGAATGTCATGAAACGTCGAGATTTTAAATTTGAGCGAAAATAAAAATTCTGTCTGTCTGTCTGTCGGTCTGTCTGTAACTTTTTTTTTTGTCCGCACGTTTTCTCCGGAACGGTTTAAGATATTGACTTGAAATATTGTTCACGTATATATTATAACTAGATCTGGAACTGGATTGTTTTTTGAGGATATCCGGTGAAGGTTTGGGGGTTAAATAGGGGTAAATAGGGGAAAATAAGTAAAGCAAGCTTGTAAGAGTACAGAAACTTGAAATTCGGTGTATGTACTGGAAGTTAAGGCCTCAGATTTTTTTAAAATATTTTTCAACCCCCCACCACCCCTATCCCATTAATGGGGTGTATAAAATAAAGTTGAGATATTCATTTGAAATTTCGTACACGTAACGACGTCTGGAATTAGATTATATTTTGAGATGATTCCGTTGAAGGGTTGGGGGTTAATTTGGGGTAAATAGGGGAATATAAGTAAAACAAGTTGGTGAGACTACAGAAACTTGAAACTCGAAGCATGTACTAGAAACCAAAGCGTCAGATTTTTTTATAATATTTTTCAACCCCCACCACCCCTGCTCCAATATGAAAAGGGTTGATAAAATAAAATTGAGATATTCATTTGAAATTTGGTACAAATATGTATTATAACGACATCTGGAACTAGATTATATTTTGAGATGATTCCGTTGAAGGGTTGGGGTTAAATAGGGGTAAATAGGGAAAAATAAGTAAAGCAAGCTAGTAAGACTACAGAAACTTCAAATTCGGTGTATGTACTAGAAGCCAAGATATCAGATTATTTATAATATTTTTCAACCCCCACTTCATTATTAAAAGGGTTGATAAAATAACATTGAGATATTCATTTGAAAGTTGGTACACGTATGAATTATAACGACATCTGGAACTAGATTATACTTTGAGATGATTCCGTTGAAGGGTTGGGGGTTATTTAGGGGTAAATAGGGATAAATAAGTAAAGCAAGCTGGTATGACTACAGAAACTTGAAATTCGGTGTATGTACTAGAGGCAAAGGCTTCATATTTTTTAGTAATATATTTCAGCCCCCCACCACCCTTACTCCACTATTCAAGGGGTTGATAAAATAAAATTGAGATATTCACATGAAATTTAGTGCGCATATGTATTATAACGACATCTGGAACTAGATTATATTTTGAGATGATTCCGTTGAAGGAATAGGGGTATATAGGGGAAAATAAGTAAAGCAAGCTGGTAAAAGTACAGAAATTTGGGATTTGGTGTATATACTAGAAGCGAAGGTCTTAGGTTTTTTTATTAGTATTTTCCATCTCCCCACCACCCCCACTCCCTTATTAAAAGAGTTGATAAAATTAAATTTAAATTTTCACTTGAAATTTGGTACATTTATGTATTATAACTATGGCTGAAAGTAGATTATATTTTGACAAGATTGTGTTGAAGGAGTGGGGGTTAAATAGGGGTAAATAGGGAAAAATAAGTAAAGCAAGCTGGTAAGACTACAGAAACTTGAAAGTGTATGTACTAGAAGCCAAGGTCTCAGATTATTTATAATATTTTTCAACCCCCACCACCCCTACTTCATTATTAAAAGGGTTGATAAAATAAAATTGAGATATTCATTTGAAATTTGGTACATTTGGAATTATAACGACATCTGGAACTAGATTATACTTTGAGATGATTCCGTTATTTAGGGGTAAATAGGGGGAAATAAGTAAAACAAGTTGGTATGAGTACAGAAACTTGAAATTAATGATATATTTCAGCCCCCCACCACCCCTACTCCATTATTCAAGGGGTTGATAATATAAAATTGAGATATTCATATAAAATTTAGTACGCATATGTATTATATCGACATCTGGAACTAGATTATATTTTGAGATGATTCCCTTGAAGGGTTGGGGGTTAAATAGAGGTATATAAGGGAAAATAAGTAAAGCAAGCTGGTAAAAGTACAGAAATTTGTGATTTGGTGAATATGCTAGAAGCGAAGGTCTCAGGTTTTTTATTAGTATTTTCCATCCGCTTCATTATTAATGGGATTGATAACATCAAATTGAGATATTCACTTGAAAGTTAGTACACGTACTCCATTGAAGGAGTCGGCGGTGGTAGGTTGTGAATAGTGGAAAATAAGTAGGGTGAACTAGAAACTTCATTTTTAGCGTATATGGTAGAAACCAACTCCTCAAACTTTTCTATTACATCTGCCCCGAATATTATTAAAATTCTATGACCAATAATTTCCACATACTAGAGTGCAAATATAGTCAAGATGTTTCGTTTAAAGTGACGGATGAAGAATCTGGATGTGGAAGTAGTGATTCCTTAGGCAGCGGTTTTTTAAATTCTCATGTCATGTTCTATAATGATGCTGTATCAGTTACTTGATAGAGATTAAAAAATTTAGTTTGTATCTCAATTTAATTATTACAAGTATATACGCATTATTGTATAGGGAATGTTCAAATTTCAATTAGAGCAGAATTTCTCTATAATCTTACACAGCGCATAAGTTTGAATAACAGTTTTTGTTATTTTACAGAAACCAACGAAACTGATGTTTTTAAATTTAACACTACTCATACTAATCTAGAGCTTCATTACTACGTAAAATTTGGGTTTACTCCGGAGAAGAAACGTACGCTAGTCCATTTATCAAAAACAATAGCGGCTGATTTTGATTCTGCATGCAGAAATTCACAGATCTTGCATCTTTCGCAAGTATCTTAAGGGAATTGAAAATACCAGATGCAACTATACTGCTCTTGGAGTCCAAGGATGGATGGCTAGGTATTTTCAGCATTTCCATTAAGTACCATTAGCGATTAGTGATAAAATAAAAAAATAAAAACTTTTATCAAATTTAATAATATCACTTGGGTTCATTGTGATTGGACCCATGGTCATTGATAAACCCAGCTATCATCTGTCAAATTTCGCCATAAAGCTTGTAGAACACCCTGCATAGTGCTTTTCTACTGTACTTTTTTATATCATACTTAGATGTGTTTGATAATTTTATTTACATAATTTTAAATATATTTGTCCATACGATCGAATTAAGCTAGTCCATGTTTTATTGGGTTATTTTATTTTTTTAATGTTAATTTGAAAGTGTGTTCTGTAAGAATGCAAGTTGTGCAAACTAAGTCACATGCGATATGGCAGTGTCGGCATGTATCACAAGAGACTATTAAGTTTAGGAGTGTTTATGTTTATATTTTAGTTTAGAGATACTGCTTGTTATTGAAACGTGATATCCCTAATAGCATGGCGTTTGGTGAACGGTACGGTTACAAGGCCGGCGCAGCGGCCTAGACAGATCCGTCGCTCTCGATACGTTTTTCGTAAGATGGGTTCTATATCATGCGCCCAGTAGTATTTTCAATACTAAAATATATTGTTTTTTAGTATACCGTATTTGAAATGAGAAAATATATCCAATAACTGAAGAAAGTCTCGTTCCAAATCCAGTTGATTGATGCACTTTCAGTTACGTGAGTGTGAGTAAAAGAGAATTTAGGGATATAGCATACACATAGAACTACACGACATTTAGTAAACCAATTATATTTTAAAAAAAATGTAGTAAATATCTTAACAGAAACTATCTATCTGATTAAAAAAAACATAGAAAAATTGTTACAGTACACATAAAAAATTTAACACGTTTCCTCAACACCTGTTCATGAACCATCCGTTTAATTTAAGTACATCATTGATGGAATATTAAAAGGTGTCTGTCTCAGGACTGCTCCTTATGGCACTCCGTATTCAACTACCCTCGTACTAACATTACCATTAACATTGACACATTGTTCTCTATTTATGGAGTAGTTATGCCCAATCTCATATAAATTACTCCTAAGGCCAATATTCTCTGATATTTCTAGCCGAAAGACTTGGCTAGATTGACTAGATTGGCTAGATTGGCTAGATTGTATCCATTAGGTTTGATATATACGATATGTTAAGTATTACTACTGCATACATTGTCGATTTACTTTCCTTAAACTCACACAGTTTTTTAAATACCGCCTTGTTTTTGTCAAGTAACTAGTTATTATTTTTATTGCATATTTTTAAAGATCTCTGAAATGTGTGAGATTAATCAAATTGGTCGATAACTTGCGACACACCACTTTTAGTCATTTTCATATCCTTTAGAATCCACAGCAACCTAAGACCACATATGCATATACCAGTTCTATCTGCTTAAAAAAAAACATGGAAAACTCCTTGCAGAACAAATTAAAAATGTAACATGTTTCTTCAACACCTATTATTGAACCATATGTCCAATTTAAGTACATTCATTGAAGAAATATTAATTATTAGGTGTCGGTCTCAGGCCTGTTGCTCGTGGCGCTCCATACTCAACTACCCTCATACTAACATTATCATTAACATTATCACATTTTTCTCTATTTATGAAAGAGTAATGCCTAATCTCATATAAATTACTCCTAAAGCCAATATTGTCTCATATTTCTAGCCGAAAGTCTTGGCTAGATTGATTAGATTGGCTAGATTTTAGCCATTAGGTTTGATATAATACGCGATATGTTAAGCATGCTACTGCATTCTTTGTTGATTTACTTTCCCTAAACTCAAACAGTTTTTCAAATTTTCTTACTTTTTATTGGGTATTTTGCCACTGAAAAATATTTAAAAATTTTAATGAAAAAACCTCTGCGCCAAACGGATCAGATAGAGGTTGGTTCTTGAGTACTTGACTGTTTCAAAAAGTCTAACACCTAAAAATATATAAACTAGAACAATGTTATAAATTAAAAACTGAAAATCAAAGCTATAGGTAGTTAACGTTTCGGAATAGAATCTACTTCCATTCTCAAAACTTTTTTGGCCGTCAACCATGACAGTTCTTTGTTTATGTATTTCCATAGTCACGTGAGACATTAAATTATATTTATCTTATTTTTACTTACTTCGTCTCTAAGGATGGGCAACCAACTAGTACAAAAATCTATTGAATAATTAGAAACGCATCTATCCTCGTTTAATAAAATAATCGCGGATTCTTTAAGTTTTCTTTTAGTTCCGTTGCTCTCTTTTTCCAAAACCTTGGCCGAGTCCCATTTAATTCTATGATTATTATCCCACGCGTGTTCACAAATTTTGGATTTTTCAAAAGGGTTGCGTTTAAGAGCATCATATACCAGCAATAGATGCAATAATATCTTAAGAAGAGCCAGTGCTGCAGTGGTTCGGGAAAGAATACAGTTCCATAGGCAAAATAAAGCACACATTGTAAGGGACATTGAAATTATCTTAGAAAATTTATGTCACTGCGTCGAAGAGGATGATTACAACCAAATGTTTAATAGTGTCTTACGTACGTACAATATAGTTTTTGTTTCACAAAAGAATAGACATTTAAATAAATTTAGAAATTTATATAGTGAAAGACAACATATTGAATTACAAAACTTTCAAAATAATCCTTTAATTGACAAAACTGTCATCAACCTGTCAAACCGCGAACTAAATATATCCGAGAAACTAGTATTAACTAAAGGCTTGAATTATGCGTTAACACCAAAGGCTATTCCTAAATTTGATATAATAACTGCAATTGAACAGGCTGCACAGAAGCTTCCATTAGATGATGCTAATGAATACCGATTTCGTTCTAAAATTGAATTAGAGAAACAATATAAGACTAAAGATAATTTAACATCCGATGAAAAACGTTCCATTTCATCTCTAAAAAATGATCATAGCATTAAAATTTTACCAGCTGATAAAGGCAATGCCACGGTAATCTTAGATACAGCTATATATGATACAAAAATTACGAACTTGATAAATGACGGAAATTATTCCAAATTAAATAAAGATCCTACAAATTCTTTAGAAAACAAAATATATAGAGTCTTATTTAAACACAAAAACGAATTTACAGATATTGAACGAAAGATGATAACTCCACATCACAGCAAGCCTCCTCATTTCTATGGTTTGCCAAAAATTCATAAACCTGACATCCCCTTAAGACCAATTGTGAGTTCAATTAATTCTCCATGTAGTAAACTCTCAAAATATTTATTAAAAATCCTAAATCCTTTATCAGGTTCCTCCGAGTCTTATATTAAAAATGGCAAACATTTTTTGGAAAAGCTGTCAGAAAATCATTTTAACAATAATCATCTAATGGTCAGTTTTGATGTAGTAAGCCTATTTACAAATGTTCCTGTAGATAAAACATTAATAATAATTAAAAACAAATTGCAACAAGATGGGAATTTGGCGAATAGAACTAAGTTAAGCATTGAAACTATAATGGAATTACTTACACTTTGCATTAAAACAACATACTTTCAATTAAATAATGAGTTCTGTCAACAAGACTTTGGGATGGCCATGGGTTCTTCATTATCTCCAATATTAAGTAACATTTTCATGGAAAATTTCGAGGAAAGTAATATAAATAATCTAACTTATAAACCCATTGTATGGTGGAGATATGTAGATGACAATTTTGCTATATGGCCTTATAGTAAAGAATGTTTAAGTAATTTTTTGAATCAGATTAACGAAAAAGAACCTTCAATTAAATTTACAATAGAAATAGAGAATAATAATGAATTACCTTTCTTAGATATTTTAATTAAAAAATTAGATAACACATACCAAACCAGTGTGTATAGAAAACAAACGCACACAAACAGATACTTAAATTTCAATTCAAATCAACATATTAGTGTTAAGAAAGGTGTTGTTAAGTGTTTGTATGACAGGGCCAAAATTATTTCTTCAAATGATGTAATATTAAGGAACGAAGAACAATTTATAAAAACTGTCTTATTAAATAATCAATATCCTGAGAGTTTTGTTGATAGTCAGTTATTGAACATTGGTAGTAGAGAGAATATACTATCACAACCTGAGGTATTTAGGTCAATGGCAGTAATTCCATATATACATGGTTTATCGGATAAATTACGAAAAATTGGGAATAGGTTTTCCGTACGAACGGTTTTTCAAACGGGCTCCACGCTAAGATTGGTTTTATCAAGAACCAAACCTCCAAATATTGTTCAAAATTCAAAAAATTGCATTTATAGTGTTCCGTGTGAGTGCACAAAACATTACGTAGGTGAATCATCTAGACCTTTCAACGTAAGGCTTGGTGAACATAGAAATTGCCCTAGAAGGGGAGAATTTGAAAAATCCAAAATTAAATGGGACTCGGCGAAGATTTTGGAAAAAGAGAGCAACGGAACTAAAAGAAAACTTAAAGAATCCGCGATTATTTTATTAAACGAGGATAGATGCGTTTCTAATTATTCAATGGATTTTTGTACTAGTTGGTTGCCCATCCTTAGAGACGAAGTAAGTAAAAATAAGATAAATTTAATTTAATGTCTCACGTGACTATGGAAATACATAAACAAAGAACTGTCATGGTTGACGGCCAAAAAAGTTTTGAGAACGGAAAGATTCTCTTCCGAAACGTTAACTACCTATAGCTTTGATTTTCAGTTTTTAATTTATAACATTGTTCTAGTTTATATATTTTTAGGTGTTAGACTTTTTGAAACAGTCAAGTACTTAAGAACTGTCTGATCCGTTTGGCGCAGAGGTTTTTTCATTAAAATTTTTAAATATTTTTCAGTGGCAAAATACCCAATAAAAAGTAAGAAAATCTGAATATGCCACAAATAAACAATTACAGACAATATCTAGTTTTTCAAATACCCCCTTGTTTTTGTCAAGTAACTAGTTATTTCTTTTATTAGCATATTTCTAAATATCTTTGCAATGTGTGAGATGAATCAAATTGGTCGATAACTTGTGATACACAACTTTTAGCCATTTTCATATCCTTTAGAATCAATCATGCAGATGTCTTCATATAAGATAATTCAGACGAATTGTTCGTTTTGGAAGTTCTTATCGACATATAACTTACTGTGTCTTATGTAGTAAAGATATCTGACCTGTTTTATTGGTTTGCGTTTTTCAGGCACTTACTATAGATATTTTTTTGTTTATTCATACATTAATCAATTTTTAACTATGATATTCTCACAGCAACCTAACACAACATATGCATATAGCAGTTCTTTTGTTGATTTAATTTAGAAAGTGAGTTTTCATACCGAAATAAAATTTGTCGGTTTAAGGAAGCGTGTTTGTAAATGGCAATTTTGTAGGCGATTTAACTTTGCCTATATTTTACATTTTATATTTCACAGAACAGCTCAGAGGTCGTTAAATCTTCCCTTTAAATATGAAAGCGGATTACTCGCTTGACACAAAGTTGATAACACAATCAATCAGTATTATCTAAAATGGAGTATAACTATTAATTTATATTTTTTTTCATCTCAGCCACGCAATAAAGTAATCCTATAAATATTAAATTTCATGTGTTTGGAAAATCTTGATGATTTAGACATTAGGTGGTGTAGATATTTATTAAAATATCATATAACAAGATCGCTATAATTCCTACTAACCCAGTCCTCGGGGGTTTTGAGCTAGGATGAGATAATTCGTATTTGAAATTTTGCATAGTAGAAAAATATAAATACTGATGGCTCTAAAACAAGTGATGAACTAAGCGGAGCATTTTATGTTTCGTCAAAACCATGTGAGTTCTCTTTTAATTTAAACCTTATACTTAGCTTTTTTTCGGCAGAGGCCGCTGCCATTTTAGGTGCTGTAGATTGGACAATTTCTGAAGTTCACCCAAGTTGTTATACGCTCAGATTCGCAATTAGTTTTAAAAAATTATGTAATTTTCCTGACTGTTTTTGCCCCAACTCGTTTATAGCAAAAATCATGGAACAGTTATATATTACTTCCCTAGGGAATAACTTCCAAAAGCTCATGGTAATATACCAGGAAATAATAAAGTTGACACGATCGCAAGGAATACTAATATCGACACTGCTGAAATGGACTTTATTACAGTCACCGCTGATTTTTACCCTGTTGTCAAAAAATACCTCTGCCATAAATGGAATCAATCTTGGCAAGCATATGGTGTACAAACTAATACTTATTATTATAAAATACACCCAAATATTCCTACGTCACAATGGTATGATAATTGTCACCTTAGTAGAAAAACCATATCTATCATAAGTAGAATTAAACTTAATCGTGGCAAATTCCCGACTCACCTATATAAAATTGGATACATGAAGACCCATGCTGCCCCTGCGGCGCAAACATTGAAATTAATCTTATTATTTTTAATTGTCCGTTAACAGAACCTAAACCAAAACAGCTTCTTAATTTTCTGCACGATAATGGTTTTATTTCACTCATATGGTTATAATATTTTTTAAGTATAAAAAATCCTGATTTAATGAAAAAACTTGTCTCTTTCTTCTTTGATGACAACATTGACATTTAGGTATCTTATCCAAAACCCTTATTATTACTTTTCCCCTTTGTTTATTAAGTCCTTTCAACCGTAGCCCACCTGTGTTCGTCTTATTAAATGCCCTGAAAGGCCCCTGGGTGAGAACTGAGTCCTCCTTGTTTGATTTCCTTACCAATATTCCTTTCATATAAATGAGAAGCGCAAGAGAGTCTGTATTGTTTCCAATTAATTTAGTTTTTTTAACTTACAAAATTTGCTAGGGCTGTTATTATAAGTAATTTACTATTTATATTAATGTTATAATGCATAATTAGGTCTCGGTAACGGGTACCTTGATATTTCCATATTTACGTATACATGTGTCATTTTTTATATCCGCTAATTCGTTTTTTTTTTTTTTGTTTTATCGTAGGTAGTTATATGTTCGTGGCAAAAACACTTTGTAAGGCCAATAATCTGAGGAAAAGAAAAGAGAAAAGTATAAACAGAATTTCTCAAGATTACCATGATTGCAGTGCGAAATATACTCCTATTAAACCTTCAAAACTTGTTTTTTTTTAATAACGTGAGAATGCAACAGTAGTATACATAAGTAGCTTTTACATTAACCGATTAGCAAAACAAGCTAACCATTATAGCCTTCACCGATTTACCGTACTTTTTATACAATTGCTGAAGATTCTGTAGGATACTCCGCAGCTTTTTTGTAAATGATATTAGTTTTAGACATTTTTTTTACTACAAAGCATAAAAAATAGATTATTTCTTAATTTAAATAATTAATAACTCTTTTATTTATTAATTAATTTTGTTCAAAAACAGTAGGGATTTTCTTCCAGCTAGCAGTAACTTACTATCTAAATTTCAATACAATCAGACTTTTCATTCTTAAGTTATCGTGCTTATAAGAAACGTGATGGAAGAACAGACAGACGGACGGAAAGACGAACAAAAATTTTGAAAATTGTTCAGAATTCAATATGACAATTTTTCTTGTGGTATTACAGGTTTTAGAAATATGCCATGTTAATGCAATATACTCTTCGTTTTGTATTTACGAAGAGTATAACAGGTGATAAATATTTACACGTACCAAGGCTATCAATCAGTGCAACTTCTTTAACGTGACATTGTTATAGTATTGAATGGGAGAATCCGTCATTAAATAAAATAAACAAATTTTAATTGAAACCCTAAATACATATTGACACCAAAGACAAACAGGACGTACGACTTAGATGTCAAAAACATATAAAAGCTTTCTGGAATTAAGTGAAGGAATACTGGCACAAACAGAAATAGTCGCGGCAGCATTGAAAAAATACCTTCTAGTAAAATAAACAAATAAATAATTTTATGCCAAAACCAAATGTTTTGAAAATAAACATAATGCAGATATATTTATTAAACTAATGGCATAATTTAAAAATAAACCAAGTAATCCATTTTAAAGACGGTTTCGATATAAAGAAAAGCCCATGAAACTCACCGGTATATAAACCAGTGAATCAATTTTTTTTTTAATCTCAACACGTTTCTAACCCGTGACGCAAAAGGGGGTGTGCTGTACTTTTGGAACATATGATCATATGCCTATCTTTCCCTGGGGCTTTATATGTCCGCCTCCCTCTCTTCCTCTCTCTCTCTCTCTCCTCGGTGGGTAATTCGGTATTGATGTAGTTTATGTGTGTCATGGTGAATATTCTAGCTGTCGAGAATGCATATGTTTAGAAAAAGTACAATAGAGAAATTCTGGCATATGCACTAAAAAGTGGCTTCTAAACCACAAGTTTCCACATTTTGGCGTCTACACAATCCAATGCCATTCACAATAAGACGAGGTATAATTTTTAAGTCTGACATTGTAGCATATGCATCACTTAAGACCTTTTAATTTTCTACAAATAATTAATGATATTACAGCCAAAGCTTA